>CM055957.1:94885853-96098028 GCA_029490685.1 Schizonepeta tenuifolia | reverse complement strand
CAGAAGGACTTGAAGAGCGATAACTTTTTGGTGGTTTGCGCTGCTCTGAATGCGGTGTGTAGGCTGATCAATGAGGAGACGATTCCAGCGGTTCTGCCGCAGGTGGTGGAGCTCTTAGGGCACCAGAAGGAGGCGGTGAGGAAGAAGGCTGTAATGGCGCTTCATCGCTTTTCTCAGAAGGCTCCTGGGTCGGTTTCCCATCTCATTTCCAATTTCCGCAAGGTGCTCATTCCCTATTGCCGATGTGTCTCTAGGTGTATAGTGTATATCTATTAGACTACTAGAGATCTGAGAGTAAATATTAGTGGATTCCTTAATTACAATTTCAAAAATTGGTGGTTTATGCCTCTCCATTACTTTAAATGTCAAAGCTTAGTGTAAGCTCTTGCTAGCTTGTAAATGAACATAAATTTGCACTTTGCGTTGTATAATTTCACTATGTATGTGTCTGTATTTCTGAAGCACAAAATGGGTCTGTGACGAGTCTAAAATTATGCTTTAGTTGCAGCATTCAGAACCTTGATGTAATGTCTAGTTTCTACTGTTCAGACAAAAGTTTGGATTGAGATGTAGCTCATAAGGTTGCTGAAAAGTGATAAGGGACCACTAATAGAAATACTTTGTAAAATGTTGTTTAGCAACCGCTTATTTCCAGCCTATCCTTAAAATCTTGTGCATGAGGAAGTGAATGTTTGATAGTGGGAAACCATCGTTTCTTTTTCCTCACTAAATAACTTTATTGCAGAAACTTTGCGATAATGATCCTGGGGTTATGGGTGCTGCACTTTGCCCCCTTTTTGATCTTATTACCACTGATGCTGACAAATATAAGGACCTGGTGGTTAGTTTTGTAAACATCCTTAAGCAAGTAGCTGAGCGCAGACTACCTAAGAGTTACGACTATCATCAGATGCCCGCTCCATTCATTCAGGTGAGCCTGACTCTTTCACATCTTATGCAATATGCATTCTCACACACATAGCAAGTTCCTTTTTTATCATGTTTTGGTAGAAGGTCCAACTTAGAAGAAGAGTTATATGGTTTGAAGTGGAATTTGTATATTGTTTAGAGCATGTATATCTTTTTCGTTTTTTCAAAGTATCTCACGAGTTTACTATTCTCTTTCTTCTTTCTCGCAACATAGGCCTCTTTCTCTTGAAAAGATACTCTAAAACCCCTACTTTGGCACTTAATTTGTATTGTAAGTATGTTCCTTACTGAAGGCCAAAGCAAAACACATCTACAGAGAATGTGAATTCCGGCATAAATGTCGGGTTGCAAAGAGGAATACAAAAATAACAAATTTCGATGTTCTATTAATGCTCTGTTATTCATATTTTTAATTATTAACAGTTTATAGCATGTTTTCACAGATCAAATTATTGAAAATTCTAAGCGTACTGGGTACTGGTGACAAAAAGGCCAGTGAACAAATGTACACTATTGTAGGTGACATAATGAGAAAATGCGATTCGACAAGTAATATTGGGAATGCTATTCTTTATGAGAGCATTTGCTGCGTTTCATCATTACACCCCAACCCAAAGTTGCTTGAAGCTGCTGCTGATGCCATTTCAAAATTTCTCAAAGTATGTCTTCCGAAACTTGGATATATTCTGGAATAAAAATTTTATGGTTTTTTATTTTATTACTAAAACTAAATTCATGTCTGATGGGCAGAGTGACAGCCACAATCTGAAGTATCTTGGTATTGATGCTCTCACTCGACTAATAAAGATAAACCCAGAAATAGCTGAACAGCATCAACTGGCCGTCATTGATTGCTTAGAGGTAAGATATGTTGTTTCTATTGCTGGAAAATGGTAGTATTTGACGCATTTTATTTTAATTTCTGAGTTAATTTCAGTGACAAAAGTTTGTATTTCTGTTTTTTGTGAAATATGTTCCTTGTGCTTGTTAACAGTCTGGTATGAGCCTATGGCTCAAAATGACTGACGTACTGGGTTTCACATATAAAAAAGGCTATCTAAATTATATACTCTTTGTATGCCATAACTAAGTTGCAAATTAGAATAATAGTCATTGAAGCTTGAAATCTGAATCCATTAAGCATTAACTAGATAACTATGTTGGGTGTTAATGTCAAGTAAGAGTCGAGAGAAAGGATACTATTATCCAAGGTACTTGACTACGGATAAGGCACTGAAATATATGTACATTGTAATATGTCAGGCCAGATTTGATATTTAGTTGATAATCTTTGGCTTGGCTAGTGTAGTTGTTATTCTTTAATTGTAGTTGAACGGCTTTAGCAACACCACCCTCGAACGTGGATAACTCATTTGCAGGATTTCCAGTCCTAGTTCTTTTGGAAGTTAGGAAAAGTGCATTAATTTTTAGTCTAGTTAAGCCAACTATTACAAAAATAGCCTTCCATTTTTTTCTTCTCGAGTTTGGCTAAATCTGGTAATGGCTTCTTATGATCAAGTTACATTTTCATTTAAGCTTCAGTGAACCTCTTCCATGCTTTGCAGGACCCAGATGATACCCTAAAGCGCAAGACATTTGACCTTCTCTACAAAATGACCAAGTCATCAAATGTGGAAGTTATCGTGAACCGTATGATTGAGTACATGATAAGCATCAATGATAGTCATTATAAAACTGAAATAGCTTCAAGATGTGTAGACCTTGCTGAGCAATTTGCTCCAAGCAACCAGTGGTTCATACAGGTTCTCATAGATTTGTTATTCTGAATCACTTGTCTTAAATGTTACCTTCATATTTGAGGAGTTCTTGATTTTCTGAATTTTCATTTTTCAGACCATGAACAAAGTATTTGAGCATGCTGGGGACCTGGTGAATGCTAAAGTTGCACATAACTTGATGAAATTGATTGCAGAGGGATTTGGAGAGGATGATGATACTGCAGATAGTCAACTTAGATCATCTGCCGTATGTTTTCTTTTGGCTTCTAAATTTGGATATCATCTACATTCTTACCTCACTTCAGCTATATCAGTTTACTATCTTTTGAAATCAATAGTTGGTCTTCAAAATCTTCTTGAAATTTGTGAATTGTGATTAGCTAGCTGTTATTTTTCACTCTGCATCGGTTCTTTCACTCTTTTGGTGTTGGCAAAGAGAATCCTCAAGAAAGACAGAACTTAGAATAGTCCCTCAGGAAACCACAACATTGTAACTGTATTCAAAGATTTATATTCTGATTAGCTTGGTCTTGATGAGGATGCTGTTATAAATCTGGAAGATTCTGACAACCCATATTTTGGTGTCCAGAAGAGGAATTGATATAACTTTTTGTAGTGGGTAATAGTGGACTCGTATCATTGGGATTTTTGGATGTTGACTTTAATCGATGCGAATGCTGCTAAAACCAGCCTCTAGTCATGCTTTTGAGGGCTTGGGGACATCAGGGTAGGCAAGGTTCTTCTGATTCTTGAATAACATCTGCATAACCCTGCTTATCCTCCTTGACTTAGCTTGTCTAACTTTTTTGATTTTACATTCTCACAAAAAGTCGTTGCAAGAGACAGCCTTTCTGCTTAGTTTTGTTTCTTGGGTTGAATTTGATGGACCAAGTAATGGTTGTGCTCATGATTGTATTTCTCATTAGAATCTGGTATTACCTGTTGAGTGCAGGTGGAGTCTTATCTTCGAATTATGGGAGAGCCAAAACTGCCATCTGCTTTTCTTCAAGTATGTTATTGAACACCCAAGAAGATTTCTTCTTTTATTCCATTATCCAACCAAATGTATAAGCTCTGTTTTTTATATCCTTAATGGATCTCTGGCAAGCTTGCTGACCTCTTACCATCCTTTCCACAATTTTTTTATGCTGCAGGTAATTTGTTGGGTTTTAGGTGAATATGGGACTGCAGATGGTAAATATTCTGCTTCATACATCATTGGAAAGTTGTGTGATGTTGCAGAGGCACATCCTGAAGATGATACAGTGAAGGTAGGTTTTTAGTACATTTTCAAAGTCTAGCATTGTTGGTGCTTATATGATACAAATTTTGGTGGATTACTATCTTGGGCTATTGTTATCACGTCCCTCTGAATTCTGGATATTGAAAACATACTGTATTATTAATGTTTCCTTAATCGGTACCAATTTTGATAGTCTCACTATCATCTTAATTACATTTCAAGATTAAAAAATCGTTAAGTTAACAAAATTACCTCATAACATTGTAAATTTAGAATCGGTTTTGGGTTGATAAAATTCTTTGCATTTAAAATTAGCTCTCTGCTTTATAATTCTTGTTGTGACAAGCTATAAAAAACGAAAGACTGTATAAGAGTTTTGGAAGCCATACAAAAATTAAATATTACAACATGAAATACCAGTAAGCAAAACACGTATGGTAGGGCAGAAGACTTCAAACTATTTCAAGAAGTATGATGCTGAATAACTGAAAAACCAGAACATCTAAGACAACACTTTCACCAATTCCGCAATATTTATAGATCTGCGACCTTGTCCTTTTTTGAAGTGTATTATCTGTTCTTATCATCGGCTTTTGTTATTTTGGCCCCAGCATGGAAATTCCTTGTATGCAGTAGGGGGAAGAACTTTGATGGTCCAGCATTTAGATTATTATTAAAAGTTTCTGGGCTATTTAACTTTAATCCTCGGCAATTGAAATACTTTGGTTGTATCATATATAAGGTTTTGATGTGTTACCATTCTACTGTATCATATAGTATCTGTTCTCACCATCAGTTCAGTTATTTTTTTTTTTTTTTTAAGGCTCTTAGCATACAAGTCGCTTCTGTGCACTAGAGAGAAGTACTAGGCTGGTTCGCCTTTTAGATTATCTATGCCAAAAAATTGAGTCAGTTAACTTTTATCTTTGACATTTAAAATACCCTGGTTGTATCATATAGAAAGTTTTTAATGGAACTGCATTCTAGTGGGTCGTGTCGGTGAAACTTGATATCTTTTTTTCTTAATAAATATTTACTTCATATATTAAGCAAATGTTGGGTTATACTTTGTTAACAGATTTCATTTAACTTATTGTGTAGTATAGTAATTTTTTGAACTATCCCAGTCATATGATTTGAAGATACACATATAGCATACCTGGGCAAAGTAGATTATTCTGAAAAATCATTAAAAAAGATTATTCAGAACTAAGAAGAAAATATTAGAACTTTAGAATGACCTGCCAGATGGTCATATCTCTTGCACTTGAAACAACTCATATGAAGAAACATTTAATTTAATGAAAAAGGTTTTCAGAGCAGTAAACTGCAACCGGTACCTCATCCTAGTTAGTAGTTACCCAACATTTAAATTGGCTGTATAACAGTGGTTTTTTAATTATTACACTTAACTTGATAATATGGTTCATCTTTGTAATCTCTTTTTCTGCTTGTTTAAAGGCATATGCAGTGACAGGAATTATGAAGATATATTCATTTGAAATAGCATCTGGGAGAACTGCTGACTTACTACCTGAGGTAAACATGCTGCATTCTGTATTGATGGTGTTTGCACTATAACTGTCTCTAGTATATCCGTTATTGCTGGATTTAATCATATACCCATCCATAGTGCTATTGTTGGTGGTATTTGCTTTTAAATGTCTGTTCTACACAATTGCAATTTCCTAAAAATGATGTTTCAGCTGTACGTGTTTGTTAGTGATTTGTATGAGGATGCTTAGTTTGTGGAAAAATTTCTTCTCTAGAATCCTGCTCCGTGATCACTAAATATGGAGATTTTCATACTGGTAGCATCTTACTTTCTACAGTGCCAGTCACTGATTGAAGAAATGTTGGCATCTCACTCAACGGACCTTCAGCAGCGTGCCTATGAGCTTCAGTCAATGCTCACTTTAGATGCTCAAGCTGTCAAGAAAATAATGCCTATGGATTCTACTTGTGATGATATTGAGGTGACATTTTCCTTCAGATCAAGTATTAGTTCATCTATCCTTACTATTGCCCTGTATGGGTTACGTCATCATTGGCTCGACAAATGATGAATATGAACTTTTGAAGTTGACATGTGCACAAATGTACAATTGGTTGTTTTCAACTACGTTCTCATTCAAATCTGAAAAAGAAAACATGGCTTAGTATTGCTTGATAGTTGGACGCTGTATGATTTGGTAGCATGCATTTCAATAAGATCCATCTTATGTATATGATTTTGGTAGCATGCATTTGATAGCTGTGACTTAAAACATGTTTTTTCTGGGACAATTCATGTCATACGATCCATCTTATGTAGAATTAGCCTGTCGGCTGCTTTTGTTGCTGTTTTGGGTTATTCCAACTGTGTTAATGATGCCTTTTGACTTTTTTCAGGTTGACAAAAATCTTTCATTTCTTGATGGTTTTGTCCAACAAGCTATAGAAAATGGTTCTCAGCCATATATTCCGGAGAGTGAGCGACTTGGAATGTCAAGTATTAGCAATTTCAAGACTCATGACGAACATGAACCATCTACACATGCTCTTAGGTTTGAGGCCTACGAGTTACCTAAACCCTCGCTGCCTCATAATGTTCCTCCAGTGTTAGCATCCTCAACTGAGCTCGTTCCTGTCGCAGAGCCATCTTATTCTGCAGATGTCCTCCATCCTACTTCTGTTTCATCAGCTTCTGATGCTGGGTCATCAGGACTGAAACTAAGACTTGATGGGGTTCAGAAGAAGTGGGGACGGCCTACTTACTCCTCTCCTGCACCATCTAGTTCAAGCACTGATGTGGTGAAGGTTCAAAATGAGACACCCAAGCCAGATTCGGCAAGCAGCTCAAAACCAAAAGCACGCGAAACATCTTATGATTCAAGAAAGCAACAAGTTGAAATTTCTCCAGAAAAGCAAAAACTGGCGGCTTCACTTTTCGGGGGTTCATCAAAATCTGAGGGCAGACAGGCTCATTCTAGCCAGAAGAATTCGAAAGCTCAGAATCACACTTCAGATAAATCTCGTTCATCGAAGGCTTCATTTTCTGAAACTGCTGTAAAAACATCCCAGCCACCTCCAGACTTGCTGGACATGGGCGAACCGTCTATTGCTAGTAGCGTACCATCAGTAGATCCTTTCAAGCAATTTGAAGGTCTTTTTGATTTTGCACAAGAAACAGCCCCAGTAAGTACCGGTGGAAATGAAGGTGCGACTAAGGAAAATGATGGTGCGACTAAGGATTCCGATTTCATGACTCTTTTCACGGACATGTCTTTATCTGTCCAGAGTCATGCTGATCCCAACCCAGCATCAAGTGTGATTGAAAGAAATGGTCTTGGCGGAAGTAGAGTCGAACCTTCGGCACAACAACCGAACAAGGGGCCAAATTTGAAGGAAGCTTTGGAAAAGGATGCACTCGTGAGACAAGTGGGTGTGACGCCATCCGGTCAGAACCCCAACTTATTTAAAGATTTGCTTGGCTAGGTTTTTGTGTGAAAAATTGGATTCAGATCGATTCGTATACAACGTGGAGAATAGTTCTCCACCTTGGTTGCTCGTTGCTCAGGCACGAGCAACGAGGATACAAGCTAAGAACGATGCCCGTCACAGGTCAGGAGAAAAATTGTGGAGGACTGAGCCAGTTGGTAGTAAGTAGTTTCAGCTGTACCCTTATATTGGTTGCTGGGATCCTGCCGGTATGTAGAAATTGAGTAACAGCTAAACAACACAGGTTTTTCAACTGTTGATAGATCTTTATCGTCCATATTTTCGAATTTTTGAACATTTAAAGGGAGTGGCGGAGACGCATTGTGTCTTTATTTTTCACGCTGTAATAAAAGTGTTGCTGTTATATTTTTACTTTACTATCCAAAATGGAGGTGGTTTATTGATTATTCTGTTTAAAGAAGTTTCCAGAAACAAAGGAATCATAGAAAAATGGAACCTACATGAATAATAAAAAAAATAAAAAATAAAAAAGCCCGAATTATTATGACTATTAGAGAAATATATTATCTGGAAATCTCGAATAGGAAGACATTAATTCGTGCGTAGTTCTTCGTAATTATATAAAGATAAATAACTCCAAATTAAGGTTATACCTCAAATTTGAAATCGTTATTAGTATATATTCTCATTTTCATGACTTGCTATGTTCGAGAATCTTAACTTTTTCTTAATAGTACTCTTACTTCCTACTCAATTTGTCTTACTTAGCTTATTTCTCATTCAATTCGTCGCATACCAAATAATGAAAGAATTAACCATTCAGTTCCTTTTAAGTGCTCATCTAGTTAAAGTAGAAGAATGAAAAGATAATGTAATCAAGTCAAAGAGAGAAATGGTAACAATAATCATTAGTTTATAGGGTGTTTGGTTCAACAATGAAAATGAATCAAATGTAAGAGAAATGAATCCTGAGTGGAAAGAATTTTGTTACCCTCTAGTTTGGAGGGTTACTTTGTTAAGGGATTAAGCTATTCTAAAGTAAAGGTAATGGTTAACCTACCATCCAAACCAAACAACAAGTAATTGATTCAATTAAGTTAATCACTTTCCGTACCCCTAAAATGTCCAACCAAACATGGGCTAAAAGTGGTGAAATATATCTACTTTCTCTTTATATTATCCGTAACATTAATCTCTATGTCGAATAATAACGTGACAAATTGAGTGGGATGAAGGAAGCATATAAAAATAGCATTCTAATATTTACTAAAAAGTTGTGTTTACTTTGATTGTTAAATTTATTATCACGTGAAAAAGAGGAATATGAAAATCCTCACCCTATAAATCGCTATCTTTTTTTCATATACATGAATTTCTCCCTCATTTTTTCTTTCACCCCAAAATAGAAAATATTATAACACCAATACTTCAATATTTTCTTTCCTTTGAGTGAAAAGAAGAAAGAAAAGAGGGATAGGAAAACCAGAATGTAATTTGGCCTTTGGTATCTCTTCGAAAGAAGAAAAGCCCTTCCAAAAATTGATATTTACTCGTCATATATCATTTCCCGCCTATTCTCTCTCTCTCTCTAAACTACGGGCCACTAGCAGCTAAATTCAGTTCCTAGGAAGGCAGACCAGAAAAGGAAAAATAATGGAAAGTAATGCATCTGGCCCTGGATCTAGGCAATTGGATTTGAAGAAAATGTTCAATTTCAGCTTGCGCGGCTTGTTAACTTCCTGCTCGGGCGAGGTGAGGGTTTTTGTTTGTCGTCGTTTTTTAATTTGAACTTCGTAGCTTTTTGTGCAGTTGCAGCGTCGCGAAATTCTCCAACTATTTCATTGTAAATTGTAATTAAGTTTTTATCTCACATCATTAAGGAATTCGGTAAAGCTTTTCCGAGTTTTACAGCATCTGAGCAGGAACGCCTCCATCAGCTCTTTGTTCAGGTACTCTTTTAAGTGTTTCATTCTGTTTCTACAGTTATTTTTAACCTTCTTGATATTTCTCGCGGGTGTACTGTAAAAAAACATGCTGTCGCCTTAAAATCTCGAATTATGAAAATAAATGACGTTTTGGTGTGTGAGAGCAATGCATTTGAAGCTCGTTTGATGACTAATTATGCTTCGTGTGTCTGATTTATTTGATCATTTCTTTCGAATGTAGCCATATGAGATTGCTTGATAATGCATAGGACCGGGTGGGGAAGGGGGATTCGTTTGTTTGTTTTTTCTTTCAATCAAGAAAACGCAAAAATGAAATAAAATGCCCTTTTCTCAGTTTTGTATCCATGTCTACTCATTGAAGTATTTGCATTTCATTGAATTAAGACTGGCACGTTTTGGGTTTAATCCGTAACATCCATATGAAAGTTGAGTTTCAATGTAGAAAACTTGATATGCACTTTGTTGCAGACTTTGTTATCCAAGAATGATCTGTGTAACCATCTGCATCTTGTTGCAAGCTTGTTTGTTATCAAGCACAAAGATGTATATTTGGCTATTGCCATGAATCTCATTCACCATTGTTGTTGTTGTTGTTGTTGTTGTTGTTGTTGATGATGATTATGATGATGACAGGTTTAATATTATATTGTTGTTATGTTTAGTTATTTTACATATCATTACATTCTAGTTCTGAAAAATCAATGTATTTTCTTACTTCATGAACTGTAATATATTTCAGGTTATCCCTTCTTTGCATCAAGTTATGGAGGTATGTAATAGAAATGATTTGTTGGGCCTCTCACTCGCTTAGAAACTGACATTCAGTCCAAAGCTTTGTCTTCTTGTTTGCTACATACAAAAATTTAAATTACTTTGATTACTGAAACAATCAATGGCGGTGTTTAAGGAAAAATATTATGTTGAATACTTTGCTTTCAAACAAGCTGCTGTAGATATATACAAATTAATGGCATTTTAGTCTTACAATATGAACTAATTCTCAGCAATGTATGCGTCTTTCTAATAATTTCCAGCTATTCTCTGATCTGATGTTGTAGTTTAGATTTTATTTGTCGTCCAATTTTTTTGGGGTTAATGGGTTTCCAAAGGGTACACTTTAGTTTTAGTACTGCTGTTTCAAAAATAAACCTGATACATAATACTTCCTTGGTGATTGCTTGACAATTGACTCTCCGTTGAAGTAACACTTGTGGTGTAGGACTCAAATGATATAAAAATGGATCATGACTCGAACGTCTTTGCATTTTCAAACTGTTTTCCAAGAGAGACCTGTATTTTGACTAATTTGAAATCAATGAGACTAGCTTTTCTATATCTCTGATCTTGCAGGAAGAATTTGAGTCAGTATTACTTGAGACACAGGTACTTCCCAATAATATTTTGTGTGAAGAGTAAGATTTCTTTAGTGTATCACAATTCACGGAAGGAGATCCATGGCCCTCCATATTCCTTCCCAATATTCTCTGCCCGAGTAGATGCCATGTTTTCAGTTCCTTGTAGCTGGTTAAAGCTAATGGGTTATTTTCAGTTTCTGTAAAAAAATTAGTATGGAGTATACATTAGCTATACATAATAGGTCCTCCCATAGCGTTTTTATCTTTTCTGTAGGCAGGACAGGTTCTTGATACTGTAGACGAGCTAGTGGAAGAACAAACTCTGGATCCTCTACATTCCGAGAAGTACGCCTCTATATCACCTAATTTAACTTAGTAACTGACAACCTAATCCTATGAAACTCGTTACTCATTTAAATGTGTATATGATCAGGTAACTCTTTAATGAAGTATAATTCTTGAAAGTTTTGCAGTCTACAATTCAATCTAAGTTTTCGTAATGCATTCGAAGTAGAGACATCTTTTCTGAATAGGCAATGATTACCGTAAACCTGCAGGAGTAATGTAGGAGAAACGGCTCAAAAACTGTCGGAAGCAAAGAAAAACGAGGTCTATCATTTGATGAGTCTATTGCAAAAGGTGAGCTCAAAGGACAAGCTTTTGATACTTGTTTGAACTGAATAGAGCAGTTTGATTGGCCTTGATAGTAGCTTATGTTTCAATTATTCACAAATTGTACTCCATAGATGCTTACATTTCTTAGTGTGGGATTGATTAAGTTGTAAATTGCAATTATGGACAAGTGTGCTTAAATCAGTGTGGATTGTGGAGCTGGTAACTATAAAACAGAAGTATCGGGTAGTAATATCTGTGATCCAAAAAATATAGAGTAACTTTAGTTTGTTTACAGTCAATCTACCTAGAGTTAATCAATTTTGTCTTTTTCATTGTCAAGATTGTGGTAGATACAAAAACTGTTTCTTAACTATTTTGCCGTTTACTTTCTATTGAATGTCAGCCAAAAATCGAGTTGTCGCACTTTTGTGCATTGCCTTATGATTATCCTGTATGATCAGTTATTTTATGAAGCAAAAGTGGTTGGGTAAAATTTGTTACTTATGTCCTGGCATCCGGAAAAAGAATATTCTTCCTAGCACCCTCCTTTCCATCAGAGATGCATTCTTCTTTGTTTTCTGTTTCACGCAGAATATTGCTTATTTTACCTTTCGAGATCATCTTTGTTAGGCAGAAGAACAGAAGCATAAAATTGAAGCACGTGTTGAACAACTCAAGAAACAAAAGCAAGAGTTCTCTGGACCTGAAAATGTCTTAAATGAGGTTTAGACTTCTGTTAAATCTGTTTTTTTGCAGTCATAGTTGCATATTTCTATACAACCAACTAATGAGCTTTTTCATTGCACAGTTAAGGTTAAGGAACAAAATGTTTGGACTATGAGACTGGCTACCGCACTTAGCATGTCACTCCGTGAATGCTATAAGCATAGTCTTGAATACTGTATTGTACTCTACTTAGGCTTTTGCGTCAGATCAACTACTAGACTGCTAGATCTTTTGTTTCAGGATTATGCTTCTGACTACACCGATTTGGTTCTGGAAATCTACAAGCATGTATTATTCTCACTCACATTCTCTTGAAGCTTTTGAATTACTTCATATTGCTATCTTCTTTATCGCATTCTAGTTCTTCGTAAACCTTTCCAAATTATAGCCTATATATTCTCAGTAGTTTCCTATCTTGCCTCTTAGATCTGCTCAAAAGTTTCTCAATAACTTTCAGCCTCTACTTTATAATATTAGGCTGACTTTTTTTCCTGAGAGCTCTCCACTATAAAGTTATGCAATCATTTAGCAGCTGACCATATAGAAATCACGATGTTAATCTTCGTTCTGTGTCATCACTGCATTACTCTGCATGACATAGATAGCCTAAAAAATTATTTGACTTGAATCAGAGTACTATTATCATAAGAAAAATAAACCTAACCTTATAAGATGCCGGCACAACACCAAATTCATACCTACCCCATGAAACATTTAGTTATTAGCCGGTCATCTTCATATGTCATGACTGAGAGTGGATACCCTCTTAGCTCAAAAACTAATGCTACATACTTAGGTTTTGGACATCTCAATCATATCATACAGTAACATGCACATTGTATGATTGAGAAACGATGGTCCGAGCATACGACACCTGGAGCATCAAAGGATCCCCTATTTAGATACTTCAGATTCAGACTATCAGTCATGCCATTATAGTTCACTTTATCTTCTTACCAAGTAGCTTATGAGTTGGTCTAATGTGTGACTCAACATCTATTAATATGAAAGTAGCTGACTAATACAAGGGAATATGAAAGCCTGGCAATGCCTATATGTTTATGCAAATGTTTATCACATTAATATTTTAATCTTTCGTTTTTCGCAGTATTCATGGTGGTTGACTTTTGGAATAACTATTGTTAAATCACTTGAGTTCGTATCCTTCCTTACAGCATCATTAAATGCCAGCATTTGACCTGTCCTTTTTTGTCTGATCTCATGACTTTGTTAATATGAAGATAAAAACTTTGGATGATTGAATTTTATATGCTGTTTTAATGCATTGAATCATCTTCTTGCCAGCTTTTATTTAGGATATTTATTTATTAGGGTCAGTGTCAAGGCTACATCTTTGGTACATATACAAGTTTGGCAGGTGATGGTTTCTGAAACAAACTCTTGTTTGTTTATTTGTTAGATTTGTGTAGTCAACTCTAAATTATTTGAAGTAGTTTAAGCTTGAATAGGAGCAGAAAATCAAAAGTGAATTTCTTTTAAGTCTTATAGTTTAAATGTTTGACATAATAATGTTGATGACATACATAGCTAGACACTTGGAAGAGCTTTTGTTGCTGTTAATATACGACTTCGTGTTATAGATTGTGACAAACGGCGTGCAATTTATCTTTCATCGCGTTTACTTTTTTTTTTCTTTTAATCAATGGAGAAATTGGAGTTTGACGTTCTCAAATATAGCAAGTCAAACGTTCAATTGGATTTTCTAATAATTCTAAAAAATATGAACACTTCATTAGAGGACATCCAAACGGTAATAGTAATAGATATTGTATATGATCATAGAAGTCGAGAATTCAATATTTACTGCTTTCCTTTCCATAAGTAAAAAATAGCTGAGTCTGAAAAAAAAAATTATATGCTATAATTAATATGTAATGAAAATTCATAATCGACATAACAACTAAAAATAACAGTGTAATATCTATCTACTATTTTTTTTAAAGAAATACGGATCATTTTTATTAAGAAAAGACGCATGACAAAAGAGAAGATCTCTCTCAATGCTAGCAAGCTTATGAGCCACAAAATTAGCTTCGCCCATAGGCCTTAACATGCTTAACTTTAAAGAATCTGCTCGACTTTACCTCAAGTCTGCAAGCTTCGACAACAACCCCCAACTCCGAGCAGTCTCTAGATCAAAAGTTAACGGCATCGACAACGATTTTGCTATCTGATTCAATTATAACACGGTCCAGGCCTTGACTTTAAATACCAATAAGTATGATATTTGCAATATTCTTCTCCTTTTAAATTAAGATAAATAAAAATAATTATAAAAAATATCAGTATACGATTTTTGACGGAAAGTGGGAGGGAGAACAATTTAGTTGTACAATCTAATGTATGTTGTAGTTCTAGAACATATCATGCCTAGCCCCTTGAATAAAAAGGCTAATGTGATCTTAATTCTCAAATATATAAAATGAATTCAAGTTTCAACACTAAAAGAAGAGCAGCCAAACTAAATCATAATGATGATGATGATGATGATGATGGTGAGAGAGAGAGAGAGAGAGAGAGAGAGAGAGAGAGAGAGAGAGAGAGAGGTGATGGACGGGTGTGGTTAAAGGTGAGTATATAAATAGGGTAAGAAAGAAGTCAAAATGGAGTTTTGTTCCATAGTATTTGCCATTGCTGCAGATGTTAAGCAACACATGCACGCACTGCCACTGCACTGCGCACACAAAGTATAGATAGATGATGATGAATGATGATGATTATGATGAGATCAAACTTTTGCAGCAGCCACTCACCCATTCACACTCCACTTACTCTACTTCTATTTAACACCGACACAATATGTTTTCCATTCAAATTAATCATTCCAAATTTGATGCAATATGTTACTCTACTTTGAAGAATTAATGCTGATTTCAAATGATTATTACTATCATATATCGATAATTTTAAAAAACAAATATTAAAATCTTGCTTATCCTTTGCAAATTAAAATAAGCAGGGCATTTATAGGTATGTTACAATTTGTAAATATAGTATATTATATACTGGATGATGTATTGTGATCATATTCATAAATCCAAGTATGAGAGTGTAATCAAGCACATATCTATTTTCCAAAAAAAAATAATAATTTTAGCAGTATTTTCTACTACTTATAAGAATTAGGAGATCACATGTTGAATTTAGAGTGGCCCTAGTTGGGCTGTCAATAATGACTGAAGGAAAGTCTAGAAGATTTCAGTCTTGGAACATCAAATCAAAAGATAACGTTGCAGTAGTGGAATTTGTAACAGTTAGAATTCATGTATCTAACAAAGTAACCTGTTTTATTATATGGTCATGGTTTTTTTCAGACATACTAGTAATTTCAGAACAGTCGTTGTCTGATTCATTGTGAAATCATCACTCTTCTTGCACGTGTGAAACTAATTTCATGAATTTCAAAAGTAACAAGTAACCTTAATAATAAGAGAGCAAAGAATAAATCAAGAAGTTTAAGGTGCCAAAACTGAGGCTAGAGCTAGAGATTTCATTAATTTGCCTTGCGGACTTTTTTACATAGGAAGAAAAGCAAAGAAATAAAACAAAAGTGACAGTGAGAAGAAAAAAAAGGCCTAGAATACAAAGAATTTGTCTAGCTATTGCATGTAATAACACTATTCTAGCTATTAAACCCTTTTGCAGTTTCTTCTTCTTCTTCTTCTTCGTCGACTTCGTCTTACTTGAAAACTCATGATAGAAACTCTTTATGTACAATTGTGTTTCTCATGCTGCACCACACACCAGAAATCTTCTTCCGATTAGTGGGCTGCCTCCTTAACTTTGCATACCCTTCTATCATCATAATATTCTTGATTCAAGGCTGGTATTTTTGCTTGCATGTTGTTTTGTACTTGGCAGGAAAAAACATGGGCTTATGTCTTGAGGTTGTCCAAACAAACTAGATACATTCATTCATTCACTCATTTCTTGAGAGAGATTTTGATAGGCAGGCCATTCTGGGGAAGAGGGAAGGGTCCATACTGGATTCCATTCTGTGGGGCCATCATAGACCACCTGCAAAACATTCAAAACAATCTTATCAGCAAAGGACAACAACAATCACACTGGCATACTATTTTAGGAGACAACAACAACACTTCTTTCACCACCATTAGTTCTGTTATCTTGCTATTTCTTATTTCTTCTTCTTGTAACAAAATAGTAAGAAAATTATTCATGTTTTTTCACTTCCACCTACCTGTACTTTGTGGTTAAATGATGTAATAAAACCAAGATCTCCAGCTTGGCTAATTCATTCCCTGGGCATGAGTGGACCCCATTGCCAAATGGCATGAAAGTATTGGGCTTGGGAGCAACCTGTGATAAAAAAATTCTTTTTAGTCCCCCAAAAATTAAAAATACTATCATGCATTCTTTATTTTCCTTCTATGATTGAAACAAATATCTCTTTTCTTTACATGAATGAAAATCTTGTGGGGCTTTGATGTTTTACCTCAAATCTTGAAGGATCAAACTTCTCTGGCTCAGGGAAATTCTCTGGATTGTGGTGAATGTTTCTAAAAAGTGGCAGCACCTTCCACCCCTTTGGAATAAGATATCCTATCAAAATTTTAAAATTAAAAAATCAGTAAAAAATTTAGTAAAAAAAAAAGAGGTAAAGTCAAGATTTTTAATACTTTTCATCATGTAAAAACTCACCATTAAACTCAACATCTTCAACAGCTTCTCTGAAAGTAAAATTTAGAATTGAGGCAACTCTGAGTGTTTCTTGAATAACCCTTGTGGTAATTGGCATATTCTTTGTGTCAGCCCAATTCAGAACTTTCTCCTCTTTACCCTTCATTATTGCCTCTTGCTCTTCCTGCAACATATATACATAGTTGTCAATTTCTGAGACAAGTTGCAACAAAAAGTTGAGATTTTTATGGACCATCTAAGATTTCCGGATTCTTACAGTGACTGCTTGCAGAACACTTGGATTCTCAGCAAGATACTTGAGTATCCATGTCATGATGCTAGCAGTAGTGTCACGAGCCGCGAATATCACTCCGATTATGTTGTCTGCGATTTGCTCGTCGGTTAGGCCTTCCGACTCTTCCATGAATGACCCCAACAGATCATTGTGGGTCTGCTTCATTTCCCTTCTAAGTGACAGAATTTTAGCCAAGATTTTTGAGAGCTCCTTCCTAGCTTTCATGGCCTTGTGGAAGAGTGTCCCGGGCAGGTTGATCGGCATCGAGTTGTATCCTTTTTCGAGAATGTAATAACACCTCTTTAGATCCTCTCTGTATTGAGCCTCATCCTTTCCAAGAATAGAGAGCAATGCCACATTGAATGCATACTGCAAACAAACACAAATTGGTGAGAAAAGTTATCAAGAAACAGAGCACTCTGTTTTTTTTACTAACTCTGTTTTTTTCACTCTATGTTTTTCTCCTCTGTTTTCAAGAATAACACTCACTGTTTTCATTTCTTGAAAAGTGGTGATGAGTTTGCCCTCCCACGATTCAAGGGCATCGATGGCAAGGGATTCGACTTCGGAGACGATGCACTTGATGGCCTCGGGCATGAAAGCTCGAAGAACAAGCTTGCGGAGCTTCATGTGGTAATCTCCTTGATGGAAGAAGATGGCTTGCTTCCCCAACATCCTCTCTTTGCTAGCAGGGAATGTGGGCTTGAAGAGATGAGCATTTGTGACGAGAACTTGCTTTGCTGCTTCTGGGCTCGCAATCATCACGCAGGGGCAGCCCAATATGTGGCTCTTGAAGATGGAGCCGTACCTGTCCGAATTCAAGAAAACAAAAAGATTGAGTTTTTAGTATTTAATCATTTCGTAGTAGCATAAGATTTTCTTCTTTTTCGTTTTGACGATGATGGAGAAAGTTGAGAAAATGGACTCACTTCTTGAGTTTGGAGGCGAAGAAAGTGTTGGGATTTTGGGAGTAGAGTTGGAAGGTTTCGCCGATGTAAGGCCAGCCCAAGGTGCCCGGAGGGAGGGGCAACTTGGTGTTTCCAAAGGAGGGGAAGAGGAACCTGAGGGTGTATTTGAGGAGGAAGAGAGAGAGAATGAAGGTAGCGATGAGAGAGAAACAATCCATGGTGATTTTGTTGGTTGGTGTTGTGTTGGTAGTAAAAAGTAGTAGGGAGGGGGAGAGTGAGTATTGATTGGAATGAAAAGATGAAATGGAGGAGGGGATATATATAGGGTAAAGGAATGGGAGGCAAAAGCATGGCCCTTTCAATTACAGCTCGAATCCCACACACGGAATCTCCCTCCAGCTCATGCAGTTGTAGAGAGAGAAGTAGAGAGAGAGAGAGAGAGAGAGAGAGAAAGGCAGAGGGCAGATTTTCTGTTTTTGTATATTGTTTTGGTGTATGTTATGTATGATGGGAGAGAGGGGGTCATGTGAGAGAGACACGTAAAAAGGATTAGGAGATTAGGGCAAAAAAAGGGAGAGAGAGAGAGAGAGAGAGAGAGAGGGCGTGTGGTTGACCATTTTACTAGTCTGTCTAGTTGAGGCAGCATTTATGATTAAAAGAGTTGCGAGGAAACAACCCTTTTTGGCTTCGATATCAAAACACTATGCCCTTTAGAGGGGATGCATTTTCCTCATCCGTACCATCGCTTCCCTTTTCTTTCTCTTTTTAATCATTTTCTTCATAATAATATAAATTCTTTATTTCCAAATTTTAATATATATGTTGTCAACTTGTCATGTACTCCTCATATACTAGCTAATTGTCACATAATTTTACCTGTTTGTATTTCGTCTGTGATTTTAGAGATGCAAAAATTCTTGTTGTTTCCTACTCCAACCTCAAAATACATACTATTATAAAATACATCTTATTATTCAAATATCATTATATTTGATAAATTTAATTCAGGTAATACTTAATAAATTTAATTAGGATAATGTTCAATGAATTCAATTATTATAATGTTCACTAAATTTATTTATGGTAAAATAGAATTATTATTAAGGTGATATATTGTATTAAATATGATAATAATGAATGCATTTAATTATGATAATATTCAAAATCGAATTATAATAATTAACCAATAAATTGTATTTCTTTTAATAAATTTAATTTCTGTAGTAATGTTTATTCAATACCTGTTCCAAATAAAAGTAATATTTAATTAATGCATTTAATTATGATAATATATTGTAGATTTAAATATGATAATAATTAATGCATTTAATTATGATAATGTATTAATAATTTAGTTATGATAATAATCAAAATTCAATTATAATAATTAACCAATAAATGTAATTATGATTCTCGTAATAAATTTTATTATAATATTTATTCAATACTCAAGAAAATATTTAATAATTAAATAACAAAAATATAAAATAAAAAGAAACGGAAATTCCAACACAAAGTTCAGTTGAATCGAATAAAAAAGAAACGTAATTTAATGAAAAATCCAATGAAAAACTCAAAGAAAATAAAAACGAAAAGAATAAAATTAGAATACAAATTAATTTTTCCAAAACAATATGTGGAAATTGGCAAACAGGGGAGGTAATAAATGTTTTTTGCCAATTTTATTCATTTTTAGTTAGAAGGTACCCCATAATAAATTGTGAAATCCCATGGTTACTCAAAAACAAAATTTATAATTTACAGTAATAAATGGATTTTGCCTAAATCATATGCTGGCTAAGACGAGACAATTCTTTGAGAGTTTTTGTGTATGTTAGTTTAGTGGTAGAGTGATTAATGTCTTAGAGAAAAAGTCTCGGATTCAAGTCAATTAAGGTGGTTTTAAAAGTTTTTGCATTAAAAAAATAAGATAAAATAAAAACCTTTGAGAGTTCACCATCAAAATATCCAATGTAAAAAGCAAAGAACATCAATAGAAAAGAAAACGACAAAAAAAATGAGAATACAATTTATCTTTTTCCAAAACAATATACTGGCAATTGGCAAACAAGGAGAGGTCATAAATGTTTTTTGCCAATTTTATTCATTTTTTAGTTAGAAGGTACCCCATAATAAATTGTGAAATCCCATGGTTACTCAAAAACAAAACTTATAATTTAGAGTAATAAATGGATTTTGCCTTAAAAATATGCCGGTAAAGAGGAGAGAAAATTCTTTGAGAGTTCAGTATATGGATTTGACCCAAATTATGCATGAGTTTAATACTATGATTACATAAAAACAAAGTTCATAATCTAGAGTGGTTAATTAAATGAAATTTACCCAAATAAAAATGGTGACAGACACCGGAGATAATTAATTCAACTTTCCACTCTAAATATTTGGGATTTTTTTTTTTTGGCAACAAAATAATCATACAATTAAATAAAAGCAAAATCAAATAATGTAGAGTGGAAAGTTGAATTTTTTTCCCAAAAATTATGTTGGTAGACATGCGTTACATATGAGTTAACGACTACTACAAAACTGACAGAAATGTGTTGGTTCAACTGAAGAAGAATGTGAATAAAGAATTTTGACACAGGAAAATGGACTTTCAATCATGTATTATTGCTTTTTTATTTCTCTTTTATTTCATTTACTGGTCCAAGAAATAATGATTGTATTTGTGTGAAGAAATAGAGAAACATTAAATTTTGACTGGGAATGATGGCATGACCGCAATCAACGTCAACAATTAAAATACTATTTGTTATGAAATTTAATTTCAAAGTCAGGAAAATCAGCTAAAACAGGAAGGTCAAATAATTGGATAATTAATGAGATGGACCGAAATTATACCTTCTCAAAGGTCAAATGATTTTGCCTTAGATTTTGGTTTATTCAGTCGCAATGTCTATATACGTAGTTCCCTCCAAAAAAATATATATATATTGTTCTAACAGTAAATTCAACATTTGATTTGAATTATTTACTACTTTTATATATGTAACTGTCTGATTAGTAATATACGTAAAACTTATTTTATTCAGACATTGTAATATTATATAATGTCTAATCTTATTTGTGTGATGTGACATCACAAATTAAATACAGTAATTTTTTTGCAAGACGTATACGGATCCATATATATCTCAATTTTAATTTTTATTTAGATATGGATCAAACGGATAAATTCATGACCTTTTCATTGCTTTTATGCTATTCTTTTTCAAAAAAAAAATATTTTTTATTTTTAATACTTTAATTTTTATAATTTTAATTAGCCAGAACATTGACCGGAATCCCAACAAAAACAGCATTTTCAAATACAAAAGAACGTTCGTCGTTTACAAAAATTAAAAGTTAAAACTGTTCATGAATATGAAAAATGAGGGACGACTGAGACAACTTCAATACTCATGAAAATCACAATTTTATGCACATATAGAGAGAGTTCAACACGTGGTGCGATCCCAACACAAAGGTATAAAAGGAAAAAAAGAAATTAACATTTGAATTAGATATTTATAAAAGAAACTATTTTTAGTCCTACTCCTTTGAATCGTTATAAACCTTGATCATCCAATAAATGTTTATCGACAAAAACTAATAAATCTTAAAAATAACATGAAATTTCACTCTGAACGCTTCTACATAGTTTGAAGTTTCCGAAATCATTTTTGAAATGGTCTTTGAAGATTGTATAACGTGTTCATACGTTATATAGTATATAATATTAATCATGCATCTCGAGAAATATATATATCGCTATTCACCTTAAGTCTCAACTCAAATAATTTCATTTTTCTTTAAAATTAGATTCCAATGCGCATTGTTGAAGAAAATGCAAGATTGATCTTTTGGATTTGTGTACGACTTTTAAATTTTAAAAAATTCCGGCATCAATTAATTATTTTTGCTAAAAATGTGAAGAAGGAAATTTTCATTAATTCGATCCTCCTATTCGTGTAAGTATTAAGTAAACCAATATCTTTCTTATTGCTCACCATCACATCATTGCCCTATCTGTTTTTTTTTTTTTTAAGGAAAATTAATATTACAATTATAAATAATCAGAAATGACAATCTCCCTCGTCCACTCGGAAAATTTAGATGTCCGAACAATTGGACTAGACAAATGTGTTTCATGTTGCAACCAAAAATAAACTGCTCTATAATCATATCTCACTTATTGCATGATATCCCTTAAATTTTATGTTTTTCACAATTATACTTTAAACAAATGAACACATAGATTTCTTTTCGAAATTATCCAACAATTCAATTTAGTCTGAATAATGACTCAACACGCCGGATAATGACATAAAAAATGTGATTGGGTCTCATTCAAAGAATTTGGTGTGCTAAGTCTAGAAATTCAAATCGCGCGTATTATAGATTTGAAAAGAAAAATCTCCGGATATAATGGTAAAATTACATACACTATTTAAGATACAATTGTGAAAGCTATATTCAAATGCAAATGTGGGTTTACAATAATAATTAATTCCCTTTTGAATTTGAACCGAATTTCCTTGTTTTGCCACATGCAGCCTAGTACTTTTCTCTTGTACCAAAATTTCATTAATTATATATTTACACGTAGTCATATCATAACGACTGGCATTTCATCAATATATCATTGCTTTGAAACCCAAAACTTTTCGACCAATTAAGTTTTCCTATATAAGCTCGGTGTATTTTCAATTCAAGATTCAATTTGAATCGCATGACCTAACTGCTTTCGAGTTTTCATAATTTTCAATCTCTTTATGATCATTAATTGAAGGGCATTTGACTAGAATCACTACAGATATTTAACTGGCTTCTTGTATGATTTCATATTAGTGGAAAATTATTCTCATGCATGTACGTGTATTTCTTTTGGAAATTGAAATACTTTTACCAATTCAAGTGTGTGTTGGAGTATGGAGCCTGAAAGGAAGTGAATCATGCCACGATTCCGGCGAATTTTTTGGGCTGCCGTACAAGTATATTTTGGGCCCAGATGCGGTTTCCTAGTTGGGCTAGGATTAGGGCTCAATTCGTTGCTATATAAATAGTTGTTCTCTCATTATAAATCGTATCAGAAAATCATATAGTGAAAACCCTGGCTTGGCATCGCCCCCAGACGTAGATACATATCGTATCGAACTGGGTAAACAATTCTCGTGTTCTTTGTTTTTGTGATTGTGTGTGTTAATTTCCTAACAGTGTGTATGTGTATATATACAATCAATAATGAAATTCGGATTTTAAGAATTTGACCACTCTTTGTAAAAGTTTTATTGGACACAATGCATCCACAGTTTCTTATACTATATATCCAAAATATTTCAAAAAGCAATTATTAAATGTAAAATCCGATGTCAGGTCAGTTTCAATTTGAAAAAGAAAAGGGTGCGTGTGCATCATTTGTATTTACCAAACTTTTATAAGTTTATATGCAATTAAGGAATAATTTATGTATTTTACACCAAATAACCCTATTAATTACAATACAAAGTCACGTGTAACCCATTATAATATAGCATAGGTCCTATTGCATGTATGTGTTACATCTCATATTGCATTAATATGAGAACAACATGTATGCGACATTATTATGAGTTTAAAATTTATGAAATATATTTTTCTTATATATACCTTAAATTTTGAACTCTTAGTCACATGAGTCATGTGTTGTTCCCTCATTAATGCAATCCTAAGTCCACTTCTAAATTTAGAAAAAAAAAGGAAGGAGTACTTAAATTACGAATGCCGCAGAAAAAGAAAAAAAAAAGTGATACTGCTAACAAAAACATAGATATTCAGTAATTCAGAGCAGCAACCTATTTAATACCTTCATTCGTGTGGGTAAAGTTTTCTCATTTTTTGTGAGCACCTATTATATTTATTTATTTTAAAGGTAAATGTTTCGAAAATTCTAAACCAAAATTTCATATGTTAATATTTGGATTAAAAAAAATTAATTTTATAATATATATGAAAAATATCGTTGATTACATATCTTGCATAATTTGTAAGAAATGAGTTTATACACTCCAAAACAAGAAAATATATATATTAGTTATCTCATTCATTTAAAATCTATTTTCTAAAAATATTCAAGTGATGAAGTATGAACATACTAATAGCCTTTCCGATACAGTTGGGACGGCCCTTGAGGAAATCGAGACACTTGTCTTGTGCCCCCAAAAATAATAAGCTTCCGTAGATATATGTAAGTCTCGTTAACTGCGTATAGTGGTAGCAGGTTTCACATAGAAATTATATACTATGATAATGCTTAATTTGTTAATAGTTGTGTAGACCATAAGAAATATCAATGTTTTGGATTATTTTATACTCCCTCCGTCCAACTCAACAAGTCTCATTTGAGATATGCACATAAATTAAGAAAAAGAGTTAGAGTGTGATTAAGGTATTATTTTATTGCTGATGTTAAAATGGGTTGAGTGGAAAAATATTGTACAATAAAGTAAACAATACTATTCACGTTTGAGTGTGATATAAAGTGAATTTTAGTGTGTTAATCTTTGCCAAATAAGAAAATGAGACTTATTGAGTGTGACGTAAAATATGACTTATTGAACGGGATAAAGGAAACCCGATCATAGTTAAGTTGGCGGTCGTATGCACACTAATATGACTTATTGTACATCTAATCTTTCAAATACTCGATCTGATCAATCATTGGAAATAAACGAAGCCGAAAATCGGGGTTGGCGGCCGTATGCACACAAAAGAAAAGGCACACGCGTCCCTCCATCTCTAAATTTGTAATTAAACATATATGAACCGCCTTCCCTTGAATTGCATATTGCATGTCGATTCATCCACCGCTGCTGCTAAACTTAGGCATGCACAATTAATATTTACCACTACTAACGTGTACAAACATTCTCCTCTTACAAATTTTGTTTATTTTTCTTTTGCGGTTTCCCAACATTTCGGCAACTTTCAAAGTTAAAAGCCGACGTTTTCGGTGTTTCCGATGAACTAACTCAGCTTGTTACTAACTCGTTGCTGAAATCAATGGAAGTATAAAGATAGATATTGAGTTCCAAAGTAGAAAGGAATCACAAGCTAATTTATAAGATTTTGGTTTGTCATAGAATTCAAATGGCTTAATTTCATGCATGGCGGATGTTTATGCGTACACGTGTCGTCATAGGAGAGGTTCCAAGAATAGAAAAGACAACATGTGATGGAGGCAATTGCACTCCTCAAATTAAATAGTACTAAAAAACAGATATACTCGAAAGAGTAATGATATTCGCACACTATGCCCAACTACAAGCGTGAAAAAAAAGAAAGTTGATTATAAAAATAAAAATAATTATATTTCCCTCTTAGGGTTTATACTTTTTAATTATGATATAATTTTATTTTTAAAACTTATATTACTATTTTTAGCGAGTGTAACTGACCACGGTGTATACGAATATCATTACTCTACTTGAAATTAATATAAAAATAAAGAAAGAGAAAATAATTTAAAAGAAAATAATTTTTTAAAAATATACGATGGGATGAGATATTGAATTCGTGAATTAATTCGGGATAAAGGTGAAAGGAAGGATGGATGGATGTCCCTTTAATATAAGAAAATGTTTTTCTAGCTATTTCTATAAAAATACTTTTCTAGCCATTTTGGATGACTAAAGAGTCTAAACAGCCCTCCGTTTTTTTTTTTTTTTTTTTCCTTTTTCTTTTTTATTTATCTTTTAGGAAAATTAAAAGAAGTACAACATTTGACATATAAAAAAAAAAAAAAAAAAAAAACTTATGATTCGTCGAGAGTATGACGTTGTTCAGTGTTTATCGTATCATTTCCTATTCTTTCTTTTTATTTCTCACTTTGAATGATGTATAAACATTAATAATGTTAAATAATACTACTTCCTCCATGATGTACATTCTTAAAAGAGTGCTATACGAATTTTAATAAAATTTAGTTAAGTTGTGAGCTGGAAGTCGGTATCTCATACTGAGGGTA
This sequence comes from Schizonepeta tenuifolia, assembly GCA_029490685.1. Lineage (NCBI taxonomy): Eukaryota > Viridiplantae > Streptophyta > Magnoliopsida > Lamiales > Lamiaceae > Schizonepeta > Schizonepeta tenuifolia. The sequence continues at coordinate 96,072,163 of CM055957.1, read as the reverse complement.
GTGTCATTTAATTAGTTGAATTAGCCGTGTGCCATATGTGATATTTTATATAAACAAATTGACAAAGTAAGGGTAGATGATTATAATTTTATTGTAGAATATTCCTTAAAAATAGAAAAATCATGTTTTATTGGACAAACGAAAACGGAAAGGAAAGAATGTTTTCGTGGACGTGAACGGAGGGAATAATTAATAAGTTGATATAAGAAAATATATATATAATTGATCTCAATACAACAAAACGAAAAGAGAAATTTCCTCAATCTACCACTTTCTAGATAGTTTTTTTAAAATTTAGCACCTCTTATAATTCCTTTAAATTTTAACACTTCCTTTCTTTTTTATCCTCAAATATATTTTGTATTTTCCATCTTATCCCAATTTTTTTTCTTCATTTCCTCTTTATTTTTTCTCTCTCTCCCTTCTCATTCATCATCGCCACCTCCAGCCCCCTCTCTCTCTCTCTCTCTCTCTCTCTCCAGCCGCTGCAACCTCCTCGCCGAAGCACTGCTCTTCGCCGCCTCCACCTCCGCCGCTGCCCGCCACCACGATGCGAAGTCTCCCTCCGCCGCCTCCACCACCCTCCGTCGTCGAGGCGAAGTCTCCCTCCGTCGTCAGTCGCCACCACTCCCGTCGTCTCGGATCCCCCTTCTATTCCCCCCTCCGACGAGTAAGCATGGTCGGTCGGGTATTGTAAGAAGTAACCGGCAGAGCGTAGGCGGCGGCCGGTCGGAGATTTGGGGCGGCAGAGCGTGGGTGGATCTAGGGTTTGTGACGGCGCCGCTTCATTTCACCAAACACCGCCGCCGCCTCTGCCCTGCCGCTGCAACAGCGGCCGACGGCGTTCTCCTCTTCCAACTCTCGTTCTGTCTTAGTGAAATATGGAGAGATTCCAAAGTGAAATCATAGATCCCCAAATTCAAAACCCTCTCTCTTCTCCAGCGAAACCAGACTCCATACATTCCGAGCTGCACAAAATGAGGTCAGGAATCATGGATTGAAGAAAATGATGAGTTGAAGGATCAATTTAATTACTTGTGTGTGAATGTGAGCCACGTCAGATTCGGGCATTCCGTAAAGTCTCATATTTTTTATTTCTGGCCTTTAGGATAGCTTCAAGCTCTTCCAGCGTGTGCGGACATTCCGGCGCCGCCCTCCACTCGTCGATGACGCAGCTTCTCTCTCTCGATTGTTAAACTTGGAGTAGTATCTATTTAGCTGGTTGATGCAGTGATTATAGTAGTAGTAGTTTAATTAAGAGTTGGTGGAGATGTCTGTAATTTAGTTTGGTATTTTCACCTCAAATTTGTATTTTGATTGTTGGTTGGTTTAATGAGAGTAGATGGAAGGCGGCTGGACCTTCCCATTTTCACTCACAAATTTTGCCAATTTTTTTGTGTGACGTCTCAAATTTTTTTCCTTTTTTTTTATGACTCACAAGATTTTTTAATTTTTTTTGTGACTTCATAAAATTTTCAATTTTATTTTGTGACTTCAAAAGTGTGTAAAATAATTTGTGGCCGCCGGCGACAGTAGCGGCGGCACGACATCGGCGGTGGTGGCATGGCGGCGGAAAAGTGGTGGTTGAAGTTTTTTTTTTGTTCAGTCACAATTTTTTTTTTGTGATCGCCAGCGACAGTGGCGGCGGCACGACGGCGACAGCGGCGGCGGAAAAGTGGTGGTAGAATATTTTTTTTTTCAGTCACAATTTTTTTCATTTTTTTTGTGACTTCACAAATTTTTTCTTTTTTTTTTCTGACTTCACAAAAAATTTGTGGCCGCCGCCGGCGATGGTGGCACGACAGTGGCGGCAGGGGGTTGTGGTGATGGAATGTTTTTTTTTTGTTCAGTCACAATTTTTTCTTTTTGTTACTAGATGGGTGATGGAAGGGCAAAAATGTCAAAAAGTATTAAAATTTAAAGAATTTATAAGAAGTGCTAAAATTTAAAAAAACTATCTAATAAGTGCTAGTTTGAAAATCTTCTCAAACAAAAAATACTAGTTTAATTGCAGCTAAAACAAAAATAATAAATTAAAAGATATATAGTCATATAACTACAATGAGCAAACAAACCTAATACTCTCTCTGTTCGTGAAAAAGAGTCCTACTTACTCTATTTTTTTTGTTCGTGAAAAAGAGTCCTACTCCACTTTTTCCAATCACATCAAGTGAGACCTTATTCAATTTACTACAATTTTCACTCTCATTTTACATTTTCCACTCAAAAATATAGGTGAGACCCTTATTCCACTCACAACAAATGGGACCCCTATTCCACTAACAACAACTTTACCAACTTTCTTAATCCCCGTGCCAGCACACAATGAGACTCTTTTTGACGAATGGAGGGAGTATTTAGTCCACCCTCTTAAAAAACACAAATTATAGTCATTCTTTTGAATTTGGGACCTAACTACCATTTACCCTCTTCTTTCTGGATCCATCATTGTTTGACCCTTTTTTTCTTTTTCTTTTTTAATTTTCGGATTTTTTGTTCTTTTCTTTATCTGTTTTTTTTAGGTTTTTTCTTTCTTTTTTCTTTTTTTTCTATTGTCAATTTTTTTCATTTATTTTCAATTTTTTTATTTTCCTGAATTCTTTTTTTTGTTTTCTTTTTAATTTTCTAAATGTCTTTTCTTCTTTTTTTTCAAATCTTTTTTTTTTTGCATCTTCATTTTTTTGTTTGTCGCTTCTTCTTTGATCAAGATTCGAGCGAAGGAAGCTGAAAGCCTCAGAGCGAGCCGAAGAAATTCAAATTATTGCTCGACGATTATCCTTATATTAGTAATGGAGCGAAGGCGGAGCCTCAAAATCGGAGCAATATAACTTGTCATGTTCAAAAGTAAACATTGTCGTGATGAAATACAATGATTGTGAAAATTTGGTACTTTAGCACTAATGATCATATTAGTGTCAAAAGTACCAACAAAAATCACAAAAAAAAACTAGTTATTTGGTACTTTGGCACTAATGACAATATTAGTGCCAAAAGTGCCAAGAGAAAGCACAAAGAAAAATAAGTAATTTGATACTTTGGCATTAATGACCATATTAGTGTCAAAAGTGCCAACAGAAAGTACAAAGAAAAATACTAAGTAATTTGGTATTTTGGCACTAATGATCATATTAGTGTCAAAGGTGCCAACAGAAAGCACAAAAAAAATTATGTAATTTTGGTGCCAAAAGTGTTCGACTCCTTGTATCCGAATCTGACCCAACCGGTGTCCTAACTCGACTCGCGCGCCTTTCATTAAGGGTATTTTTGTCTCAAATTCAAAAAAATTGCTAAAATTTGTGTTTTTGAAAAGGATGTACTAAAATTTATGTTTCATTCCTCAATATTTCTCATAAAAGTTGACTAATAAATTAATATACACGGCTGAAAAATGATTTCATTCATCGATCGAGATCAATCCATGTGGTAATAACTGAAATTGACTCGACTGAGGGGACAACAAAAATAGACTGCAGTATGTGTACGTCAAGCGAAGTATAAATAAGTCCAATAATTGAACAAAATAATTCCATGCTATTAAATGTAATATTGAAAAAAATAAAGTAAGGTCCCTGATTTTGGATGAAATGTCAATATTGCTAGGTCCTAGCAACTTTAGGAATTAAAGAAAAAGAGGGCCATAGATTTAAAGGAGAGATATATATGGGGCGAGTTTGTGCGTCGCAGTCCGGCAACAAGAAACCATGTATGGATTAAAATTGAATATCATCTATTAATGCACACGCTTTCTACACCTCTCTATTTTGGTCTCTATACTTGATCATATGAAATTCAATATAATAAAATCATGCTTTTTATGTACTTAAGTTATGCATCGATTAATATAGTAACTGTAATTAATACAATTATAGATTATATAAAGATCAACAGTTATGATATTCTTACTGGGACGGGGTCTTGGGGGTCACTACTCACTATTAGCGCCGGGCTAGCCGAAAATAAAAGTTTATCAGAAGTCTGGTCTAAAATTCCCGAAAAATTGGCTTTTTATGATTATATCGGCAATAATCCGGCAAAAGGAGGATTATTGAGGGCAGAAGCCTCAAATTTTGGAAAACAAGAGTTTTATTATTTGTGTGTGTGTAATTACTATTATTATTTTTATTTTTTATAATTAAAAAAAGACATGTTGCTAATAGGAATGGGTTGTCTTCTATTCTTTTTGAGGAGTTTTACAAAAAATAGAAGTTCTAATATTCCAACATTCCGAATTCTACCCATTCTCTAGTAAATTACGACTTACGAGTACTTTGATTTTCATTCTTCTTCAGCAAATTAAAACTTAGCTCTTGTGGCTACTCTATTTTGAATTGTTTATCTTGTGGTTGAAATTAAATTTAGAGTTTATTATAGATTTGTATTGGAGATCAACATTGGAGCTTTGTAAATTAATATTCTTAAGATTATCACTCATAATTTACTTCTTATGTTGTGTATTTTGATTTTTGTAGATTATTATGGGTTGTTTGTTTAATTGTTTATAATTATATCAAATCAACATATATATATATAATTCGGTTATGACCTTTAACTTCTATCGTTTATCATGAATATTTATGGTATGAAATCCATTTTTTAGGAGATAGCAAGAAGAGGTTTGCGCGCCCAATAAATAGCCAGCATATCTATAAAAAAATTCTTGACGATTAGTAAATACTAATAATTCGATTTCGTTGATTTAATTAAGCGGTAAAATTGAAACACGTAAATCCTTTCTTGCAAATGTCAATGCAATTGGATTTTCTTCCAAGTGGTGGTACCTATTACCTAATCTCTTTTGGAACATTTATTTTTGCTGTCCTTGTTCGAATGTATTTAAGATTTTGCTTTTTCGGTCTTAAAAACAAAAAGTGGGGGTCTGTCTATATATGCTTAAATTATTGTTTCGTGTCCAATCAGTGTATTAATAATCAAATTGATGCAAAAAATGATAGTCCAAAATTTGATGTGTCGAATGATGTGATAACGCCACGTACATTGTATAATGGATAGAATTTCAATTGTTAATTCATCTATAGTTATATTTTTCTACATGCAAACATGATTTTGCACATTTTTGTAATCGGTAGACATTATGTTGATGTTAGTAGTGGTTAACGGTTCAATAAATTCGACCTACTAGTTTGACCCAAATTATACAAAATCGTAAAATTGTTTTTACTTAATTATTTTGGATGTGGGGTGAAGCTTGCAATCATTTGCGAGGATACAATCAGAATACAAAATAGATTGCAAATCATACGAGAAACACATATATTGTTTTGGATATATTTATTCGATTTAGAAATGAATGAACTTTTTTTTAGAGAAAATTACAACGGGATATATATGTTTTAATCAAATATATAAATTGCTACACCATCATATAGATGAGATCAGTATTCCGCACGCAGGTGGAATCACTACACTACCTAATAAGGTAAGAATATATAATAAAACCTTTATAAATTAACAATCTTGAGACCTTAATTAGAGATATATTAATATATCGATAAATTAATAATTTATTAATTAAAAGAATGATTTTTATTTTAATAAATATACTTTATAACAAGATCATGAACAGAAATAAATTTTACATAATTCTTCAAATATATTTTAAATTAATAAATTTATGTATTTTTAATTGAGATCATGCTTAACTTTTTATTTCAGTTGAAGAACTCAATATCAGAAATTTTCAAATATAATTAGAAAAGTTAAAGATGTAATTCAATTATATTTAAATTTAAACGGAGAAACTAGACACCCATTATTTTGGATGTAATTAGAAAAGATAGAGATAAAATTCACTTAAATTTAAATTTCAAGAAAAACAAATAACATCAAATTCATATTTTAACAAATTATGATCAAGAATTATTAATTTACAATATTGATGAGACCTATATACTTATAAAGAAAATCACTAAAAAAATTATTATATTATTATATTATCGAAATTGATGATTTTCTACAAGGGTCCGAGTCAGGACCGGAGAAATTTATTATATTAAAAAGTTTATTAATTTATAGAGTATAAATTATAGAGATTTTGTTGTACTCTACCGCTCACAGGTGGAGTTGAACCCAAAACTTCTCAACTAAGGAGAAACTTGTGGTATCTCAAACAGCCACTTCAATTAGTCCTCGTCGGCAAAAATGAATGAACTTTATTTCTCAACAAAATTATTTAAAACAACTATAACGAGTTTAATCAAATGGAGGGCTTGAAAATCCTTTTATCTTGGTCCGGTCTGATTCAAATTCTTTGAATTAATAATTTCGGATTTTCTTTTTAACAAATATCACTTCTTCAATTCTTTTACAAAATTTTCTGGGAAAAAGTCCCTATTTCAAATAGGGGGGACACACATGCACACACAAGTTTTTATTTCAACATCAATATATATGCTCCACATATTAACAATATTATAAAATGAGCATTTCCAATTACAGAAAAGTATGCGAAAGTTTCATCGTTAAAATTTGGCCAAACATCAATATTATAATAATATCTTTGAAGATATTATTTTTCCTACAAAGAGCATCTCTAATCAATGTTGAGATTTTAGTGAGTATTACGTTTTCCTAATGAGCATGCGCAAAGGCATTCATTATTTGTCGATAAGTGTTACAAATCAATAAGTAACAATGGTAAAGTGATCATCCGGCCGAAATAATATCATTTTTTTTTAAGTCTAATATATTTAGTTTTAGTTTGAATCAGTATGTTAAAATATTATGAATAATATGTCATTGATATTAATTTGTCATTGATTGTCCTACTTATTTTCTCCAAAGTATCTTCTTTTTTATACTAATACACTATAAAAGATCTATTTGAAGACACCATATTAATTCATGACAGACCATATTTACTCTTAAATTTTGCTATCATACATGCACATTAACTTAAAAAGTATATATATATAGTGTCTGATAAAGTATTATATCACCATATATGCGAAAACTCTACACCGTACAAAAGTGGTACCACTACACCATCATATAAAATGAGGAATAAATTATACTGCATGCAGACGAGATTGAACTCAAGACTTTCTACTAAGGAGAGCTTATTGGTGCCTCAACTAGCCACTTAAAATAGGCTTCATCGACTACATATAAGTTAGTTTTTGAAAATAAATAATTGATTCCTTCTATAAAAATAAAAAAAATTCAACGAGATATCCTAAAAATGAAAGAAAGACAAGTTCTAGTGGGACGGAGAGAAATTCACGATTACCTATAATTCATGTGTGGCCAGATAGCAACCCCCGTTTTGCCACGTGAAAATTTGTTTTACCGCAAACACTAAATCTTGGTTATATAATATACAACCCAATATAGGAACGTAACATGTGGTGCAATACGTGTTTATACCCAACACAAATAATATCTTTTAAATATCTAGAATTATATATTAAATTATATAATGGGCGGTAAAACAAAATTGATTTGGACTACTACATTATGTTGATGATATATTAAAATTATAGACCAATAAGCATTAAAACTGGAATTTAGTGCCGTGGTTAAAATCTAGTATTTAAAACGAGCATGTATAATACAACCTGAGATTATCAATAAACAACATACTTAAAATTCAATCGACAAATCAAACATGTCCATCTATGATCAATATATATCAAGACGCACGGCTGCAAAATCTTTTACGACTAAATAATTAATTAAATTTCAACTTTTTATCCTATACTTGATTACAGCTCTGACATGTTGAGAAAGGGAGCCATCACTTTGAAATGGACTTGCATATTGTGTGATTTTATAAAAGTATGAATTTACAAATCTTACCTTTTTTTTTATTTTTTCGTGGGCGTTATTCTATAATGGCGACGGCCATTAGATTATACCCACGTCTTTCAGTTTTAATCGTTTTCTTATTACTAATTTATTGAGCTCGATCTGTTTGAAGATTGTACCTTTTTTACCCAGATTTTTGGATTGCAAATCCCGACTAATAAAACCTTTTTCAACAATATGTTGATTGGGAATTGGTGATCAAGAAAAGTCCAAAAAGTTACGCATGAACCCATATATGTTAATCAAATTTTTAATTAAAACATAGATGATAAAATCTAAAAAAAAAAATGTACCACTAAGATAGGTACGTCCGGTTCATTTTCGTGGAGTAGTAGTATTAAATTAGGTTCGAGATTTGAGGTTGATATCTGTGTTATCAAATCTTTTAGGTAGACAAAGATGTGTAATGGAAAATTATTAGTATATGGCAATTTTAACCCAATTTTAGGTCTATAGGAGTATAATTTTAGCCACCTACATAAGTTTACAATGTGATAGTTTTAACCCGACTCTAACATAATACAAATTTCATGCATGTTAAATTTCATTTGTATCAATTTTTCATAGAAATTGGATGGTGTTCAAGAAGACGACAAGCTGGTTCGAGGATTTAATCAAGTGGATTACAATATAGTTTCGGTTTTGGATATCAAATTTATGCACAGTAGGGCTTGCTTTAGTTTGAAAGATTGGATTTGCAGTCCATCTCTTTGTCTTGAGTTGATGTAATTCAGTCGCTTGCCTTTTTTCATGGTGAACTTTGTACCTTGTTATTGGGTTGCACCCCTTATGTGTTGTTAATATAATTTTATTTACCTAAAAAAACTAATCTCCAGTGCCAGAAAGTCGTCCTAATAACAAAAATTAATACACGATGTCTACGTTACGAAACAACACCGTTTTGTTGTTGAGGTGGATTAAATTAAGGGAAAATGGTCAAATAAACTCTTGATGTTTATCCTAAAGTAAAAATAAGCCCTTCATATTATTTTAGGTACAAACACACACCCTTAATGTTTACTTTTGGGTACAAAGACACATTCCATATCAATTAATATTGATATCCATGCTCTTCTAACCATAATCAAGTTAATATTTAAATATTTTGGTAAACTAAATATTGTGAAATTAATATAATATTTATTTATAATTATGTCGCTACTAATTAATTTGCCTATATGACTTTGTTCCAATTTTTATAACATCAATTCAATTAAAAAATAAATTTAAATTGAAACTAAGTCAACCATTTATGCACATACATTTATAAACATAAAAATTTAATTTCGTAATCCATTTATAAAATACAATAGTTCAATGATAAAAATTAATATTGTGATATTATTCATTGCTTTTTTATTTTTATTTTTATTGTAATGCTATTCTTGAATTAAAAAAATTGATATGAAAATATATTGACAAAAATAGTGAACAATTTGTTTTAAGAGTTTAATTAATATTAATATTCATTATCTTTTTTATGTTGTATTTTTACAACTAGAGTCAATTGCAAACCATATAGTATGTTATAATTTTTACGCATTAACATTAAAATTATTGTTATTTTGTTAATTTATAATTTTATATAGGTAAATTAGTGGTAAAATAATTGTAAATAAATATTATATTAGTCTCGGAATATTTAATTTAATGAAAAATCTAATATTAACTTGATTATGATTAGAGGGGAGGAGGGCAATAATAACTAACATCAAGGGTGTGAGGGTGTGTTTGTACCCAAAAAATAACATTAAAAGTATGTTTATATCTAAAAAATATGAAAGGATTATTTGTACTCTAGAGTAAACATAAAGAATTTTATTTGACCCTTTTTCCTTAAATTAATTATTCCACCTCAGAAATAAAAGAAATATAGAAAAAAGTGTTTATGACTTATGTCATCTCTCTCTCCCAAAACGACTCTCTTCCATTTTTCTTCTTCTTCACCAAATTCAATTTCCAAAGTCACTTTTCAGATGCAAAGAAATTAAGCAGCATGAATTCAATCAACTCCACATCTACTTTCTCCCAGTGGTTGCACCCGACCACATAATAAATTCTAATCAGACTTTTGTAAACAACCATAGTAATAATACTATAATTAATTTGTCCAAAATTCTATATGTAAAACAACATCATTTCATCTTGATTTGGCTGCCGCGTGTTAATTCTTGTTGCCAACGTCATTTTTGAGCGCCGAAAATTAGTAGTAATTGATTAAAATGATCACCAATTAAATCAAATTAGAGTACCTCAAATTTATTTTACACTAAGATTGGGCTAAAAAAATTGTCACACTGTGAATTTATCAGTCTAAAGTGTAATTTATCTTATTATATGTTGGATATTTTAGTGTAATTGGATTGACTTGTTTGATCATTATTGTCATAATAATACATCATATAAGTTTGGTGGTGCGGAGTGCACGCTTATATGAATTTATTATGATTTTAGGGGCGAAGCCCCTAAAGGACGGGGGTTCGGGGGCGCCCCCGATAGCGGGGTCCAAGGGGCAAAGCCCCTGGCTGGGGTCAGCTTGGAAATTTTTTATTTTCCGACTAAATCGCTGTGTAGAAAATTCATCGAAAATTTAATTTTCGGAATTTCGAGGGACTATTTTGCAATTTTTGAAAAGTTGCAAAACTGTATTAAAACTGATCCGAATCTGTTTTTGATGTCTGATCAATTTTTCGTTTGTTTTGGTTCTGCATTCTCAAACAATCCCATACTTAAATTTGACATACTCTGAATTGTATCCGATTGAATAATTCGATAGAACCGTCGAATTGATTCGATCTGAAAGTGTTATCACGTCTTTCAGAGAATCCAGTTTATTGTTCGTTTCGTTCATATTTTCCCCTACATTATATATATATGGTTGTTAACTTATTAGCATTTGCCATGTAAGCTAGCGAAAAATGAAAAAAAATAATTATATTGTTCTAACATTTATCATTTTTCTTATAATTACTAATATTCAAACATTCAAAAAATATTATTTTGATGCCCAACATTCAGACACTGTAGTTAAAATATTTTTGAATTTCGAGTTTTGGTATTTAAAATCGATATGGATTAACAAATAGAGAAATTCATATCAACCGCTTGAGAAATTGTGACTTTAGCTAGCATTTCAAACTTTCTACTTTCGTCCAAGACGAAAATTTAGTTAAAGATTTTCCATTTTTGCTTGTAGCAATACTTTTTCGCACCACATTGTCCTTTATTATATTTTAATTTTAACCCAATTTGCAACCTTCTAATTCCATCAAGATGAAGTATCAACGTGTGTACCTTTTTATTTTTTCGTGTACGAAATAAGTACTCAAATGGAAATTTTTAATGCACAGATCGACGAACTACACACAATAAAAAAATAAAGTAAACACTAGGTCGTCGCGTATCGAAGTCAAATTTTGGCTGCTTAAAAATATTCAAATGAGATTTATACCAAAAAAAAAAAAAAAGGGTAGTCGCATGTATAGATTAATCGTGGATCTACATTTATAGCATTTAATTGAAACACGCTTATTAAATTCAATCCATCATATAATACTATGTGCGACCCAAAACCAGGTCCCCCTCTCAAAACCAGGGAAGAATTGAAACCCCTTTTTTCCTATAGTTTTTCAACTATTTGATTTCATTTTATTTTAATAAAAAAACATATACTATAAAAATTTGCGAGGCACACAAGAGTATGGGCATAAATATCTTACCTGAAATTCATAATAATAATTGAAACCTATATAGTATATATTCTAATCTTGCCCGTTTTAATCATTGGAAGGAGACATGAAAGGATGGACATGGCATCCCAAAAAAAGGGAGAAAATATCATGAATTCGATAAATTTGAAATATACTAGAATGCATGAGTTCGATTTCTTTTAAGATTTGAATAAATATTATATATATATATAATTAGTTAACTAATTAATTAATTAAAAATCCCTAGTTTTCCTTTCATGAGTAGTCGGCAAATTTAGAACATCTGAATTTAAAGAAAAAGACAAAAAAGTATATTTTTGGGAGTGATGAAAAAAAAGGAAAGGAATGGTTAATGATATAGTATGAATATACAAGTGAAATCCCTCCCACCCCACAATCAATTCTCATTTAATTTAAATTTATTTTAATAGTTTGTTGCAAGTTATGGGGTGGAAACCACTCCAAAACCACTTTGTAATGATGTGATCAAATCCAATGCACAAGTGTGAATTTTATAATCTTCATAATTGAGTTTATTAGAAACCTGTCCATAGATTAGCCGCAAGAGTTGTTTTTAGTATTTTGGGATAAGACCCCTATTTGCTACGTAGCAACTTGTTCAAATTAAATAAACCTTAAAAAGATCTTGACTCTTCAAGAACCCTACTTAAAAATTGGCAAAAACTTGAGTGCAACTAACCCTACAGTGAAATTAGTTATAGTTAAGCCATACTAAAAGGGTATCAATTTCAATTAAATACTTTCAATTATATTTAATTGGAAGACCATGTATCTAGTGCGGTACACCGTACACAAATGATACTTCCGTTTAATATGGTTGTTTTTCTTTTTCGATCGTCCCACTCAATATGATCTATTTTCTTCTATGGAAAAAAGTAGGGTTTAGTTTAAGCTAAAATATACTTTCTTAGCACTTTCTTAATTATAAAAATACTTTAAAAGACAATTTATTAATACAATATTACACTTAATTCCTTTTTTCTTAATCAGAAACATGTCATATCGAACACGACCAATGAAGTATTTCTCTCTCTCATCCCTCTCTCTTTGGGATGATGAAATAGGAGCCGTCGCTTTCGTTCCAAGTCATTCTTCGACTTTACAGATAAGGCGCGGCTGTTGTTATCGGAGTAACTCCTCATTCCCATCTCATAATTACCACTAATTCCATGATTTAGCGGTAATTAACAAATATAATATAGCTGCAGCCCATCTGTGGATTAGAAAATAATAATAATAAAAATAAAGAAATATGAGTTAATGCATATTAGAGCAGAATATAATCTATGCGACTGTAGACACGTGCTTCGGCTGCCCATGAAATAACGTACGCGTGCATGTACGTTATACGTACATACTAAACGAAAAGATTAGTTAACGACTTTATTCATAGCTGACGTGGAAACCAATTATTTTATTATTTTGTCCCCTTTGAGAAAATAATAATAATAATTTTAATTTTAAAATGTACAATCTCAAAACTAGCTAGGCATGAGAGGACATTTAACCGAGGACGAGTCAATTAAGATTTTATTAACTAATCAAAGCCAGTTGGCCTAATTAACCACTAATTAATCTATACTTTGACATGTATTAGTATTGCTACTACTACTGCATTTAATTTAATTGCTACTATAATAAGTCAACAAGTCATATTATTTTTTTAAATTTGAGATCTTAATTTAAATTAATTCTGGACTGTAGCACGAATAAATGATTAGGATCCAACGATGAATGTCTCATTCCCAATTCAAAGGGATTGTCAATTCATAGTTTTTGTATGCTTATTATACATATAAATTAGTAATTTATATTTATATTTCTCGTGTTTAAATTTGAGTCAACGGATTTTCATATCATCCAAGGTTGTCTATTTAACAAAGTGCTAGCTAGACACTAGCCTTAATTTTTTTTTTTAAACTAAGCTAGCCTTAAAAAATATGTAAATTCTACTTATTTGGATCAAAATATACTTCTCAATTCTTACATGAGTGATTATCATCACCGAAGCAGCTATCGGTTCAAATTTTTTTTGGGCCACTAACTTAGGACGGTTTGCATTTTTAGGCCACTATCTTTTGATCCGATATAATTAGGCCATTAAGATTGAAAGTTGGTAGTTTTAGGCCAAATTTTGGCCCGAACGGACTATTTAATGCCACATAAAGCCCGCTTGTTGTGCTGGCAATAATTTATTATTATTTATTATTTTTACTAATTTGTTATTATTATTACTTCTTTTTACCTTATGAAATGAGGAGATGGTGTTTATCGAGATTTTTCTCTCATTTTCAAATCCCCCAAAGTCAAAAACAAACCCTATTGACAAATTCCTTCTCCTATTGACAAATAACTTCTCCAGTTACGCCGATGAAAGGTTAAATCTTGAAGCAATCGATCGCCACGTCTCGATTGGATGCTATAACATCGAATTTTGCTGCTGAAAGAAATGGTGAATGTGAGAGATATGAAAAAAGGCAAATCGGCCACCTCCTCTTTACAGTATGTAATTCTAGCTTAAACACTAGATTTGTCATGAGAGTTAAAGGATGTTTGTATGTAGGTATGGTTAATCTGTAAGTTATTGTTTATGGTTGTGAGTTGTTGAGGGTTTAATGAATACGGTACTAATTTATTGATTACGAATATATACTAGTGGGGGAGGATCACCGTTCACACTTCCGATTCAAAAATACCGCCAACACAGCAAGCGGGCTTTATGTGGCACTAAATAGCCCGTTCGGACCAAAATTTGGCCTAAAACTGCCAATTTTCAATCTTAATGGCCTAATTTTGTCGGGCCAAAAGATAGTGGCCCAAAAGTCAAAACCGCCCTAAGTTAGTGGCCCAAAAAAAATTTGAACTCAAGGGGCTATATACATACATATTAGCATATTTTTTTAGTGGTTATCGACAGTTTAATTAATTTCCTGGATTAATTAGTAACTGTAATAACAAGCGTTGATTTAATTCATCCTAAAAATGACACAAGTTTGTCTCATTTAAATTAGCAATTGTTTTAGTAGCTTCATGATGTATAATGTTTTCTTAATTAGCTTACAGAGCCCTGAATGTAATGAGGATAATTAGTTCTTAAGAGTATATTTTAGCAGCTTCAAGATTTAAGTCGGTAAATTCTTTCTGCTTGAATAGGGGACATGAAGATAATTATTTCTTAAGTAGTAATTTAATTATTATTTTCTTTTGAATTTTGTATAATTTGAGAATCTAGGATCAAGAGCTGGCTCAAGTTAGATGCCCATAGTTTATGTAATAATTACAATATTCTTTGATAAAATTAGCTTAATTAATTTATTCAATCGTAGTACGAAATATATACCTTTTGAATTCCGGGTTATGTTCAAATACTCCACGATGATCATAATAATATTTTAATATTTGTTTAGTACTATATCTTTATGTATTCTCGAAAAATCCTCCTATAAGATAATGTCAGCTGTCAGCCAAGAAGAGGGCATATTTCAGGTTAAATTGATTTTTCTAATTGATAGCTAAGCCCATGATACTATTGTTAAGATTGTTCCTTTTTAGATGTTTATATTTTGAATTTTTGTTCTTATGAGTCAGAATTTCAGTCTTAATTGATAGGTGGTGACATTTATTTTGATCCGTAAATGAGAGATATGAAAGAAAATAAATACTAATAGTATAAATGTTTTTTTTTTTTTTTTTTTTAGTATTGGGAAATATACTTATATAAATCATTTTAGAGTAGGCCTATGTTGTGTTATTCCATTTCTGAAGAATATCAATGTTTCTATTAGCCCATCATTATTGGGGTGGGCTTTTGAGACAAACTTTTATAAGGGGAACAACATTACTAGGCCAAGTTAGTTTAACTAAAATAAACATATGAAAGATCCCATTATTTTAAGAGAAATCTGTTGAAATTTAAATAAAATTACCAATCCATCCCTTATCCCAAAAAATCGCCTACCATTTAGACGGGTGTATTAGATAGAGAGTCTGTAGGATATTTTTCGGACTTTTAAAATTTGAGTGTATTCAATCCAGACTTTCAAGAGTTTTAAAAAATTTAGAGGTACTCAACATAGATTTTAAAGAGTCTTAAAAAAATTTAGATGTATTCAAAAGTCCATGAATTTTAAAATTTTATTGACTTTGTTGGATTTCACCTGAAAAATACAAAGGATCAAATCCAACCTTTGCCCCATGAGATTTTGATGGATTCATTCGCCTCAGCGCTAGGTGTGACCCAGCGGTCGTTGATGCGTTTAGCATCGAACACCCCAGCGCTGGGTGAGCCCCAACGGTCGATGGGATTCATGCATCAGAAGAGGAAAGTTCATTGCTCAACTACATGGTCAACCTATTCCCTTTGTTGTTCTTATCACAAATGTACTACACATAAATCTATTGTTGTTCTTCATTTTTCTTTTGCGTATGGATTGATTGGAGGTTTGGAGCTACTTGTTTCATAATTTTTGCTACTAATTCTGTTTTGGATTTTTGTTATGGATTGAGAGATGAGCTATTTGATATTACTTTGTTGTTTCTCATCTCCATTGTTATAGATTTCTATATCCATTATGTATCCATTGTTAAGCATACATCTGTTTGTCGTCATTATTTTGCTACCTCTAGCACCCACTGGTTGCATACTGCGTAGTCCAGGCAAGCGTGCGTTGGGATCCAGCGGCCGCTGGGTTACGCTTTGAGTGTTGGATGTGTTTCAGTGAGCGCTGAGAATGTAGTTTTCAAATCCAGGGAAATCGTCACAAATCCATGTAAAATCCAAAACACAGTCAAATAGACTCGATGTGGAGTCAATGGATTTTCTAAATCCATGGACTTTTAAAAGTCCAAATCAATCCTTAGAAATTCCAATCCAATACATCATTCTTAGTTAGAAAGACGAATTAATTACTAACCGTAGATCAATCTCAAACTAGAGACAACCAAGATTATTTCTTATTTCTTATAGGGAAAAATATTTCTTTTTTCTATTTGTATAATGCCAACAAATTGATTGAAGAGTTATCAATGGGCTGCCCAGCCCAACTACATTCAGAAAATTTCAGACTTAAATTGGGCCTTCTTCAAGAAATGGGCTCCGAACCGACCTATCTTTGGATCCATTTGACATCGGACACACATGTTAAAAAAAGAGTTTTTTTTTTTAATAAAGTTGCATAGTTAAAGTAACTTTTTGAGAATATTTTTATCACATCATAGAGAGAATAAAGTTAATAACTTTTTGGTGACATATGTGATAATTCATGAATTACTAGTATTGCACCAGTGCGATGCACGGTAAAATGCATTATAAAAATATGTGATGTAAAATTATCAAATTACATGGATAAGGAGTAAAATGTCAATTATAAAATTTCAGGTAAGAAAGGAGAACAGTAAAATTATATGTGTGCACAAAAAAATATATATAAAATCTTTTTGGAATAAGGTGTTAATATGGCCTTGAGATTTTGCCATATAAGTGGCAAATAGACCTAATCCCAAATAAATTTTGCAAATATGCCCTTCAATTTTACGAACTCAATGGTGGTAAAGTTATCATTAATTTTTTTCATTTATAAACCCAAGGAGTATAAACTTAGGAATTGATTGTTGGGATATCTGACTTTATGATCATGAAGCTTGCTGTTGTGCATAAAAGCAAATAGAACTCTCCTACCCGGTGCGATTTCAATTTATATGCAATGAAGTCCAACGTTCAAACCCCACCGCTCTCCTTTTCCCCAAGTTTAAAAAAGACCCGTAATTTAAAGTTGATTTTTCATTATGTTATTAATTTTGTAAAGATAATCGTATTCACAATTCTTACTTTATGCTCATGAGTGGTCAGTTTGTACGAAAAATAAGAAAACACAATCATTTTTGTAATCAACATAAGTGAACATAATAAAGAACAACATATCTTGCTGAAAAAAAAGAACGTAACAATAATAGGTAAGGTAACAGGTAATTCCTTAAATATATATGCAACGTAACTTTTCTGATTTTTAAGTAAATTGTCTTACATTTCTATCATGCATCATACACACCACACTCATAATTTCTTGCTGATTTGCATTGGACGGTATTCTGAAAGCTCCAACACTTCAAACTTGCACAACCTCGAAATGTACATGCAAAGAAGAAAAAAAGCTTCAGTTAGCTAGCAACTTTATGAATTGATTAATTTTGTGCTTTGTAATAGTAAAATATTTTATGTCTAAAATTTTAGTGTAGAGAAGGAAAATAACAGTACAGAAAAACTGCAATTGAAAACGAAAAACACAAGCCGAAAACAAAAACAGAAACAATATGAATATATTTAAATAAATTTGAGATGTAAAATCATGTATAAAGAAACTTTTGAACTTCTGAGTGGAATGATCATTCCAGTGCATGCAGTATTTATAGAACATGGTTGATTCATCTTAAAATTTGTAATTAAATTTTGGCTCCATGTTTTGGAACGTAGACGCTAAACCCAATCTTATCAGAATATAAAATGGAATATAGATATATGAATTATAATTATTTAAAGTTTTTCGCATGTTATTGAGTAATAAAACCATTCAATAATTTAAAAGATATGGTGGTCAATGTTGAAATACACTTTATAGTACCGAGCAGAAAGTTGGTGCACAAACAGCACAATTACAACTAACATTTTAGACTACTGGTATATAAAATGGCATGGACCAAAAGTTAACTCAAAGTCAAGACTAATATACACTTAGCTGGTTTTGGAGGGAAAATAGTAAAATAATAATTATAGCTACAACTTCCTTTTTTAGTTTAGTATAGAAATATAGATAGTGGGGTATTTATTATATGATGTATTTCTATTTTAAAAAATTAATCCAATAAAATGATATGCCTAAATAAGATAAAATGAGCTTGACGGAAGATAAGGAGGGAGTATTTCTTTTTACTTTTTTTGTAGAACATGAAAAAATTGGTGGATAGTGTAAAAATATATCCTTAAATCAATGTACTTCCAGCAAGATCGACTAATGGAGAAGATTTAAATGTAGTATTATTTTTGAAAAAGAAATCTACCTACATGCCTTATTTAATTAATTCTCTCATTTCAATGTACTTTTTTTTTAACTTTCGATTCAGTTTAAATGCACATAAATAGTCTACATTCCGGAGTCAAATTACTCAAATTCATATTTGTCATAGGATGTGCTTATTTCAACTTCATTCATATAAATCAAGAACCTAATGGTCAAATTTGATTGTAATATATTGAGATATACCTAACCCACAATTAATTATAATTTATCTTCATAAAAAGAGGATCATGTGAGAATATTTTTTTAGGTGAGAAATTAGAAGAAATCTGAACCCCTGATTTTTGTTGGTCAATGACTCGTTTTAAAGATGCATTAAGATACTGTAATAGTTTATGTATTACAATGTTTATGTATTAAGTTATTGCAGTTTGTGTATTAGAATATGTATGCATTACATTTCTGCAATATATGCATTACTAATGTGATAAAAATGCATTAAAATTTATATCATTCTTACTTTCTCATATAAGATATATTTTCACCAGATATCTGCCCTATTTTTATAGTATATGTAATTAAATTAACTTTAAAACCATGTCCTAAAAAATTTAAAATGGCAAAATTTCAATCACCTAATCACTTGGCCCACTTCCATGCTACTACTACTTAATTCTGAATAAGTTAATAACAAATCAATAAAATAGTCAGATAATGTTAATTTACGGAATTAGACATGGCGGTGGGTGTTGACTTTAGTAGTGGGTTTGATTTGGGCCAAGGATCCCACAAATTGCAACGAAAACTGTTTCGGATTTAGTTCAAAACTCGAAATGTTGTACTAGTTGGACAATTTTAACCTTATCCATGATTTCCAGAATCCAGTTTTGAACTGCTCAAAAAATAAAAAAATAATAATAATAAAAATCCATTTTTCAAAGTAAATAAAATTATACTCTTTCAAAAACAAAAGAACTAAAATTGCCTTCAACAAAATTAAATAAGTTCAAATCATGCAAGCAAATAAATATTTTTGATTAGGAATTATGCACAAAATATCACTAAATATAATACAATGAATTATGATGAGAACTCGCACCATTAACTAAAAAACCACCAATAAGGAAATATATGTACAAATACAACATTAAATAGGCGAACCTTTAGGAAGTTTAAAATATAAAACACTAAAAATGCTTCATTTTTGCACTTTTCCCATTCAATGCAAAATGATGTAATGCTAATAGGAGTATAATCTACATTAATTACCAAAGACGTACAAAAATAAACCATTTCTTTTTTGGTAGTGCTATTTGGTCATATTATGGTCGATTACACAAGTTAAAAATGGTAATATAAAATAAAAATATATCCTAATTGGAGAAGTATAAACCGAAAAATATAATTATTTCTATTTTTATAATCAACATTTTTTTTTCTTATGCGTGTGAGTGACCACCGTGTAACCGAATATCCACACTTTTTTTTTAGAGGGAAAAACATTAATTCTGAAAATTCCGATTAACAAAGAGAAATGATAATGCAATTACAGCTAAACCCCTCCCTCTCTCTCTCTCTCTCTCTCTCTGAAAGTTGAAACTTCAACTGACATTTGGCTTATTTCATTCAGTTGAGAGCGAAGACCACCATGATCAAAACGAAAAGTGACTCGAAATGAAACCCCATTGATGTCCGGAGCTCCAATTCGTGCAATTTCTTCTTAATTTTTTGTGTGGGGGAAGTTGAGGGATTCAAGAGCATCTGAATCAATGGCTTGGAGTAATCCATTGAAGGAGGTGGCGACTTCCAGGCCATTGTTCGTGACGATCTACGCCACCGTGGTTATCGGAATCTTAGTCTCTTCATTTTATGTCTTCTCCGCCGTTTTCTCCGGTTCCAACTCCATGTCTTCCCCGTGGGTCTCCACCGCAGTTGTCGCCGGCGGCGACGCCTCTGGTGAGTCGAGCTTATGCTGTCGCGTTTTTTTTCCGAATGCATACAAAACTTATGCGTTTTCGTAGTTATGCAGTCGTTTTTGGAATTAAATGCGAGTACGTTACTCAGTTGGCGGCTTGTGCAGTTTATTTGTATATTTTATTTTATTGTAGCTGTACTTCAGTTTGGATGCTGTTGATTTATGGAGAGCCTTGTTAATTTAATGAGTCTTGCTTTTTACGTTTAGTATGTTTTATTCGATAAATGATGCTGATCCATTGCTGCATCTGCCTGGGGAAGCACATACAGTTTACTTTTAGCTCTGATGGATGGAAAATGGTCTGTTTTCTATTTCTTATTATTTATAAATTTTTGGGGGGATGTAACAATTGGTTTGACAATATGTTAGGTAAAAGCAAAGCTATGTTAATGGTTGAATATATTGTTGGATGATGTGTTGTAGATTGATTTTATATATCAGCACTCTTTCCATTGTACTCTGCTATGATCTCAAACTTTGTGAGTTACTAAATGCTAACCAACAATAAATGTTCAATCTTGCTTGTAATGTTATGCTTTAAAACATGGGTCGGTGTGCGAGTGTGATCTAATCAGATTTTCGTATGGGCTTAACTGGAGTTGCCAGTTTCTATCAAATACTCCTGCTTACTGGACTACCTTCAATCATACCTTCTTTGGTGTTAGAAAATAATTTGTGTTTCATGCTTTTTTCCCCCAGAAATACAAGAGGAAGTATAGTACAAGGATAAGGACAAAACTAATTAAAACCTTTTTATAGCATTTCATAATAAGCTTCAATATTTCTCTTGGCGTATCATACATAACTGGTGTATTTACAACTGTTATTTGCCACTGCTGCATTTTGCAGAATCACATTCAATACCCTTCCATCGGGCATCTGATTCTTCCAATCGAGTAGTGGCTGGTGTGGCACCAGATAACACCTCCGAACATAGTGAAGAGCTGCAACCTATTTGGAAGGCACCTTCTGGTTCCAAAGTTCCACCTTTGGAGACCTTCAAATTGACAAAGGAACTGGTTCAGAAGAGGGTGAAGGATAATGTTATAGTTGTGACATTTGGTAATTTTGCGTTCATGGATTTCATTCTGACCTGGGTTAAACACTTATCAGATATGGGTGTTGACAATCTTCTTGTTGGTAAGTAGATGGAGAAACTTTACATTGTGCAAATAACTGATATCCTAAAATAACCAAGCAACAAATTGTTCTCAGGCGCAATGGACATAAAACTGTTGGAGGCTCTTTATTGGAAGGGTGTTCCAGTTTTTGATATGGGTAGTCATATGAGCACGTTAGATGTTGGATGGGGCTCTCCAACATTTCATAAGATGGGTAGAGAGAAGGTTATTCTGATAGATTCTTTCTTACCTTTCGGCTTTGAATTACTGATGTGCGACACCGACATGGTCTGGTTAAAGGTAATTCTTGTACACTTATCAGCGGATATATTTCTGTTTGTTCCTATAAATTCATTTGGTACATTCTTCTATTATAGATAATTCTTGGGTGTCTTAAGAGAATTGCTACTCTGTTTGCAAGTTCAGTCGAGTCCTTGTGCATCCAAATGGTCATAGACACATCTTTTATATGGCTTACTTGTCATATACTATGATTGTATGATGTTAAGTACAGTTTTAGTTTACATGCATGACTTGGGGCTCATGCTGCTAATGCTTGTGGTTTGACGTTGAAAGAGATATCCTCTAAATACATATCAAAGTGCTTAGTAAAAAAAATATGGAGACTCTATTTCTTTCCTTTCAAAATTTCCTGTATGAGTAATTTCAAAACCACTTTTTTTCAAGCTACTCAATTTTAAACAAAGTAGAGGAATGAACTGTCTTGCCTTGAAAATTTTTAACAACTAAAACTTGTTTTGAACAGAACCCCCTTCCTTATCTCGCACGTTTTCCTGAAGCAGACGTGCTGACTTCTACTGATCAAACTTCACCGACAGTAGTAGATGACCGTTTAGATGACTGGAGACAAGGTAACACGTCCAAAGATTAACTTTCTGTTGCTTACTATTTTCTCTTTCCGGAAGTGAAGAGAACTTCTTTCAAGCCTCAATCAAAACACTTCCATTTCTGTTAAAAAAACTAGATAGGTTCTAATCTTTAACTAATAAGGAGTTCAGTTATTTTTGTAGAAATTCTATTAGACCACTTCATTTTTCATATTTTGTTGTACCTGTCATATAAGGAATGTCTTGACAAATACAAAAAACCCTTGGTATCTTGGGGGATTATGACCGTTACTGGATAAGGATTACTGTGTACAATTTAGTGCTTCAGATTAAACTCTTATTATTGTTTGTATGTCCACCGCTATATTTGGTTACATGAAAAAAGACGTGTGAGGAAATTTCAAAATTTCCAGTATCATTTGCAAGAGTCTGAAGATAGTGGCTGAAAACTGCGAGAATTCTTTGCCAGTCAAGTGGTTTAATTCTACGAATTTTCTTCATCTTAGATTTGTTTATGATATATACATGACTTTTTTGTTTTGAAATTTCTTCTTTGAACAGCTGGTGCAGCCTACAACATAGGAATTTTTCATTGGAGGCCAACTCCATCTTCCAAAAAACTAGCAAAAGAATGGAAGGAAATGCTTCTAGCAGATGATAAGATATGGGATCAAAATGGTTTCAATGAGATTGTCCGCAGGCAGCTGGGTCCACCTGTTGATGAAGATAGTGGACTTGTATATGCTTATGATGGAGAGCTTAAGCTAGGCCTTCTCCCAGCAAGTATATTTTGCAGTGGACATACTTACTTTGTCCAGGTAGCTTAGTTTTATTTGCTCAATTACAAATAAAATGTCAACAATCGTACTTAACAGTTAAATCCCCCTCCCTCCCCAAAAAAAGGATTATTGCCGAGAAAAGTTTGTCCAAGTTCTGAAGGTAAAAATGCAACATGAATGGCGTTCTAATGGATTTTTCGTTTACTTGGCAGGCCATATATCAACAACTTAGATTGGAGGCGTATGCTGTGCACACCACATTTCAGTATGCTGGTACTGAGGGAAAACGCCATCGGTTACGAGAAGCTAAGGTTTTCTATGATCCACCGGAGTATTATGATACCCCAGGTTTTTGTTCTTTTCATTGCCCTCCCACAAACCACCCCCCCCCCCCCCCCCCTCTTTAAGAATCAGTATTACCAAATCATACCTGAGTAAGTTAATTTCTACAAGAACTTTCAGTTTTAGCAAAAGTTAATTATTTTGGGTGTCTTTAAGTGCGGAACGATAAATAAGGGAAGGGAAATATTGAACAAATTAGGATGCACGAGTATTAGCAATATTCAACATCATTTGCTTGCCCAGTTCTGTGACTGATTCTCAGGTTGTAGCAAGAAGGGTGATAATTCAAACAAAGTGCGAAAAAGTTATGGTTAACTATCTTGTTACTTGTTCTCTTCACTAGATCATAATCTATTCTGATTCTTTGGACAATCGTTGCAGGAGGATTTTTGACATTTAAACCTAATATTCCAAAGAACTTGTTGTTAGATGGAGAGCATAACATTGACTCTCACTTTGCTCTTGTCAATTACCAAGTACGTGCTCATTGAAATTTCATTTCGTCGTATTTTTATTTTCAAATGTCATGTGTAGTGGGATTATGCGCCTTTATTTTTACTAAAACTACTCCCCTGGCTTTCAGATAAAGCAGATACGTACTGCTCTTGCCATTGCTTCATTGTTGGGTCGCACATTGGTAAGAACTGCTATGGTCTTTTGATATCTTAAACCTTGTGGACTTGGTTAGGATAATCCTCTATTTTCTGACACATCTTTATTTGAACTTCATATTTTGTTTGTGATATAAAGCAAATGATTGGATATGTTGGTCTTCATTGAATTTATTTATACATCTCTACTTTCACCAGTTCTTCTCGCTGCATAATTTGTCATCTTATCAACTGTACTATTATCATTGCTCCTTATTGTTTTAGGTCTTACATTACTTGAGGTTCCTTAATACTCATGATTCTCTTAATATATCACTATTTATATTATATTATTTTTGATTGGTCATCGAAACATCGGAACTTCCATACTAGAGAATATTCAATTCTAGCCTGTTAATTTGGTACTTGGATGGAAAAATAAGTGCTGCTTGGCATAAGTGAATATCTTTAACTTCCAATATAGCTGCAAGCCTGCAGTCTTTCATTTATAGTTTATATCTTATCTGTGCTTCTGTGATCTGCTTCCTATTCTTTTGCATTTTATTGCTGCAGTTTCTTGGAGGTATAAGACCTTGAGAATTAGGGAAATAGATGAGGTGTTCTGCATATATAAGAGGCTGGGATAGTTTTCATGTGTTTCTCTGTTGCAAGCTATGTGGTTTCCTTAAATGCCTGATATTTTGGTACTGAAGAAGTGAATTTTTTTCCTGTATTAGTTAATTTATTAAATTTCATGTGGCTTTGAGTTGGAAGCTATGTCTTTATACCATATGCTATCTCTAGTTTGCTCACACATTTTATGCAGTTCATCTTGTGATCTTTGTTCTTATTTTGATTTTAGGTAATGCCTCCACTATGGTGCAGGTTGGATAGGCTGTGGTTTGGACATCCTGGGGTTTTGCCGGGCACCTTGACTAGGCAACCATTCATTTGTCCTTTGGATCATGTGTTTGAGGTATTATTGGCCATCTCTCTCCAATTTTACACTGGTAATTTCTATTTGCTAAGAGAAGGAAAACTTACTTTGAGATGCAAGTAAGATGTTAAAACAATGTTTGTCCTTTTCAGTAGGGAAGCAAAGAAATAGTTTGTTAAAAAACTAAGGTTTATAAATGTAATATGACGTGGTGCTTTAAGTTGCTTGTTAATGAATTACATCTCATATGCCTATTGATTGCTGATAGTGACGTCTCTTTAGAATAACTCTTATCATAAGAAAAAGTGATATATCAGTATAGGCGCAACTTCTACTTAACTGTGTTCTCGAAATAAGTCATAAGACCGTGCTTGATTTTTCTACCTCTCTCTCTCTCTCTCTCTTCCTGTACACATCAAGGATCAGTTTAGATGTGAAGGCAGAGGATAAGTCGGAAAAGCTTTCATGTCAATCTGCTGAAACAATTTTCTTGATCTTTGTAATGCAGGTTAATGTACTGTTAAAAGAACTCCCTGCAGAGGAATTTGGACCTGGGATTAATATTAGGGAATATTCTTTCTTGGAAAATCCATATATGCCCCAGCAGGTTTGTGCTTCGGACTTGCAACAGAAATAATTTCCACTCTGTGCTTTAGTGACAACCCTTCTTTCATTTCAGGTGAAAGATTCATGGCTCGATGTGCATCTCTGTCAAGAAGGATCACCGGGTTGTGGAGTTTCAAACAGTACAACTCTATCGGGAATTCTAAAGTTCCCTAAGCGAAGTACAGAAGAAATGGTAATTTCAGATTTTGAATAGGCTCCTTTACTTTGGTTTGTTTCCTTTATTTGAATATTTTCCCATCATGTCAGTGCTTAGAACTCACAAAATTGATTAGTGCTTAGAACTCCATTTGTGAACCAATTCTTGAAAATTATCAGATTATTTACTACTTAAAATTAATTTTGCCTTTAAACTACCACTCTTTCTTGCTACTTAACTTTACTTAATTCCTTACTTGCAGTTCAAAACCATATTCTCATCCTTCAAGGACGTCAAAGTCATTCAGTTCTCATCGATGCAAGAAGCCTTCTTAGGATTCACTAACAAGGCATGCTATTCCTCTCAACCAATTTTCCATTACTTGTTCTTCTATCGTACCTATCATTCTAATATGGATACTGAATTCCATATTTGCTCGAACAGGAGAAGGAAAAAAGATTCAGGAATCGTGTAAAGCGGTATACGGGCATTTGGTGTTGTGTGGAGGATCACAGTCCAGGTCACATATACTACGACATTTACTGGGATGAAAAGCCCGGTTGGAAGCCAAAACCTCCCCAGACTCCTGAAGAAGATCACCCCCCGTTGTGAGGAACTTGTCATTTTGTAATGTTATACTTGCCACTGAGAGAAGATAGAAGAAGAGCGGCAAAATGTAGCAGCTCATGCAATCCTTAACCACGCGGTGTCTAGGTTTGACGGGGTATCCATGTTAATACAAATTGAGCTATTAAAATCTATAGATAGACACGACACGAATTTTCTTTTCTTCTTCTTCTTCATCTTTAAATTTTCTTCGTTTTCTTTTTCGTAGGTTAGTGTTGAAGCTTCTTTTCTGTAATCTGTACCTTAGAATGATTAAATTATGATTCTAATGTTTAACCAGAAAAATATTGAAGTAACTATGCGAATAATTGGAGGTGGAGCAGGCATTTCATCGTAATTTGAAGGTCCATTACTATTATTGCCATTTTTCGTTAGTTTTGATGAAAGAGAAATAGTTGTTGCTTTTCTGTGCTTCAATCGTTTTGCATTATACTGTTGATGATGGATAGGAAATGAGAAATCCTTTGTGAGGTAGCACTTATAAATCCAGGATTAATTGTAAATTAATACCCGACATTTGAGGTCTGTAATTTATACTCAATTTTGAAACTTTGCAATTCAAAGCATATGAATCTTTACAATTCAGACATATTAATTTTTTTACGAGATTAAAGTTGAGATTTAGCCATTTGTTTAACATTTATATTCAAAACTGATTGATGGCTTTTGAAGTTATCGGATCCATTTCAAATATTGTCACGATTGTCCTCATGGTATTGGCGCGAAAGTGTTAATATTTTGTCCCGACTCATCTAATCAAAATCTCCAATATACCCCTCCATATTTTACTCAAGGTTCAACTAACTGCTAAGCCATTAAAGTATTTTTAGGTACAAATAAATCCTTGATGTTTGAAATTTAGCATCCGTGCCTAGAGGTGGTAATCAGTTCAGTTATGAAATAACCGCACTAATAATCAATTAACAAATAATCGATTAAGGTTAAATATTGCTACCATATATCGAATCAGTTAACTATTTCGGTTAACCGATAACCAATTTTGTTAATCGGTATGATTATTGGTTAACCCATTTAACCAATTTTGTTAATTGGTATGATTATTGGTTAACCCAATTAACCAAAAATTATTAAAAAATCGGACAATTTCTGCACAATGTTAATTGTTCATGTTCGTTTTAATAACCAAAAATCATAAATAATAATATGACACAGACGACGGTGGGAGGCAGAGCGGTGGTGTCTTGTGCTGTCACAGTCGATAGAAAAGGTTAGGGTTTCAAATTGTAATTATAATTCATACCCCCTCTGTCCCATTCAACAAATCTCACTTCTTTTCGGCACAGATATAAAATGTTTTTGAAGTGATATAAAGTTAATAAAGTGATTTCTTATTATTTCCTTTAATGAGAAATGTTGAACGGGACGGAGGGAGTAATATATATTTATATTATATATATATTATTAATTAATAAATAAATTTGGTTAATTGGTTATTATAATTTGGTTTTGGTTATAACCAATAATCGATTGACTCAAAAAATTCGAACCGATAACCGCACCAATAACCAATAAAATCGATTTTTGATTAATAATAACCAATCAGTTATTACGTATTTCGGTTAAAAACGACTAACCGGAACCGTTTAGACAGCCCTATCCATGCCCCTCCCTCACTATTACCACTCCAAATTATTTTTTATGCCAAATTTTCTTCTTTCTCATATATTTTTTGTTCATCACGATGAGTGTGCATGTGTGTATGTTTGTGTTCATGAAAGTTATTATTATTTGCTACTATTTTTTAGAGAATATTTGATAATATTATTAATGAATATAACACGTTGAGAAAAGCTTACTGTGTTGATATGATCTTGATGAAAATGAATAGTATAACTATTTTTATAATGTTATATTGATAAAATAAACTATATAATTTTAAATGATTTATGAATATTTACCGTTCTACATATAGGACATATCAAACTGAAATAATAGTATGAAGAAAATAATTAAAAAAATGAGTAATCGTTATATGTAAAAAGAAAAATTATTAATTTGTTTAACATAAAATATATAGAAATTAATGAGATATAAGAGAATATTGTTTATTCTTTTATGTGCAAACAATTGTATTCATTCATACTATGGATGGGGGCATGTATGTTAAAAATTTCAAACATAAAAAATTTATTTGTACCCAAAAATATTTTAGGAACTTAGTTGAACTTAGGGTGGGATAAATATTGATGGTGTATTTGATGATTTTCTCAATGAAAAATATAGGAATTCTTTGCAGAATTCGGGGAAAGGGTTTTGAAGATAATGACGTTTGGGCTGGGCTTTTAAAATATGATGGATTTAGCCCAATTTTAAATCTAATCAATAGAGGTAGTGGTAGTATGTCATTAAATTTAACATATGTGATATATGAAATTAAGGATTGATATGTCGCGTTACCTCAGAAAAAAAAAAAAAAAAGGATTGATATGTCGCGTTTATGAGTAATTTTGTATGATTAATTATGACGTTTAGTCCACGTCACTATTTTCAACTTTTTTTATTGTTTTTTAAGGGTTTATACTACTGTTTTTTATTAGTATAATATTTCATAAATTATTAACAAAACCATCATTTAGCGCGGAGTGAGATTTTGAATAAAGAAAAGAATTAGAGAACTTGAACTTCAAAAAAAGAAAGAAAAAAAGAGAAGTTAGTGAAGCAAATGTATGAGTTAGAACTTGAACTTGAAGTTGAAGCACCCAAGAGCTACATCGACTTGGAGATGCAGAGGGTGTTTGGCTGAGCTTTTAAACTCATTAAAACAACTTATGAGTTGTTCATTATTAAGGATTTAGGAGCTTACAAGCTGTTTTAAGAAGCTTTTGAGCTTAGCCAAACACCCCCACAATCAATCAATCAATCAACCAACCACATCACTACTAAAAAGCTTGAACTCTGCAGCATCCATAACCAACTTCCTTACAGAAGAAAATGCACCCATTAGCCCCACACATGTGAACACAACAATGATGGAGTTGTTGATCCAATACACGGCTGATGATCTCGTTGGCTTGAAACTCATGTTGTAGAGAAGCATCGGGAGCACAAAGTCGAGAGGAATGAACCCAACGGCACCAACCACACCATTTATGTCACCAAAGAACGGCAACATTGCAGCAAACACTCCACACACGATCACATATGTAGAACGGAGAATTATTCTTGGGATCAAGTTTCTTTTGGAGAACACGGCCTGGTTCACATCCGCTGATTTCTTCTCCATTATCTCGTATGCAACTTGGGAATAAACCTATTACATCACATATATAATGCATGATCATGTTAATAGTAGTAATTCAAGATTTGGAATATTGAACTTCATAGTCATACTAAACTAAATACAGCAATATGGAATTAATTAAACCTACCAAGCCAATGGCAAAGAGTTGAAGGAGAACGAAGACAATGGCGAGACCTAACACCCAGACGGGCGCCAAAGAAGGTCCCTCATCCGGCATGAGACTTTTGAGGATGTTCGAATTAGATTTGTTACCAAACACCCAATATCCAGAGACTGCAGCAGAGTAGAAAGTGAAGAAAATTACCATGTAACACATGATTAGGCCTTTCAGCATCTTCCCGGTTGCTGGTGGAGCTAGGGTTGCCTGCATTTTGATGAAGAGCAACAATTATACAAGTACATTCATGATCATTTCACTCTCTTTAAGATTTTCAATCTAGCTATGATCATGCTTTCTGTAGTTAATTATAAGATTAATACCTGAATTTCTGGTAGTATACCATTCCCAAAGATAGCAGCTATTATAGAAATGGAAGTGAAAGCGCTGAATATCCTTGATGACTCGGAAGACTCTAAAGAGTAATCCCTCGTTGGAGCGTCTTTGGAGACAGCTGCAAACATAAAATAGGGTCAAGTATAGTGCAGACAGATATAACCAAGATTTTGATCCTTGTTCCATATATATATATGGATTTGTAGAGACGAGACGAATTAGGTTACCTGCATAAATGCAAGCTCCAACCACAAGAAAAGTATATCCTAAGCTGAGAAGCAAGGAAGCCAGGTTAATGTGCCGGAGAGAATGGAAGGATGGAAACTGGGAGAGAAGTATCATAACTAGTGTCACCATTGCTATGAAGTGGTATAGCTTCAACGGTCCATGGGGAAAGAGGTTCGAATACAAGATCTGCTCGGTCCAGAAATAATGCAATTGTCAGAAATAACGGATGGGAGTCGACTGCATCATCCTAGAAATAGAATGCTGAGAAACATACATACCTGGAGGCATTCACCTGCAAGCAGAATTGCTCCAATGCTGATGCCGCTATTGATTGCTGTCTGAATGAATACAACGAAATAGAACATCCATCCTGAACCTATAACAACAATGCAATTCAACAACAAACTAACTCAACTTATTATTCTGCATTCTCAAATTCTTCTATCTTAATTTTCTTTTGTGTTTGTGGTCACACTAATTTTCTGCGACAGTACAATCAATCAAAACCGGGTTTACATACAGAAAAGAATCCAACCCTACACAACACAATAATAATTCGAGTTTTCGTTTTCAAATAATAAGTAGCCTCTACATAATGCAGCCACTAATTGAGATAATTAATTTGATTACAAGTAAGAAAATAAAAGGAAAATGATACAGTATCTTTCTTTAATTAAAAGCAAACAAAGTTCAGACACACACGAACCCAACCAACTACTCTATACTGTGGAACAGCGACACAACTCCGCAATTTCAATTAAGGTTAAAAACAGAGCATTAATGGTTGAAAATATTATTATTATTATTATTACGAGAGAGAGAGAGAGAGAGAGAGAGAGAGAGAGACCTAAGACGTCGGCGGCGAGTTCGCGGAAGCGAATATGGCGGCGGCCGGCCTTCTCGCAGTGGTCGAGAACTAAGGACATGAGGTAATAAGAGTAGAAGGTAACAACTCCCATTAGCGTGAGGCAGAGGAAACCGAGGGCCCACCCCAGCCCCCGGAAAGCGTACGGCAGCGTCAGTATGGTGGGCCCCACGATCGCCGTCGTCAGATGAAACCCCGCATGCCACCACTTCCCTGTTGTTCAATTTCCATATCAAAATCATATACTACTAGTATATGCAGAGAGATGAGAGAGAGGGTGATGAACAGCACCTTTAGATTGCAAGACAAAGGCAGCTCCGGCGTCGTCTTCGCGGCTGATATCCTGAAACGGTGCGATTTGTGCCATGGGATTGGGTTCAATACAAAGTCATCTACGAATTCGGACAAAACTAAGTTTGGAGATACAAAAAAAAAAAAAAAAACAAGAGTAATTAAGAGAAGGGTAGTTGTAGTTCGAGAAGGAAGAGGTGTGTTATGATAATCGGAATAGGATTCGGATGATGATGATGCGTGTGGGAAACAGAGATATATGCATGTCAGTTGCTAACATCACAATTAGGCTGTCCTTCCAAGAAAGAAATACAGTGACGAGAGAGAGAGAGAGAGAGAGAGAGAGAGAGAGAGTTATGGTAGCATTAATCTTGTATTACTACAAGGATTTGACTTTTGTCGATAGTATGTTAATTTTTTAAGTTTGTATTCACGGATTCCACCAAGTTAGAATAAAATCTAATTCGACTTGGGTTAAGATTATATTTTCAAGGACATTAGGAATTTCTCTGGTTATATGATGATTGATAGTGTTCTGGTCTCTATACTTCTTGAATTTTTAGGATTTGACCTCTATTGACTATAGTAAAACACTACTTTTTCTTTTTGTCCTTTTGCCTATCGTATTTTGAATGAAAGTACTTAGGGCTTTTGATTTGTACAAAATGTTATAAGTCTTTGCAAATTCACCACATTTTGACAAATTGATTTGCACATAATTTTAAGATTTTAGCTTTAAAAATCATCTTTTAATTTTTTGCGATTTTTTTCCCACAACTAATTTCCCCAAAATTAGAATTGACGTGGCCTCCCAAAATTACACGTTGGACGTTTGTCGAAAAAACGACGTTGTTTACATAAATAAAATGTTAAATAAAATATATTTTATCTCATTTTTTCCAATAAAAGAAATAAAAATTAAACAAAAACAATAAAGTAAAGAATTATCGCACTCACTCATCACTATTCTCTTTCGTAGAGAAAATTATACTAGTACTATAATTTTACTCCATAGATATATTTTTAAAATTTAAACGATCATCACTTATTTGTTTGAAATTCATAAATTACAATTTTTATATCAAATTAGTCAAATTAGACGATTATTAGAAAGAAAAAAAATAGAGATAAAAAGAAAAGAAAAAAACTGCTCCACTTTAAGATAATTTACTTTTCCTTATTTAACTTTCACTATCACCCATTTCCATAAGCTAATAACCGCCATTAAACTGATGATAAAATGGGAAAGATAACATAAGTATATATATACTATTTAATACTAGTATCATTCGAGTCTCTACATTGATAAAAATAAAAACTTCCTAAAAAAAATATTATTATTTGTAATTTTGATGTCGAATAAATGACTATATCTCAACTCTAATTGATTTATTATCATATATATACTCCGTTTGTCCTCGATATGTTTGTCACTTTTGTCCATTTACGTTCGTTCATGATATGATTGCCACTTATATTTATATTAGTAGGGTCTACATAATATATTATATTTAGAGTAACTCCCAACGTGTTTCCATGCGTAGCGCGTGTTATGCACCCTGTCACAGACTTGTTCCCGTGCGGCCTTTGCTCTTATTCCGCCCCTTGCTGCTAGCAAAGTCAGTCTAACTTTCTACCGGTGTTGTGTGTGCAAAGTGTGGGAAAAGTGGCCAGGGGCGGACACAAAATTTTTGGTCGGCGGGGGCTACTTTTATGTCTAGTATACTTCATGATACGAGTGAAAATAATTGTCTACGATATTTTTCTTCACGGAACGACATAATTTTGATATAGAATCATTCATTTTGTTTCATCACTAAATTATATAAATAAAGTTTTTTTTGTGGAAAATTAAATAAATAGAGTTAAACATATTTTTTTCAATCACGAAATTAAATTTTTAAAACACAGTAATTTGAAATAATAAGTATATATTGGTGAGTTATAAATTTAAAATTAAAATTAATACATATAAATATAAGAAACTTTAATTTTCTATATATATAAAAATATGAGACTAGTGGAATTATTCTATATTAAGTTAATTAATACAAAAAATTAGGAAACTACACTATATAATTATACATGATTTCACCTTTCTTAGCTACGAATGACTCGATTTTACAACTACTAAAGTAATTCACCGTTAAGAAAAAAAATACCGAGAGGATTCATAAATAAGTAACAAAGAAAACAAAGTGTTAAATTCAAAGCTTTAATTTTATTCTCTCTTTTATTCCACTTAAAGATTTTAACCATAAAACAAAGTGTTAAATTCAAAGCTTTAATTTTATTCTCTCTTTTATTCCACTTAAAGATTTTAACCATAAAACTCTGATAACATTTACTCCCTCCGTTCATGAATCATATACTCATTTGGGGTTCGGTACGAAGTTTAAGAAAGCTGAAAAAGTGGTTTTGAGTGGGGTAAAAGTTAGAATGTAGGGGTAGTGTTGATCTTTTATTTACTTTTGCTAATCTTTGTAGCTTTTTTTACTGTTTAAAATGTTTGAGTGAGATTCATTCAATTTCATTTCTTTAATTAAATTTCTGTTTTCATTTCATTTCCTTATTCATCATTTTTATCCCGGACAAGATTAAATTCATCATGTATTCACGTCTTATTTCTTGTACAAATTCAAATAAGCTTTAGAGCTGCCATTTATTTCATGTACAATATTTTCATTCTTTATTCATTTGTAATGAACGTGTGTGAGAGATTGAGAGAGGGTGAAATCCAAACAAACATTAAATAAAAAAAACAGATACCAATGCAAAATTTTAGTGGGAAACATTAACTTTTCATTGCATTTTGGAGCCAAATTCAGCAAAATTACAGAAAAAAAAATAGGAGGAAATTTCAAACACCTACTAACCTACTAACACCAATAAATACAACCTTTAAGGCTTCATTCAATTCATTCTACCACTAAAATTCACTAACTACATAAGCTGCAAAATGGTAGATCCACGAGCTGTACCAAAATTAAGCGATGACCAGTCAAATACAATAGCACAATGGTTGATAGAACACAGCACCAATCGAAAGCTGAATTGGGGAGCCAAACAGGAGGCGGCAGAGCTGTTTCAAGTCATCTTGAAGACCATTTGGCGCATTTGGAAGATAGTTCAATCTCAGCAAATGCAAAGAATTCCTGTCCATGTGAGAAATATGAAGAAAGGATCAAAATGGGCAAATCAAATGACTATAGATGCAGAAAAGGTAAAATCTCTCTCAGTCCTTCAAAGGTCATCATTGAGAGTAATGGCTGCAAACATTGGTGTGAGTAAAAGTCAAATTCATTTGTGGGTGAAACAAAAGAAGTTGAAGGCACATACCAATGCCATAAAATCATTCCTTACCCCAGAAAATAAGTTGTCTAGACTCAATTGGAGCCTTAGTCAGCTTGATGGAAAGATTGAGGGTGACAAGTTAAAATTTCAGACGATGTATAACATAATACATGTTGATGAGAAGTGATTTTACCTCACAAAAAACAAAGATAGATACTACCTGCTGCTAGGGGAGATTCAGCCGTATAGAACATGCAAATTAAAGAGATTTGTCCCCAAAATCATGTTTAATTGTGTTGATTCCAGACCAGTCATAGACAATGATGGGAATGTACTCTTTGATGGAAAGTTTGGCATATTTCCATACATAACAGAAGAGCCAGCAATAAGGAATTCCAAAAATAGAAGTAAGGGCACATTAGAGATTCATCCAATTCCAACAATCACAAAATCAGTTGCCAAAAATCAACTAATCAATGAGGTGAGTATCAATTCATTTAAGTGTTCACTATCGGATTTCCTCAAGGAATTCATCATTTAGATGTATAAATGCAGATGGTACCTGTCTTCAAAGCTAAGTGGCCAACTTTCCTGCCCAAAATCATATTCATACAATAAGATAATGCAAAACCACACATTCAAGATAATGATCCAGATTTCATGGTAGTTGCAAGAGCTGATCCAATTCACCAGATACAAATGTGAATTATCTAGGCTTCTTTAGAGCTATACAGTCACTGAAAGATCAGAAACCAGCAAGTGGGGTATCAGATTTACTACAGAATGTCAAAGAAGCTTATGAAAATTACTCCCCAGAAAAGATAAACAATGTTTTCCTTACATTGCAAGGCTGTTACACAGAAATCATGAAGGACAAAGGTGGCAATAACTACAAGATCCCTCATATGGGAAAAGAAAGACTTGCAAGACTAGGAGAGTTACCAGAATGTCTAGAAGTTGATGAACAACTTGTGAAGGATAGCTTGGAGTACTTAAACCAGAATGCAACAGGTGAGGACATATTTTATAATTTGGACAGTTTGATTAAGGAAATGGAACAAGTGAATCTAGAACATTAGTAGGAGGTGGTGCAGGTGAGGGTTTACAAGAACAAATAATATGTGCTAATTTTTGTCTTGTTTGGAATGTAAACTATCTTTTTTGTTGCAACTCACATGTAAATTGCACTTGTTTGTATCATTAACTTATGTTTATACACTTTCAGCATCGAAATCAGCCACCTAAACTAAGGAAAAATGACCTAGTGGTGGCATGATAAAGATAGCATCAAGTGCAGTATCTTGTTCTTAAAAAAAAGGCATCAAGTGCAGTATCTTGTTCTTAAAGAAAAGGCATCAAGTGCAGTATCTTGTTCTTAAAAAAGGCATCAGGTGCAGAATCATATGCATCAGATCACTCATTACACATCATATGCATCATATGAACCAAGATATCAAGTGCAGCATCTGTTTCACATATTGCAACCTATAGACAGCACACATAGGGACAGTGATCACAAATCACTACTAGTATCAAATTCAGCCACCAAGACATCAAATGCAGCATCTGTTTCACATATTACAACCTATAGACAACACACATAGGGACAGATAAGTGATCACAGATCACCACTAGTGTGAAATTCAGCCACAAAGACACATAATTGCATCAATTACTCACAAATCAGTTGCATCATATGAACCAAGACAATAAGTGCAACATCTGTTTTACTTATTGCAACCTATAGACAACACAGATAGGGACAGATAAGTGATCACAGATCACTACTAGTATCAAATTCAGCCACCAAGACATCAAGTGCAGCATCTGTTTTACTTATTCGAACTATATAAACATCACAGATAAGTGATCACAGATCACTACTAGTATCAAATTCAGCCACAAAGACACATAATTGGCATCACCAGTCCCCACCAAGAGAGAAATTAGAAGAGATTCACCTGATTATATTAGTCTTAACACGCTAGGGAAGAACATCCCTAGAATCTGCAGATATCTCACTCGAGCTTCCTCACTCTCATACACATTTGGAATAAATGGAAGGGGCATCTACAAAAATTAAAGTAAAAGCATTAGTATGCATACTGCCAGATCATAGGCTTCTATTTATTAAATACACTAAAACTGAAAATCTGCAGAATAGGAGAGTTACCTGCTCAATTTCAGTCTCCGGCACCATAGATTCGAAGGGTTGAAATTCAGTCTCCGGCACCATAGAGTGGAAGGGTTCAAATTCAGTCTCCGGCACCATAGATTGGAAGGGTTGCGATTCAGTCTCAGCCACCACAGATTCGTAGGTTGCAGACCATGGAGGTTCCACCACCACCATCGAATCAGTCACCGGCACCACCATGGAATCAACGGCGGCATGACAGACGGCTGCATATCCAGCCTCCGTCGCCGTCAAGTCAGGCGGCGCCACGGCATAGGGGTTTGAGGGTGCGATGTGGTAGGCTACAGGTGAGGACAGATTTTATAATTTGGACAGTTTGATTAAGGAAATGGAACAAGTGAATCTAGAACATTAGTAGGAGGTGGTGCAGGTGAGGGTTTACAAGAACAAATAATATGTGCTAATTTTTGTCTTGTTTGGAATGTAAACTATCTTTTTTGTTGCAACTCACATGTAAATTGCACTTGTTTGTATCATTAACTTATGTTTATACACTTTCAGCATCGAAATCAGCCTCCTAAACTAAGGAAAAATGACCTAGTGGTGGCATGATAAAGATAGCATCAAGTGCAGTATCTTGTTCTTAAAAAAAAGGCATCAAGTGCAGTATCTTGTTCTTAAAGAAAAGGCATCAAGTGCAGTATCTTGTTCTTAAAAAAGGCATCAGGTGCAGAATCATATGCATCAGATCACTCATTACACATCATATGCATCATATGAACCAAGATATCAAGTGCAGCATCTGTTTCACATATTGCAACCTATAGACAGCACACATAGGGACAGTGATCACAAATCACTACTAGTATCAAATTCAGCCACCAAGACATCAAGTGCAGCATCTGTTTCACATATTACAACCTATAGACAACACACATAGGGACAGATAAGTGATCACAGATCACCACTAGTGTGAAATTCAGCCACAAAGACACATAATTGCATCAATTACTCACAAATCAGTTGCATCATATGAACCAAGACAATAAGTGCAACATCTGTTTTACTTATTGCAACCTATAGACAACACAGATAGGGACAGATAAGTGATCACAGATCACTACTAGTATCAAATTCAGCCACCAAGACATCAAGTGCAGCATCTGTTTTACTTATTCGAACTATATAAACATCACAGATAAGTGATCACAGATCACTACTAGTATCAAATTCAGCCACAAAGACACATAACTGGCATCACCAGTCCCCACCAAGAGAGAAATTAGAAGAGATTCACCTGATTATATTAGTCTTAACACGCTAGAGAAGAACATCCCTAGAATCTGCAGATATCTCACTCAAGCTTCCTCACTCTCATACACATTTGGAATAAATGGAAGGGGCATCTACAAAAATTAAAGTAAAAGCATTAGTATGCATACTGCCAGATCATAGGCTTCTATTTATTAAATACACTAAAACTGAAAATCTGCAGAATAGGAGAGTTACCTGCTCAATTTCAGTCTCCGGCACCATAGATTCGAAGGGTTGAAATTCAGTCTCCGGCACCATAGAGTGGAAGGGTTCAAATTCAGTCTCCGGCACCATAGATTGGAAGGGTTGCGATTCAGTCTCAGCCACCACAGATTCGTAGGTTGCAGACCATGGAGGTTCCACCACCACCATCGAATCAGTCACCGGCACCACCATGGAATCAACGGCGGCATGACAGACGGCTGCATATCCAGCCTCCGTCGCCGTCAAGTCAGGCGGCGCCACGGCGTAGGGGTTTGAGGGTGCGATGTGGTAGGCTTCAGATGATGGAGGTTCCACCACCATGAAATCAACAGCGGCATGACAGATCTCTGCAGATCCGGCCACCGCCGCCTTCAAGTCAGACGGCGCCACGACGTAGGGTTCAGAGGGTGTGGTGGCGTAGGGTTGAGAGGTCGCCGACGGCGTCTCCTCCTCAATCTCCAGCACAAACTCAAAAGGCATCACGCATCTGGACAGATCTACCCTCCAGCGCCGTCGAGACTGAATCCGACACCAACTCCCAACAGAAATCGGACCGTTGTATCTATGAGTACTTAGACATCGAAGAGAAGAGAAATGAGCAACAAATTATGGATGTGTGAACGGGAGAGGAATTGAGAGAAGAAGACCACATATTAGGGTTCGAGCAAGAGTGAGGAAGTGAGAGAAGACTGCAGATGATTGTTGAATTTAGGGTTCGAGTGGATCAGAGAGGAAAAATGAGAGGGTATACGTGTGATTATTTGGGCTGGGTAGGGGTTAGTGGGCTGGGTAATTATGAAATAATTAGTGGAGTAATTAAATTGGGTTAATAAGAAGTGGTGGGTCCAATGATGGCAAAGGATCGTAAATACAGAAAAAGTAGAAGGGTATTGTTGTACAAAAAGGTAAATGGGTATTTGATTAAAAAAAAAGGGGTAAGTAGGTATTTGATTCATGGACGGAACGAGTAGTTTATTTGACACTTTACTTTTGGTGGTGTATTTGAGAAAAGAATCTGACTATATCACTGCTTTTACACCCGGACCCTATTTTTTCTTTTCTCTTTCTTATTTCATTTGTCTTCTTCTTCCTCAAACCTATCTACCACCATTTATGCCTCTTCTATTCACTCTCCAAAATTTCAGCCCCTCCTCTCCTAAATTCGTCCGTTTGAACTTTTCCGACGTCACAGAGGTAGGGGCTAAAGCTTATTAACACGATTTCAACCATAACAACCATTAGAAAAATTAGGGAAAACAAAAATCTTGGCAGGGGCTTTCTAAGCCCATTGTTCTCTCTTATTGCGCCCTGAAAGTGGCTAAGTAAGAAAGATAAGAGCACAAAAGAACTTTGAGAGAATATTTGTTGCTAAATTGTTTGATGGTTACAAAATAAGGGGTCCTCCCTTTATATACAAGTTCTCCTCCCAAATATATAGTTGAGATTGATTTGATCCAAGGGTGGAGAGTGACCCTATAGAGGATTCTCCCCAACCTAGAACTAACTATCATGTTTGAAAGAACTCTACTCTTCTCTTCTAACTTAAGTATAAATGGGCCTATGGGCTTAGGCCACAAGTATGGATTATTCAAAAGGACCAAGTAATTGGACTTAAATAATTGTATTAACCTCTTAGCCTCGAATACTTAGGCAATTTACGCGGGTCATGACATCCTCTCCCATCTAATTAGACGATGCCCTCATTGTCTAGTACTCGCACAACTTATCTCGGAACTGTCACAAGTCGTCTTCCACTTCCCAAGTTGCCTCGGACTCGGGTAAAACCCCTTACATCGGATTAGGTATTGAATATGAGGTCGAATGCCTCGCTTGCGAATTACTCTTGACTTGAGCACC
This sequence comes from Schizonepeta tenuifolia, assembly GCA_029490685.1. NCBI lineage: Eukaryota > Viridiplantae > Streptophyta > Magnoliopsida > Lamiales > Lamiaceae > Schizonepeta > Schizonepeta tenuifolia. The sequence continues at coordinate 96,031,674 of CM055957.1, read as the reverse complement.
TCGTCTACTTTATTATCAAACAATTTGGTCATGATTGGCGGTGCTCGCTGCGAGTATACTTTGTGGTGTATATGATCTGATCATTAAGAAAAAAAAAACCAAAATAAAGGTCAACGGATTTAACCGGGTCGACCCAGCCTCACAAAAGATGTCTTATATTTAATTTATATTTCGCACTACTCCATTCATAATTATAGTGGAATATTTACTGCATTCATAATAATATCTACTATTATCCACTATTACATACTCCCTCCGTCCCGTTCATTTTGTCCCTTTATTGTTCGGCACGAATATTAAGAATAAGGGTAAAAAAATAGAAATTAGGTAGGTCCTACCATTTTTGAAAGATTTTGAAAAGTAATTTCTTTCTATGTGACAAATTGAATGGAACATTCATTTAAGAAAAGCGAGACAAAATAAGCAGAAACTGAAAAAGTATCATTTATTAAAACTCGTATCATCTCTATTGTGGCCGGAGGAGTATTTGTATGGTTGCGCATTGTACCAATTTTGTTAGGAAAGTAATGCTTGACCTGATATTGGCAATCAAGCCGCCATCGTTATTTCTAAAACTCACACCAAATTCACGGTTTCGATTTATAAGCCATCTCCACTCTTCGTGCATTCCTCTCCAACTCCAAGAATTCAGCTCCGATGCCTCTCCACCAATCAAGAAATTCCATGTTATTTCAAGACCATATGCACCCGAGATGCTCGACGAAATGCCTCACACACAACAACAACAATCAAAATGCAACCTTTTATTACCGGATGTATTCAAGATTATTCAACATGTCATGGATCGACCGAATGCGACAAACGCCGCAATGGCGCACGCCTTGGCCGTGAAACAAGGGGCTCTCTCCCATTTACGCGCCGCTACTTCTCTGCTCACCGTTTATTCGAGGTGTAAGGAGCTGCGATCGTCGTCGGCTTTGTTTGGCGAAGTTGTTGGGAGGGATGTGGTGTTCTGGAATGCTATGATGAGCGCATGCATAGACAATAATCGCTGCGAAGCTGTAGTCGGCGTGTTCAAGAAAATGGTTGGTGAGGGGAATGAATTCGATGCCACGAGCCTTGTTGCGGTGGTATCTGCATATTCAAGTTTGAAAGCTTTTCGAAAAGGTGAGGTTCCTCATGGATTGAGTATTAAAGCAGGGATGGTGGCCGACACCGTCTTGAGTAACGCTCTGATTGATATGTACGCGAAATGTGGTGATTTGAGCTCTTCAGAGTGTGTGTTTTGGGAGGTCGAATCCAAGGACCTCATCACGTGGAACTCGATTATCAGTGGTTGTTTTTACAGTGGTCGTCCCGAGAGGTCGTTGTGGTATATCAAACACATGGCTTCTTGTGAAATTCGAGCTGATAGTATAAGCATTTCTTGTGCCTTGGCAGCATGTACTGCTCTGCAAGAGCTCGACTTTGGGCTGGCTGTTCATTGCTGGGCGACCAAATTAGGTTATGCGGTGAATAGCTATGTTTCGGTTTCTAACTCTCTCGTTTCGTTCTATGCTCAAGTAAGAGATATATCTGCTGCTGAATGTGTTTTTAGACAGATGACAGTTAAGAATGTTGTATCTTGGAATGCCATGATTAAAGGTTTGTTTTTGAATGAACAAGCCGTGGAGGCCTTTCGCCTCGTACGTGATATGCAGCTAGTAGCATCAATCCAACCAGATATGGCTACAATTGTCACTCTAGTTCCATATTGTGCTGAACTAAAGCTCATCGGAGAAGGAAAAGCTGCTCATGGTTTCGTCATTAGGAGAGGCATGGCATTTGAAATATCAGTCATAAATAGTCTCATTAATATGTACACCAAGTGCAGTAAAATCGAGGAAGCTCTGTGTTTATTCTCGACTATGCCAAAGAAAGACTCGGTGTCGTGGAATACTATGATCTTCGGGTATGCCCAGAACGGGCAACACTGGGAAGCTCAAGCATTATTCAAGAAAATGCTCGGTTGTTGTTCTACATTCACCTTGCCAACTCTTTTGGCAATTCTTCCATCATGTGATTCTCAAGATTCAATTCAATTTGGAAGAGTGATTCATGGTTGGAGCATCAAGCTTGGATTTTTAAACCAAATTTTTGCTTTGAATTCCCTCATTCACATGTACATTAGTTGTGGAGCCTTGTCGGATGCTTTTGTGTTGTTCGAAAGAACCTACCTTAAGGTTGATGCTACTAGTTGGAACACCGTGATTGCTGGCTGCAGTCACAAAGGTCATTTCTGGGAAGCCTTGGAATATTTCGACTTAATGAGGAGGCAAGCCCGGGTCCACTGTAGTTCTGTAACATTCGGGAGTGTTATATCAGCTTGTGGAAATCTTCGATTAGCAGTTGAGGGAAAAGTAATTCATGGTTTAGCTCTTAAAACCGGGGCCAGTACTGATATACGGGTGCAGAACACACTAGTGACGATGTATGGGAGATTAGGCGATTCAGACAGTGCCAGATTAGCATTCAACCTTAGTCATGATCGCAACCTATGTTCGTGGAATTGTGTAATATCTGCTATGTCACAAAATGAAGATGCTAAGAAAGCTCTGGAATTGTTCCGTTCTCTTGAATTTGAGCCGAATGAGATCACCTTCTCCACTGTTCTCTCTGCTTGCGCCCAGCTAGGCGCCATGAGTGACGGAAAACAGATCCATGGCCATGTTTTTAGGTCAAATCTCCACAAGAACCCTTATATAGCTGCTGCGCTGACGGACATGTATAGCAACGGAGGCAGGTTAGATATTGCTGAACGTGTTTTTCTCTACTCGCCAGAGAAGTCGGTTACTTCATGGAACTCCCTTATAGCTGCATATGGATTCCACAACCTGGGCTCGAAAGCAATTGAAACGTTCAACGACATGATCAATTCCGGACTTCGTCCAACAAGTGGCTCGTTCACGAGCCTCCTTTCAGCATGCCGCCACGCCGGGATGGTTGATGAAGGGCGCGCCTTTTATGAGTGCATGAACAGCAAATTCAAAGTGGCGCCTGCAGCCGAGCATCATGTGTGCATGGTTGATATGCTTGGGAGGTCGGGCAGGCTATGCGAGGCTCGTGATTTCATCGAGAATCTGCCTACAAAAGCTGAAGCATCCGTATGGGGAGCCCTGCTGAGTGCCTGCAGCTATCATAGAGAGATAGAGATGGGGAGAGAAGTTGCGGAAATCCTCTTCGCTATGGAACCGGAAAACGGTAGTTACTACGTAGCGTTGTGTAATATGTATGTTGGTGCGGGGAGATGGGAAGAAGCTGTAGAGTTGAGAAGTATGATGGAAGATAAACAGCTTAAGAAACAAACAGGTTACAGTTTTATTGATACTGGTTTGAGGTGAAATATGCTTGCATTGCATTTCTCTACTCTATTTACCTTTAAATACAATAATATGATGAGTTTGGCTCTTGCTGCATATAAAAAACCTAAGTAAATTCCCAAGAAGAGAACTACATCTGCATATCCTAAGAAAACGGCCCCTAGAAGGAGAGGTCTAGTTTAAAATGAATGTATTTTTGATTGACTTTCCCTTGTAAAAATGTAGCGCACAATAAATATCCACTAAAACAAACATCATGTTACAGCCCAGTATCAGAATAATAATACCAGAATCAATATTTATCGGCCGACGAAACAAAATTGAGCATACAGGGTATGAATATATAATGGTTGATGTGCTCAAAATGAAGAAACAAAAGGTAAATCCTCAGTTACAAGTACAACACTCTTAAAATTTTGTGAACAAAACATTCCTAGCCGGGGAGCCTACCACAAACCAGCACCATTTGTCCAATAAGCATTCGATCACGCAACTGCATAAACCATCTGACCTCCTCATCAAATTGAAATATCGTCTCTGAGAAGAACAAGTTGCAAATTTTTTATCGATAACAAATGTTACCACGGGCCAGACCAGGGCAGGCCACAGCATCCAGTTGATACCTGCATGCTCCTAAAAGAGGTAACAAGAGAGCATATTTGCTGCATGCTTAGTCATCCAAATAATAGTAAGATCCAGCAGACTTCTGTTCCCGGTCCTTGGTCGACTCCAGTTTGTTGATCCTAGGACGGAAATTTGTTGGGTCCCTCCTGAACGTGATGTCCAGGTGCTGCATTTATCGACAAATTGATTACTAGAGCAAAAGCAAAACTAATCTTTGTGGAAGACAAATTGAAAAATTGATGTGGCTTACAGATAAGAACAAGTTCATCCCAGTCAAAAGTGATTGAGGTGAATTAGCAACACAATCTATGGATGGCTTTCCCTCGTACACAATTACCCTATCTGCAAGGTATGTTGCCATGATAAAGTCATGCTCGACAACAAATGCAGTCTTTTTCGCGTGGAGTATAAATCTCTTTATAACTTTTGAAGCAACAATACGCTGCTCCGAGTCAAGATAGGCACTCGGTTCATCTATTAGATATATATCAGCTGGCTGCAACCACACCAAATAGAAAAAAAGGAGATGATAAGCAAAATGGCAATAATATTAGAGAAAAAAAAAAAACAAAAGAAGTATGAATGCGTCATCAGTTTAGCATTATTGATTTCTATCTGATTTCAAGTGAACACATTCATGTAATACTAAGTTAATTAAGCAACAGTCCGAATGATAGCTTCTAAAGTTCAATTATCGCTATGAGACATACACAACGAGCTACCTGGTAAGGGTTTATATCATGGAAGAGAGCAAGTTTCCAAAGTAAAACTTAAGGCGACAGCAAAGAAATATATAAGATGATATCTTGAATAATATCTAATAGAATACAGATAACAACTTTAATGGAGATGATCATACCTTTCCAAGACATAGAGTAAGAGCAACTCTTTGTAATTCTCCACCAGAAAGATTCACTACCTCTTGATCCATCAGTTGTTCAATCAAAAGAGGCTTCATCACATCAGACATAAACTGAGGATGCATGTATGAATCACGAATTTTTTGATGCAACAGCATTCTCACGGTAGACTGAAATTTAGGACTAATTTTCTGTGGCTTGTAAGAGACATTGAACTCAGGAATTTCCACATCAGATCCATCTCTACTATCAGGCTTCAAAAGGCCAGCCTAACATTTGGAAGGGCAATAACTTTAGCATAAATAAACAAAATTAATGTGCACTTTTGAAGTAAGCAAGCTATACAAGGAATATACCAGCATCCGTATGAAGGTTGTCTTTCCTGTCCCATTTTCACCGAGCATCACAATTATTTGTGAGTCGGTGAACTCACCCTCCACAACCTTGAGCTTGAAATTCCCCTGAGTCTTGCTCATGCTTGGATACTTGTATCTAGCATATGTCTCGATTTCCTCAGCACTTTCTTGCGGAGTCTCTGCAACCTGGAAGGAGAAGCAAATTTATGGAAATGGGCATCTCATAAACCTACAAACTACATGTTAGCAGCGATGAAAACAAGATTACCTTAAATGTAAGAGATTCATCTCTAAACCTCAGATTTTCGGTTGGGACAAATCCAGCAAGGAAAATATTAATTCCTTCTCTTACAGAAAACGGAAGAGTAACTACCCCATATACACCAGGTTTCCCATAAAGGCAGCAGATAAAGTCCGATAAATAGTCAAGCACACTAAGATCATGCTCTACGACAATCACATAGCTGGAAACAAAGATGATATGTCAAAACCATGCAAAATTTTCATTTTTAGAAAGAAAAGCACTAATTGAAAACTGAATCTCACTTACCTATTAGGTCGAAGCAAGGATCTGACAACTTGGGCAGCTTTGAGTCTTTGTTTAACATCAAGATAACTTGATGGCTCATCAAACATATAGATCTCTGCATTCTGCACAGCAACAACGGCTATCGCAAATCTCTGAAGCTCTCCACCAGATAAATCTCCCACATTACGGTCCAAAACCTGAACCAACTCAAGATCAGCAGCAAGTTCATCTTTTACATCTCTCTCATCTTTCTGAGCAAGAACTTGCCCAACGTTGCCTTGAACAGCTTTAGGGATGTGATCAACGTATTGGGGCTTGATGATTGCCTGGGAATAAATGCATAACAAAGAGACGTATCAGGCTACTAAACTACAATAAATTGCAGACATAGAAAATGACAATTGTTGACAAAAAAGAGTGAAACGAATTAATTAGTTGCAGGTAGTCGTGCTACTTTGCATATACTGACATAATTTGCTACCTTAGTTACTTTACACAAATGTAACGTCATCATCTATATTATGTCAAGAGATGAAAATTAACAACTTACTATATAAGCTCTGCCAACAACAACATTAGGTTGATTATAGGATTCATAAACAAACTTAAGATAGCAAAAGCATTTTCCCCTGTAGACCAAATTTTATGATCATAATACAACAAACAAACAAAAAGAAATTTAAGAGATATCCAATACAGAGTGGCAATTAGAATATAATCTTAATCTCGACTAGAGATGTTTTATGCTCTAAAAACTTCCAGCAATCAGAAGAATCATCAGCAGTGTTGCTATTTTAACAGTTGTTTAGCAGTAATGGGATATCCATCCCATGAAAGTTGAACTTAACATTAATTTACTCAAGAGAGTAGCAGCTGAAATAAAGATAAATATAGATCCTAAAGAATGACTAAGGAGCCAAAAGTAGCACTGCATTTCTAGCAAAATATGTTATCAGAGCTTACACCTTCAAATTATCTTCAAGAATACGAGTGAAGTAATTTTGCAGCTCAGAACCTCTAAAATAGGTCAAAATTTCCTGCCAATCAGGAGGATTCTGCAAAGAAATATATAAAGAAAATGTTAAGCAACAAGTTGATCTCCAAAGGAAAATTCAATGGCACGCTGCTGAATTGCTAAAGAAAGTTACATTAAAGCGTCCCAAGTTAGGTTTCAACTTGCCAGCCAAAACTTTAAGTGCAGTAGATTTTCCAATGCCGTTAGTACCCACCAGGCCCAGAACTTGCCCGGGTCTTGGTACAGGTAATCTGTGAAAGTTTGAGAAGTTAGAAAGCAACATAAACAAGCAAGTTGCTAATGAAACTGCCCTTGAACCAACCTGTGCAATTTAAAGGTGTTAGGACCATAACGATGGGTTGTATCCTTGTCCAAGTCTTTTGGCAGATTGATAATCTGTATTGCTTCAAATGGGCATTTCTGGAAGAGCACGTAAAATAAGTAAGATAACCACTCTACATCCTACATTCAACAAAGAAAAATTGAATTTCATTTCTCTCATATTGGACAAACCTTCACACAGATACCACATCCAATACACAACTCCTCTGAGATGTAAGCTATCTTGGCCAAAGGAGTCACTTCTATGCAAAGTTTACCTGGACAAACATGGCAGCATAAATAAAAAACTGCAAATCCTAAAACAGAAAATAAAATAAAATAAACAATATAATAATTTCTTAAGTAAATCAAGATGCAATTTCTTCAAACATGACAGACAACATTTCTAAAGCTAACGAAAAGTATTTTTATGTTTAACTCCACATTTCGATGTTATTAACAAAAAAAAGAGTTCATCAATAAAACTAAGTCCAACTATACTGAAGCTGCATTAATTAGAAACACTGATTCGTCTTAATTGCATACAAAATTGAGCAGTGCTAAGAGTGCAAAAAGGAACAGAACTTGCACTCTTAAGACTTGAATTATTTTGCCATGCAACCATTTCTCGTTCTCTTAATTCTTCTTCTTAGATTAAACATGTCTTGATTAAGAACTACAGGCCAGACTTTCACATGCCTATCAAAACCCACGGAATTTATTCACATAGTCAGCTCCTTCAATCAGCATCCATCGCTCAAACAATCCCAATTCAGATTGGGATTTCACAAAAATGAAAAGAAAAAATCACAGCAATAGTCATGTGAAAGAAGTTAATCTATCCGCAGAAATTGGGGAGAATTTATACCTGTTTTCACAACAGGGCAACTCTTTTTGCACTCCTGACGACATTTCTTAGGCTTGCACTTGTCGGAGCTCACTATAGCGATACGCGTAAGCTTCTGATCCGACATGTCTCTCTATTCAACTGCTTCCCAACAAGATTCACACTTATAATCAAAATCGAGAAAACGGAAACCCTAACTCAATTCAGAAAAAAGAAATGATACATAGAAAAGGGAAAGGCATCATCACCTGCGAGCTGCGAGATTCGGGGGGGAGAGAGAGAGAGAGAGAGAGAGGATGATGGCAGACACACGCAGAAGAAAGATATGCGCCAAGGCGGTGCTAGTAGGGTTACTATAGGCAATAAAGAAAACAAGGGACTTTTACTATGTTCTTTTCTTTTTTGACTGTTTTGTTTATCTTACTATAATTGGATACTAATTTACTGTATAATCAAATTTTATTTGTCAATAAGAAAATGTAGACATATTCACCTTCATAATCACAAGAAGTGTCTATCATGTTTTCTTAGAGATAGCTTAGTGGTAAAGTCAAAGGTTCAAACATGTTGAACTCATTATATTTATATTTAGAAAGTGTAGTATACATATTTTTTACTCCCTCCGCACAAAGAAGTGCTCCATTTGAGTTTGGGCACGTATTTAAGAAAGCCAGTAAATTTGTTTTTAGTAGGGTAAAAGTAAGATAGTAGGGATAGTGATAATCACATTGTTTAATTTGTTAATCTTTCATTGTCCTTTTATTGTTCAACATTTTAAAATACTTGAAGACATTAACCGATATTAATGTAATAAGGGCTGCATTTTTTAATTTGATTGCATAACTTTATTTTTTTTCGATATTAAGGCTGCATTTTTTTTGGCAGAAATGGAGTTAATGAATAAATTAAGCACATGATTTTCTATACATATATCAACGTAATGTGTACGGCAGGAACATGAGTAAATACTGAAAGCTGAATAAATTAAAGAAAATGGCTGCAAAAACTAAAGTGAAATTATGGAGGAAAATTTGGAACCAAAAACAACCTTTCATTAATTGCATTGTCCAATAAAAGCACTGATGTAATCAAAACCAATTGGAGAGAATTTCAAACCACACTTACCCTCCAAAAACAACAATAAATACAAGCTGACTAAGAGTATTCATTCATTACAGCAAAAGTTATCATAAATACAAGATCTCTTTAAGCAATGTCAGCACCAAATAGCAAGCCAAATCTATCTACTGAGAAAAGAAACTGCATCGGGCAGTGGTTGTTACAGCACAACAAAGATGGAATTCTGGCATATGGAGCAAAAAAGGAGGCCGCACAAAAATTCCAGGTGGATCCAAAGACAATTTGGCGCGTTTGGAAAACAGCAGCTGCCCAACAAGCTTTGGATAAACCTATTCAGCTTAAGTCAATGAAGAAAGGATCAAAACATGGAGATAAAAAGGTACTTGATGAGAATAAAGTTAGACAAATGTCAATTCTAGAGAGATCATCCCTCAGAATTATGTCAAGCAAACTAGGAGTGAGTAGACCTGGCGATTTTTGACACGACACGATAATCCGATACGAATCCGCATGAAATTAATGGGTTATGGTCAAGTCTTATCGGATACGGGTCGTTATCGTATAACTTGTTAAGGACACGAAATTATCGGATCGGATTTGTGTCGGATTCGTATAACCTGATAAGATTTACTTATTTATTTTTATTTTTTATATTACTTATTATTTCCTAGGGTTTTATATAAATACCCTCATATTTTCGTTCGCCTTTTTCTCTTCTTCACAAATCAATCACCTTCTTCTTTCCTCTTCTTCACAAATCGGTGCTCCTACTTTTCCTCCCTACCGACTTTTTCTCCGTGCCCTCTGCTCTCTACCAAGCAGCGATCGCATTCACGACTTCCGTTACTACCTTCATTGGAAAGTTCGCCGATAGTGACGGTTGCGCCGTTCTCCGGCAGCGAAATCTTCCTGCCTAACAGCTTTATCTCGGGCTCCTTCAACATCTCGCTCATCTCTCTCTCTTCGCTACTAATCTCAATTTATATTCCACAATATGGCGGCGGCACTGCTTCTTTAAATGTAACCGTAGTCCATAGCTGCTTCCATTGTTCTACATCAATTTGCAGGTATGTTTATTAACTCTTATCAATCTTAACTGAACATCTTATATTCTAATTTAGAATACTTTCTATATATTTGTTATTGTTTATCCATGAATTATGATATGTTCGGTAGGTGTAGGAAACATTTGCTGGTAACTTCGGAAGATCATTTTGTTGCTGATTTGTCCTTGCAGCATGATTTTTTATTTGGAGTAGTTTGTTGTATGAGTATTGTTCGTCCAAGAATGCAGCTTTTGTCAGAAACTGAGCCGAAGAAAATTGATAAATTTATCAACTTCATTTGTTACAGCTTGCCCTATATTAACTCATGTTGCAAATCTGCGAAGAATGTCGAATTTTGGCGCTAGCAGCAATGGAGATAATGAAACTACAAATGACACGAATGATTTGAGGGATGAGGATCCCACTTCAAGGGTGACATCAATTCGTAAAAGAAAGCAAAGGTCAGATGTTTGGAATCACTTTAAGAAAGTTTCCAGTTTTGGTGTTTTCAGCACTTGTACATGCTTATATTGTGGGTATAAGTATGAAAAAGTATCAAGTAAAACTGCAACTGAAACTTTAAATCGACATCTATTGAATTGTACTAGGAAACAAACGCATGATGTTGGTGAATTGGTGTCTAAAGGTGGCGGTGGTAGTATGGGCAAATTTGATCCTGGACACTTTCGTGAGTTGTTGTCTCAAGCTATTATTTTCCATGATTTACCTTTTCGATTTGTTGAATACGAACGTATTAGAGCTGTTTTTTAGTACCTTAAGTGGGATATTAATCTGGTTACTAGGAATACGTTGAAGGTTGATGTCTTAAAAATGTATGAGAGGGAGAAGATTAAGGTTAAATCAATGTTGGATAAAGCACCTGGTAGAATAAGTTTAAACTCTGATTGTTGGAGTTCTATTACCACTGACGGCTACATTTCTCTAACATGTTATTTCATTGATGAAGAATGGATGTTACAAAAGAGGGTGTTGGACTTCTCTTTGATGCCATCTTCACACACTGGTGTAGCATTGTCTAATAAGTCCATATTTACTGTTGGTATATTGATGTTTTTCACTAATAATTCTTATTTTTGTTTATAAGTCATCAAAAGCGAAATTCCAACTAAAGACTTGGTTGAGGACTTCCTAAACGATGATGATGTACATCCAAGTGAAAACTCTGCAACTGTTGGTGATAAAGCTTGAAAGGTAGATACCTTGTGAACTTGATTTTAATTGCAAAAGGTTAATCTTTTAAAATGCATTTAGCATATTCAAAATTACTTTCATAATAATTTGCTACAAATTTTTTCTTATATTTCAGGAAGGTTATGTCTGAAAAAGCAATACTCTTCTTCCCAAAGCTCATTTTGTTGTCTTCTCCGGCTACTATGCATCTCTGGATATTCATATTTTTTCTTATTGTTGGATTGTTGAATATTGAAGATTTCAAAACTCAGTTTGTTACGTAATATTGGAGATTATATATTAATGTTGTTAGTTTGTGCAATTTGGGTTTGGACTTCGGGTGTTTGAAACTGAATTTTCTATGCAACTTGCATAATATAAGTTAATATTTTTAATGTCTACATAGCATATAGCTTAATATCGTTCCGTGTAATTTTAGGTGTTAATCGTGTCGTATCGTATCGTGTCATTATCGTATCGTGTCAACATAATATAAATCATGTTATTATCATGTTCGTGTCGTGTACAGATGTGCATATTTCGGATCGTGTTCGTATCGTGTCGAGCAAATCCTTAATAGATCGTGTTCAGATTTAGCCTTAACAAGTCGGGTCGTTAGCAGGTCGACACGATAACGATCCGACACGCACGATTTGCCAGGCCTAGGAGTGAGTAAGAGCTTACTTCATGTGTGGGTTAAAGAAAAAAAAATCAGGCCACACACTAATGCAATAAAGTCTTTTCTCACCCCCAAAAGCATGTTGTCTAGGCTTAAATGGAGCCTAAGTCAGCTCAATCCACTAAGTGAATGTGGAAAGTTCACATTTCAGAGTATGTATAACACCATACATGTTGATGGATTCAACATCCAATTAGTTTGTTAACCATCAAACTCTCCTGATACTAATGTGAATGATCTAGGGTTCTTTAGATCTAGACAAACATTGAAAGATCAAAAGCCAACTAATGATGTTGAAGACTTGCTCAAAAATGTGAAAGCTGGATTTGATGAGTATCCAGCAGATAAGTTAAACAATGTTTTTTAACTCTGCAAGGCTGCTAAACAGAGATCATGAAAGTTAGGGGCAACAACAACTATAAGATCCCACACATGAATAAGGAGAGGCTAAAGAGGCTAGTAATGTTGCCAGAAAACCTTGAAGTGGATGAACTGCTAGTAGAGGAAAGCTTAGATTACCTATATTTGCATGAAAGGGGTGAAGATACAAGCTGCACAAGTGATCACCTAATTGATGGAGTCTAACAACTTCATTTGGCTGATTAGGTAAACTGTATTTCAGTTTTTTGTATAGGGTTTATAGTGACAAATAATGTAAGGGAATTTTTGGATTGTTTGGCATGTAAACTAAAATCCTTGTGGTTGTTTTTGAATCAATAGTCTCAACATTATCACATTTTGCATCATTGACATATTATAAGGTCTAATTTACAGCATCATCATCTTATGTCAACCTCCAAAACTAGGAAACTAAGTCCTAGTGGTGGCATTAATAAGAGGCAACAACTATATAGATTTAAGTGCAGTATCATGTTCAAATCAGACACTAAAGAATCATCATGGAGGGTAGCACGAGTAATGTGTATGACAAGAACATGAGTAAATACAGAAATCAGCAGCAAAAAACCTCAATTCTGTACAAATCAAGTGCGGTATCATGTTCAAATAAGACACTAATCAAGATCAAATAATCAATCTAGGCAACACAGTGGCATCACCAGCCCAAAACACCTCATACACCAATCACCAAGTGCAAAATCATGTTCAAATCAGACAATAATGAAGATCCAATAATTAATCTAGGCAACACAGTGGCATCACCAGCCCAAAAAACCTCATACACCAATCACCAAGTGCAGAATCATGTTCAAATCAGACAATAATCAAGATCCAATAATCAATCTAGGCAACACAGTGGCATCACCAGCCCAATAAACACAGAAAGTAGAACGAAATAACCTGATTTTAGAAGTTTCAACACACTAGGGACAAAAAGCCCTAGCATGCGCAGATACCAATCTTCGCGCATATACCATTCTCCCTTCCAAATCGATTCAAATTCGAGTTGGGGGTTAGCCACCATGGATTCAGTCTCAGGCACCATAGAATCAGATTCGAGCGGCGTCGAATCGGAGAGGGGAAGGCAAATCTCCGAGCCCACGGCGGGGCCAGTGATTCCGGCACACATTGACACCATGGATTCAGGAAAGAGCAACGGTGAATCAGACAGAGGATAGCAAATCTCGGATTCGTCGGCGCCGAGTACGGATTCAGACACTATCTCCGTCGAATCAGGAGATAACTCCCACGAATACGTTGGAATCAGAGAGAAATGGGTCGCAATTGGGGTTGGAAAGGCATCGAGATTGAGAGAAGAATCTAAGAAATCAAGATTCTCAGACTCAATCAGTGAGTGAGAATGGGTTGAGAGATTCACAGACTCCATCGAAGAGTTTAGAGAAATTGAGGAGAAGATTCCAAAGAAAATGAGAAGGAGGCGGATGATAGTAGGGTTTCAGTCAAGCATCGAGAGTGGGTGGGTAATAAGGGCCAGATGAAGATTGGGTTGAGTTGTAAATGAGTACGAGGTTTACCTAATGTGTACCAAAAATAACGAGGGCAGGTTCCATGATATAACAAAAAATACTACTCCCTCCATCCCACCAAATACGGCTTCTTTTCTATTTTGGGACGTCCCACTATACTTGACTTGTTTCCTTTAAAGGAAGCAATTAATTTATATTATATGGCCCACCATCCCATCTAAACCCCACTAACCTACTCTCACTACATACTCAACTATTTCATCTATAACTTTATTAGCATTATAAAATATTGCATTCAGACTATATTAAATAATTTTTTTATATTCAATACCCTTTTTCTTAATTTACATGACTATATGAACTCTGCCGTATTCAGTGAGATGAAGGCAATATCATATTTAATGTAAATGGATAAAAGTACTTTTCGAAGAAATCAAGATTGACTAAATGACTTCTTACACAATTGTACTAGTGCCGTATATTGTACTTGGAAAGATGAGAGAATTATGCAATTAATTGCATCATGAATTGTGTTCCGATTTAGACTTTCGAGCATAAATTTTGAGAGATACAGAGAGCTACCAATGTGAAATTTATTATTATTATTATTATTATCATTATTATTATTATCATTATTATAGTATATTTCTTTTTAAATTAGAAATTTACTCCCAATCGGGCACCCATACTTTTTAAATGGAGAAATGAAACATTTAGATAGGATATGAACTATGAATTAAAAGAACACTTGATAAAGTAAATGAATTGCAAAAAAATAAAATACGTGAAAAAAATTAAAATATCTAATTTTTCATCATCTGAGGATATTATTATTTTTGAAGTCTGTGAGCTGTGAAGAGTGAAAATATCGGGCTTCTTCTTCCTTTTTTTAATTTTAATTTTTTTGAAGCCTCGCAACAATGCGCACGCACTCTCTAAATATTTATTCACAAAAGGACCAGCCTTTAATATTCATTTAGTTTTTTTTTCATCAATATAGGAATATTGCTTTTAAAGGGTGGAATATTGCTGTAGTCAACATGACTTTTGACCTAATTTACATATTTTTTTCGACGTCATTTTTGAAACATTTGAATAGTGTTTCTACCTATCTCTCTCTATATATATCTATATATATAAAATTAAAACCACTATTCAAATAGTTTCCCTCCTATTTTATTAAATGTTGTGCACAATCTTTATATATTTGCTACTTTTAAGTTATTTTTCTTTTTTTTTCTTTTTTACCTCATGCGATTCCTTTCTTCTATAAAAATATCTGTATATGTCATTATGATTTATGAAGTTAAAATTTTACTGTGCATCCAATTTATTAGACTTCGATCGCAAAATTCTTCTACTTATTATTTGTTTCTTTTTTTTACGAGAAAAATTTCCGTTTCTTTCTTCGTTTTATTATTTTACGACGTATTACACGTATGCATTATTACATTCATTAATTATTATGTCTCACACTATTTTTTTGAAATATTTTTTGGTAGGTATTCCATAAATAAATAAGAATTTATGGAACCACCATTTAAATTAAACTATAGTGGTGGAAAACACGAGAATTCCCTTCGAACATGTCATATTGTGTTCCCGTGCATTGCACGTAGCGATATTCTAGTATTCATAGCAATTTCAAGGGGGCAACAAAAGTAAATACTATTGTTCTTGAATAATAAAACCAAAAAATTCTCTAGCACAACTTCAATTTCTCCAGGCATTAAAACATTCAATTTCTGCAGAATACAAAATAAATAAAGCATTGAATTAAATCTGGAAATTCGTTGAACATAGAAGGATGTAAAATTTTTTCTCGCAAGTGGAGTAAATGTTGGCACAGTTTGGATTGAAGGAAAAACTATTAAAATAAAAACGAATACATTAGTCCCAGCAACAAGGTTGCATCAAATACTCAATAGTAAGCGAACTAAGCAACAAGTTAGAAAGTCAGGTCACCAAGTAGAAATAGCAACATTAGCTCTCAAGCATCAAGCCGAGCTATTAAGCATATTGTCTATAGTAGAAGCTTAGGCAACACAATCCCTAAGCAACATATTACTCGCTTTTGTTCACAACTTAAAAAGAAAAAAGAAAGACAGAAAATTACAAACGCATTAGCTTGCTGCTTTATGTATAGGATTCACGTTACGACGGTAAATCATAGTTTTAATGGAATGGTGAAGGATTACTTCCACTTCTTGTATTTGCCTCCTCCGAACATGCCGTGCCCCTTCCCCTTGTGCTTGCCATGCTTACCGAATTTCCCGTGCTTGAACTTGCCATGCTTCATCTTCCCATGGCCGCCATAGTGACCCATGCCCATGCCCATTCCGTGACCACCACCATAGTGCGCAGCTCCATGTGCTCCGTGAGCTCCGTGTCCCAAATGGGAGGCACCATAAGCGGCTGCAGCAGCAGCAGCACCTCCTGCTAGTAGTCCTCCGATACCTCCCCCTGAGAGGGACAAAAACCTTACTCAGATGCAAGCCACCATGGAGATTCAATATTTCATCAATGTTTGATACGTTTGTATGACGACTTTGTTATTCAAATACTGGTTACTAAGCATAAAGGACTACTAATCTAATCATACGAACTCCCTAGGAAAGATGATTAAAATGGATGCTGCATTATCTTTTGAAGGGTAATGATTCTACAAGCATGACATACCCATTTTAAAGTTCCATTTATCTTATCTGAAATGTGCATACCAAATTCAAATTTCACACATATACATTCCGACAAACACAGCCTTCGAACATAAAAAATTCATAAAGCAAAGAGTCTTCACGCTCCAGAAATTCCATTCAACCCTAATCTGTGAAACCATAATATCCGACACAATCATATCCTCCCTCATATGCCTCAAAATATCATAAAGATCCCACATACAAAGCCACTTGAGTCTTCTAGTATAGTAAAAGCAAATAAAAGTCGAGGTACAGCACCTGAGTGATGTTGAGCAGGATAACCAGATGGAGGATAGCCTCCTTGATGGGGAGGATAGCCACCTTGTTGGGGAGGATAGCCAGATGGTGGGTAGCCAGACGGCGGATAGCCGCCTTGGTTCGGAGGATATCCTGCAGGGGGATAGCCTTGTGGAGGGTACCCTCCAGCAGCCGGCGGGTACTGCCCCCCAGGTGGGTATCCGTGCCCGGAATAATTGCCGTGAGAAAAGAGCCCTTTGTCAGATTCATCATGACCATCATGTTTGTCCTTTCCACCTCCCATTTTGTTAATGTTAAACGATACTATCACCTGAACGATCACAATCCGTAAATTGAGATGAGATCATAAGCATATCTACGCAATTGGAGAAAATACCATCTAGCTAGATGCAGATCACAGTTGTTCAATCAACTCATTAAAAGAAGCAAATGAAGATAAATGATCATAACCAACACAATAGGTCATAAATGTAAACCAAAGGACTTCACATTCCATAGTTTGTGGGAAAGACATCTCAAAATACATAAAATAACCCACTCTCAACCATACTAAGAAAGCATATTCATCATATTTCGATCCGATTTTGACGAGGAATGAAAGACGGAAAAAGGAAATGGATCAATCAACAAAATTAACAAGCACAACTTCCTCTTTACGTTAGCAACTCCCTTCACACAACCCAAAATCACAAATCCAAATCATGAAGAAGGATAAACAGGCACAGCAGAATTGCTAAATCTGAATCTCGAAACAATTTTATTAGATTTCTCATGAAATTAAAAAGGATTAAAAACAAGTCGATCGATTTCAAGTAATCAATAAATTCACAAAAAGACGCCTAAATTTCTACCAAAATCTCAATCAAACAAAAAGAAATACATAATATACATAATATAACGAAACTGATTATCATAAGCATATCAAATCACGGATATACTCACAAGCAAAAAATTGCAGTGAAATTCAACGATCAACAGTGCCACGCATTCACGTATATTACACAACAATACCAGCAAAAATAATTAATTCTATTAAACTATATAAGAAAAATAGAGATTGAGAACGTGAGATCACCTTGAAAATCTCTGAAAAGCGTGCGGTAGAATTGAATTGAGAGGAAGAAGGGATGTGCACGAATTTCTGGACGTTTATAGCAAAAGGAGGATAACAAACTTTTGTTTTAAGATAGCAAATTAAATTCGATTCTACGCGTTGCTTAGACGCGTTCATGACGTATTTTTATACCACTCCTTTGACAGTGACACGTCGGTACTAGGTCAACTTCGTTGACTTTCTGTATTTGAATAAATCTCTTTTGGATAAACTTGTGTGCCTTCGATTTTGTATTTGTTGCCAATAACAGAAATACATAATTAATTTTTTTGGGAGGCAGAATACATAATTTACATATATGGAAGACAGATATTCCCGTATCAATATACTAGCTCCCATCCACGAATATTATAATTAGTTTTTCTTTTTTAGTGATCTACGAAAATTGTAGCTAGCTTTTACTTTAAATCATATTCACTCACTATTTTACTTTTTATCTCTTTCTCTACTTATAATGATAAATTTTTTTCTCCACTCACTTAACATCTATTACATTTTTATTGAAATCTGTTAATATACTTTAAAATCACTTTTACTATTTTGTGTGATTGAGTTTAATTCATTTCTCTATTAGTTTAGAAAGCTTGAAGAAAGATAGAGGAGTGGACTTGGATTTGTCCATATGAGACGCACGAGAAAGACATTAGAGCTTCAATATCATACTCCCTCCGTGCACAAATTAAATTCCTATTTATCCATATTTTTCATTTTATGAATCAAATTCCTACTTATCTTTTTATACAATCATACCCTTCAAGTTCAAGGTATTAATTAGTTTAAAATACCATATTTAATAACTTTCGCATATTTAATTATTACTATTTAATTACTTTCAAGTCCAAGTCCAAGTTCTTGCTACTTGCTGTTATTCTGCTACATATTTAATTACTTTCGCATTATCTGGAAGCTGGAATATATAAATTTATACTCCCTCGTCCACCAAATGGTTGCCACATTATGAACGATACGGATTTTAAGAAAATGGCAGGTAATAGTGGATAATGATGGGTATTATTGTGAGTGGAGTAAGGGTCCATAATAATGTGAGTGAATTTAGAGCTGGGGAAATTAATCGGGCGGTTTTGGGTTAACCGCGGGTTAACCGATAACCGCTGGTTAATGGCTAACCGTTAACCATTTAGTAGTGGTTAGGTTAGGGTAACGGTTAGTAAAATTGTAATTTTCGCGGTTACGGACCTTACGGTTAACCGAATAACCGCAACAGTTAACCGCGATTAATCGTATATTATTATTATTATTATTATTATTATTTTTTATTTATTTATATATATTTTTTTTTTATCTAAAAAAAACTAAACAAAACCTAATTACTCGCAGTAGTCACCCACCGCCACCAACCATTCCAAATAATTAATTCCAATATTTTCCACCCACCTTATATATTATTATTATTATTATTATTATTATTATTATTATTATTATTATTATTATTATTATTATTATTATTATAGATTTGTTTGATTGAAACGATGGTTGATGAATGTTGTTTTTGAGTTGAGACGATGGTTGATGAATATTGGATTCTAATAGGTTGAATAATGGGTAAATGAAAAATTAGAAAATGTAATTTCAATTTTTTCTTAAAATCGGTTATATAACGGTTAACCGTGGTTAACCGTAACCACAACCATGTGGTTAATGGTTAACCGATAACCGTCACGGTACGATTACGGTTATCACTTCCCCGTGTTATCGGTTACGGTTAACCGAAAATTCAGTTTATGTAACTTACATTGAAACATACAAATTTTTGATATTATTGATGATGAGTTGATATTGCATTGCTTTTAAAATATGAGTATTCGTAGGGAATTATTGTAATTTGTAAAAATATTGTATGATATTATATTTAATATATTTTAATTACTTTAAATTAATTTTGCCCCCTACTGTCGGAGGCCTAGCTCCGCTCCTATTTAGGGTGTCCTTAAGAATAAAGTATTGTAAGAGAGTATTTTTTGTCAAAAATATGCTGATAAAATGCTTAACCTGACACTCATTATCTGTCACTATGGAATAGTTTCCAAAAACCTTCTCGGTAGCGGGCTTTGTTGCGACATTCTAAAATGTCTGAATATGTGTTACGTAATTTTTCACCAAATATTGTCACTAGCTATATCAATGTGCAGAAATTAGGACACAAAGTCAATAACTGTCTGAATAAATTGTGTACGCGACATGTCACCGGTGTCCTTACAGAGAAAAGTAGTTTAATAGAGAACTTTTCAGTAACAAGTGCCTGAGAGTACTTATCGCGAGATACTTATTTAGTATTAATTTTTTGAAAAATTATATTTGTAGAAGGGTTTATTGGGACATCTAAAATGTCCGAATAGGTGTTACGTAATTTTCAGCTAATAATGTCACTATATCGTGGTGCAGAAATTACGACACATAGTCGGTGAGTGTCTGAATGAACCACTTCGGACATATGACGAGTGTCTTAATCAATCTGTCACTATAGCCCTGACGCAGAATTTAGGCTCCTTTAAAACAAAAAAAAAAAAAAAAACAGAGAAATTTATAGCTCGAAGCCTCGAACCATAACCACCAACTCAGAAACAGGGAAAAAGTTAGCATGGAAATTGCTGAAGAAATGGAGTTATGGAGATCGAAAAAGGAATCCAACTCCATTCCTAAGCAATTTCAATCAATTTGGACTAAAAAACTCAATTCAAAGTAACTTTGGCGAGGATTACGCCCTTAAGATTGTTCTCCTCAATTTCATTTTTCGTTCCCTTCTCTGTTTTTTTTTTCCTTATTATTTTTGCTTCGGTTTTCTATGTATTATTGTTCATAGTTGTGGAGAGAATGATTTGATATTAAATTTCGCAGAGACGATTGGACGTCAACTGCTGTTTCGCTTTCCACTAATGCGGTGAAGTTGTATTCTCAGCAAACGCGATAGTACCTTGGTGAATGCAAATGCCATCCTTCAACGATCATTCAGTTTTTTCGCAGGGCCGTCGTCTCCGCCCGTGTTGTATCCTGTTCCTCTGATTCTACGATCAGAGCTTGGGATTCCTGGTCTTTTCAGCAGGTATTTAACAGTCTCGTAATCTTCGGCTGCAGATTTTAACTTTGTTGATGGTGAAACGAGTGTTAACTTTTTTTTTTTTTTTGATAATATTTTCTTAGAAGCTAGTTCGTTATATAGAATAGTGTGGTATCAGAATCTATGCAAAACTGAACGTTTCTGGAGCCAAAGTTCCTGAAAGATAGTTAAATGTTCATCTAATATAATTTTGGCCAAGTAAACATTTTGGATTGGGGTGTAACAATGTGTTTGTAATGCTGGTAGCTTGCATAAATGCCGGACCGTCGGAGGTATTCAGCTTCCCACTTGGCGGAGCTCATTGCAGCGTGCTGTAAGGCTGGGGAATTATCATATCTCATGATTGTTGACTCGTATTAACTACATAGAGTTGGTATTAACATCTATTTCCTACAAATATGTAGTGAACTGCTAGAATGCTGTTATCTTCTGTGTAAATATCACTTTGTTCTCTTGCTTGTTAATCTCGGATATGAGTTTATCTCTCGTCGTAGTGAACCTTGGGAATCTGGGATGAAAATGAGAATTACTCGGAAGTGCATGTATAAAGCATATAGTATCATCATCCTAGAGACGTACTAATCATTTAGTTTACTAGCTATAACGTGTCTCATACGGGTTTTTCTATTATAAATCTTTTTGCACTCAAGTTGCCAGTTAAAGAGACCAATTATATTGCTTATTCTTTATTTTACATTGTTCATATAATACTGATATTGAATATTTGTTGGTACTCACTGCTTGGCTATACATAGATTCTTTTCTGGTATTGGAGAACAATGAAACAGATGCATGCTTGAGGAATATCACATGGAAGACGTTACTCAGGTAATTAGATTCCTTTGGTTTCTTGACCAGGTAGTAAAACACAAATAAATGTTGTAGCAGCGCCACCTAGTTTCTTCCATTAACGAAAAGGGAGAGAGTAATAGGAGGAAAGAACTCCAACAATCTGGATGTCACTAATAAGCAGACTGGCTCATTAAACGCAGCATTGTCCATAACTGTTTGTGTGCTTTTGGTTCTATTGGGGCATATAAGCATGGAAAACTTTGATCTGATTATTATAATTATAAGCATATCTTTGTGAATTCCATCCAGGAGAAGATTAACTCATTCTGATTTTCTACATTTTTTATGTACTAGCATTTTCTTCATTAAAAACATTGTAAAATAAATTGTGGAACCAAAAGGTATAAGGAGCCTTATTCCTTTTTAGAGTATGACCAGTCTGTCAGATATGCTTTCTGGATGGGGAAATATGGATTTCTAGGCCTTGGGATGTTTTGGAATTCCTCTCTCTATCTCTCTCTGGGGATTGAATTTGGGTTGTTGCGATATTTGTGTGGATTTCTCACTCAACTTAGGCGATAACTGCAGGTCCGCTTTGTTCCCGCCCCGGTCGTCACTCATAAAAAACAAACTGCTTTCTGCTTTTGTTGATGGATTAATGTGGTTCTACTTTGTTTTTTTTCTTCTCTTCCTTCCTTTTCTATCTCTTCTTTTTCTACTTTGTATCAAGCAGATTGAAGACTGATTGCTACTTCATACCTTATTGATTGCTTCGGATGTAGGTAGTCGAATTTTGGTCTACGTTTTCGAAATTCAAGTGGTTAAGCTTTTCAAATTGTTACTAGTTTACTTTAGAGGTACTAATTATTTTTTTTTTTTTTTTTTTTCGCGGAGTAAAGCACATGAACCGGTGATGATTTTACTTTATATTTGATAGAGGTTTGCTATCTTGTGCAGTTAATTCATATTCAATTTCAGTCGAACCAAAATCGACATAGAAAAAATATTTTAATTTGCCCTCTGCTAGAAATCCAGTATTGTGATTGTTGTAAATCTTAAATAGAATTAGTCTTTAAAACAAATCTTGTTTATGCCAAATGTAGTTGTTTTTATTTTGACAGCATAATTCTAACTCTACAAAATTGTTAATCTCACAACTTCTTCCGAGCATGCTTCATTTCTAACCTAGAAATTCCCTCAGTTCTTTCACAAACTCTGATGCGTTCGGTCAAACTATTTCTCCCAACTTAGAACCCTAATCTTCCACTAAATCGAGCCCAAAAGATCAACAACGAAATGTATATGTTATATTTTGATGCATTAGAGGCATTATTCACTTTTCTTAATTTTTGCAATTTTTATTGAAATGGGATGGTGAGAGTTGGTCCATGATCAGTTGTGCGATTCCAATCTATCAAACCTTGATTTATCGGTGGAACGTAACTTATATATATAGATATATAATTTGAATTAATGACCAGAATTTAATTGTTTTGTTTTTCCTTTTGAAATAGGACCGTGTATTCTTGCAAAGATACAGCCAAATTGAAAGGGATAACCACAGTCTATCATCAGAAGATGAAAATGAAGGTATTGAACATGTGGTTGTCGATTTCAACTGTTTGCAGAAGTGTGTGTTGAATGGTTATAGTGGGCACTGTATTATATTAAGTAGAAAATGACAAGGATTTGTCATATTCAAGAATCCACTCATACACAAGGGTCCTTCTCCTATTATTTTACTAAAGTTATCAGTCAGTTAGTTTGATTTAAGCATGAATTAGTCTGTTACAAATTGGTTATCTGTCTTGATCTCTGATCCCTTTTTTTCCATTAAGCCTAGCTTCGTTGTTGTCAAACTCTGGTTTGTTCTTCGATTTTGCCTGAATTCAGTCATGATGCAAGTTGTGTATTTTGATTTGGTTCTCACTGATTAAGTGATGAGCACTTATTATTTTTGAGTGTTACTTCAAGATTTGAGCTCATATGGTTTTGGATATATAATGTAGGATGAGGCAATCTTTTAGTGGATGCTCATCTTTGTTATGCAAAAGTTATGACATAGGGAGGGTTCATGTCAGAAGATTACTGTTATTAATCAAAACTATAATCGAACGAGAACAAAAAGGAAATCGAGTGGACTGGATCATGCGAATCTCCAATCATCAGTTGCCTTACGTGCTCTCTTTTTGTGGCTAATGTAGTTGCAGGAAGGTGTAAATCTAAAGCAATTAAGGGATTCACATGGCCCACATAGATCCATAGGCAAAATGCTGTTTGGTATGAGGTTAGTTCCACTTGTTTAAATGTTAGGTATCTTTTCTTGTAAATGCCTCTGTTGTTGAAGTTGAAATTTGTAGAACACGATACTAAGAGTTTAATTTGTTGGTTACTTGGTTTATATTAATATAAGCCACTGCCAGAGAGTACTATATATATATATATATATTAAATATGTAATATCTATGATCAAAAACCTGGCAAGTGGTATTGACCTAAACTAACATTATTGCTCGGTTGAGTAATTAGAAAGACTTGTTAAAACTTGTTTCTCGAGTGAAAGGGTCAGCCGGTTGGGCATCCTTCATCGCACCCGGTGTAGGGCTAGGTATGCAATAAACCGATAGGCCACCAGCATCAGCATCATGATGGAGGCATCTAGCCACAAATGGCTGAAACCTACTGATTTGATGGGAGGATAATCTGCAACTCGGCAGTAAACTCCCTTTTCACACTCGTAGTAGTCGTCCTCATTGTACTGAATACCGAGAAGAAGTTTGTAACAATAGTAGCTGTAGCTGAGATATTTTAACCATGCTATGAAGGGGGGAATATGTCTAACATAGTATCCGCCAGCAATAAGGAAGGCCATTGTTGTTACTGATGCTAAAGTCGCTGCTTGTTTGACGTCCATTAGTATGGCACCAAATGCCAAGCCAAGACCTTGAGAAACAAGGACGCTGAAAAGGACAACCAGTAGCGAGAGGATAAAGGTAGCTGGGTCCGGATTGAGGCCACCCATCCAATAAAAGATGAATGTGAATGCTGTTGGTAGTGCAAGCTCCAGAGGAAGATCTCCCACTGTTCTGGCTAAAAAGTAGGAGGATAGGCGGTACATGCCTGATGACCTTTCCTTGATTAGCATTGATCTTTCTTGGGGGAAAGTGAAAACAGCATTGTAAAGTGGGTAGAATCCCCAGAACACCGAGTAGAAGAACAACATTGCGGTCTGCACATTCGAAATAACTCTTCATTAGGATGTCTTATAGTTCATATAAGGTCAACTAATTTGATGAAGTACAATTCATGTAGTGATAGGACTCCTGATTAAATACAGTAGCAAACATTTGGCAGATTATATTAGGACACTAATTTGCTATAATTTAATTGATTGTGGGAAAAGGCTTACACGATCATCGATATGAGATGATGGGGTGCGCCACCATAGAAGCCCACCAAGTACTGCCACACTTAGGACCTGGAATATTCTTAACTTGTTGAAGGCTTCAAATCTTCGCTCCCGCAGTCCCCTTAAAAGCAAAATCTTAAACTGATGCCACCAAGTTGTGCACCATTTCTGTGTTTTCACTTTCCCTGCACCATATGGAAAATTGCAACACATTATGATCAGCGGAACAATAAAGATGCTTTAAGTCTGGCGCAGATGGATTGGTAAACTAAGAATTCGGTTAGCAAGATGGATGAGACTTTGCAGACTTACTTATGGAGGTTTCCTTTGTGTTAGTGTAGCTACTAACATCTGAGCTGAATAGCTCAGTTTTCAGCCTTGTTGAAATGTTCTTGTCATAGGCAGAGATGAGAAGTTCTCTCACAGATGTTGGGTCTTGCTTGGTGCAGTCACTGTTATCAGTAGCATGCTGGAAATCTGGTCCAATCCCTGGAGTTCATATAAAATGTTAAAATAATTTGACATAAACAAACAGTTCATCGCCTTAATAGTCTCAAATGATTACTTTGTTCCTACAGTTAGAAAAATGTCCTCGTTAGCAAGTGCCAAGTTGCATTGTGCGCAAATGGATTAATATAAGCTCTAAGTGATCCTTATTGTTGAATGTGGGACATTATAAGGGTGGGGCCATGTAAACTCCATCGAAATTTCAATTATAACCAACACAAGTGCTCTAAGTGATATTTATCTTTTGTCTAAGAAAGGACACGGGATAAGTTTTAATAAGTAAAAAACGTCAGATTACCATTGGCGAGATCAAGCAAAAGATCAGCAGGATTGACAGTGAGGGATGTTGAGAAGCCAATGGAAGAGAAATATTCCATTGCAGTTGATGCTAGGCCGTAGTAGATTGGGCAGCCTTCGGAGAGCAAGACTACCTTGTCGAACATATGGTAGAGTCGGCTAGAAGGCTGATGAATGGTGGTTATTACTGTTCGACCTCCACTAGCTAGCCCTTTTACTGTGTTCAAGATCCGTAGAGCTGTTGTTGAGTCAAGACCTGATGTAGGCTCATCTAACAATATTAGGCTTGGGTTGATTAGCATTTCTTGACCTATGCTCACCCTCTTCTTCTCACCTCCCGATATTCCTCTGAACAGCGGCCCTCCTATCATACTGTTCCTGCACCTAGTTAAACCCAGTTCTGCTATAACATGCTCTACATGTTGTACTATCTCTTGTTTGGTCAAGCTATTGGGAAGCCTTAGTAGTGCAGTGAAAAAAAGAGTTTCAAACACAGTGAGGTGTGGATATAAAACGTCATCCTGCGCAACAAATCCAGTTCGTCGTTTGATAGAACCTGAAAATGGCTGACCATTGTAAGTGATCTTTCCTGATAGCCTCCCAGAGAGGCGGCCTCCAAGGGCTGTGAGGAGGGTGGTTTTTCCACTGCCTGATGGACCAAGCATAGCAAGTATCTCTCCTGGAGAAACCATGCCTGTGACCCCATTGAGTATTGTCTTCTCTTTGGAGCTTGATGTTCCTCCGTAACAAGTTCCTTTTCTTTCTAAATTTACCTTGTAAACAACCTCTTCAAACTGAAAAATACATGAGAGCATCATTAGGACTGCAATCTATTTCACTAATAAATGCAAATGAAATTATTTGTTCCCCATGGCAGAAATGCTTTTTGTGATCATTATCTTCATTTTGTCTGAACCATCATTTATTTTTTAAGTTACCACTAGTTGTGATCGCGTGGCCGGATGAATCATAATTAAAGTTCCGCCATCCTATGCAACCTTTTTGTTTTATTATGTGAGCTACCTATCTAGCTGAGGGTTGTACGAACATCAATGCTCGTGGTAGCTCGGATTCTGTGAGAGGTTGGTGTGTGGCTGGGGGGAGGGAGAGAGAGAGAGAGAGAGAGAGAGATACCTTTAGTGTGATGGGGTGCGAAACCCGTTGAAGAAAGGACTGTGAATTGTTCTGCAAAGGGAAAGATGGATAAACTGTCTCACAAAGATCCGGCCTAGTTGGCAGACCTGTGGCAAGTTCAGTGCCATCGTTGTCCGGTTTTGGAGCGACGGAACAGAGGGGCATGGCAAAACTCTTTTAACTGTTCTGAAACTGATTTTATGGCGTGGTATGCTGGTAGTGACTGGGGAGAAGGAAGACTCTATAATGCTGCTTTTAACTTATGGTTGCAAATGAAGTGGTTGATACAAATATATAAGCAAAGACTCGGAACAAGGATCTCTCATGAATTAAAGTGTTTGTGATGTAGGCCTTGCCTCTTTGGTGGATCCCACCTCTTTTTCTTATTACACTTGTCTAAATCAGTTATTTATGTTAATCTCCTCTTGTATACTGTGTCTTTCTTATCACTATAGCATCCAATCTCTCTCTCTCTCTCTCTCTCTCTCTCTCTCTCTCTCTCTCTCACACACACACACACACACACACCATCATCATCATCTTATTCTTTCTTCTTCTTCTTATTTCTAGTCCTATCACTAATTCTCCTTGCTTCCTCATGCAACTTGCACGTTTTTAGCGGGAAACGCGAGACATGCCCCCCAACGGTATCATTTTATGTAGCCCTGCTGCTATATTCTGATTGATGATGGAAATCAACATATGTTGACATTATTTGTCCATATAATGATTGTGAAAATTTGAGAAGCATAGGATTTAGGAGTACAAGACCTTAGACAATGTAGTACTTTAAGCATTACTGTTATTATATTTTTGGTGGATCGTTTAAACCTGAAGTCTCGACGACGTCTTATTTTTTTCTTTTTTTGGTAGACAATAGTAGTGCTTCCCACCTTTCACTTTAAACTATCTTGATTAGTTTTGTGATTTGTTTATAGTATTCTACAAATGGATTCTTACATTATATGCATGTCAGTTCTTGTCCTGCAGCACTTCTCTATTTTGTTTTTATGCAGTAATATATTGTTTCTTTTTCCACTTAGCTTATGGAAAATCTCTGGAAATGGAAGAGTGGATCTCATGGCAAAAAGAAGTACTACATTTTTTTTTTTATTATCAGAAGTAGGCATGAGCTGTTTCTAAATTCTGAGAGAATTGTACATAGAGAAAAAAAGTGCTGCGATTAGATTTAAGTTCAATATTTTCAGTTTCTACAGATTTTATAATTTGGCGAATATGTGCTCGCCATAAGAATTTGGGATTTTATTTTATTTTATTTTATTTGTTTTTCTTAAAAGAAGTATAGAAGTTGAGTCTAGCTCATCATGTTCGTAGCGTGCTTTAATCTCGTGTTTCATTTTATTGATTATGAGATGAGATTAAGTTACGGACATTTACAATTTCAGGAGGAAAAAAATTATTAAAATTTTAATTTTCTTAGTATGAAACTTTTGAAGTATCTTTTTGATGTAACTCTCTGCTTATGTAACTGACAGATGCTGTAGAATAATAAGCTTAAATTAAAAAGGAGAAACGAAAAAAAGAAAAAAAAAAATGTGGATTAATTAATCAATAGACATAATATCCATTGATTGAGTGGGAGCATCGATGCCCTTTCGGACCTCCAGAGTAATAAACAATAACAATCCATAAAAAGTAGAAAGAAAAATTTGTGCATCTAAACTAAGAGAAATTCTTAATGACAGAAAGCCAAAAACAAACAAGTCTACGACAAGATTAATTTAATTTAAAAGTCGACACTAATGGTTCTTTTCTTTGTAAAGCCAAATGATTCTTATATTCCGTCTTCTTTATTTCATTCTTTCCTTTTAAGAAATAACTAATAATGAATAAAATAAATTGTAGCTAGAGTTTAATAGTAGTATTTAACATTGGTATCGCCGAAAATGAGATCTGACATGCATGATTGCATGTGATAAATTACTCTAGTATTATTCATTAGGGGAAAAGGTAAATAAAAGAAATCAAGATGAAGTAGATGCTAAACTAAAGTCCTTTAATTTGCCCCCCATTAGTATTCCTGCTTTAGTTGTTTCTTTCTCTCTTCATCTTTGGACTGCATGAAAGAGGAATGATTAAAGAAGGAAGCCATCAATGGGATTCCAATTCCAGCACATAAATTTAACTATTTTTTTTGCAGAGACCACTGAGGTTTTTCAAGCCATGGGGCCATGCAAGTGAAGTGGAGCCTTTTCTTTTCCTCTTCTCCTCTCCTCTCCTCTTCGCCTCTCCTCTTCTTTTCTACTTCACCTCTCTCTCTCTCTCTCTCTCTCTCTCTCTCTCTCTCTCTCTCTCTCAAAATATATATATATATATATATACATGAATCGTACACTTTATGAAAAATCTACAATGAAGTGGCAAAATAACAATGATCCATAGATTTTGATGAGTTCTTAGATTGATTAGTGCTAGATAATATGCATTGTTATGTTGATACATTCATTCTATACATTATTTTGATGCACCTGATTGTGTAAAAGCCAACGAGTTCAAATTTGTTTTTATTTGCTTTATATGTGTGTGTGTGTGTGAAAATTTCAATAGAAATTTAACTTTGCCTCCGGTATATATTGTGTGTGTGTGCGTGACACACGAGCTTAATTAGTTCCTTAAAAGTTACAAGTTACAAGTTAAACTATGGCCGTGGTGATCAGTCTAAAATTAAAGGGATTAGAATAATTTTAGAATAATGAAAGGTGCGACATGATTAATTACTAAAGTTATTGATTATGTTGCTCCGATTGACTGGATCATGAGAGCTCCTACTTCGAGACAAATTAAAAACCTAATGCTTTAATAATGTGCTAATGCTGTTTTGAAGATTTCAATTTAGTTAATTGATCAATATATCAAAGTATGCCTTAGATTAACATATTTTTTTTATATTTTTAAAAATCACTCTAAAGTAAATGTCCTCATACAATAAATTATACTAATAATATTGTTGTTATCCTATATATATAACATTTCAATTTTCACAAGGGAAACTGTTCATGGTGGTTTCGCAGTAGGTCTACATAGTAATATTTAATTAGGGCTTTTTATATATAATTAGCAAATGTTTAGATAATTATTGATATTAGGAATTAGGTATATAAATATAATTGTTAAGTTCCAATTTTAGTAATAAATATGCATTAGTTCTATTATATAATATTTGTAGTTAATTACTACTCTATTTTATAACAAACATTATTAGAACAATAAAATTAGTAATGAGACAAAATTGTGGGTTAGAGGATCCGAACAAATTGCAATGGGGTTTTATGTTACAAATTTATGCTCCCTCCTCTCGAATCAGTGTGGCGTTTCTAATATTTCATACCTCACAACAAATTAAAATCACACCATATTAATTGGAAGCGGAGGGAGTATTATATTAGTAAAATGCAACATTAAATATTACTATATAACAACGAGGAATAAAATGGCTCTTGCGTTAGAGATACGATGAGTAATGGTTTAGAATTGAAAGACCGTTGCTTTTGGCAATCCTCGTTATACCACAAAACTTAATTAGTTGTTTATTTCTACATTCTTGGAGTAATTATTTAAATTATTCCAGTTGTATAAGATTAAGAAATAGTTAGCATCTAGCTAGCTAGCGCACCTTTCAGCTTCTTTTTTACTCATAATGATAATAATTTTTCTTTAATTGTGTGTAGCCTAATCTTGCATGGATTCTCGTTTTGCCGACATTCACTTTACAAAAAAGGGAAAAATATTTGGTCTATTTAATTTGGACTGCAAAGATTATGTCTCGCCCACATGATTTTATTTATTTTTCCGTACACACCACTAATAAAATTTGATTATTTTGTAATAATGTCATTATTAATGAACATATTAATTCTAAATAGCTAGGTAGCTACTTAATATTAAAACTAGAGGTGGCTCAACATTTGTCGGGATCTAGCTAGGAAGAAAATACGATTTGATCAGGCGTTTTTATTTTTTATTTTTATTTTTATTTTGTGGTATTACTTAATTAATTATATACCTCATAATAAATTTACAATGTTACATTCATGAACTAAGAACTTCCTTTTGAGTTTGATACTCTCTCCGACCCAATCATATTGTCAGTATTTCTTATTTAAGTGTCACACTATATTGTCATCTTTCAAATAAAGAAAATTTTAGCTCTTCAAAATCTTTCAAAAGTGATCGGAGCTACTAACTTTCTATCTTTTTATTCTTATTCTTAATCTCCGTGCCGAACAGTTACATGACAATATCAATGGATCGGAAGGAATATGATTTATTGTTGAATGGAATGGTTTTTTTTTTCCCTCGGACAACAACTTGTGTACGATCATATATATGACATTTATAGATCATTCAACGAATTCCCACACTCGATGAAAATGCAAAAATACATAACAAAAAGGTGGCGATCTTTCGATCTTTCTGTAACTATTTGGTTTAGAAAAAGGATATATAGTGACGTTTCTATAATTATTTGGATCCAAAATGAATCACTCTAATACTAAAAATTGTTTTTTTAATACAAAAATTGATTTTCCATTTCGTTATACATGAATCGAGCCCCCAAACTCTGCGGTGAGTCTTCTCAACTATCCGTGTTCTAGTGATTAATTCAATCACTCTTTTGGTATAAAAGATAAAAGATAATGCCGAAAATAAACAGTTTCCAGAATAAAGCTAACCAAATCGCATCTTTTAAATTTCAGTTCATGCATTCATATATTCTCGGCCGTCCAATTTTTCCTTTTTCTAATCCCAGCATCCAAACGGAACCTTAGATCGATCATGCACATTATTAACCCCCAAAACATTTATATTTATTTAATCTTTCTAAATTAATAATATATATATCTTTAAGGAATTATTCATGTAGAACAAAATCATGAATCTGAGACTTCTTGTCGATCGGCTAAAATATTATTATGCCTATGAACAAGAACTGTCTAATCTTATCTGCTTAATTAATTAGTTTATTCTATTATTTTTAACTCGAGTCAATCTAGCAAAGATTCTTGAGCATAATCTCTAAAATAGAAAAATTGATCTTGAAGAATTTCTCCTTTTGGCACATAAATTAGAATAAGTACGTAGACTTGATATGAAGATCATTATATGTGGATTTTAAATGTATAATACACTACTCTCTTCCTCCCACTCATCTTGTATACATTTCCTTAAACGAACGTCCCACTCTTCTTGTCTACGTCCAAATAAGGAATGATTTAACAATATATTAGGGCCTTAATTACAAATAAGGGCCCACATTGAATTAAAAAACACAAAAAACTCTACCCACTTACATGTAAATAAAATAGTTCTAATAACTTTACACTAAACAATTTCTTCTAAATCTCCGTGTGCACCCAAAGTAGACAAAGACGAGGGTGTATATAGCTAGTTGACTAAGTATCTCAAATGATGATTAATGTCACATCATATCGAATTTAACATTTCTTCTTTTATTATTTAATTTATTATTGTTATATATATATATTATATGTGTATATGATATGATAAATAAAACATCAGCTGATGATCGATTCATTTACACTAGCCAATGAAGATGAATCAGCATATAGTGATATGGAGTTCCATCTTAAAATCTCAACTTTGAGATTTAGTTACGTAAGCCAGACTCAGTTTAACTAGTAGTTTGCAATATTTGAACCCTATATTTTACTAACATACGCGATCTTTGTGTGTGTTAGTTTAGTGGTAGTGTGATCAATACCCGAACCAAAAGTCACGGGTTTGAATTCACCGTTACGCAATATTTAAATTTCCTTATAATATGTTATTAAAGAAAAACTGCAATCTTTTGGCTTTTGGTGCCCGAAATTACAACCACGTATTAATAATATAAATACACACATCTTAATTAATTTATGTAAAAATACAAAAAATAAAATAAAAAATCTAGTTGGTCCACTTCCATAGTAAGATAATATAGACGATGCAGATCATTCAGATTGAGTATGGGCGTCTCTCCCTGAGAGAGAGAGAGAGAGATTCTTGCATAACACCATTATACAAGAACCTTCGAATAGTTATTTAGTTGCAATATTTTGTGTCGTGAATTACTGTGTAACATAATTTATTAATGAATAATGACATTTGGACAACAGTTGTCCGGACAACGGTGTAATATTCGTAATTAAATAGTCTTCTAATTTTTTTAATAATTAATATAATTAGTGTTTTGTCTATAATACCCTTACCCACCTAATTATATGTTCATCTTTAAATTTAATTAATATTTCGAATTTTCAAAAATTTGTGCATGAAATTAATTTATTTTAATTAATATTAAAAATTAGCATATAATTAAGTAGAAAATAGTGTTATAGACAAAACACTAATTATATTAATTATTAGAAAAAATTGAAAGAGTATTTAATTATGAATATGATACCGTTGTCCGGACAACTGTTGTCCAAATATCAGTACTCTTTATTAATATATATAAATATTACGTATGCTACTACTATATATACATATGATCAATAGTAGAATACAATATAGTAACACAAAAAATGATAGGATCGATATATGGCATATATAATAACTTGGTCACTATAGTATAATCCCATGAAAAACATATTGGGTATATATAGTATATTACCATATTTGATTATTCGAACATGCTATTAATGGCAAAGTAGAGTGCAATTACCCATTAGATTTTAGAATTAAATCATAGTGGATCTAGAATCAAACTAGCTAGTCAAACAATTAAATTAGACTAGCTACCAAGTGATTTTACCTCTTTAGTGGGAAAATTAAAGGGACCAAATATTCCACACTTCCATGAAATCAGTCTAAAAATCTAAATTATATACACCTCTTCTCACTTTTTACCAACTCTTCCTCATAAACTTCCATGATTTTCACCTTTTCACTTTTTATACATAATTTGCGCTTATGTACGCACATTATTTACGTATTTTAAGTCACCATGCAAAGTGACAGAGTCGTAAAACGCTTGAAACATGATAAATTGTTCAACTTCTCCGTTTGTTGATTCGGTAAAAAATTAAAAATCATACACTCAATATACAAGTTTAATAACTTTCACTAATAAGGTATCGTAATGAGTTTGAGGTTACAATGATTCAATTATAATATCGTAACAAAACATGCTCAAGTCGATGATGCATTTGTGATTCAACGTCCATATCGACTTGTTATAAATCACGTCTTCAACCCTTCTTGGGAAATTTTCTTTAAGTTAATCATATTATTATTGACCCTCAGTTATACTATAGGAGGCAATTTGTTGCCTAATTCAATTAAATTTAAAACCAAATACTCGGGTGATTATAAATATATATATAATTGAAATGTAAATCGAAATGGACTAGATTGCCCTTTGATCTCGTCTCCACTATGGAGACTTCCCAATGGAGGCAATCACTTTCAAAGAAAGGGAAATAACTTTCATCCCATGGTCACTCCACTTTTATTTCTTTAATTTTTTTTCATATCTCTATTATTCTTTTCGAAAAGCACTAGCTGTCCATGTGTTGCACATTATTGCCCCACTTAATTTTGTTTTATTCCTTACGATTTCTCCATCTTATATATTTCGGTGCAAATTTATTTTAGATGTTTCAATTCATATATATTTTGTTAAAGGTGTGCTATTTGAACATATTATGACCAGTCATACTAGCTAAAAAAAAGTAATATAAATTTTGGAAAAAAAGAAATATACCATGATTGAGAAATCTAAATTCTAAGAGTAAATGTGATTATTTATATTTTTATGATTAACTTTTCATTTTTTATCTGTGTGGCCAGCCCCAGTGTATCTGAATAGAATTATTGTTTGTTAAATTTGTGTTTGTGATATAAATTTTCACAACCTAAGATGTTTTTTTTTTTCTTAAGAGAGAATTTGAATAACCCGCAATTCATTTTTTTTTTAATTGATTGAGCAATATGGAAATCTTGATAGTGCGTCATATGAGATTTCAAGAAGATGATGGGGGCTATATACAAATAAAAAAAATGTATTTGTCGTTTTAAGTTTATGTAATGGAGTTAGGAAGTCGACACGTGGCAAGCACTCCTTGTTTCTAGTGGAGAAATAAATGGTGGGATTTCTTAAAAATTATTTTTACAGTATTATTACCAGTGTGCAAAATCAACTTTGGTGGATTGTGGGCTGTCCTATCTCACTCTCACTCATTATCTGCTGCATTATTTAATCAGTTGGTATTGATTTTCCACCTCCTTTTTGCACGATTTTTACCATATTTTTATGCACTCCTTTGATTTTACAATAATATATATTTTGGCCTAATTGTTGTCACTTAACAACCTTAATGCACCTAGCTCCTTTAAAGAGAGATAAGATTAGGTGATATGCTTTCTACATTAAAATAAACTTTGAAGCTGAGCTCATTAAGTTTCTTCAAGTTCAAAAGATATGTTATTTTTTAGTTCATACGTATGTTTACCTTTTCAAGTTGTTACAACTTTACCTACAATATATATATGCACATATATTTGACAAAAAATTGGTATAACCGATCATATGATATGGTTATTTGTAATTAGGAAGTAATTAGTGGGTACTTAAGGAGAACTAGTGATAATTAAGGTAATTATGGGCAATTTGGGGTAATTAGGATTTTATTAATCCACAATTAGCATTTATTAATCCCCAATTATGATTTTTAATCTTCAATTAAGATTTATCAATCCTCAATTACTATTTATTATTCTCAATTATATGATTTAAATTTTATTTGCATTTATTAATCTTAATTAGGTTTCATTAATTAATCTCTAATTAGGTTATATTAAATCTCAATTAAAATTAATTGTATATATAGGACAATGCAATCTTATTAGGTCGAATAAAATTTCAATAAACCAATCAAAAAAGCCTATAAAAAAATGGGAAAAGCCTAATAATGTATAGCTCGACCGACCCTTTCGTTCCCAACTGTACAAAAACCATTCCAAATTTGACAAATTATCTGACCCTTTCTATGGCTCTCGTGCCCTAAACACCTTAGGTGATGTTTGGTACGCTGAAATGGAATGAGAATAGAATGATCAGTACTGCTTTTATTCCTAATCTCACGGCCGATATATTTTTTAGGTAAGAAATGACCATTCCTTAAGGAATGACTAATCCCATGAGTAAGGGTTTAGCCATTCCTTCCCTCCCCCTGGTATTAGCTATTCCACATATTCAGGAATGAATTTATTATTATTATTATTATTATTATTATTATTATTATTATTATTATTATTATTATTATTATTATTATTATTATTATTATTATTATTATTACTACCCCTTAATAGTTAATTAATATAATAATATTAATATTATTTAATTATAATTAAATAAATTAATATTATTGAATTATAATTTTAATAATATTAAAATTATTATACTAATTGACTATTAAGGGATTATAATAATATTAAATCAATAATAAATAATATTAAATCAATAATAAATAATATTTATTATTTTTATTATCATATATTATCATTGTTATTATTGTAATTAGCAAAAAAATATTATTATTACTATTATGAATATTATTATAATTAATATTATTATACATATCAATTATTAAAATAATAAATAATATTAAAATAATAATTTACTACTATTATTTATTTAATATTATAATTATTATTAAACTAATTATGAAAAGAATAATTAAAAAATTTTATTTCATTCCTTGTGTATACCAACCATAGAAATATCATTCTTCATTCCATTCCATTTCCATCTTCATTCCATTACCAAGGTCATTCTATTCCCACTTCATTCCATTCATATGTACCAACCATCACCTTATTCTTAATTTGTTTTCCTTAAAAAAATATATAATTAAAATTATTGGTGATGAGGTTAATTGAGACAAATGTACTTCAATTCCTCAAGTTTATTTTTCTTTGTTCCTTTTAATGGGTAAAGCAACTCTTTTGTCGCGTTGATGATTTTGATGTGGTTTAGCAGCTAAGTATATTGCTTAATGTTGTGTCCCTATCAAAACTATTATAACCTCCATCGATAATATATGGGATAATATGTTATAGAATGGGACACGTGTCGATTAATCCGACATTTTTGTGCCTAATTTTCGATTTGTTGCTCGTGTCTTTCTTAAAACTTACAATTAGATCTTTGGCTCACTAATTGTAGTGATAATAATTTAGAATGTGTCTGGTCTACTTCATTTAACGCGTCACCTCTCAATTTCTTATCAAACTTTTTTTGTTTATTTCAAATCTGAAATTACAATTTTTGATCCAACTGTATATTAAACACAAGTTTTGAAATTATGTAATAATAATACATTCATATGTGTTCCGGAAAACACAGGCTGATATATACGTGGACATATCCTATGTTAACCAAAACCATATCCTCTAGGGTGCGTTTACTTTGATGAAAATATTTTTATTGGAAAATGATGGACAAGAAAAGATAGAAAATATTAACATTCCCATCATTTTTTATCACATATTTACTAAGATGGAAAAGAAAATTATCACATGACCCCCCGGCCCCACCCCTTCCCAATTTTTATTCCTTTTATCCACTGAAAAGTATTATCACACCCCTCCCCATGTAAATATTTTCCACAATTGGAGAGAAAATGATGGAAAATGGGTTGTCCGTAAAGGTTATCTACCCTACCAGATGAAAATTAACGAACATAGTAAACATGTGAAAATGATGGAAAAAAGGTGAAAATATTCCTTTTCCATCAAAGCAAACGCACCCTTCCAAAAAATTATTGGCAAAAAAAAAGTCATCAATTGATCAACATTAAAAATATCAACATATTGTACATAATTGAATAACACGCCAAAGATTGAGATGCATATTATAATTATTTAACCCTTAATATAATGGGAACAGATATGGTGTTAAGTGACATTACTCCTAAGTAAGTACATTAGTTACTTCAATAGCAACATGCACCACCGTCATGAGATAAGGGGGAAAAAAAGCAAAAATGTATTGTATGAATTTTATTAATCGTGATGATTGAGTTTTCAAAGTTGCTAGCTTATCTTCACGTTTTTAGGGGCTCATCATAATGCTACA
Organism: Schizonepeta tenuifolia; assembly: GCA_029490685.1. Lineage (NCBI taxonomy): Eukaryota > Viridiplantae > Streptophyta > Magnoliopsida > Lamiales > Lamiaceae > Schizonepeta > Schizonepeta tenuifolia. The sequence goes on along the minus strand of CM055957.1, from coordinate 95,993,533 downwards.
TGCTAGTTGCATTTCTTGTAATTGACAAGTGTTAGTGACCCCAAATATTGGACCGGCCTTGAGGAGGGTTGCGGTGTAACTAGGGGTGAGCATTCGGATTACGGATCGGATTTTTACTCAATCCGATCCGAATCCGAAATCCGAATTTCTAAAAAAAAATAGATCCGATCCAATCCGAAATCCGAACAAATCCGAACCGAAAAAATCCGAAATTCGAACGCTAAATTCGATCCGAAATTCTAATGAAAAATAAATAACAATTAAAAAATTCAAAATATATTAAATTTAAAATAATAAATAATAAATTGAATAAATATATTAAATAATTCATAATTCATAATAAAAAATATTAATAATAAATTGAATAGAAATATTAAAATATTAATTATTAATAATAAAAATAATAATAATTTATATGTAATTCGAATTCGGATTTGTTCGGTTTTTTTAAGAACCGATCCGATCCGATCCGAATCCAAAATCCAAATTTTCCTAAAAATTGAATCCGATCCGATCCGAAATCCGAAAAAATCCGAACTAAATTTCATATTTCGGTTTGGTTCGGTTTGGATTTTCGAATTTCGGTTTTTTTGCTCACCCCTAGGTGTAACTTGAACTTCTTTCACAATATGGTTGAGTTTAAGGGATTGAACTGTTAAAAATTAATAGACCTTTTTGTAATTTTTTTTATCTTGGGTTGATGGTTGTTACTTATATTGTATGCAATTTTCGATATGAACTTTTTTTTTAAAAGCTCGTGATTTTCGCCCATGTATATTTTCTTTTTTGTTCGTTGTTTATATAATAAGAAAAAGAAATAGAAAAAAAAGAAGTGTGCCAACAAGTAGACTAGTAGAGGAAGAATTTTATGCATCTTCTCCATGACTTTTATTGTTGGTTTGCTCCGAAAAAAAGGTGCTATAGGCATGCCATTTGTCAATTCTGATCAAATATTTTCTTGTCTAAATTGATCATATTATGCCGTAAAAAAATATAAAATATATTCTAAACTAACTTTTGAGGCATATTTCTGTCATAAAATTATTTCTAATACAAAATATTACTAATACCAATATTTTTCAAGACATCTCCCTCTATTTTCTATTCCTATTTATATTAATTATAGTTTATGTATTGTTAATTTGTGTTCAATAAAAATTTGAATTTCAAATATTGAATTTTTATTAATTCTCACAGACAGAGTACATGTATAGAAAAAGATGGCAATATAGCAGCCAATTGGAGACCACTTTCGGTCCAGTCTGAGCTCATATCGGACCCGAGGTTGAAACTGGCTCGACTCCGAAAAAATTCGTCTCACAAAATCAGCAATAATTGATTTAATTGCAACTAATTAACCCTTATACGTTCAATTTTTATATTAATAATATCCACTTTAACATTCATATTAGATAACATCTGTCTCCTTGAGGATGACCTATTGGTAAAAAGTGAGCGCTTCAGACTGAGAGGTCTCAGGTTCGAATTTCATGAAGCGCCTCTATAGGTCGAGCATGTCACACTCTGTACTTGAAAAGTGTGGTTTATACCTGCCTTGTGTGGTTTGCAGGCTACTGCACAAGGGACGGGAGTTTACCCAGTGCGCACCGAAGGTAGCGGCTGCGGGTTCTCACGATATTGGGAAAAAAAATATTAGATAACATCTCTTAATTAGAAGGATTCAGCTAAGATATATAGGTAGAAAACTAACCTTTTCATAATAATATATCTTATTTTCCCAAAATCTTTCAAACTTAATTTTTTTAACGATATTCACTATTAATATATATTAATTTCTTCAAAAACTTCATAAGTAATTTTATGCAAGCAATATTGGCATAAACTTGCGTAGCCTGGGTCTGTTTAGATCGTTGATTATTGAGATGGGCATATGAGATTCCGAAACGTGTATACAAGTGGAATGCCTCCTCATTTAGCAATGATATTGTTATATGAAAATAACAAAATAAGAATAAAAATGGAACAACTTTTGAAGTCACACACACGACCAGTTCTGGAAATGGAATTCATCTCGATTGATGATTAGACACCATTAATAAATAAATAAAGAAAAAAAATATACTCCATATATATACATCTCCACCATACCCATCGCATCTTTAGCTATATATATACTCCCTCCTTCCCACCAGGTTTGGCCTATTTCTTTTGGACACGAGATTTAAGGAGAAAACAATTAAGAGTGAAAATATATTTAGTGAAATTTTTTAAGTAAAATAAAGTGGGTAGAGAGAGAGAGCGAATATTGAAATAAAGTGGATAGATAGAGAGAGTGAATAGTGGAATAAAGTGGAATAAAGTGAGTAGAGAGAGAACGAGAATAGTGAATGGTACAGAAAAAGAGGTGGAAAAGTATGATGAAAGGTGTAAAGTGGATTGTTTAACAAATTAATTATCTCCTAATTATTTTTAAAAAATGATACATGACAAAAATAACGGAACATCCCGAAAAGGAAAATAAGCCAAAAATAACGGGACGAAGGGAGCATATAGTAGTATCTACCTTACCACAATTAAATCCTTTTTAGCCTTAATCATCAAAACGATATTTATGCAACATTTTATTTATGATAAAACAATTTCTACAGAAACAAAAAAGAGAAAAACGTACAAAGTGAGAAATCCAAAAGCCATTAATTAGCTAGACTCTCAAAGGCTAAGAAAACGCCTATAACTCAAAGAAATTCACAATAAAATGACAAGTTTTCTCAAGGATAAAAAAACCCAATGGTGGGGAAATTAAATCCACTAAGAGAGAAAAAGAAAATGATATACACCGCATTGGTAATTTTTTTTTTTTTTTTGAAAGGCATTGGTAAAAAATCAATGTTTCTGTGATATTAGAAAACAATGTTTATTTTAATACATGTCATATTTTATAATTTTAAGAAAATGATTCTATTTTACTTCAATTTACATAAGGTACTTCTATTAATTACGAAAATCGTTCCCAGTTAAAGTCCCCACTTATTTAGAGATTACGTACACTTCAGAATTTTTTAAATAATATTATCGTAAAATGGGCCTGCGAGGTGTCATTGTTTAATCTTTTTCCACTGATTTTCCCGTAAAAATTATAAATAATTTTTTCAAAATTATGTCCAAGCTGAGGAGCCTTAATTAATTAATAACATAGGCAGTTTTAAGAAAAGAACTAGTTGTTCTGACAAAAAAAGAACTAGTTTATAGAATAAGTTACTCTTTTTTTTTTTTTTAATTTAAATAAACACATCAATATCAAATGGTATATAGTTTATATGACACAAAAAATTAAGAAATTTAAGATGAAAATTAATTAATTATCTTCTCAACCACTCTGATTTTTGATTAGTTATATGCCTTAATACGACGACACCCAAACTCCCCAATTAGTTAGATGATTGATAATTAAATTGATAAAAAGCAAAAAAGTTGTAAAATTACTCACTAAATAATCAAGGGATGTACTAAAAATAGTACGCACCTGCAAATCTAAATGATTTAACTAAATTATATCTCGCCGCAATTAAAAGACATACATTGTTGCTGACAAATTCCGCCGGCAACGAGAAACCAAATGTTTCTCCCCAATAAAGAAACATATCTATTTAAAGTGAAGTGCTTAGTTGTTTCCGCGTAGGATAATAATTTATTGTATTTTTTTTTTACTCACATGACTAAATTAATTAAACACATTAATTAGGGTTCCAACAAATTTTTCCCAATTAATTCTCCATATTTTCCCCCAATTAATTACAGTTAAAGAGGGTTATATATAAATCAAACGTACACGCGCGCGCTGGAATTAATTAGTAAATTTATTTTCAATGTAGAGACGAATACAACTGGAAATATTGTTCGTGAGTGTCAACTGGTAGCAGCTATAGTGTGCAATCAAGATGGGAAGCTAGCTAAATTTTTGCAAAATTAATGCTTAGAGGGTGTTTGGCTGAGCTTAAAAGCTCATTAAAAATAGCTTATAAGCTCCTAAATCCTTAGTAATGAACAATTTATAAGCTGCTTTAAGTAGCTTAAAAGTTTAGCCAAACACCCTCTTAGTCTGTTAGCTAGATTTCATACTGTAGTGATGCGTTTTTGAGTTTGTGAGTTTGTACTGATCATCTCTTCTACTTGGTTGAATAAAATCTTATTTTACCAAAAAATTAATTAAATTTTCAAGTTTAAAAGATGTGCATGCTAGTAATGCTTGCCACATAACGATACTGTGTAACACGATTAGTTAAATGATATCGATGAAGAATCGAGACGGAACAAACCCTAGTCTAGTCGATAAGAAAAATGTAGCTAGTATGGTGGTGGAGAACATATATGTTTGGGAGTGGGGTGATAAGCATAAATATTTAGGGCTGCCGCTGCTGCTAGTTCTAAGATTTGTACTAGACAAGGAAACCAACATAATCCCACGCGTGTGCCTTGTGCTAGATCTTTTATTTATTTATTTAATATTTTCTTTTGTTTTAGTTGTAATCCCACTTGCCCCATCAGAATAATAAACATTGTATAACGTCACTACTCCACAATCCATTTAAGTGTGTGTGTTGTGTGTGTAGAGCTAGCCCTACATGTGATTCTTCAAATCTAAGTACATCAAAATTCGATTCTAGGTCTAATTCTAATGAATGCTCATGATTAGACTCTCTTGAGCTTTACTATTGTTAGTCACGAAATTATATGTGAAATTGATCATTATACTACTAGATAATGAACCTAAAAGGTTTGATCCTATCATCCTAGTGATGATATAGTATATTTTTGGATAGATATTAATACTTAACTCATTGATAATAGTATATGATCTTAATCTATGTGAATTTGTGGATCGAACTATTCAACATATGATTTATTTCAATTAGAGGGTTTGGTCAAAAAAGAAAGAAAGAAATTAATAAGGAAATTAATGGGCTGTGAACGTTGAGTGTTGTTATTATTGTTGCAATGATACAAAAATGAAATCTTTTGGAATGGAGTATATGCAATGATATGCAATAATGATTGGTAAACATACTAATGATTATTGAGCTAGTTATATAATATTGGTGAGCTATATATATTGGAAACCCATCAACAAAAATTTAGATCTAGAGAGAGAGAAAACAAAACCTAATTAATCCAGCTCTTAACTAGGGTTGTTGCGAGTGGAAGAAAATATGATAATTGGTATGATTGTGTATATAGAAAATCATAGGGAGCAAATTCATTGTTTTAATATGCTTAAAAGCACGCGCACATTAAATCTCATTCTCACGTAAGCATGAATTAACAAAACCTTCCAAAATACCCTTTTTCTTTTTTCTGCAGCTTTCTGATTAAATATTTCAGTTACTATATATATTCATTTTACTTTTTTCTTCCAAATTAAACTAGCTAGTACGTAGCTACTACATATATATATATATTTTCTCGCCTTTCTTTAATTTTTACAGATTTGAAGCCACTAGATATATATATATATATATCAGCTTTCTCACCTATTTTATCTCTTTCCATCTTCTTCTTCTTCTAGAGTTCACATGTGAACTAGTTTCCAAGAAAATTCTGTACGTAACAATGACACATGCATGCATTGATATACTTTTAATCGTGTTGATATAGTGTTCTCAAATTTGTATATTATATAAAATAAATGAGTAATGATATTCGGTCACACGGTGACCAGCCATACGCGTAAAAAAATGAAAGTTGACTGTAAAAATAGAAATATCACATTTCTCCCTAGGATTTATGATTCCCCAATTAGGGTATATTTTCATTTTCAAAATCTATATTATCATTTTTAACTTGTGTAACCAGTCACAGTGTGACCAAATAGCAATCAAACTAATTAACGTGTCGAAACACATACAAATTAATAACTGCAAAATAAAAATAATAATAGTATTGATTTGGTTATCTTGGAAATTCTTGTGCTACTATAATATATTTTATATTAAACATGTTCAAATGCTCACGAGGGCCGACAGAAAATCCATATATAGCTAGCAAGAATATATGTGGATTCTTAGGAAGTGGTTTGGTATTAAGGAATTAGATACAAAGTTGTGAGGTAACAAAATTGATGCATATTATTAGTCTTTGGTTTTGGAATTAAATAAGGGAATACGAGTTGGCAACTTAATTAATTATTTGATCGATCTAAACCTGAAGAAAAAACTGCAAGATTCTACATAAAATTCAAAAAGTTGAGTCTAATAGGTTTTGATTTATTAAAACAGTCGTTTAATTGGAAAAAATGAGCATTATAGCTGTGTACTCAACAACGAGAGTATAATTCAATACTTAGATGCATGATTACATTATACTTACTCAAATGTGATTAATTATATTCGAATTGTGCATTTACGCCAACGTGAAAAAGTTTAGAATTCTTCTTCTGATGTTTCGAAACATAGTTCTTTGACAGTGTACTAATTATATCAAAAATGTCATTGTAATTTCGGTATGATTTGACAAATAGAATAAGTTTTGCATGAACAGTTTTCGGTAGGTTAGGATTCTATTTGGTTTTTATATTTAGGTATACATGGAACCCTTGCCGTCAAGAATTTTCGATTTTGGTATCTCTTATATATATTTCTGCAACCGCCACGACATAAAAAAAAAATGAAATAAAATTCGAGATTCGTCCAATTTTTGCAATCCATCCAAACCAATCATAGATTAGGGGCAGACCCAAAAAAAAAAAATTGTCTAAGGGTGCTTTACTATTTTTATATTTTCATGCAGACAAATAAATATATTTAAAAAGCTATATTATAACATGAAAAAAAATACAATAATGTTAGTTAAAAAAAACATACTTAGTCATAAATTAAATGTAGTCAAATACACATGAACTTACCTAAAGATTTGGTAATTGACACCTATGTGTACGTAACCTTTTTTTAATTTTGTAAGATCTACTGGTTATCAATCGTAGAAAGAACATGCTTCTCAATATACACAACTAAACTATCATTCATCTGACAGAGATCGATTCAATTTAGACCGATTTAGGTTAATTGTATACTTTTTTTTTAGTTGGTTGAAGATATCTATTTAATTGAAACCTTAGAGCACTCACAACAGAAATTTCAAATATTTGCTCTTAAATTAGCTCCTAAAGCTTCCCCTATATTATTTGTATCCCTTATTTTACGAATGGATATAACACATCTCCTATTTTGTATAATTATCTTATAAAATTATGGGCTCAATTAAATTTGTGAGCTAAAAAAGATTTAGGGAGATGTAAATTAGAGGAGGATTATAGAGTGGTGCAAGTATTTTCATGGGGCCTATACAATTTAAGAGATATGCTCAATGAATATTTTTAACATACCTCTTTTATCATTTTAATCTAAATTTAAAATTAAAATTGATTTTGAATGATGTGGTGCGAATACTCTTATTCTTGTGGCGCAATTTCGAGTCATTGTGGTTAGCCACACGAGCTAAAAATGGTAATTTAAGTTTTGAAAATGAAAATTAGGGAAATGTGATTATTTCTATTTTTATAATCAATTTTCCTTTTTTCACGTGTGTGACTGGCCACAGTGTGGCCGACTATCATTACTCTTTATTTATATAGTTATGACTTTGGACATGATCCACTATAATTTGCGCATTCAATATTGGGCCGAAAACCCAACACATTGATTATTATTTGGGCTGGAATAGAAGTTGTTCAAATTTCAATTTCCTCAGTTTCGCTTTCACGCTTCGAGTTATACGTTGTTTTGAGAAGGTTGTACATTTCTTCCAACTTACTTACCCATCAACCTCCAATCTTCGTCATCGGTGAAACCAGCTTCCCGCAGATCTTAAATCACAAAAGCAAACGCAGCGATTGAGGTTTTAGGATTTTGCAAGTATTCAAGTCGAATTACACAACATATCAGCACACATTTCATGTATTTGTAGGCTGCCGGAATTCTAGAGAGAGAGAGAGGGAGAGAGAATGGGAACCGCCACCGCGTTAGCGCCGGGGCTGTCGCGGAAGCTGAAGAAGGTGCTCGAGACTCGCACTGACAGTCCCGATCTGCTCGCCTCTCTCAACACTATCTCCACCTTCTATTCCGAGAATACCCCTCACGCCCGCCGGAATCTCCGATCCACCATTGAGAAGCGCGGCCTCTCTATCAACGAGGAGTTTTTGGAAGCCTCCTCCTCCGCCCAACAGGTACACCGCCTGAGTCCTACCGTACAACTTGCAGTTGCTATATGCTTCCTCAATTCTGTAGTTCGATCTGGTTAATTTTTTGATCAAAAATGCTTTGATCAAGCGTTGGACTTGTGCGATCTGCTCCTGTACTACGCGCATTGTCGTTTATACCTTGTTTTAGTAGGTCTGCAAATGAAAATTAGCGTGTTCAATTATATTGGTATTCTTTACAGCTTGATCGATGTTCATTTGCTAATCACTAGTTTATAAACAGTATGCCTTCTGATTAAAGTATGCACTCTGATTCATGGATAACTAAAATAAAATGAGCATGAGTATAGTTCTATTCAGCTCTATTTGGAACACAGCGATGTTGTTTATCAGATTTTGTACAGAGATTTGGAGCTGGTAATCACAGTAGGTGTTCTACCTTGGCACTCTCCTTAGAATAAATTAAACTGACTTAAATTAGATTTTGCATATTAAAACAAATTTTGCAATTCAGTACGAAGAAGTTTAAGCATTAATCTAGGTTATGTAAGCTTCCCCAAGGGCAACATTCAACAAATATAAAACATCTAGTATCTACAAGTCGCTTTAGAAAGTTTCAAAATCTCATTAGGATTGTAGCTTGATGATACCATAGGAGTAAAATAAGAAGATTTATCAGAATATAAGCTTTGGAGAAGAATGAAAGAAATTCTATCTTTAGAAAACCGAAAACAGAAGGAAATAATTTATGAGTTTGGTTGAATTATTTGATGAAATGTGGTGTGACCTGGTTTTGTCAAGATTGTTGATTTAAACTTAAGTTGATAAAATGTTCTTCAAGCACATAGATGCTCTTCTTGGGGAAATGGATGTTTGTTCATGGAAAAATTAGGGGAGATTTGATGGACCAAAATTTTCACTGGTAGATGATGATGCCTTTGCCCTTGTTTTTTTTTTTCCTTTCTCAGCTGGACTACTCCTAGCTCAGGACTATGTTTGTAGCATAGTAGCATATACTAATCAAATATGGTGTTTTATGTTCACGCCTGCTACATAGATTATGTTACTTTGGTATACCATTATCATTTTGTAATTGTACTATGGTCACCAATGCCATACAATTTGATCAAGTTTTACAAATTTTCTTGTGCATCAATTGTTATTTGCTACTGAATAGGTTCGTTGTACTTATCTGGTTTGATCTCTGGTCACATTCTATAATGTTGCAATATTTTTTTTGGCATCTAGATCTTTGCTTTTCCTTTCAATCTTTTGGCTTGATAAGTAATTATAGTGTCTTTGATTGAGTTTTTAGGCCTTGGATCGTGTTGAGGAAGAGGTGAATGCCCTGGCTGAATGTTGTGATAAGTATGCATTCTCTCTTGTTTATCCTAGATTCTTGTTTCCTTGCGTTTCTCATTTCTCTCGATGAATAGTTTCACAAATAAAGAAGTATATGGAGTTGAAAAACTTGTTGCTTTCCAGACAATATTTTCCTCAGGAAAAGTAAAACTTCCTTGTATATTGTAGTATCAATATCTTATTGAATTGTGACAAGGTAAGTAAAATACGCTCCTTGAATATGCTTCTAATCATGTAAGGTAAATTATTAGTAATAGTAAAATTGATGCTCTAGAAATTTGTTAGTCAGTGTTGTACGGGGGTTATCACTCACACTGGCTTAGGCGAGTTTCATAATTAGTTATGTGCAGTTGCTTATGTTTGATATGGACTAAAATTGTTATAATTTTTTGGATGAAATAAGGCAAGGCCTATTGAAATGGGAGGGAGGGAGTCTTATTTTTATATATTTTGTGAAAACATTAATTGTTTTGGTTACATGACTTTAAACATTTTTCTCAATGTAGGATTGCAAAGGCTTTAAGCAACTGTAATTCTACAACTGGTGATATAATCAGTACTACAGAGAGGCTTAAGCAGGAGCTTGAAAATACGACACAGAGGCAAGAGATAGCATCATGCTTCCTTCGTGATTATCAGCTCTCTAATGATGAGGTACTAGCGGAGATCGTATTTGCTGTAGCCTTGATTTTGAAGTCCATTTTACTCATGCTTAACTGACACATTGGAATTTTGGCTTGTTGCTTTTCCTTTCTCCAGATAAATGCACTACGTGAGGAGGACCTGAGCGAAAACTTTTTTAAAGCACTTGCTCATGTTCATGAAATCCATGCCAACTGCAAAGTGCTACTACGGACACACCATCAGGTTCATCATCAATGCATTTCCACTTCTTATCTTCTTTCCTCTCTCATATATGAATACACCCACATACGCTAATGCATCTTACATTTGATTTTATGATAAGTACGAAGAGACAATTCCATAGTTTTACTTGTTCACTTGTGTTTCTCAGCATTTCATTGTTTATTTTGAAGTCTAATTTTCATAATTATATTGACATTTTCAAAATAATTAAATTTTCTCAACTTTACGCTCAATAATTACTACAGTATATGGAATTTGATGGCAGCAATTCACCCATCATAACCTGTTTGCAAAATTGAACCATGGGATCAGATGAATGTATCACTTCTGTTTCTGCATTTTTTTTCTTTCAATATTTTCCATGCTTATTACCCAAAGCGTCTGATCTTAATCCCTCATGAGTCATGAGCTAATAGATTGAACTTATGTTGTAGGTCTATTATACAGTATTTGAGTTTCCATCCCAATTTTATAGGTCAATTTTGATTTGTCTGAGGTGTAGACAAGAATTGAACAGTAAAAACAAAAATGAAAAATATTATAATCATGGCGCAATGCCAGTTTTTATTATTTTTATTTATTCTTCTATTTGGTTTGAATACATATAAAATGAAAGCTTTGTGGATTATCTGGCTGCACAAAAGTTGTAGCTCGAAAGTATTAGTGCCTCTTCTTACTCTTAAGAGAAGAATTGCATCAGTGCACTCAGACCATGAAAAAGGAGCAATGAGATTGGCCTGAAGGACTATTTGCTTATCTAGTGGTTGTCATCTCTGATATTCATTTTGTCTGTTGCAGTCTCAATGTATGTTTTTTTTTTTTTTTAAATCCTGAATTCATTTCAAGACTCTTTGCAGCGAGCAGGTTTGGAGCTAATGGATATGATGGCTGTCTACCAAGAAGGAGCATATGAACGATTATGCAGGTAAATTTGATAACTATTTGTATGTGGGCATGAAGGCAAAAAGATAAAAGGAAAGCAAGATTTCTACATTGGAGATACACTAGAATATGCACATCAATTACAAATGGGACAATCATATTGTTGTTAGCAAATTGCATATAGTTGGAGTCTTTCTCATTGTGAAATAGTTATGGAAACAACATATAAGAAATCGTTGAAGTTCTAGGCATGTGATATTTTCTACTATCTAGGTGGGTCCAAGCCGAGTGTAGGAGACTTGGGGATGTCGACAATCCTGAAGTTGGCGAGCTCTTAAAAACTGCTGTCAGATGCCTTAAGGCAAGACCAGTTCTTTTCAAGTACTGTGCGGAAGAGGTAATTGTGAATTGATTAATAAAGTCACACATTACAGAAACCCATTAGGGATGCATTTCCTACAATTATTTTATACGCATAATTTCGTATAGGTAGCAAATATGAGGCATAATGCACTCTTCAGAAGATTCATTAGTGCCCTCACTCGTGGAGGACCTGGTGGACTACCTAGGCCAATTGAAGTTCATGCTCATGACCCTTTAAGATATGTTGGTGACATGCTTGGATGGCTGCATCAGGTACAAATCTATATCACTTCTTACATGTCTTTCAGGTCAAAATGGAGATTTTCTCTTTCCAATAGGAACTTATACTTCATTGTGGTGATTCCCCCTTATGGGCTATGTGACAGGCCTTGGCATCTGAAAGAGAACTTGTTCTTGCATTGCTTTATCCTGATTCAACTGTAGATACTGGATCAATTGCTCAGAGATTCTCCAATGAAAATGATGTAGGAAAGACAGAAACAGACCTGACATTTGTTCTGGACAGGATCTTTGAGGGAGTCTGTCGTCCATTTAAAGTGAGAGTTGAACAAGTTTTGCAGTCTCAGCCTAACCTTATAATTTCGTATAAGCTTAGTAACACTCTGGAGTTTTACAGCCATACAGTGAGTAAATTCCACTTCAAGCTTAATATATAGTAGTATATATTTTTAATTTCTTCTTTCTCATTCTCTGTTTCTTTTAAATTTACTTGTTATCTACAGATATCAGAGCTCCTGGGGAGAGAAACAGCTCTCTGTAATACGCTTTGGGCTCTTAAGGATGCTGCCCAGAAAACCTTCTTCGACATACTAAAAGCTCGAGGAGAGAAGCTGTTACGTTATCCTCCCTTAGTTTCTGTTGATCTTTCTCCACCTCAAGCACTTAGAGAAGGAGTCTCACTGCTGCTTGAAATAATTGAGACATATGACAGTATGATGCTTCCCATGTCAGGCAAAGATCCTACATTTGAACCTGTCATATCTGCTTTGTTAGATCCTATTATTCAGGTGTGTTTCATGAGCATTGACGACATCTCTTTCTGTCCATGGGTTTTCTTCTTCTATGAACTGGGAAGAGATAGATGTTAAGAAATCTAAATTTATCTCAAGTTGGTTTTGCAGTTCTCACTCATGTTCTATCATATCCACCACTTTCTTTTCATTCTTCAATTGATTGATTGGTGTTTCTGCATATGCTTGTCTTATGTGGCTTTGGTCCATATGCATGTACATGCGTATACAATAGTGTCAGACTCCACTAATCTTGTAGACTAAAATTAAGTGTCACTGATAAAGTTTCTATTTTAGGTACGGTCTTATCCATTGATGTTGACTTGGCAATCACGAAATATTGTCTTGGTGTCATAGATTATAGTTAGTTATAGAGCCTCTGCTAGATGACTTGGTTTTCACTGAGTGCCATGTTATCATGGTCCTTATTTGCAGATGTGTGAACAAGCAGCAGAGGCACACAAGTCCAAGGGAGTAATTCAGCCATCAAGGAGAAGTAGAGTCAGTACAGACCCAGGTCAACCCCGCAGATCTTCAATAGATGCTCTTTTGGATAACGGCAATTCTCCCCTTTCATCTCAGGTATTACTTGACTGTTTGAGTTCAAAAGTTCCCTCTCTCTGTTTTCCAAGGCATAAAGTGGCTATATATTAGTAGATTATCATTTACCACTTGTGTTTATCTCTGCAGAATAGTTTTCGTTACTTTGCCCTTTTGGTTGCCGGTATGTGTTGCTGGTAGCCCCTTTGCATAAGGATGCATTTCTAAGCATGGTAGCCCTTCTATAAAGTTCATTAGTCGGATAACATGATCAATATGTGGAAAATATTAAATCTCTACACAAAATTGTAACCGCGAGTTCAAATAGCATTCATTAGACTACCCCTTCGACAACGAAAATTACTCCCCATTTCCCTTAGGGTGTGTTCACTTGGAGTGAAAATGAGGGAAAATAAGGTATAATATTATTTTACCATGTTATATCTTGTTTGGTTTCGTTTTAAGAAAAATCCGGTTAGGAGGTATAAAAGTTCGGGCAACCCTTTTTTTCCTTGCCCAAGGTATAAATTTATATATAAGAAATGGAGGTTTAATATTATACCTCATTTTACCTCTCATATGTTTTAGACATTTCTTCTTTTATCCATCAATATTCTTCCAAGTGAACAAGATATAAAAATTGTGGCCCCCCTTGAGAGTAGATAAATATATTATCATTCCTACCAAACAAGATATAAAACTTGTGGAGATATAAATTTATACCCATTATATTATCGCTCCGTTTAGAGGTATAAATTAATAACCCAAGTGTCACCCTTAGCTTAAACAAAATGAAACATAAAAAAGACCGCTCCCTTCCTCTCCCCCAGCGACCCACCAGAAAAAAATGTTGAAGTCATGCATGCCTCGAGCCCACTCAAACTGAGAGAAAAACTGAACTATCTTTGATCATTAATGTGTGGATGTGGGCTTGGCTTGGAAATGATGGTCTTATAATGCACAAAAATGATTGTCATATACGTTTATTGCATTTAAATCTAGATGTAAATTTATCTTGATTGTGGTCTGTGGTTCATATGTTGTCACATTTGATCAGGATGCATCTTTTAGCTTCAAAGATAACGACTGCTGCTAGCTTTGTTAACCTTCCCTCTAGCATCACTGACATGATATTTTGTACCATACAGACCCGCGAAGCACCTTCTAGGATATTTCTGATCAACTGCTTATGCGCCATCCGGCAACCATTGCTAGGACGTGATGTTGCTTCTGAATATGTGAAGAAGCTTGGAGCAATGATAGAAAACCACATTCACGGCCTTGTTGAAAAGGAAGTTGATACAGTATTTCGACAGTGTGGGTTGTCAAATAAGATGTCTCATTTCTATGATTATGTGAATGATGTAGCTGGTGACAGGCCACCACTGGCTGAAATGGAAGGCATGTCCCCTGCTGATCTTTCCGATTGTCTAAAGGCTTTCTTTAGGCTTGTTTTGGGAAGTGAAAGCTCTTTGCCCGAGTTTGAGCAGATACAGGCACCGAGCCTGCGGTCAGAAGCTGGCTCTCAGTTGGCTAGATCTCTTGCTGAAGCATATCAAGTCATTTACAAGGGAATCATGGATCCCGAAAATGGCTATCCGGACCCGAGGTCGCTCGCTAGGCATCCTCCTGATCAAATACGAACCATTTTGGGAATTTGAAGGTGCTGGATGGCCTCATTTTGCTGCCGCTTGGGTTAGTTACAACACATATCTCACACTTTTTGTTGATACTTTTAAGATTTGTATACATAATGACATTATTCATCATCGTCCTTTTTGTAAACTTAGTTCATATCTAAATGGAGTTTTACTAGTTGTGATTAGTTACGATCAATCTGTCTCAAGTTTGTGACACCATTTACCTGTGTTTTGATTCACCAATATTGGGTACCCCCATTGCAAATCTTTATTGGATATTTGGATTGACGTAAATTATGGAATACTAATTATTATTCGGAGCTCTTATCTGCATGATATTGATGTCGTAAATTGTTATGATTGAAAATGAAAAAGAGAAGCCTACAAGAATTTCTAATGATTGGCACTTGGTTAACTTCAATAAATATCTGAGATTGATAAATTATAATTATCTTCCATTTATTCCTAATCGCCCTAATGGGTCTGATCATTCTCTAATTAAAGACAAATGCATGGTCCAGTTGCTATTACCTGAGTTTCTGCCTAAAAAGTGTATCGGTCTTGATGTCTGATTGCCACATCGTTTCTGCACAAATTTCAAACAAGTATACGAGGGTAGACATGCTCTATCATCGGCCTCATTCAAAGTTTGCACTAGATGTGGCAATCGGGTCGGTCTGGGTCAGGTTTCAGATCGATCTGATAACGATTATTCATTAAGGCATAGTTTGAATCTGACTTGTTAAGCATATGCTCAATCCGAATACGGATCCAGTCTTAAATGATGAAACGCGAACCCGACAAGATTCTTTTGGGTTGATTCGACATGATAATTACCCGAATCAAATATAAGAGGTTTATTAAGAGAAAAAATAATTTAAAATAAAATTTAATAAGAAAAAATAAATAAAATTTAAAAGGTTAATACATTTTAGAAGATTTAGAAGTGAAAAATAAATATGACATCAATTTAAAAGTTTGACATGAATTAAATAAATAAGATATTTAAAAATTCTAGTATCTTATTGGATAATCTGAATCTAACTTAAACGCAATCCGAATCCAACCAGAAATTTTTAGATGATAAAGAACCTAAACTCATTTAAATTTGATCCAAACTCATCAATTTCGTATCGAGTTATCGTATCATGTCAAAAATTAATTGTCAGCCCTAATTTGGACACGAGTTTCGAACCAAACATACTATATGTTCGACACTCCGGGGGGTGTATTGGATTGGCAACACCATGGATTTTAATGTAATTGAACTCCATGGAATTGAACACCATGGAGTTGAATTCAATGGTATTTGGGGGAGTTTGAGGATTGGGTTTGGGGGATTTCGGGGTGGATTTTTAGGGAGTTCGGCCGAATTGAAATCCACACACACGCGATCGTGTGTTTACATCGATCGCGCGGGAACCCCAGTGATCGCGGGGTATGCACGATCGCGTGTCTCAAATTGGGGATCGGGGATAAAAATCAACACCCAACCCTAATTGTCCCACCATCGCTTTCACTTTCTGTCCTCCACTGCCGTCTCTCCACCGCCACCTCATCCATCGCTGCCACAACTCCACCGCCTTCCCTCCTCCACGATCGCGAGATCCCCGCGACTTAAGAGGCATTCTTCTTACACACTATCAACGCTTCCTCAATCCCAAACTTTGAGTCCAAACTCCCTCAAACCCAGTTCCTCCACCGCCGCCTTCCCTTCCCGCCCCATATTTCCCGTCAACAGTGGGAAGGTCGCATTCCGCCGCTGTCAAAACAGTTCGCCATCGATTTCCTACCCCGTGGTCGCAGCTTTCTAGCGATCGCGCAGAACAATCATTTTCTGCGGTCGCATGTCTTATTTGGTCGCGTGAAATAGTGCGTACGAAGAACGCCGACAGTTCTGCTGCAACTGAAGAAGACCCTCCTGAAGACTTCACAGCTAGGTATGAGGCTCCCTTTGAATTGAAATCTGTTTGGGAGGGTCTAGTATATGTGAAATTTACTGATAATCATGTTTCACGTCCAAGATATATGGACTGGGGTTTGATTAGAGATCTTAGGATTGGGGCTAAAGTAGTTAAATATTTGAAGGTTTTGAGTTTGGAGACATTTTCTAGAAGTAGTGATAATGCTTCTGCTTATGATGTTTTGTGCATGGAGTTTTTAACTTCACTGAAAATGACTCCTGATAAAACCAAGATTCATGTTCGAATGAAAAATAAGAAGTATTTAATAGGTTTACTAAGAATGAAGAAAGTGTTTGGTTTTGAAACTACTAGCGAACCTGAGAAACCTAGAGGTTTTAATGCTAATGCTGAGTGGAAAGCTTTGACTGGTTATGATAATTGGAATCCCGCTGGTATGTCTAATGGTTATCTTGATGAGCCGGCTTTGATAATCTTGCACAAATTTATTGCGTATAATATCTGTGAGAAGGTGGAGGCAAATAAGGTTAATTCGACGGAACTATTTCTGTTGTGTTGTGCTAAGAACGGCACTCCTGTCTGTATTTCAAGTTTTATTTTTAGTGCTATGCATCAGACACAGACTTGCCCTAGTGTTCATACATCATTTGGTGCAATTATTACGGGGTTGGCTCATTTCCATGGAGTTATCTCATCCAAAACGGCCCTCAGGACGGTTATGAAGAACTTGAGCCTTATTTCATTGACTCCAGTGAGCTTACTCGGTCTAATGTTATAAAATATCGACACACTTTTGTGCCTTCGACAAAAAGACAATGTGTTAGAAATTTTGTTGCAAATAAAGGTGAAGGTGAAGCTTCAACATCCAGGGGTCAGGAACATGAAGTCAGTGATGAAGATGAAGAGCAAGAAGAGGACGAGCAAAATGAGGACCAAGAGGAGCAGCACCCGGAGCACGAAGTGCCACCCACAACACCCGACGAGCATGCTTATGGGGGTTTCTAGGCTGATTTCCAGTCTTTTCGAGATCATTTTGACTCGATTTTTGGTGAATTTAGGCAGGATATCAATGATCAATTTGTTTCATTGAGGCAGGATGTGAATCAAAGTTTCGATGCCCAGGATGTACAATTTGGTGTATTTCGTGATGATGTGTATTCCAGGTTCGATGCTCAACATGACGAGATGGCCGCATTGCAGTCCCAATGGAATTCTAGAAGTGCATTCTATCCGCCACAGCCATCCAACCAGTAGTGAGTACTTTTGGTATTTTAGCTTATTATAAATCTTGTATTGTCTAATTTTGTTCCTTTTCATAATGGGCAGAAGGGAGCAGCAGGAGAAGCAGAAGGCATGATCGATGGTGCTAGCGACCAAACATCACCAGCGATCGCGCGGATGAAGGTATTATCGTGACCGCGGATCACCAGCGGTCGCTGGGTTTCTATTTAAGCTGGATTTGAACAATTCGAACTATTTATATTTTATACGTTGGACAATTGTTTTTTTTTTTGTTGCCGAACTATTTTATTTTCCCATACTGAGATTATTTATGTATTCGTACTGAAAACTATTTATGTATTTGTGGTTGAACAATTTATTAGTTTGATTTTAATCATGCTTAAGTGAATATTTTATTTTATCTCATTACATGATCGCGAGCATACTGTGGTCGCGTATTCATCTCATAACCAGCGACCGTAGTCAAAACTAGTGATCGCGGTAGTGAGCGATCGTGGATATGAATTACGTCGAACTCCAGTGTCCAGAGGCTGGAGTTCACACAATGTATTTTTCACTGTCAATTACGCCAAAATCCATGGCACGGTGAAACACATGTAAATCCATATGATGTTGAATACCGCATGAGTTTGAAGTAATTGAAAATCAAGACATCCAATACCCCATGATTTGGAGGGAGTTTGAATTACGTCAAAATCATTGAAACCAATACCCCAAAATTTTTAAGGAGTTTGAAATCCATCAATCCAATACCCCTAGATTTCAGACTCCTTAAAAATATTTCAAACTCCACCATCCAATACACCCCCTCGTTAATTAATAAAGTTGAAAACACACGTAAAGCTCGATTAAGAATTTGTTTAGCAATCAAGCCTGATTCGATTTGGGTACGAGTACGACTTGGCCAGTTTCGGATCTATTGGGCAATTTGCCCACAAAAAAGATAATATTAAATTTGAAACAAAATGACATACATATACTGACGCCACGTAGTCGGAGAAAAAGAGGTAATACAGAATCTGGGCCGTTAATTTAATACGTAAATGATATGGGCGGCTGCTGCTATTTCGCATTTTATTTGGAAACAAACACACTTCTCACTCCACCAGTCTCACTTTTCCATTCAATTTCTCCCTTGTTCCAATTCTTTCCACCCTCAAATTCCTCCCAGATTCACCATTTCAACGTGAAAGTTATCCCATTTTCGCCACCTTCACATCCGATTCACGCAATCCGAATCTCTTTTTAATTGTGGGTGAGGGAGGGGCGGTTTTGGAATGACATTTCTGCTGCGATGAAGGGGATGGCGGCGGCGATGGCTAATGGCGGCGACATCTCGAGGGCCCACATGGCCATGGCGTTGGTCCAGGTCTTCAACGGCGGCTACCACGTCATCACCAAGGTCGCGCTCAATGTCGGCGTCAATCAGCTCGTTTTCTGCGTCTACCGCGACCTTCTCGCGCTCTCGATTCTCGCCCCCGTCGCTTATTTCCGTGAGAAGTCAGTCATTAATGCCCTTCCTCCTGCTGCCTGTTTTTTGTATGTGATTGCGTGTTTTAACTTTACGGTTCTGATTGGATCATTGACTTCCATCGTCGATTGTGTTGATGAGTGCGATGACGTTACTGCTCGATTGCTGGTAGTTCTCGTTCGACCTCTTTCTCATTGTGTGAATTGTTTGGAAGATGGGTAACTGTATGCGAGAGGTATTAGGAGAGATTCATTGCTCATTGGTTGAATTGGAATGATTCTTCAAATTATGAAATTTGATCTCTACATATGAGATTTATGTCTATCTTTCTGCCAAATGTTTGCTAAAGGTCAATGCTTGTTGTTCCTCTAGTAAGTTTTTGTTGATGATGAGTTTGATCTAAGGCGATAATGCTTATGCTTTATCAGTTTTTAGTGACTTTCAAGTATTCTGTTAGAACAATGTAAACAAGTTTTTGAATTCTTAATTGCTTTTGGAGTCCGTTTACTGTTTCATGTTGTTTTGTTTGTTTGCTGTGGTAGCAATTCCCAATGGCATTGTTTCTTCTTGCAGAAGATTAAGATTGCCACTCAATAAGCGGTTTATAACGGCCTTCTTCTTTCTTGGTTTGACTGGGTGAGTGGAATAACTTCAGTTTGTTTTAAGCTGGCCTTTTGATTTGTTAACTTATTTTCTAATAATCTGCTTTTGTTTCTTCTTTGTTGTTTTGCGTTGTATTAGTATCTTCGGGAACCAACTTCTGTTTCTAATTGGTCTTGGCTACACAAACCCAACTTATGCTGCAGCCATACAGCCTGCTATTCCAGTCTTTACATTCATATTGGCTCTAATGATGGGGTCAGTCTCTAAACTCTCCAAGCTATTACCATCATACTCTCTCTCTCTCTCTCTCTCTCTCTCTCTCTCTCTCTCTTTCCAAGCTATTACCATCATTGCTTGTTTGTGCACACGTGAAATCTAACACACATCCATCTTTTTTTGTTACTCTCAAAACACACAACCTTGTAGTTCTGTCATGCTTACATGCAGCTCTATTTGCAGTGCAGAAACTTTGAATTTACAGAAGACAGAAGGTCAAGCGAAGTTGGGAGGTACTCTTGTTTGTGTTTCTGGTGCTGTTTTTATGGCTATGTTCCGTGGTCCAGCTGTGTTTGGATATAAGGAATTAGAGTTTGCAGCTCGTAATGAAATAAGTGCCAAGGGTCAACCGGAGCCAGCTGGCTTTATAATGTCTACTTTTCTTGATTTGGGGTTTGATAATTGGCACCTTGGAGTCTTATGCCTGATTGGAAACTGCATGTGTATGGCTACATATCTGGCAATTCAGGTAATTGGCACCATTCTTAATGTATATCTGAATCTTCTCCAATTGCATACAAAATGTAATTGATGTTTCTTTACCCATAATCTCAATGCTGATTACTATTCTATATCCAACCTCCGTCCCACCCATTATTTAATGTACCAAAAAATGTGTTTTCATGTGATCTAATTGAATCAAATTTGATTAAACTCAGTGTTCCACTATTTGGTTGTATCTTAATGGTTGGCATTATGTTTGCTTGCTGAGGTTTAATTCATTGATTAGACTTGTGAGCATGTGAAAGTTGGTGCTTTGAGTATATTTGATCATTCAAAATTCTAAGCTACTAGTCATTTTCCTTAGCTTATGTGTTTCCTGTATGTTCATCAGTTGAATAGTCTTTGTGTTGGAAATTGATATAAAGAAAACTGCTGTAGTTGTATTAACCAATAGCCCCTCCTTTACCCCAATGTTTTCACTTTTCAATTTTACAAGTGGGTCATTTCTTGTTAACTTTTATTTATATTTTTTATTATGCAGTAGATATGCATACAATGGCCCTTCACTTTTTTCTCACATGTTGGTCTATTTGTGCGACGACAATAACAGAAATGAGATGTTTATGGCGTCTTACTTGTATTTCTATGCAGGCTCCACTTTTAGCTAAGTATCCTGCAAGTATATCAGTGACAGCGTATTCCTACTTTTTTGGTGCTCTGTTTATGGTAGGTACTGCCTTTTTTGTGACAAATGAATCAACAGATTGGAAACTCACACGGTCGGAGGCTTTTGCTGTATTGTATGCTGTAAGTATTTTCACTGTTTGCATTTTCATTTTATTTTCTGTTTAGTTATGACTTGGTGAATTACAATTTTTTAGTGCTTGATTCTGCCAGTTTAAAATTAAACTTAAAATATATGTTAGGTATTCATGAGTAAAACATAAATATTTTCTGGTGAAGAGGTTTTGTCGCAGCATGAGGCTCGACCATGTGAATCATTTCAGCAAATAACAACTAATCTGGTGGCACGTGTTACTGATATTTTTGTTGGTGAAGAGGAGTCAAAATTTCAATGCAATTTTGATACTCGAACATATGAAGTTTCTATACACGTTCCCTGTTTTATGTCCTAATCTGAAGTGTCTAGATTTTTTGGTTTCTTTGATAATATAAAGGCACACATCTATTTTCATATTTCTTCTGTTTTCTAAGAAGTCGTTTCTGTAGGGAGTTATCGCATCTGCATTGAACTATGGACTTTTGACATGGTCTAATAAGACCCTTGGTCCTGCATTGGTTGCTTTGTACAATCCGCTTCAACCTGCTGCTTCTGCTTTCCTGTCGAGGATATTCCTTGGAAGCCCGATTTACTTAGGAAGGTCACATCTCTATGCCTTTTTCAAACTTGTCGTCTTGTTTTAATTAGTATTTGCACATTTCTCCAATCTATTGACATTCAATCGTTCTGGGGCTAAGCTGTTTCTCTGTATATGAAAACAGTATTTTCGGAGGATTCCTGATAATAGCTGGGCTTTATTTGGTGACTTGGGCATCATACAGAGAAAGACAGGTAACTTTGGGAGGAGTTCCAGCTCACGCACCTTGGTCATCGGAGCCTCTCGTTGACCGGGATTCGCCCATCAACAAGATCTCTTACCAGCTAGGTCACATTTTCACCGGATCGTCAACCTCAATACCAAAGATTGTGGATTAACTTATAATTATCATACCCTCATTTTGATGGACAACAGTTGCATGGAAACCACAAATTTCAAACTACTTATACAAATATGTATTGTATGTGTAACCTTCTTTTGGACTGAATTTGCCTATTATACAAAATCCAGTATCATTTTCATTATCTACTTCGCTCGTTTCATTATACAAAATCCAGTATCATTTTCATTATCTACTTCGCTCTTTTCTTTATACAAAAAGTCAAAAACCAGTATCATACTTGTAAACGTCCGGTCATCCGGTAAAATAAAAAATAAATTAGACAAAAAAAAAAAAAATCACTGCCGCATCGATCTTTCAGTCGTCTGGGCGTTTTAACTGCAACGATTGAAAGTTAATTTCTGTATTTATTTGAAATGTTTTTGAAGTAGTGTCTAAATTGTAGATATGAATTCTTTTGCTTTTGCGTGCCAACTCTTGTTTGAATGATTTATTTTCGTTATGGAACTACTGATATACAGTAAAACCTCTATAAATTAACACCCTTGTGACTATGAAAATTTATTAATTTAGAAAGATATTAATATATTGATAAATTAATATTTTATTAATCAAAAGAGTAATTTTTTAAATCCAGAAAATTAATTATATTTAGTATTTCTATGTATTGAAAATAAATGAATACGTATATGCTTCAGTGAATATATTCATGCATCATCCAATTCGTTATAACAAATACATATATTCATGTACAAATGAAGCAGTCTCAAACGACTTAAGAGAGATAAGCTTTGAAGAAGGTCTGCATGAGTTTCAGAATATTATTAAGGATGTTGGTCATCGCAATCAAATGGACGTCAACAACTTGTTGGACTATTTCGACTATCCGAGTGAAATGATGAATGTTCATAAGATCAAAGATTAGAAGACGTTGTGGCTAATATTATTGATGATCCTACTAATGATGAAGTTGAAGATGATTCAACAATATTGGAACCAGTCACGCGAAAGGAAGTTTTGAATGCATCAACAACTCTTCACAACTTTTTATTGCAGCTAGGGAACTCGACACTGAAACTTTTGAATGCAATTAGAAAAGTTAAGGATGAAATCCAGTTAGATTTAAATTTTAAGAAAAACAAATAACACTAGATTCATATTTTAGTAAATTAGTATGATAATAATAATTGTAATATTTAAGAATTACTATTAATTTATAGTATTAATGGGACCTTTGTATTTATAAAGGGACTTTTCAAAAATTATTATCTTATTATCTTATCGAATTTGATGATTTTTTACAAGAGTATGAATCGGGATATTAGATAATTTATTAATGGGTTAATTGCCTATAAAGGCATAACCTTTTCACAAATTTGCAATTTAGCATGACTTTTTTTCATTGGCAATTCAAGGCATGACCTTTTAACTCATTGCAATTTAAGACATATTTTCAAGTTCCGGTGATCGGAAAGATGACATGTAATTTTTTAGTGACGTGACATTTACTTATTCTTGATGTGGCATTTAAATTGAGTTTAAATTTGGATTATTGAGAAAATGGTACTATAATATAAGAAAAAACAAGATTATTTAGTAAAAATAAATATAAATGCACATCAGCAATGGGTTAAATGTCACATAAAAAATAGTTAAATGTCACGTCACTAAAAAAATTACACATCATCTTTTCGATCACCGGAAGCTGAAAATATGCTTTGAATTGCAATGAGTTGAAAGATCATGCCTTGAATTTTCAATGAAAAAATGTCATACTAAAATTGCAAAATTGTGAAAAAGTTGTGCCTTTACAGACAATTAACCTTTTATTAATTTATAGAGTATTAAATTATAGAAGTTTTACTGTACGTGAAATGTACTTTTTTTGAAAACAAATGAAGAGTGATTTTGAAAAGATTACAGATCCATCCATCCGTTCATCATTGTCTTTAATAACTCCAGTTTCTTAAAAACAAATGTGTCTAATTTAATTATTTAAAGGTCAATAGTAAAATATAAAATGAATAAAACAGACAACGATGACAATTAGTTAGTTCATGCTAATGTCAACTAATCATACTTGACAGTTGACACACACCACTTACTTCATCCGTCTCGTTCAACTCGTCCCGTATTCGTTTCTGAACCTTCCATTTAACTTGTCTAATTTTCCCTTTTTAGCAAAGATTAGGCTTGCTAATCACTTTATGTGCAATATTCTATTGATTAAGTAATACATGTACAATGATTTGCTTTTAGGAATAGTGATAATCCACTCAAAACAACTTTATCATCAATAATTAAATACACCATTTACATCTAATCTCTTCCTTCTTAATTTACGTGCCGAAATGAAATGGGCCAAAAAAAATATATTCCAGCACCCATTTACTTTACCTCATTATTATTACAAAGGTATTCAGATTATAATTTTTTTATATTATATTAAAATAAATTAAAATATTGAAAACTGATCACATGAATAAGAAACTTGGTAAGAAAATTTGAATTAATTAAAGTGCAAATGGCCTACAAATAATATCCATGTCCAATCTCTTCTTGCAACAAGTTCCAAAATGGGAAACCTTTGCTCTTTCCTTCAATTCAAGCTTCCACCCATCATCCCTCCTCTCCTTTACCGGGGACCACCAAATTTCCTAAACCAAAACTAAATGAACAAATATCTTTCGTCAAATTGCCGTCAGCCGCTTCAATGACGAAATCCAAACTCATCAAATTAAAAGAAAAACATTACTCCATGAAATATCTGATCTGAGATTGTGGGTGTTTGTTTGAATCTTCAACTGGAATGAGATGAATTATCAACTAGAATTCAAGAGGGATTTGAGGAAAATAATATGGCATGAAATAATCGTGCGTTTTTTGATCAATGGATGAATTTACCAAGAACGTTTCTTCATCAATTTCTTGGAACCGGCAAGTTTATCGTTGAAGATATTAGTAAACGCTATTAAAATTGACGATTACATGTGGCCGTTTATTCTCAGTGACGACTTTGCGGGCAACAACAATAGATGGGTAGTAATTCTTGGCGCAGTGGCAACCACAACATATTTCAACACACCTCACACCCACAATGTTTGATAGGTGAGGAGGAATATCTGATCTAGAATTGTGGGCATTTCTTGGCCTTAAACCTTGTGAAAGTTTGTTTGAATCTCAACTGGAATGAGATGAATTCTCAACTAGAATTCAAGAGGGATTTGAGGAAAATAATATGGCATGAAATAATCGTGCGTTTTTTGACCAGTAAAGAATTTACCTAGAATGTTTCTTCATCAATTTCTTGGAACCGACAGGTTTATCGTTGATGATGTTAGTAAACGCTATTAGAATTGGCGATTGCATGTGGCTTTTTATAATCAGTGTCGACTTTGCGGGCAACGACAATAGTTGGGTAGTAATTCTTGGTGCGGTAACAACCACAACGTATTTCAACACACCTCACACACCACATTTGATAGGTGAGGAGGAATATCTGATCCGGGATTGTGAGCGTTTCTTGGCCTTAAACCTTAAGTTTGTTTGAATCTTCAATTGGAATGGGATGAATTCTCAGCTAGAATACAAGAGGTATTTGAGGAAAATAATATAGCATGAAATAATCGTGCATTTTTTGACCAGTGGACGAATTTATCCAGAATGTTTCTTCGTCAGTTTTGTGGAGCCAGCAGGTTTATCGTTGAAGATATTAGTAAACACTATTAGAATTGGCGATTGCATATAGCTTTTATTCTCAATGCTGACTTTGCGGGCAACGACAATAACTGTATATATAGTAATTCTTGGCGCGGTGGCAACCATATCATATTTCAACACACCTCACACCACACCACATTTGACAGGTGAGGAGGAATATCTGATCCGGGATTGTGGACGTTTCTTGGCCTTAAACCTTAAGTTTGTTTGAATCTTCAACTGGAATGGGATGAATTCTTAGCTAGAATCCAAGATGGATTTGAGGAAAATAATATGACATGAAATAATCGTGCGTTTTTTGACCGGTGGACGAATTTACCCAGAACGTTTCTTCATCATTTTCTTGGAACCGGTAGGTTTATCGTTGAAGATATTAGTAAACGCTATTAGAATTGGCGATTGCATGTGGCCTTTCATTCTCAGTGCCGACTTTGCGGGCAACGACAATAGTTGTATATATAGTAATTTTTGGCGCGGTGACAACCACAACGTATTTCAACACACCTCACACCACATTTGATAGGGTACATTGATAATTTCACTTCTTTCTTTTTCGATAGTTATTCATTTTGCCATTTATTGAGATTTGTGTTGCTTTTTGTTTATTGATTATAATTTTGGCATAAAAATAGAGTAACTTTAATTTTGTCATTCGTTGTGATTTCTGTTTGTTTGGTGACTTGGGCGTCATACAGAGAAAGACAGGTAATTTTGGGAGTTCCTGCTCACGCACCTTGGTCACATTTTCTCCGGATCATAGACCTCAATATCAAAGATTGTGGATTAAGTTTGCATGGAAAGTTGGAAACCACAATTTTCAAACTACTTATACAAATGTATTGTATGTGCAACCTTCCTTTGAACTAATGTGCCCCTTGTACCAAATCCAGTAGCGAACTTTAAACTTCTAGTCATCCGGTAAAAAAAAAAATCACTTGCTGCATCGAATTTGAGTCAACAAAAAAATCACTTGCTGCATCGAATTTGAGTCAACCAGGAGTTTTAATTGCAACGAATTGAAAGTTTGTGTATTTATTCGAAATGTTTTTGAAGTAGTACTGTCTAAATTGTAAATATGATTTCATTTCTTTTTGCGTGTCAACTCTTGTTTTAAATGATTTATTTTCCTTAGAAACTACTAATACACGTGAAATATACATTTTTAAAAATTAATGAAGATTGATTTTGAAAAGATTACGGATCCATCCATCTGTTCATCATTGTCTTTACTAGTTTCTATCCTTAAAACAAATGTGTCTAATTTTAATTATTTAAAGGTCAATAGTTAAATATAAAATAAATGAAACGGACAGCAATGCCAATTAGTAGGGGTGAGCAAAAATCGAACCAAACCGAAAATTCGAACCGCACCAAACCGTAGTTTGCAGTTTGGCTTGGTTTTTTAATTTAATGGTTCAGTTCGGCTTAAGGAATTGAAACCCGCAATTATTTCGGTTTGATTCGGGTTGGACAAAAAAAAAAGTGGCTTCTACCCGAAAACCGAAATATTTTTATATGGTAGTACTATTTTTTAATTATATCTATACATTAATGTTTAAAAGTAATTTAAAATTTATGATTGAAATTGTGGTAATCCAATCATCACTTTTACATACCCACATGTCAAATCATAAACTCATCTTGATATCTCAATAATAAACGATAAACTCTATCCCACCTCCAATTGCAATGTCGTGACGCATGTCACAACGATGCTGCTTGGCTTTGGTTGAACCAATAGAATTGCTATATTTTGTGCAAATGTATTAGAAAATAGAAAATAAAATAGGTGCAAATGTTGTGAAAAATATGCACTTAAAAATATGTAAAAATTTGGTTAAAACTGAATATAACCGAATCCGAATTGCAAATTACGGTTTAAATTCGGTTTGGTTACACATATAATATAATTTGGTTTGGTTTGGAAAAAAAACACAATTCGATTTTCGATTAATTTTGATTCGGTTCGGATTGTTCCAATCTGAATGCTCAGCCCTACCAATTAGTTAGCTCATGCCAATGTCAACTAATCATACTTGACACACACTATTTAAGTAAAAAAATAAAAACAAATTGCATAACAATTCCTCACTTTGTACCAAATTCGTGTTTATTTCCCGACCTTTTCAAAATATGTCAGAATTCCTTACTTTTTAATCTTTCATTTTGTCTTGGCGGTCATTTTCCCCAAAATTGAAGCTGAGGTGGACGTTAGGATTGCTCACATGACAACTCGCCACGACTAAACAAATGACGCAGTATACAATTTGGCTCAAAACAAAGTCGTTTTACATTTAGAAATTAAAAAGATAAATACCTATAAAATGCAAAAAGACGTCGCTTTGGGCCAAACTGTAAATAACGTCGTTTGTTTAGTCGCGGCGAGTTGCCATATAAGCAATTTCGGTGTCCATTTCAGCTTTAATTTTGGAAAAATTGGTAGTTAGAATAAAATTAAGAAAAATTAAAAGAAGAGAAATTCTGTGAAATTTTGACCGATTTTGAAAAGGTCGGGAAATAAATACAAATTTGATATAAAGGTGGGGGAATTATTATACCAATATTTGTCAAAATATATATATATATATATATATATATATATAAATATATATATATAAAAATTCCGACACCCGTTTACTTGTTAAATGAAAAATAAAATAAAATATACTATTAAAAACTGATCACATGGACCTCAATTTTTTTGTTTTTTTAATATTTGATCACATGGAGTTTGAATAAGGAACTTGATAAGAAAATTTGAATTAATTAAACTGCAAATGGCTTACAAATATCCATGCCCAATCTCTTCTTGCAACAAATTCCAGTCTCCAAAATGGAAACCTTTGCTCTTTCTTTGAATTCAAGCTTCCCTCCATCATCCCTCCTCTCCTTTACCAGATTTCCTAAACCAAAGCTACATGCACAAACATGTTCCGTCAAATCGCCGACAGCCGCCGCGGCCGGCGGCGGCGACGACGAAATCCAAACTCATAAACTTAAAAGAAAAACAACACTCCATGAAATGGTGTTCAAGCCAATAGACAATCTCATTTCAAGCTTCAAAGACTCCCATCTCCCTCCCTTCTTAGACCCCACATACGTCCTCTCCGGCGGCTTATCTCCGGTCGATGAGCTCCCCCCCACCGCCTGCGAGGTGGTGGAGGGCTCCCTCCCGCCGTGCCTCGACGGCGCTTACCTCCAAAACGGCCCCAACCCTCAGTTCACCCCTCGCGCCCCTTACCACCTCGTCGACGGCGACGGCATGATCCACGCCGTCAAAATCGCCGCCGGCGAAGCCACTTTCTGCAGCCGCTTCGTCAAAACCAACAGATACGTCCTCGAACACGATTTAGGCTACCCCGTTTACCCTAATATGTTTGGAGCTTTCACCGCCAAAATCACCGCTTCGTTGCTGCTTACCGCCGCCCGAGTTCTCACCGGCCAGTTCAACCCCTTCGTCAACGGCGTCGGCACCGCCAACACCAGCTTAGCTCTCATCGGCGGCCAACTCCACGCTCTCGTGGAAACCGACGTCCCTTACCAAATCAAGGTAACCTCCGACGGCGACGTCGCCACCGTCCGCCGCCGCGATTTCGAGAGCGAGGAGCGTTTCCAGATGATGACGGCGCACCCCAAATTTGACCCCGACACCGGAGAGACGTTCGCCTTCGGATACTTCGTCATCGCTCCCTTTCTGAAACTTTTCCGATTCGATTCAGACGGAAAAAAGCATAACTCCGTTCCAATATTCTCCGTAAAAGGCGCTTCGTTCGTTCATGATTTCGCGGTGACGAAGAATTACGCTGTGTTTCCCGACACGCAGATCGTGATCGAGGCGTCGGAGCTTCTGAGGGGAAAATCGATGATGAAAGTGGATTTGGGAAAAGTTTCCAAGCTGGGAGTGATTCCGCGATATGCAGAAGATGAAAGTGAGATGTATTGGGTTGATGCGCCGGGGTTAAATCTGCTGCACACGGCCAATTCATGGGAGGAAGATGGCGGCAAGATCGTGATCGTGGCGAGTAATATGAAGTCGGTTGAGCACGTGGTGGAGGAGATGGATAAGGTGGAATTATCAATGGAGAAGATTGTGATAGATATTGTTAGGAAAAAGGTTGTTAGCAGGTTTCCACTTTCAGATCTGAGGCTGGATTTTGGAGTTATCAACCCTAAATATGCTGGAAAGAAGAACAGGTATACTAAATTGTAGTAGTAGTGTTATTTATTTATTTATTTATTTATTTTTTGAGAAAATTGTAGTAGTATATGATTTGATCTCATATTAGGATTTAATTAAGTTTGAAAATGATGAAGGTATATATATGCGGCGGTAGTAGAGAATATTCCGAAGATGCTGGGAGTAGTGAAGATAGACCTGTCGCTATCGACGGTGGATGGCGGCGATTGCGTGGTGGCTAGCCGTATGTATGAGCCGGGTTGCTACGGAAGTGAGCCGATATTCGTGGCGAGGGCGGCGGCGGCGGCGGAGGCGGAGGAGGATGATGGATATTTAGTGATGTATGTGAGTGATGAGAAGAGGGAAGAATCACATTTTGTGGTGATGGATGCCAAATCACCAACTCTTGAAATTGTTGCAATGGTTAAGCTACCTAGGAGAGTGCCTCAAGGCTTTCATTCTATCTTTGTTAAACAAAGTGATCTCCTCAAAATGTGAAATTTCAGCTGATTTATTCCAAATAATAAAGGGAAACTCATATAATTATTAACATGGAATTCATGTATAATTATGGGGTATAGTATATTTACTTTAAAAAAAAAAACGTGTATTTTAACATACTAACTCTATAATTATAGAGGTTGTATTCTTAAAACAATCATTTCATCGATCTTGTGACACTTTTTATGCAATTAAAAACGCTTGTAATTATTTTATGTCATGTTAGATACTACATACTATATAATTTTGTCCGACTTCAAATTCATGTTGTAGTTATACATATTGGTTAAATTAGTATTTTTGGTACAATCTAAAGTTGTGCTAAAAACTAAAATTTATATTAACATTTATCCCAAAAAATGTTGAAATTTTTACACATTCGACCGACCTCTTTTCATCGATACTGATTTATTTCATATATATTTCGATCGGTCAATCTAGCTAATTCATGATTCTTGCTGATTGGTGAGTCGGCACTTATTGTTTTCTCGATCAGATGAATGTTTCAAAATTGTTATTTTTCCGACTCTGTTACAACTTTCAAGAAAATATATATTTGGTCATTTCCCCATTAAATTGACGAAAGTACAAAATAGATGCAAAAGTATCGCAAAAACTTGCGTGCGACCTGCTGCACCTTATGCGACCGTACGTGGGGTGCGTGGGAGCACACACCGATTTTATTTTTTATTTTTTTTAATATAAATTTTTTTCTTTTTTTTTATTTGCCTCTTCGTTATTTTGTTAACCATTTCTTTTTTGGTCAAGATTCGAACAAGGGGAGCCGAAGGTCTCGAAGCGAGCCGAAATGTCCAAATTGTTGCTGCTAAGATTATCTTTATATTAGTAATCGTAGCAAAGGCGGAGCCATAAAATTGGAGCTGAAGGCAGAGCTGGAAAAAAAAAAGAAAAAAAAAACTGATATTAAAAAAAATTAAAAAAATGATAATTAATTTTGACCGAGTTGACTGGGTCGCACAAAAGTGCTCCCAAAAGTGTTGTGTCTCTCTGCTTGATTAATGGATGGTAGTAGATAAAATGTATGAAAAATATGATGTGTTCTCTATAACGAAATCTTATAACTTGTTGCATGATCTTATGGGAAGTGCTCATTTTGTAGTATTATATATGTATCGACAATTGTTTTGGTGCACCGATTGTATATTATATACACTTACTTTTTGTCCTATTATAGTATATCATATTTGACTTTTCAACTCACATTATTCACCCGCAATTTACTGTTCTTCTCACGCGCGAGTTACTGTTCACCGCGCACACGCGGTACTGTTCACTATTCACTATTCTTTTTTCTTTTTCAAATTTCCAGATTTTTTTTCTGTTTTCTTTTTTTTCCTTTTTTTAATTTCCAGCTTTTTTCTCTTTTTTCCTGTTTTTTTTTTATTTCCTTTTTTTCTATTTTTTTTTTATTTTCAGATTTCTTTTTCTTTTTCTTTTTTTTTTCTGTTTTCTTTTTTTTTTTCCTTTTTTTCCCCCCTTTTCTGTTTTTTTTTCCAAATTTTGTTTCTTTTTTTCCTTTTTTTTTAATTTTCCAGGTTTATTTTGTTCCAGATTTTTTTTTCATTTTTGTTGTTTTCAACATTGTCGTGACGAAATGTAATGATTTTGAAACTTTATATTTTTTAGTGATAAAATTTACTTTTTCCAACTACAATAATTACTTTAACGTTCGAATAAAAATAGAATTTGTCATATTAGATAGTAGACATTGTCGTGACGAAATGTAATGATTGTGAAACTATACGTTTCTTAGTGAAAAAGTTTATTTTTTCCAACGACAATAATTACTTTAACGTTCGACTAAAAGTAGAACTTGTCGTATTAAAAAGTAGATATTGTCGTGACGAAATGTAATGATTGTGAAACATTACGTTTGTTAGTGAAAAAGTTTACTTTTTCCAACGACAATAATTACTTTAACGTTCGACTAAAAATAGAACTTGTCGTATTAAAAAGTAGATATTGTCGTGACGAAATGTAATGACTGTGAAACTTTACGTTTCGTAATGACAATGTTTACTAAAAAAATTGGAAATAAAAAAATTTGGGAAAAAAATTTAAAAAATATGAAAACAAAAAAACTGAAAAATAAAATATGTACTTAAAAAAAAACGGAAAAAAAGAACAGCACCCGCGCGTGAACAGTACGCGCGCGTGACGATGAACAATAATCGGTGTGAATTGTGTGTTGTATAGTCAAATATGATGTATTATAATAGAACAAAAAGTGATTGTATATTATACAATCGACTCACCAAAACACACCGCATATGTGTCGGTCATATTGTATATACTAAGGCAGTGAGTAAAATTTACTTTTTATTTACTCTTAATTATTAATTGTCTATTAACTTCAGTCGCGCCAATGATTGTTTATTATTTAATACTACTAATCCTTTTATAAGGATAAGACGAGAAGTTTGACATTTAATTTTTTATATATATAGAAATCTATAATAAGACATTTATTTGGATAAATTCTATTTTAAATAGTATGACACTTCTTCGAAAATAAAAGAGGTATGTATGCTATAGTTTAATAAGAGAATTATATTATGTAATTATCAAACTCAAAGACTATACAAAAAAAAAACTAATTGCTCCGAATTTTAAGAAAACAGTTATTATGAAAAATATATTCATTTTGTTCTTCTTTTAAGATATACTATATTTTTTTTGTTCTTAATTTGCAGCCCGAAACAAGAAACTAGAGACGTGCAAGCAACCGACCATGTAACCTTGACTATGCCTGGTGCTAATTATAATGAAATAAGTTAATGCCTCGTGCCAAGAAACCTTGACTATGCCTCGTACTAATAACTGTATAAGCTTTTACGACGGTGTAACGTTTCTTGGGTTTCTTCTTCTCACAATTTATATTTCATCAACTTGATTTAAAAGGGTAGAAAACCACTTTTTCTTTTTTCTTTTTTTAGTTTCCTCGAATCGAATGACGGATAAGCTCAAATGTTATCCAAAAATAAAAGGTTTAAAAAAATATCCATGCATTCTTTCAAAAAAATAAAAAAAATATCCATGCATTCCTTACTAGAATCTTTAAATTATTAATTACTTACGAGGAGAAAGTTGACCTATCACATGTAATCAGTTATATACTATTTTCTTATTTTATCATATTATTAAACTCGAGCGATCTACATGAACCCAAATTATTTCATTTTCATTCAGTTATTTATTTAAAATAACTATAGTGGGAATAAATTAGATTTAAGATAATCCGCCAAGAAGCTGATCACCAAATGTTATTGTAGGAAATTCGCGCAAAGCATGTAAATTCAAATTGCTTCGTTATTTATGAATTTATCTATTTAAACACAATGACTATAATTAGATAAATCCACTGATTTTGTTTAAAATTTTAAATACGAAGAAACCAAAAATAAGAGTTAAATACAATAAATTAAGAAGCCTTGTATGCTAGATTCAATTTGTACGAGACAATTGTGGGACATATCGATGATCTCATCCGACTTTAAATTAAAGTTCAACGTTTTCACACGTACAGTCATAACTCATAAGCCTTGTAAATAGTGGCATCATCCACCAAAAAAGAAAATAAAAATATAGAAAACGTTCATGCGAAAATTTTAAATTTATGATGATCAACTTTCACATGTGTGATTAGTGGCCTATTAATTAATCTCATATCGTTAGTAGACTAGTACGTAGTGCCACACAACTCGCGCAGTGCCAAACGACTTCATTTATGTTAGGGTACTGGACATGTCACTGTTTCTAACGGAGTATCTACTGCCTCCGTCCAGTCATACTTGTCCTAATTTTTTGGGCACGAGAAATAAGGAGAAAATAATTAGGAAGAAAAAGTGTATTTAGTGGAGTTATTAAAGTGAAATAAAGTGGTACAGAGATAGTGAATAGTGAAATAAAGTGAGTATAAATAGTAAAATATAGTGGCTAGAGATCGAGTGAATATTAAATGACACAGGAAATAAGGAGAAAAATAAGTTGAAAGGTATAAAATGAGCCTAATTAGCCAAACTAATTGAGCCCAAATTTCCTTAATTATTTTCCAAAAAGGAACTAGGACATGAGACGCCCAAAAAGAAAAATAGGACAAGTGTGGCGGGAACGGAGGGAGTATTTTTTAAGGGTGCTTTGACTTTGATGGAAAAGAGTGGACTACATATATTTTTAATTATTTTCATTTTCACATGTTTACTTTGACAGAAAATTATCTCCGGGCAGTGGAGTATTTTCTCGGGCAGCTCCTTTTCACTCCAATGTTGGATAATATTATCTTTGGGTAGTGGCGTGAAAATATTTTTTAATGGATAAAAGACATAAAAATCAGGAGAATGTGGAAAGATCATGTGATATTTTTTTTTCCATTCTCTTAAGCATGTGAAAAAAAGGATGGAAATTATAATATTTTCATATCTTTTGTTTTCCACCATTGCCGTAATAAATTTAAACCAAAGTAACCGTAACTAATTAAGTTTTATGACGAGTTTTCTGACAAAGCTTAATTTTGTATGATGTGTGATAACGCAGGTTAGTTGATACTCATGTAAGGCCTTTAGCAGCGGTGAGCTCACTCGCTTGCCTTTTTGGTGGGCCCAGCGCGCGCACACAATTGAAGTGCAATGGTGAGCTCGCCATTTTCTTTTTTTTTAAAGATATAATGTTAAAAAAATTCATTTCATTCAAAATAAAAATATTACACTAAACTACAATATAATGTTAAGATATAATGTCTCACGCGCCCCATTTTTTTTTTTTCCAAATTTTTTTCCCGACGTAGCCTTCGGCTCTTTTTTTACGGCTCTGCATTCGCTCCGATTACTAAAATATGAATAATCGGCGGGCAACAATTTGGATTTTTCGACTCGTTCCGAGACCTTCGGCTCCCCTCGCTCGAATCTTGACCAAAGAAGAAGCGACAAATAAAAAAAAGAAGAGTAAAAAAAACTAAAATAAAAAAATAGAAAAAAAAGGGTCGAACCAGGTCAAATAGGTCGGGTCGGATCGGGTCGAGTGGGTGGGTGTTGCACGGTGCAATATTTGCACCCAAGTTTTTATCGAGAAAAAAATGATCTTTTCAAAAGCAAGAAAAAAGAACAAATTGATAATTTAATCGGAATAATCATAAATGCATGTTAGGACAATATAATCAAAATATAACATTTATTAACATATTGTAAAACAAGTACAGTACTATTAAACTGCTATTACAATAAAAAAATAATGTGTACAGTATTACTTTTCTTAAATAAACACAAAAATACAGTAGGTGGATTTAAGTTACAAAAATGCGTGCCTCGTGCTCCACCATGGTAGAGTTAATTGATTTTTTCTTTTATTTTAGAATTAAATATAAACACATTGTAAAGGAAACCACATGGCAACAGATTAAGGGTGTTTGAAGCATAGCATGTGGATGAAGGATCGTCTCTCCCCATAAACGGAGGGAGTACTTTTTTTTTTTTTTTTTTCCTTAGCCTTCTTTTACTTTTGATCCAAAGATATGTACACTTAATTACATCTGGAGTGTAGTCATAACTCATAAATATATTATCACCAACCATTTTGTACTAGATAGTAGTATTAAAGTTTTCATTTTGATCAGTACTCATCACATTTTTCTGCAGGACTAGGACCATACTTGTTTTATATTTTTCTTTTTTTCTTTTATTTTTTCTTTCCAACTTATGACTTGAGTCTGGCTTTTGCCACCGCCCAAAGAGCTATACAGACAAGAAAAAATTAAACGTGATATTCTTCCATACACATGCATATGCATGGATCTTTATTTATCAATTTATTTATAACAAACGTGCCATTATTCATATCAGTTACATTGATTAGCTGTTACATCAGCTTCAAATAAATGTTTAAAATCATCCGCGTATTCCTTACATGAAATTTAAATGTGCGGAATATCTGATAGCTTGAAGATTTATTATTTTCTGATTCTCTTTGAAAGATAGTATTAATTGCTGAATCGGAATATTGACTTAAGAATCACCCATTTTCTCCAGTTAGACCCTCTATTAAATTTTCGTGTTTTATCTTCTATTGCATTAATAAGAGAATCACACGTGTCACAATTAATTAATAGTTCCATTTAGGAAATATATACTATATCGGTAGTGCTATTTGGTCACACTGGCCGGCCACACAAGTTAAAAATGGTAATATAGGTTTTTAAAATGGAAATATACTCTAATTGGGAAACATAAACTCTAAAGGACAATGTGATTATTTCCATTTTTATAGTTAACTTTATCTTTTTTTTTACCTGTATGGCTGGCCACCGTGTGACCGAAGATCATTATTCAATATAACCTAAATATTGAACCCTTAATGATGACGAATAGGGATCTCATTTGCATTTTCTCGCAATAAGTCGTGATAAGCTACAATTTAAAACCACTATAACACATACACAAAATTTATATTGAAACACGAAACAACTCGATCGGATCCCTCTCTGTCAGATTTAGCGTGTCCCAAGATCATGTCCCCTATTATTACATTGTTTTCTTAGGTACTTATTATTTTTTCCTGCAATTTCATCAATGCCTTGTGATTATTAATTAATTCATTAATTCAATTAGCTTTTATAATTAGGATATACTGTATCATGATTCATGACATATTTCTTTAAGGAAATTCTGACAACGAGGAAGCTTCGAAAATGACTTTATATAAGTCCTAACACAAGATGGCAAGATGCAGACTACATTAGATTATAGTATACGAACATGGAAGCCCTTTCTCTCTCTTCCCTTCCAAAATCCCCTTCATTTTTACACGTTTCGACCTCCACCAACCGCTGCATGAATCTCTCTATACACTCTTCCTTCAGCATTATTCCTCAACTCAAAAAAATTTACACACGAAAATCTGCAACATTCAAAATCACAAAAGAAAACACTACACAATCACCAAGCAAAAAACTTTCTCTTCATGAAATAATCTTCAAGCCTTTACAAGATTTCATATCCACCTTCACAGACTCAAATATTAATCTTGCTCCATTTTTAGACCCAGAACAAGTACTCTCCGGCAACTTATCCCCGGTCGACGAGCTTCCCGCCACCGCCTGCGCGGTGGTGGAGGGCTCCCTCCCGCCATGCCTCGACGGCGCTTACATCCAAAACGGCCCTAATCCTCAGTTCCACCCCCAACCTCCTTACGTCTTCGTAGACGGCGACGGCATGCTGCACTCCCTCAAAATCTCCGGCGGCGACGCCGTCTTCTGCAGCCGCTTTATCAAGACCTTCAAGTACGCGGCAGAGCGCGATGTGGGCCACCCCATTTTCCCTAACATCGTCGCCTACTTCTGCACCAATCTCACCTCATCCATGGCCCTAACCCTAGCTCGACTCCTCCTCGGCGGGATCAACCCCTTCGTCGACGGCCTCGGCACCGCCAACACCAGTCTAGCCCTAATCGGCGGCGGTCTCCACGCCCTAATGGAGACCGATCTCCCCTACAAAGTCAAAATAACACCGAATGGCGAAATCACCACCGTCGGCCGCCACGATTTCCGCAGCAGCAACCGTTTCCTCACCATGACGGCACACCCCAAAATCGATCCGATCACCGGCGAAGCCTTCGCCTTCCGATACTTCGTCATCCCGCCTTTCTTAACCTACTTCAGAATCAATTCCGACGGAACGAAACAAAAAGACGTGCCGATTTTCTCTCTCAAGGCTCCGTCGTACATTCATGACTTCGCCGTGACGGCGAATCATGCAATATTTTCTGATCCGCAGATTGTGATCAGGCCGTTTGAGATTGCGAGAGGGAGGCCGGTGCTGAGCGTTGATGAGGGGAAGGTGGCGAGGGTGGGTGTGATTCCGAGATATGCGGAGGATGAGAGAGAAATGTACTGGATCGATGAGGCCGGGCTGAATATTCTGCACGTGGTTAATGCATGGGAAGAAGACGACGGCGGCAGGATTGTGGTGGTGGCTTCAAATATAGTGTCGGTGGAGCATATGCTGGAGCGGTTAGATTTGATACATTTATCGATGGAGAAGATTGTGATCGATGTCAAGACGAAGAAGATTGTGATGAGGTATCCTCTTTCCCGCAGAAGCCTCGATTTTGGAGTGATCAATCCCAAATATGCACAAAAGAAAAACAGGTATATTTAGATTAATAATTCTATACAAACACACTGTGGCTACCAACACAGATAAAAAATATAAAATATAAATAATCACATTTTCCTTTAGGGTTTAAATTCTCAAATTAGGGGTAACTCCATAGTGTGGTTGGCCAGTGGGGCCAAATAGCACTACTCTATTTAGATATAAATTGGATTTTTCATTTTTATTTCGTGTTTCATTCTCTACTCCTCCCATTAGTTGAACGATATGTGACATTCAATAGGGTTTATTCCCCAAAATAGGGTATATAATTATATTCAAACTGCAAAATGTCAAAAATCAGAAGAATGAAATATAGGATGAAACATCATAGGAAGTAGAAGATCCGAGTTGATTTAGATATACAATCGTAGTTCATAAAATATCACTTTTAATTTTTTGTTATGTAAATGGAGAATTTGCAGCGGCTACTTTCGATGTAGCCCCATTCCTGTGTACTGGATAAAGCCCTATCCCTGTGTAATAGCGTGAAATTTTTTAAAGTTACGGGAGGTTAATTAGGCTAATTAAGAGTGATTAGAAAATATAAAATTTCTATTAGAATTTATTATCCCCAGCTATGATTTATTAATCCTTTATTATTATTATTATTATTATTATTATTATTATTATTATTATTATTATTATTCTCGAGCTGAGTTTATTAATCCTAATTAATTCGAGTTCATTAATTAATCTCTATTAGGGCTTATTGATTCCTAGTTAATTAGGATTATTAAGCCCCAATCAGAATTGTTAAACTTAAATACTTAAAAAATAAAATAAGATAAATGAAAATAATATACTACAAAGCATCCTTTCCTTGCGGTTAACACACCCAACCGCATGGGTGCTGCACATTTTATGATGTGTGAATAATTTTTTTTAGAATAATCGAGTTTGTAAATTATACACGCAAGCAGGTATGTATATGCAGCAGTAATGGAGACAATGCCAAGGATGGTAGGTTTAGTGAAGATCGATCTGACGCTACCTACGACGGATTGCACGGTGGCATGCCGCATGTATGGGGAGGGCTACTACGGAAGCGAGCCGATATTCGTGGCGAGGGAGGAGGAGGAGACGGAGGCGGAGGCGGAGGAGGATGATGGATATCTGGTGATGTATATGAGTAATGAGAAGACAGAAGAATCACATTTTGTGGTGATGGATGCCAAATCACCAACTCTTGAAATTGTTGCAATGGTTAAGCTACCTAGGAGAGTGCCTCAAGGCTTCCACTCTATCTTTGTGAAACAAGCCGACCTGCAAAAGCTGTGAAATTTTATTTATTTTTTCTCTCAATTAGACTGGTGATTGATTTTTATCTTTGAAATCAGCCATGAAACCAGTCACTTGTACATGTCTATATATAATAATGTTGTTTCATGCATATATATGTGTGTGTGTGTGTAATGTCTTAATGGTGATATATATTATTGTTATTGAAGAGAGTACGTGTATTTGTATACATAGCAGAATAAAACATTTTTAATGCAACTGAAGCTTGAATATGAAAAAGAAAAATATTTAATCATGCCTAACCGAAAAAAATAAGAACCAAATAATTGATACCATAAATCGGAATAGATAAAAGTCTAATGCATCAATCAAAATCAAATATATGTGTATTTTGGGTCATTTTAGTAAATATATTACCAAGATCAGTATGTGACATTTATTAATTGGGTAGTTTTAATAATAATAATAATAATAATAATAATAATAATAATAATAATAATAATAATAATAATAATAATAATAATGGTCTAAAAAAATTGAATAGATTATTACTATATATCATACCATTTAACCCTAAATTTGATAGAAAATTATTTTTATTTCTCCAGAGCGCGCCAGAGAAAATTGAAATTAGCTGCATTTTTAGTCTATTTTTAATCGATTGAAGAAATTTTGTCAGGCAACAGTTTTGTATCTCATGGAGTACCCAGGATGCTTCATTGCTGTTGATGAAATTTCAAAGACAACAAATGGTTGTGTTTTCTAAGTTAAGAAAAATTTTCGTGTTTCTCATACTAGTATGTTTGGATTTGGTTTCATACTGGAGTTATTTTTCCTTTAAAAAAAAAAACTTTATTTCTTATTTTAGTTATAAAAATGAACAATTTTGTTAAAAGAAAAATGAAAAATGATCTATTTTTTGATAAGATTAAATGGATCCGACTTTATCCAAAACTTAGTCAAAACATTGTCATTTCCTAGCTAGCTAGAACTATTTGATCTAATAACGGTCAATAACTGGAAGTTAGTGATATACTATTACTAAGGAATGGGTTAGTATAAAAATCAGTTTTTATGTACAAACTACAAATCATGTTATTTTCAATATGTAATCATGGTTTTTAATCTACAACATGATGCTTGATAATGCTTTTTTTTTCATGATTTTTATATAGAAAAATTTGCTTATATAAAATCATGTTTTTTACATACTATTTGTATGCTTTGATTAT
Organism: Schizonepeta tenuifolia; assembly: GCA_029490685.1. Classification (NCBI taxonomy): domain Eukaryota; kingdom Viridiplantae; phylum Streptophyta; class Magnoliopsida; order Lamiales; family Lamiaceae; genus Schizonepeta; species Schizonepeta tenuifolia. Next base: position 95,952,024 of record CM055957.1, on the reverse strand, counting down.
TATTATTATCAATTGTAAATCATACCAAGATTATATAATGGTTGAAATTAGTTTGTAATTTTTACATAAAAATTAATTTTTATATGAACCAAATCCATCCTATATAGTGTAAAAGTTGTAGTATTAATAAGTCAACATATGTAATCATGTTTTGTCGATATTTAAAACTACGAGTTCTTTTGTAAAAATGTCAAGGATATAATTAAATATACGAGCATATGGAATACTCAACCCTTGCATAAGCGAAAAATAGCTACTCCATTCAGTTAACGAAAAAGAAAAAAAGAACAAAGAGATATTTAAAACCAAGAAGCTTGACGGAAATTGGGTATCTGCGGCAGGAAATAATTGTGCATTTTGAATAAGTTAGTATCCTCATTTATTTCTACAGATAAATCAAAATAAAATAATAAAGTCAATATATATATATGCGCCTAACTTCGAATTAACTTCCAACATAGATCGATCATGTCAAAAAAAAAAAAAAAAACAAAAAACAAAAAACAAAATAAAAACAAAAAACAAACAAAAACAAAAAAAGTTTCCAACATAGATAACTTGAAAAGTAGGGGAGTCTGCTTAACTGTTCAATTCTTTGTTGTTCCAAAACAAAAAATTGTTTACCTTTATAAAAACAGGAAAAAACACTTTAATTCTTTGGGCTTTGGGCTTAGCCACGTTATAACGGGCCACAAAGGGATCTATAAAGAATATCTATATACTAGTATATTATTAAAATCAATATTAATTCAAGTACTCGCTCTAATTTTAAGTCTTAGTGGTGTTCTTTCTGTTTAGTATTCCTATTTATCTCAAATCTCATTTTAATTATTTTTATTTAATATATAAATTCTATTGTTTAATAATTATATTCTCAAAATTTCCATAATTGAATTAAAATATTTCCTTTCATTCTCAATTCACCCGTCCCCAATCCACTAACTTAATTGAATTGTCCAAAATCTTCGAATACAATCAATTATCATAATTAATTATTTAATTTATTTATCTAATCTATTTATATTTACTATATTTTTTCTTTTTTTATTCCACATCGTTTTTCAATAAGATTACATCCTTAGAAAACCTTTATAACTCACAATCAATGTATATTTTATCATTGTGCAGTTATTCGCACAACTAATTTACTTTGACCAATTACTATTTATTTGATCAAATAAATAATTTTATTTTTATAGAACAAGTTAATTTGGCCAATTCTTAACATGTCAATATTAATTTGTTAATTTGATAAGTTATTAAGCGAGCGTATATAGAAGAATATATAATTATATTTTTTTCTAAATATTTAAGGAAAATAATTTCTACAACTAATATTGATCAAATAAATAATGAAATCAATACATTAAGAAGTAGAATAGAAGATAAGAAAAGAAATGCATCTAACTAAGAAACGTAACAGAATTCCTTTATAAATTTACTAGCGTATAACCCGTCGAAAATCGACGGGAAATTATAACAATTAATAAAATTATTAAATAGTACTAATATGTGATAGATTAAAAAAATATTATTTATTAATTATTTTAGCGTTAAATAATTCGATTATGCAATTTACTAAACTCGCTTAGAACTTATATCCCTTGAACACATCTCAAATTCAATTAAAAAGTAATTTTACCACATGTTTACGTCTCAAATCCATATAGTTATGTTTGTTAAAAATTATAACTAATATACTCTCATTAATTTCGATAATTGTTAAAGCTCTCTTTTTCTACAAAATCGATATAGGCAAAAATATATTTCTCTCTCAAAAGAAAGCGACTCTTAAGCTGAACTTTTTAACTTTTTATGAAGAAAAAGAGGCAAGGGATGGAGCGGGCAGTGAAAGAGAGAGAAGAGATATATAGATAGCGAATAATACTATAGATGTTAAGATTGTCTATAAGATGCAAGTGGCCCTAAATACCTCACATTATGAATTCAACACAAGATTAAGAAAAAAAAAAGATAAACCACCGCTTCACAATCATCCCGTCTACCCCGACGGTTCAGACCTGGAACCGGCCTATTGACTACAATACTAATTTTAAATTATATAAGTAATCATCTTCCAAATATATTCACAAAAAATTAATGATGACATTTGTTTTCTTTTTAACTAAAATTAATAATTAATTATATACATAACTATATTCTAAAAATATTCACACAATATTTAATAAATAAAAATTTATTATAAATTGTAGTATTATATAAATAATCATCTTCCAAATATATTCATAGAAAAATAAATGATGACATTCGTTTTCTTTTTTACCAGTTTTGAGAATAACTTTTTTAAATGAGAATAGAACTTCAAGAATTGTTTCACTATGTACTTGGTAGTTTTTCCTTTACACAAAACTTTATATGGAATGATTGTGATTTATAAAATTATTTAGTCAATAATATAAGATAAAAGTTGACCATAAATATTCTTAATTTTATGAGTTCAAAATTATATGATATATTAAAAAAAATTTGTCCCACAAGTACTGAATTGGCCCATCTACGTGCACGGTTTTTCTGCCAATTTTCCTACATATTCTACGTTTTTCCAACGGAGACGATTAATCAAAAATTTGAGATGATGTGTTTAGAATTATTCAAACTTGTTTGAAATTTATATACTCGTACTTGTTTATAATCCGATTAAAAAATTAGTCATTTGTGTTCCTTTCTGCAAAAAAAAATCCGTATATTAGTCTACCGCCACAGTTTTATGTCGGAACTGACCCATTGATCACGACTCTGATTTATAAGTGCGTAATTTATAATTATAATAAAAATAATAATTGTAATATTCGTTATCATCCTTAATCGTATAATAATATTCATTAATTAAAATTATAAATTGTACAAATCTGGAAGCCAAACTACAAATAACGTAAAAATTATTTCATGGATGACGATTATAGATTTAAAAAAATACATGGAGAAAAACACATAAAATGAAAAATTTCTCGATTGTCGATTGGGAGTTGACTCGTCTACAGCAACGGTTCCGGATCAGAATTGACCCATTGACCACGATTTTGATTTATAAATCACAATTTATGACAACTAATAAAAATAATTATCTATTCGGCCAATTAATAAATTAACCAAATTAAATTAAATTAAACTATAAAAATATAGCAGTTATTTATTCGGCCGATTAATAAACAAATTGGCCAAATAAAATTCGTACAAAAAATAATTATATATTCGGCTAATTAATAAATTAATCAAATTAAATTAAATTAAACTATAAAATATAGTTATTTATTCGGCCGATTAATAAATAAATTGATCAAATAAAACTGGTGAAGCAAAACATGAGAAAATACACATTGATTCTAGGTATTTATAGGCTTTTTAATAGGTAAAGTTTCATTGAGAAACCGATGTGGGACACAAGATTCTAGCATAGATATTTAAAATCTATTATTTTACATTTAAAAATTCAAAAATTTGAGAATTTAGATAAATATGAATAGAGGAATATAAAGGGTGCCACTTAAGATTTTTAAAGAATGAAAATGTATCACGTGGGATCCCAAGTTAAGGTACCCGTCAGTTGGGAATTGGCCCGTCTACCTAATTAATTGACAAATTAGAAATTACTTATTTTTTATCAAATTAAATAAAAAAATATTAGACTATTTCCAAATTTAATTCGGTCAACCAATAAATTATCCAAACTATTTTTGAATAATTTATTCTGTCAACTAAGAAATTGGTTTCCTAATAAAAATAATTATCTATTTGGTTAATTAATAAATTAACCAAATTAAATTAAATTAAATTAAATTATAAAAATATAGCAGTTATTTATTCGGTTAATTAATAAATAAATTGGTCAAATAAAACTCCTACAAAAAATAATTATCTATTCGACCAATTAATAAATTGATCAAATTAAATTAAATTAAACTATAAAATATAGTTATCTATTCGGCCGATTAATAAATAAATTAGCTAAATAAAATTGGTGGATAAAAAATAAGAAAATACACATTAATTCTATGTATTTATAGGCTTTTCCTTTTAGTAATATAATAATGATATGGAGTCAAAAGTTAAAATAACTATTTTTGAAAAGTAAAGATAAATTTTAACCATTAATTTTTAAAAAATAAATACTAATCAAAATTATTATAAAATTACTTTGGTACCCTTATTTATCTTTATTCTCTCAAAACACACACAAAAATGCGCACACACACAAAACACACACACACAACACACGCAGACACGCACGCACACTCACACGCAGCCGTTTGTTGCTGCTGCAAACGCGAGGCGATGGCGATCTTGGGTTAGATGACGGCAAATTTCGCCGGAAACGGCGAATCTCGCCGGACTTCAGAGAGGAGAGAGAAGATTTTCGATATTGGAAGTTTAGGGTCATTTGAGAATTTTAATGTAATATTAGAGAATTAGAAGCAAGAGAGAGTTGAGATAGATAAGGAGAGGGAGACGATGACACCATTCTATGGAGATGGCAGTGGCGACGCCGAAGAAGAGAGAGAGAGACAGTAGACGATGACGAACGGGAGTAGAGAGAAAAATAGTACTCCAATCTGTTTGCACACGATAGTTAGAGAGAGATATATTTGTTTTTCTTTTTGGAATAGAGAGAGAGAAGGAATTGAGTGTGTGGGGAGAGGGAATAGCAATTTCATCATTTTATGTATGTACATGTATACATACATATATATATCATGTATGTCATGTATGATCATATATGTATAATCATGTATGATCATGTATGTATTGATATATTCGTATATGTATTCATGTATATATTTATGTAGTCGTGTATGTATTTATCTATATATTATGTATGTCATGTATGATCATGTATGTATTATGTATGTTATGTATGATCATATATGTATGTATTTATGTATGTGTTCATGTATACATGTATGTAATTCACATATATATATTACAAGGTAAATGAGGGTATTTTAGTAAAGCTGATTAGTATTTATCTTTTAAAAATTAATGGTTAGAATTTATCTTTATCTTTCAAAAATAGTTTTTTTTCCACATTATTTCTTCTATATATATATGATCCTTGCGTTGTTTTTCTTCTTTCCCATGTCGAGGAATCAGTTGATTGAATGTAGGCTTATATATATATATGACATAATTATGTATAAAATATATATATATATATATATATATATATATACACATATGTATGTATATATATTATTAAAATGATTGCAAATTCGAGATCTCTCCTTAATTTTAGGTTTTAAGTAGCGCAACCACTATTAAATATTTCTAGTTATCTTAAATCATCAATTTATACATTTTTAATTTATATATTGATTTCATATTTAATATCTCAAACTTTCATAATAAAATAACAGGATAGTAATTCATTACTTCGAAGCTAAATAGGCCGATGGACTTCTGTTTCACCTCATTTTGTGCTTCATTTTGATGTGTATTTATGTGTCAAGTGATTTTTCTCATCACAATTTTGTCGGATTTTATTGTTAAATTCATTGGTTCTAGTTAATCTCGCTAACATGTTTTGTTTTGTAAGAATTGTGAGAGAATAGACGAGAGATGAACGAAAATGAGAAATGTTGTGACAAATATTTGAGGACAGATATCATACTCGGTGCAACAAGCGCAGTTCCAACCTCAGCATGAACAATTCCAATATCTTCCTCCTCGACAATCCTCTTTGGAGGATGCAATGAATGCTTTTATTCTAGAAAGTAAACAAGCGAGGGAGTTACAAGGAGAGGCAATTGAGAGCTTCACCACACAAATTGAGCAGACTGTTGAAAAAAGGTGAGTGAGATGCTGCAACAGAATTTGGCGGAGGAACTTCCATGGCAGCCTCATCATGATCATACCGACACTTATCTTAGTGACGGCGAGAGCGATGTAGTGGATGCACACAAGGGCATGACTTTTCAAATGAGCATGAATAGTGATAATTATGATCAAGAGGAGTCGAGCAGTTCAGAGGCATTGAATGAAGATGACTACCTGGTTGAGCCGATAGTGTTGGAGGATGTAGATGAGCTATGTGATCAAGGACTGAACGATGGGGTTAAGTATGTTATTAAGCCTATTATGGAGGATGTGCAGATGATCTATGCCTTCTAAATCTGACAGATAGGCAAGGGGATGAAGGAAAATATTCACCGTTATTTGAAATTTCCGAGATTACTGCGAAATCTTTCTCTTCTCCAACTTTTTGTTTCATACCATCTGATTCATTTCTTCATAATTGTTTATTCCGTGATGATACTAAGGCAGTGGTCGTTGGCTTCTTCTTGCAGGGAGGTTGTGAGAACTGTATGTTGGTGTGGCTAGTAGAAGTTTGGGATGAAGATGAGCGAATTCAAATGATGGAATGGCTCAAACTAGAAAAGGAATTTTGATAATACCGATTTTCGTCGGTTGGCGACGTTAAAATTTAGCGCTGCGTGGAAGGCAACCCATGGTTTGGTAATCATCACTTTTTTTTTTAGTTTTCTTTTGTTTTGTTCTGTTTTGTTTTCTTTGGTTTTGTTTTGTTTGCTTGTGTGATCGTGCTAGGTTGTTGGAGATTTTAGATGAGAATTTCATCAGTTGATACTGCAATATCCTCTGTAACACCCTCTATCCCTATCTCTTATTTATTAGTGTGACAATGTGGACATTGTTTTCTTTTCTTGGGGGGAAGGGGTATGTTGTTTGCTTTTGAGAGTTTAACTTGCTTGTCAACTGAGTAAGAGAACTCAGCTGTGAGAGTGGTGTTGTGCGGAATGTGGTGGAAATTATACTCGTAAAATAACTCACGCTTTTGTGCAAGGTTGGTCAATAACCAAGGCAGTTGATATGTAAAGATGCAGCTTGTATGCCAGTTAGATTGGTCAGTTGAAAATGCAATAAGTAACTCAACAGAAATAAACACAGACACACAGGATTTACGTGGTTCGGAGAGAACTCCTACGTCCACGGGGAGATGTGAGTCCACACACCTCAGTCCAAGTTCTTCTGGACAGTTCCACACAGCTTACGCGGGCTGTGCAACCGTTGCAATAAGTTTACGGGTACTTATTAACCTTTACAGTTAAGTTTACGGGTACTTAACAACCTATGTCAAGTTTGCGGGTACTTGACAACCTAACTACTCAATTACAGGAAGAGTAAGATCCTAACAAACACTTTTTAGGGTGTGTATGTGGGTGGGTTTTCCAACTACAGCTCGAACACGAATGTGAGATGGATCTATGGCTTGAACGAATGAACACTCAAACTAAGATCTAAGACAGATTATACTTCTATGAACCCTCAGCTATTAATGTTCTACCACTCGGAACTCTCAGTTGCTGATGCTCTTAAATATGATTTTTGCAGATTTTCTTTGCTCTTGTTTCTCTTGTGGATGCACTTCAAATTTTCTCTCTGTCTTGTATATGTCGAATGAATGAATGCCTCTATTTATAGGCGGAGAGAATCAACTAGCCGTTGGAGGAGCTGTTGATCTCTGTTCTTTGATAGTGATGGCTTGTCTCTCATCTCTGCAGAATTTCCTAATATGGCATGTGTGCTCTTCTGCTTTCCATCTGAGACAACCTTGTGTTGTGCCAAATGAGGTAATGACTGAACGGTCAAACCTTCACGTGACTTCCTTTTTGAATTTCAAATTCAAACCTTTCTGATCGTCAACCTAGGTTAGTCGGTTGAAAATCTTGATCTTCATCTGAGTGGTCTTCAGCTGATGTTCTGACTGAACCGTTGAACTCTCAGCTGACTTTGAACTTCATGTTGAGACTTCTTTATAACTTCCCCCTTTTTGAAACATTCTCTTTATCGGATGGCATTCTATGGCTCATGTTCCAACTGAACAGTTGGCTTGAACTCTCAGTTGTCAAAAAGTATTCCCCTTTTTGGCATAACTTTCTCATCAGACAGAGTCTTGTAACTGATATTCCTCATCCGATCTTCCATCCGGGGTTGTATCCGAGTGTTGCTGTGTTGCCGTCTTCAACTGGAGATCTGTAAAGATAAAATCTTAACATTGCTCAAACAGCGAGCCTAACTGCTGACATTAGGAACTGGCAACATCTACTCGGTTGGGGTCAGTTGGTTTTGGAATTCATCAAAACTCATACTAATAAATTTCCCAACATTGATTGATCGGGAAATTTTGTTATGATTTGATTGATATGGTTGTCGCATTTCGATTGTGGAGCATTTCATACTTGGATGATTGAAGCTTGATGTTTGAGTGTAGGTGAAGGGTGAGAAAATCTTTATTTTAAGATGTGTATCTCAAATAATGAGCTTTAAATGTCTAAATTTGTTTAGTCAAGTTGGAAGGCTTCTGCTCTTCTGGGAATCATGAGCATGAGAAACCATATGAGGATACTTTAGATGACCTCTAAATGTTCACAACTCATGAATTTTGGCCATATATCCCGACTTGACTTGGGAACTTTTTGTTAAGCCGTTGTTTGAAATTGTTGTGATTTGAAGGGCTCTGCCCCTCTTTCTTGTCTATTCAATGTTGAATATACTATATGAGAAATGGGTAAGGGAAACTACGCTAGGAGGCCGGAATTTCTGTGAGTAAACCTAGTGAATATTGCCCGGAATTCACTTAATATTTATAATATAAGAAATGACATGAATTTGGGATACTCTTTGTTGCTCAAGTTTTCTCACCTAAATCTTGCTTGGCATATGGCGGCGTAAAACCTACTATAAATAAGACAGATTTATTTCCTTCCGCTTTCTCTTCTCTTCTTGTGCAATTTTTACCTAGTTTTTGAGCATCCAAAACACTTTTTATATTGTTCTTAGTTTATTGCTTCCATAGTTTAGTATTTTCTTTCCTGATTAACGAACATCAACACAGCAGATTCAATTGCTATTCAGGTTTATTTTTAATTCAAGTTTGTCAGTTCTTTTTTTTTTTTGCTAATTGAATTCTGTTATGATTTATTTCTTTGCGTTTGTTAGATTAGGTTTAATTTCTTGCCTAGAATTAATTTATACTTAATTTCTTTTCTCTCCTAATTATAAACAAACTAAACCCTCGATTTTACTGCTTTATTTTCTTTTCCATAGCAAAACAAATAATTTTCCTGCTAAGTTTTCCTTGTGAGACGATACTTGGGTTAACTTGTTTAATCTACAAAGATCACGTTCAATTGAGTGCAACTAGGATTAAAACAGTTGAAACAACTTCATTCATAAATTATACTATCCATTTTTAATTTGTATGTTCTTATTTATATTTTTCTATCTCACATCGCTATTCAATAGCACAACACTCTATGAGACTGAATATTTATCAATATGTATTTTCTGATCCTTCAATTATTTTGGACAATTAATTTAATTTGGTCAATTAATTAAATGATTAGATAAATAGGTTTATTTTTATAGAAATTTTTAAGAAATTTTAATTTGATCATCAATTATTAATTGTTAATACTAAATTGTCAATATAATTGGCCAAGTAGTTTGACTTTATTAGAAAATATAATTTGATCAATTATTAAGTTAGATTATAGATTTGGTTTGATATATATATATATATATGGGCCCAACTTTTTAAATACCAAAACACAAAATACAATTCTTATATATTCTCATTTTAAATCACACTCTTTTCTATACCAAAATGTTTTAAAAGACTATTATACCCTCAAACTTACAAAATAATTAAATAAAAATTAAATAAAAAAACAACAAAAAAACAAACTAACCCTACCCCCACCACCCGCCGTCCCCATCTCTCTCTCTCCCCACATCAGTCCCCCCACCGACAGCCCCCTCTCTCTCTCCCAATCGGTCCCCCACCGCCACCGACCTCTTCTCTCTCTCCATCTTCATCGTGAATTTCCTCCTCACGATTGATTGATCGTCGTAAACGGAAGAACATGAGCAACCGCCGCCGCAATGAGTCGCCGTCGACGTCCTCCGGCGAAGAGGAGGAAAATTCAAATTTTCGAGTCCCAATTCCACCGGTTAGTGCCCTTTCTTTTTTCGAAATTCATGCTTAAGTCTTCGATTGAGAATGCATGTTTTTTAGTTTTTACATGTTAGAAATTGTTATATGTTAGAGTTAGGATTTTCATGTGGAAGATTTCGACAATGTTTTTGGTGTAATAGAGTTGGAGATTTTTGAATTTGTTCGTGTTGGGTAGTTCGACATTTGCTGTGTTGGTTTTGGTGTTCTTACGGGGTCGATGGAGGTGGGGAAGACGACGGCGAAAGAGCTCTGGCGTGCTCACGATGGACTTCCCATCGTGAGGTCACGTTGAGGTTTCCATCGCCCGATCACGATGACACTCTATTGTGAGCTCACGATGGAAACCTCAGCGTGAGCTCACGATGGGAAGGCCATCGTGAGCTCACGATGGGAAGCACATCGTGAGGTCACCCGAGAGCTCTTTCCCCCGTCCTTCATCTTCTTGTGTTTATGTTGGTTTGTTGAATTATAACACGTTACCATGCACTTATACTTGATTTTATTGATTTTGTAGTAACATTATGAATTTGTTAGACCCGCCATGTTGTACTCGTCTCCTAAAGTAAACCTTTACATGAGGGTAGACGTGTTTGATGAAATTAGGCGAGTTTTATTTGAAATATCCGGTGATCATCAAGCCGAGAATTTTCTAAGAACCGGTGTTGTTGGGCGGTTGATTGATGCTACAAGAAATCAGAGTGCAAGTAATGCGCTAAGTCTAACAATAGCCCGACAGTTGCAAGGGGTTGGTGCTAATCGGGTACCAGAGAATGAGCTTTGGTTTTATCTTGGTCATACGACCCTTCGTATGACGGCAGTGGAATATGCTCTCATCACCGGCCTTCACTTTGGAAACTCTGCATTTAATCCTCATGCAATTCATGTACCTCCTAGAACCTGCATTCACTACAGATTTTTCAACGGCCGAGAGATAAAGACAAATGAGTTGCGCGATGCCTTCAGCAGAAAACAACTTGGGAGAGACGTCGATGACTATTTGAAGGCGGCCAACTTGCTTATTTACTATTATTTCCTCATATGTTGGGATAAACCCACCATAGAGGATTGGGCATGGACTTTAGTTGAAGACTTCGAGGCTTGGGATGCCTTCCCATGGGGCTCGTACACCTGGGGAGCACTATGTCACTATGTGTACAACGCCCAGACAGTCCCCAAGGACTACCACCTCTATGGTCCGGTTTGGACTTTACAAATTTGGACTTATGAGATGATTCCGGTGTTGGGAGGTCGATGTGGAATCAAAGATCACATCGAGAGAGTGCCCCGGTGCTTGATGTGGGCCACAAGAGTGATGAAAGTTGATTTCAGTCAATTCTTCGATAATATACGTGTAATGCCCCGTAAATTCCTTACGTTCTTAAAATTTAAAGTTAATCAAATAAATGGCTTTGCACGCCTAAGTTTACAATTTTTGAATTCTAAGGCTAACGGTCGAATCCGTTTCTTAAAATAAATTACAGAAGTCAGCTAGCCGACTACTGTATTTAGGGTTAGCGCGTACGAAAAGTTTTTAGTTCGTAAACTCAGAACGGAAAACCATCTGATTTTTACATTCACGAAATCGCGATGCGAACACGCCCGAGAAAGTTCATTTTTATAATTTTCCGGACGAAACTCGGACTGTGTCGTCCCGAGTTTTTGTCAAAATAAATTTTGTAAATTTATTTTCCAATTAAGTTTCATACGTTAGAATTTTAGGTCAAATCGAATCGCGACGATTTTGTGCCGAGCAACGTTTTTCGTCGTTCGATTTCCGTAACGTCGGATCGCGCCGGAAAAACGCATATCCCTGCAAAAAAATCTGCAAGGTAGCCGACTTTTTTTTTTTTTTTTTAATTAATTATCAAAGTGGGGGACATGCATATAGACAATGTCTAAATAAATGACACCTTATCTTTCACTTTTCACATTTTTTTCAACCTTTCATCATATCAAGTATGTTAACAAATTAGAACAACCCTTTTTCCTCCCAAACACACACACCATCGGCTGCACTTCACCTTCCATCATCTTTTTCACTTCATCATCCACCATTGAAGACAACTCCAAGAACTTGAAGAAGAACACAAGTCACACAATCCTTCCATTCAAACTCCATACATCTTTCTTTAGTTCTTAAGGTAATTCCCTTCTCTATAATTCTATCCAATTGGATTTCTTTTCTTTTCTTTTTCATTCTTGATCGAAAATTTGAGTATTGGAATGGATGTTTTGATCTTGAAATAATAAAATTAGATGTATTAGATAGGATAATTAGGGATTAAAATTGGACAAAAATAAGAACCCTAATACCTATGTTAATACCGAAAATTTAGGGCATGTTAGTAGGATTTTTAATTTTCTTCATTTGATGATTGATTCTTGTTTAATAGATGTTTAATTAGTGATTAGAATGAAAAGGAATCAAAAGCCCTATGTGTTTGTGAAATTTCAATTAGGGTTTGAGTTGAATTTAAGGGTTTTATGCATGTTAGTTTATAATTGATTTGCAATTGATTAATAGTTGTTATAAGAGGTTGGTTAATGAATAAATGTAGTTAATTGGAGAAGAAAATCACTCCCTTAACATCTATATGAAAACCGAAAATTATAGAGTAATTAGGGGTTTCCACATGTTTGATTTAAGTGATGAATTGTTGGTTGAATTATGTTGCAAATAATGTTAATTGATTATAGAATTTAATTGAGAATTTTCTAAAAATGTTTAATGAAACATAAGAGATAAAGATCACCTTATAAGTTGAGTTATAATGATGTTATGATATGTTTGCATGCATGAAAGTGATTCACGTTAGACGTAGTTTAACGTCGTAAAATTTGAATAGAATCCGACAACCTTTGAAAAACGCGTAAGAGACGAACCTTTAGTCGTAACTAATAATCGAGAAGTCGGATGGGAATTCTAATTTGGTATTATTGTTTATGATGGAATTTAGAACAACTTTCTAGTTGACATCATAAGCTTTCGAGTTTATATAATATGGGCTATAGTTATAGTCGAGAACTAGAACGCGTTTGGAATTTTTGTTGGTTTAGTAATTGTTAGTTGAAATCCGACGTTTAGAACGTCGTGCTTTTGAACAAGTGTCGAGAAGGAGTTCGTCATGTACAGAAGTACGTGATGACTGCCTTGAGGGTTTAGTTTCTAAAGAAATTGAATACGAGAGCTTAGAACGAACCTAAGACGTTATACGTCGAACCTATCAAGCAATTAGGGTTTTCACGGCAATTTTGCGACCCTCGCCGGAAACTGTAATAACTTTTTGCTCGTTTATCGGATTTGTGATCCGTAAATTGGAGCGCGAACTAGACATCCCAATCTTTCCAGTGGTATAGGGCTCATCCCCTGTTTCCAAATCCTCTGTTCTGGACAGCCTCTAGAGTTACTGGACTGCGCAGTGAAAATTCAGTTTCTTGTTTTCTAAGTTGTTTAGTTCGCAACTTAGTTTCTTTCGATCGTTTAAACCATTTTATCTATCGAATATCTCCCTACTGACCCTAGAGTCAAGTATAGGACCTTGAGTGATGAAAACCAGTCGAGATCTTATCTCTTATCTTTTCATTAAAGAAGTAATAAACGAGAAATTCCTTAAATCGTTCAATGAACTAAAACGTAAATTGCCTAAGTTGATTCTTTCCAGCTTAGTTTCTTATAATCTTTAAAGTCGTATTAAGATATCGACTACCTTCTCTACTGACCCGAAAGTCGAGTATGAGATCTTCCGAGTTCTAAATGGGATTGGTACGAATCACGTTTCCCGTTTAAGTAAAACGAATCTAGTAAGCGTGCAAATGCCTAAAGAATGAAACAACTAAAACTTACTTCGATTCTCTTTAATCGATTATCTTTTACGACCTGTTTTTAAGTATGTTTATTTTACGATGAAGGAGGAAGCCAACTGTAAAGAAAGGACGGAAGATCCAAAGTTGGAAGCTTTTGCTTTAAGTTCTGTAAATCAAGGTGGACTTTTATATACAAAATAAAACGAGCAATGCTCGGAAAATCTTTCTTTATCGCTTTGATATCTGTGTTTTCAAAGTGATATTATGGCATGAACTGTTTTATGTTTTATGTGAGTTCTCTTGTACCTATCTGAGTCAACATTCATGTTTTCCAGATTTAGAGTTAATCTAATTAGATTAACTAACGATCGGCTCTGAGTTAGCTGCTAAGTGCTTTCCAGAGTTAGTCCACTTTGTAACCTGTGGTGTATGTGATATCCTGTTGAGGGGTACCAGCCACGGTGAATTAGAATTGGTCAAGATTGAACGTAACATTAGTCAGAAAATGCTCGCGCGAGTGATTTATGAGAAAAAGTCAGAAAATGTTTAGTAGACACGGATTTTTTCAATAAAACTCCGATGTGCTACGCTTATGAAATGCCATATTTATCTATATTTATGATTATGATTTCGGCATCGTGCCCACTAAGTACGTTTGTACTTAGCCCTGCATTGTTTTCTAAATGTGCAGGTTGAAGCGACGGTGAGCGGCGACGGTTGATGTTGAGTTAAAGGATAGGATGCTTAGTTGGAACCCTTCCGCTGCCAAACTCTGAATTTCTTTTGAGATGTACTTTTTGAACAATACTCTGCAGTCTAAGTCTGTAAATATGAACTTAGCTTCTTTATTGTACTTTTGTCGAGTAATCCTTAGGGATTAACTCTTTCTTATTTATATTCAAGTCTTGTTCATGGTTTATCGATGTTTTTCATGTATGTTTAGTCAATTAGCCCCCTTCTGTAGGAACCGGTTTTGATAACCAATCCATTCTTTACCCATGGATCAATTATGGATATCTAACAAACACATACAAAATCCATACCTAGCATGCTCCTATGAATTTAATTACAATCATAGGATGTTTATACGATATACCTGCAAATTTTATGCACAACGACTCCAGAGTTGATCTTCTGAACTGTTCCCGGCTAGAATACGACGATGGATGGGATCGACTTCGTACTCTCTTTCTCACAGTGGGAGCGGCGCCAGTTCTCTCTCTCTCTAGGGTTTTATTGCTTAGAATGCAAGTAAGTAATGAGTCTTATGAGCCTTGTATTTATAGATAAATAACTGCTCACATTCATTGAACCTAGACAACCCTCACGGGCCGTAGGAGACAGGCGCCTAGCCCACTAGAAACACAGGCCATTGGGCCAGTTCAGGGATCTACTAGCTTAAATAAGATTGGCCCGATAATATTTGATTTAATTCATTCAGCCCAGAAATATAAATCAGATATAAATATTAATTCATTCCACTAAAGAATTAATACTGACTTACCCTCTTATTTAATTAATTGAGTCGGGGCTAGTATTAGACTTAATTAATCTCCGTGTTTAAGATTCTCGAACATCCATTAATTAATTAAATACTTCTGACAGTAAATTAATTAATCAATTAATTATTCACTAATAAATAATTATCTCGAGTGCTACCACTTAAACTTATTATCGTATCGGAACTAATTCCACCTGCAGGGTTTAATACGATAAACTTATTAAGTTCCTCGAGAGGATATCATCATCCCATTATTCATAGGACACGGATCCTTATTGCAGCTCTATCAATATCAAATAAGAACTGCTACCGCCCAAAATACGAAATTTTGAACCACGATTAAGTTCTCATTTATAATAGATCAAAGCAATAGTCAGACACTTATTCATACTGATAAGCCCAATTAAGGTTAAGACTATTTAAGTCACCGAGATCTTTAATTCTCAATAATTCAGAACAGAGAATTAATCTCACTGTGATCCTTTCAATACGATTAACGTACTAGCATAAATAAATAGTCAAGATAAACTATTTAACACTATTATGCTACAATCTAAACTAACAACTCGTCCAAGTTGTCTCGATTGTGAATATTAGCTTATATCTCATAAAATGCCGATTATATAATCTTCTGTGATCTACAACACACTATATAATCTATGATATTGAGATAATTGGACAAAAAATAATTATGCAATAATAAACATTTCAGATAGGAGAATTATAGTGAAATAAATATCAATTGTATATAGACAAAAGTCTTGCTTTCGTATACAACCCTTCACCTTCTTCCCCGCTTCTTTAATCCAACCCCAGTCGCACCCCGGCTTCTGCCGTCCCTCGGGATTTGGGGCTGTGACAGAGTGGTATCAGAGCGATGCTCGTTTTTTGCTGTGCTTCTGAGTCAATCTTCTAGTATGAGTTAGTGTGAGTCATTCTTTTTAGTACGAGTCATTCCTTTAAGTAATATTATAAAGTGGTATTCGTATACAAGTCTTCCTTCGAGAAATAGTATAGAGTATTTGTTTGTACTCTATATCGAGTCTTCTTTCAAGTCATGAGACATGGTATTTGTGTATACTCTGGATCAGAGTCGTCTTTCCAAGTATGAGATAAGAGTTA
The DNA here is from genome assembly GCA_029490685.1 of Schizonepeta tenuifolia. Classification (NCBI taxonomy): domain Eukaryota; kingdom Viridiplantae; phylum Streptophyta; class Magnoliopsida; order Lamiales; family Lamiaceae; genus Schizonepeta; species Schizonepeta tenuifolia. The sequence continues at coordinate 95,935,606 of CM055957.1, read as the reverse complement.
GACTATGATGCTAAGATTGAGAACGTAGAAGTCAACTCAACCGCCCGCTATGTCGACTCAACGAGGAAAAGTGAAAGAATTTTATAAAGAGATTTCTTTTAAATAAGAAATTTATGAGCAAGTATTCAATAAAAATTTGAGAACGAGAATGAGTTGTGTTTTAAAAATGAGAATTTTACAGAAGTATAATTTTTATACTTACATGATTATGCGATAGTACAAGTACTATCTTATGTGAAAATATTTGCGCAATGATTTCCCTTCTTATAAAAAAAAATTATTATGCGGATATGAGAATATAGTCAGATTTTAGGGAATTTTCCCGGTTCAATGAGAACATAGACTTGGAACTTAAGAACTTTCCGGTTCTTCGAGAACTCAGACGTTTTTAAGAAACGTTGTTTTGAAATGATTTCGAAAGGAGATCCCTAACGCGAGAAGGACTTCCTCTGATGAATGTCACGTGCGCTTAGTGACATGAATAAAGACTCGGCAAAGTCGAACTTGTCGTCTAAGAATTTCCTGCGAGGAAAAAGAAATAAAATGAATAGAAATGATTTAATAAATCGTATTAGTAAAAGAAGGGAGCAATTAGACGTTTGAGAAGCTTTCGACTTCGAGTTAAGAAAGATATGAACGAGACGACGAAAATTGAATAAATTGAAATCAAAGCTAAATAAAATAAGTGAACTTTACTTACGTGTAAGTAATGTAAATAACGTCAGTTCGCGACACGTCATTTCTTTTTCTTCTCATTTCGTGTTGCGATAGGGTTCGCTTGATCAAACTTTATAAAGAAAATCGTAGAGTTTTATTAGAAGTCGAGCGCGAAGCTTGATTAATTTTTTTCCATTGATCGTCCGATTCCAGCGACGACAACTGGAACTTAGTTTTCCAGGAAATTATTCTTAAGTTATATTTCTTTTTCTTTTTATGGAATTAAATTCCATATTTTGTCTTGAGCGACGACTACAATTAGTACGAATATCAAGAGTCGTAAACGACAATTTCTTTTGAAAATGGATGTTACTTTTGAATAAGTAACATGAACGAAGTGAAAATACTTTGTTTTAATAAGTGAAAGTCGCTAAGAGTTAATGAGTTAAGAAATAAAAGAAATAGAAGAATTAAAATGAGTAATAATATGGTGAAATGAAAAAAAAAAATGAAAATAAAATCTTTAATTTTATGTATATATATATATATATATATATATATATATATATATATATATATGTTGTCGAGTGCAATTCTTTGAATTACTAGAAGTTTTAATAAGTGGTTGACTTAAGTGATAATGTTACAATTGAATAAGGGATATTCATTTTGTAATTTATGTTTCGATGAGATAAGTTATTTTTTTTTTCCTACCTGTTACTGATCCGTGTTACCTTAAAAACTTTTTGTAGGATGGCTAGGACTCGTGTCACGGCTCGGAAGAGCCAGCCTTTGGCCTCGTGCGAGCGCACCATAGTTGATATGTTGCAGGATGAGTACTACGAGTTCGAGGTAGATTATGGAGAAGAGGATGTGGGACAGATTGTTAGTAATTTTTCTTCAGTCTACTACCCAGTGCGACACCTGATCAGGGAGAGTCAGACGATACTAGACTTGATCGTACACCTACCGGACGAGTGGCGCGGATGGGCGCACCGTGCGGCTTGGTACTTCTTGGAGATTTTCGGCGACGACACGGAGCCGACCGGCAACTACGCCGGGTTCGCCCTGTGTGTGCACATGCGTTTCTTTGAGAGTAGGTTTATGATTTCCCTTCCATTGGAGCCACACATCCCCTACAGTCACTTTCCAGCCGAGACGGAGCTTGAGGAGCTTGACTTAGACCCGGAGTACTTAGCTTTGTTAGAGTTGCCACCAGACGGTGTACTGGAGGAGGAGTCTGACGTTGAGTTAGAGCAGCCAGAGGAGGACGAGGAGACGGTAGTTACACTAGAGTCACCACCGGTTGGACAGCAGATTGAGGAGTTGATCCCAGGCCCCGGTTTTGTAGAGGTTGACGCTGAGACAGCCGCGCTGTTGGGGTTGTCTTCACCGTTTGTGCCTGACGTTTGTGTTAGGATCAGGGGACCGTTGGAGACGAGACTGTACAGAGAGGGACCAGACCACCGAGAGATCGATGCGGAGCTCGCCGCCATGTTAGAGCTGCCTTCTCCACTTACACTACTCGAGGAGATCTGCGCGAGGTGGGGAGTAGTCCGACAGCAGATGGAGCCAGGACCGTCCAGGGTCCGTTCTAGGGAGGAGTTCGAGTCAGGTTTAGGTTCAGTTCCCGAGCACCTTCTTCCCCTGAAGAAGCGTGCGAGAGAGGTCTGAGAGGACGACTTGGTTTCTGACTTGGAGGAGACTGTTTCTGAGGCACCCTCCCCCACCCTGCTTACACTTGACGACGGTTCTACTCTGAGGGTGGACGAGGCACTCGAGCTGGTTTTTGGTTCAGAGTCCGAGGAGGAGGATCCGGAGGAGGACCCTGAGGAGGACCCAGAGGAGGGTTGTTAGGATTTTGCAGACTTCGGGGTAGTTTTTGGATTCTACTGCAGTTTAGTTAGGCAGTGCTTTATAGACATGGGTAAATATCAGTAGTAGTAATAGCTCTTTGTCCTGTATAGAGTCGGATCAGTAACTAGCTAGTTTTGAAGTACTCTAGCGGATACGAAATTTTATGAATCGTTTCCGTTCTAGTACTCTAGTAGATACGGAGTGCAACTTGTTAGTGCACCCGGTAAATAGTAGGCAGTCAGCCTAGTTTAGACTAATAATAGTCTAACCCTTTTTGTATAAGTCCTCGTTGAAGGCAAAAGTAATATTCTTTTTGGATGTATATATATATGACCCGTAAAGAGGGTTTTTAATCAAGTAAAATTTCTTATGAATCGAGTAATTAAAAATTAGAATGTTAAATGAACTCGTGTAACGAGGAAATGAGTTTAACTCGAAAGTTAAAAGATTAATGAAATGATATCAAAGCTATGTTTGATATGTTGTTCCATGAATTTGATTAAGTTGAGAACGAGCTAGTAAGTGCTAAGTGTAATTAACAGAAGGAAACTAATGAGAATTTTCAATTTTTCTCTAGACTAAAGAAAATGCCGCCGAGAAATGTTAACAACAGGAGAGGTCGAAGACCTGGAAGGCCTAGAGGGTAGACATCAGCCAGAAAACAACCAAGAACAGGAATATGAGCGGAATATCACTCCATCCCCATCTCCACCCCCGTCACCATCACCACCACCTCCACCACCGCCCCGTAGAGATATTGAGGATCTTTTCCTCAAAAGGAACCCTCCACTGTTTAATGGAACTGGTAACCCTAGCGATGTTGAGCTATGGGTGAGGTCGACTGAGAAAATTTTCAAGCTCCTAAGATGCACTGATGAGGAGAGAATGTTGTGTGTCGCATTCCAACTAATGGGATCGGCAGATTACTGGTGGGAAGCAAGACAGAAGGTGATACCTGCTGAGCATCTGGCTCGTTTTTCGTGGGAAGAGTTTAAGGAGATTTTCTTTGACAAGTACGTCCCCAAGACGTATAGGGCACAGAAAGAGGCCGAATTTTATAATCTGAAGCAGGGAAAGCTGAATGTGACGGAATATGACGTCAAGTTCTGCGAGTTGATGAGGTATGCGCCGATATTTGTCGACACTGAGGAGAAGCTATCAAAGAAATTTCAGGGAGGTTTACGTCATGAATTGGGAATCGCTTTGGCTAGTCATGGAGGACTAGGTTATTCAGACAGACTGGGAAGAGCACTGGAAATGGAGGCCGTCGTGCGTGATGAGAAAAAGATTGTACCAACTGCGTCAGCACCAGCGCAGAGTCAGAATCGAGGCTACTACAACAACAACAGTAGCAATTACCAGGGAAAGAGAAAATGGAACGGAGGAGGTAGCGGAGGCTACAGTCAGGGTTACAACAATCAGGGAGGACAGAAAAAGGGCTATCAGCAGCCTGCCAACAACAACAACAATGGCAAGAGGCCGTGGCAGGGAAACAACCAATCGGGGTTGTTCATTCAGGGGAACAGGCAGAACTCGCCGTGGAAGGGCAATAATCAGCTGAACCAGCCACAAGGGCAACAGAGGAATTTTAACCAGGGAGCGAATAACCCAGGGAGGGTTACCATCCCTGTCTGCCCGAAGTGCAACCGAGCCCATCCCGGAATCTGCCAAATAGGTACCCCCAACTGTTTCAACTGTGGACAGAAGGGGCACATGAAAAAGGACTGCCCTAAACCGCTTCAAGCAGTACCCCTCCGAGCTATCCAAGCACAGCCACAACAGCCGCCTATGAACCAGCAGCAGTTTCAGCAGCATGCACAGCATCAACAGAATGCGAGGGCATGCGCTATCAAATAGGGCGGTCAGCGCAAAGGAAAAGGCAATCTAGCAGGTATGGGAAAACTCCACAACATCCCCATTAAGATATTGTTTGATACTGGCGCATCGCATTCTTTCATTGCTGGCTCGTGTGCCGATAACTTAGACATCAGACCTGTAAGAGCTACACAATCTATGAGAGTAGCCACACCTTCAGGAGAGATCACTACTTCCACGCATGTTTGCTCTAACCTAGAATTAGAAATCGGAACTCATAAGGTTATAGCGAACAACCTAAATGTTATGATAATGTGGGACGTAGATATAATCCTAGGAATAGATTGGTTGTCAGAGAATTACGCCACGATTCTCTGCAACGAGAGAAAAATTTCTTTTCAGCCACCGGGTAAAGAACCGACCGAATTCCACGGAATTTCAATGGGTAGAGGCGTACCAATCATATCAGCCCTTCAGGCCACGAAAATCATGAAGAAGAAAGGTACTACAGCCTATCTTGTGTACCTAGTTGGAGAACCAGGAGCCGAGAAGACCATTCAGGACGTAAAAGTCGTGAATGAATATGAAGATGTTTTTCCAGAAGTGCTGCCAGGATTGCCACCAGATCGTCATGTGGACTTCACGATCGATTTAGAACCAGGAGCAGCCCCTAAATCAAAAGCCCCATACAGAATGGCACCAAAAGAATTAGAAGAGCTCAAAATCCAGTTACAGGAATTACTAGATCTTGGTTTTATCAGGCCAAGCGTCTCACCTTGGGGAGCACCCGTGCTTTTCGTTAGGAAAAAGGACAGATCGATGAGAATGTGCATCGATTACTGAGAACTGAACAAGATCACTCTCAAGAACAAATATCCTTTGCCAAGGATCGAGGATCTGTTCGATCAGCTTAAGGGTGCAGGAGTCTTCTCCAAGATAGATTTGAGGTCAGGGTATCATCAGCTCAAGATCAAACCTGAGGATGTACCGAAGACCGCTTTTAGAACTCGATATGGCCATTACGAATTTTTAGTGATGCCATTTGGTTTGACCAACGCTCCAGCCGTATTCATGGACCTTATGAACAGAGTCTTCCACCCCTACTTGGATGAATTTGTTCTAGTATTCATCGACGACATCCTCATTTACTCTAAGAATGAGACGGAACACGAGGAACATCTACGGATAGTGTTGGAAACACTAAGAGCTGAGAAACTCTACGCCAAATTCAGTAAATGCGAATTTTGGCTGAAGGAAGTAATGTTCCTTGGACACATAGTATCGACAGAAGGAATCAAGGTGGATCCAGCCAAAGTAGAAGCAGTACACAATTGGAAGGCACCAACAAATCAGAATGAGATCAGAAGTTTCTTGGAATTAGCTGGTTATTACAGAAGATTTATCGAGGGATTTTCTACAATCGCTCGCCCGATGACGCAGCTACTTAGGAAGGATACCAAGTTTAAGTGGACGGATGAGTGCGAGAAGAGTTTCCAAACTCTTAAGGAAAAATTAACTACAGCGCCATTACTAGCACTTCCAGACACGAATAAAGAATATGTGGTTTATACTGACGCATCGAAAAATGGACTAGGTTGTGTCTTGATGCAAGACGGACGAGTGATAGCTTATGCTTCACGACAACTTCGACCTCACGAAGTTGAGTACCCAACCCACGATTTAGAACTTGCAGCCGTAGTGCATGTGCTAAAGATTTGGAGACACCATCTCTATGGTGTAAGAGTTGAGATATTCACCATCACAAGAGCCTGAAGTACTTTTTCGAGCAAAAAGAACTGAACATGAGACAAAGACGATGGCTCGAATTAGTCAAAGATTATGACTGTGGAATTAACTACCATCCAGGAAAGGCTAATGTAGTAGCAGACGCATTGAGTCGCAAGGCTCCAATGAAGTTAGGATGTCTTTTCGTAGAAGAAGAAACCTTAGTACGAGAATTCGAGAAGATGGATATCAGAGTGCTTAACACGCCAACAACGATAACAAGTCAAATAGCAGCATTAGAAGCTACACCAGATTTGCGAGAAAGGATCATTAGTGCTCAGAGAAAAGACGAGTCAATGGAAAAGTTACGAGTAAGGATAAGGACAAATAAGCCGGAAGGATATTCTGAGGCTCCAGACAATGCAATACTTTACGAAGGCAGGATTTATATTCCCGACAACGACAACGAATTGAAGAACGAAATCTTGAGTGAGGCTCACGATACGCCTTATACAGCACATCCAGGAAGTACGAAAATGTACCAAGATTTGAGAAGAAACTTTTGGTGGAATGGAATGAAACGAGACGTTGCCTCGTTTATAGAAAGATGCCTAGCATGTCAACAAGTTAAGGCTTTACACCGACGACCGTATGGATTGCTACAACCATTGGACGTCCCAGATTGGAAATGGGAAGGCATAGCTATGGACTTTGTCACAGGCTTGCCTAAATCAAGAAGAGGAAACACAGCGATTTGGGTGATAATAGATAGACTTACGAAGTCAGCTCACTTCTTACCGATTAAGACTACATATGGATCAGAGAGACTAGCTCAGTTGTATGTCAGAGAGATTGTACGTCTGCATAGAATATTGAAGGTCATAATATCAGATAGAGATGCTAAGTTTACCTCGAGATTTTGGATTACGATGCAGAAAGAGTTGGGAACAGAGCTTAATTTCAGTACAGCTTTTCACTCACAGACAGATGGGCAATTAGAGAGAACGATTCAGATTTTGGTCGATATGTTGAGGATAGTAGTTTTGGACCGAGGCGCGAATTGGGAAGAAATTCTACACTTAGTCGAATTCGCCTACAACAACAGCTATCAGGCCACAATAGGAATGGCACCGTTTGAGGCTTTGTATGGGAGAAAGTGTAGATCACTGCTTTATTGGGACGACGTAGGTGAGAGAAAGAACCTAGGCCCAGATGCGATCAATGAGATGATTGAGATAGTTCGACAGATTCGAGATAGAATGAAAGAGGCCTAGAGCCGACAGAAGTCTTATGCCGACGATCGTCGAACCAACCTTGAGTTTGAAATAGGAGATAAAGTTTTTCTTAAGATATCCCCGACCAAAGGAATCCTTAGGTTCGGAGTAAAGGGTAAGCTAAGACCCAGGTTTATAGGACCTTATGAAATCCTCGAGAGAATAGGATCAGTTGCGTATAGATTGGCCTTACCGCCAAGCCTAGGAAGCATTCATAACGTTTTTCACGTTTCTCAGTTGAGAAAATATGTTTATGATCCTTGGCACGTTATTAGTCAGCAAGACGTAGTTCTTAAATCTGACCAAAGTTATAAAGAAAAGCCGATATCGATCTTGGATAGAAAAGTTCAAGAATTAAGAACCAAATCGATACCAATAGTTAAAGTGCTATGGAACCATCACGGGCAAGAAGAAGCCACGTGGGAACTCGAGGAGAAGATGAATGAGCGATATCCTCATCTTTTTACAGAAGGTAAGCAAATTTCGGGGCGAAATTTTTCGTAAGGGGGGTAGGATGTAATGCCCGTAAATTCCTTACGTTCTTAAAATTTAAAGTCAATCAAATAAATGGCTTTGCATGCCTAAGTTTACAATTTTTGAATTCTAAGGCTAACGGTCGAATCCGTTTCTTAAAATAAATTACAGAAGTCAGCTAGCCGAATACTGTATTTAGGGTTAGCGCGTACGAAAAGTTTTTAGTTCGTAAACTCAGAACGGAAAACCGTCTGATTTTTACATTCACGAAATCGCGATGCGAACACGCCCGAGAAAGTTCATTTTTATAATTTTTCGGACGAAACTCGGACTGTGTCGTCCCGAGTTTTTGTCAAAATAAATTTTGTAAATTTATTTTCCAATTAAGTTTCATACGTTAGAATTTTAGGTCAAATCGAATCGCGACGATTTTGTGCCGAGCAATGTTTTTCGTCGTTCTATTTCCGTAACGTCGGATCGCGCTGGAAAAACGCATATCCCTCCAAAAAAATCTGCATGGTAGCCGACTTTTTCTTTTTTTTTTTTATTATTTTTAATTAATTATCAAAGTGGGGGACATGCATGTAGACAATGTCTAATTAAATGACACCTTATCTTTTACTTTTCACATTTTTTTCAACCTTTCATCATATCAAGTATGTTAACAAATTAGAACAACCCTTTTTTCCTCCCAATCACACACACCATCGGCTGCACTTCACCTTCCATCATCTTCTTCACTTCATCATCCACCATTGAAGACAACTCCAAGAACTTGAAGAAGAACACAAGTCACACAATCCTTCCATTCAAACTCCATACATCTTTCTTTAATTCTTAAGGTAATTCTCTTCTCTATAATTCTATCCAATTGGATTTCTTTTCTTTTGTTTTTCATTCTTGATCGAAAATTTGAGTATTGGAATGGATGTTTTGATCTTGGAATAATGAAATTAGATGTATTAGATAGGATAATTAGGGATTAAAATTGAACAAAAATAAGAACCCTAATACCTATGTTAATACCGAAAATTTAGGGCATGTTAGTAGGATTTTTAATTTTCTTCATTTGATGATTGATTCTTGTTTAATAGATGTTTAATTAGTGATTAGAATGAAAAGAAACAAAAGCCCTATGTGTTTGTGAAATTTCAATTAGGGTTTGAGTTGAATTTAGGGGTTTTATGCATGTTAGTTTATAATTGATTTGCAATTGATTAATAGTTGTTATAAGAGGTTGGTTAATGAATAAATGTAGTTAATTGGAGAAGAAAATCACTCCCTTAACATCTATATGAAAACCGAAAATTATAGAGTAATTAGGGGTTTCCACATGTTTGATTTAAGTGATGAATTGTTGGTTGAATTATGTTGCAAATAATGTTAATTGATTATAGAATTTAATTGAGAATTTTCTAAAAATGTTTAATGAAACATAAGAGATAAAGATCACCTTATAAGTTGAGTTATAATGATGTTATGATATGTTTTCATGCATGAAAGTGATTCACGTTAGACGTAGTTTAACGTCGTAAAATTTGAATAGAATCCGACAACCTTTGAAAAACGCGTAAGAGACGAACCTTTAGTCGTAACTAATAATCAAGAAGTCGGATGGGAATTCTAATTTGATATTATTGTTTATGATGGAATTTAGAACAACTTTCTAGTTGACATCATAAGCTTTCGAGTTGATATAATATGGGCTATAGTTATAGTCGAGAACTAGAACGCGTTTGGAATTTTTGTTGGTTTAGTAATTGTTAGTTGAAATCCGACGTTTAGAACGTCGTGCTTTTGAACAAGTGTCGAGAAGGAGTTCGTCATGTACAGAAGTACGTGATGACTGCCTTGAGGGTTTAGTTTCTAAAGAAATTGAATACGAGAGCTTAGAACGAACCTAAGACGTTATACGTCGAACCTATCAAGCAATTAGGGTTTTCACGGCAATTTTGCGACCCTCGCCGGAAATTGTAATAACTTTTAGCTCGTTTATCGGATTTGTGATCCGTAAATTGAAGCGCGAACTAGACATCCCAATCTTTTCAGTGGAACAGGGCTCATCCCCTGTTTCCAAATCCTCTGTTCTGGACAGCCTCCAGAGTTACTGGACTGCGCAGTGAAAATTCAGTTTCTTGTTTTCTAAGTTGTTTAGTTCGCAACTTAGTTTCTTTCGATCGTTTAAACCGTTTTATCTATCGAATATCTCCCTACTGACCCTAGAGTCAAGTATAGGACCTTGAGTGATGAAAACCAGTCGAGATCTTATCTCTTATCTTTTCACTAAAGAAGTAATAAACGAGAAATTCCTTAAATCGTTCAATGAACTAAAACGTAAATTGCCTAAGTTGATTCTTTCCAGCTTAGTTTCTTATAATCTTTAAAGTTGTATTAAGATATCGACTACCTTCTCTACTGACCCGAGAGTCAAGTATGAGATCTTCCAAGTTCTAAATGGGATTGGTACGAATCTCGTTTTCCGTTTAAGTAAAACGAATCTAGTAAGCGTGCAAATGCCTAAAGAATGAAACAACTAAAACTTACTTCGATTCTCTTTAATCGATTATCTTTTACGACCCGTTTTTAAGTATGTTTATTTTACGATGAAGGAGGAAGCCAACTGTAAAGAAAGGACGGAAGATCCAAAGTTGGAAGCTTTTGCTTTAAGTTCTGTAAATCAAGGTGGGCTTTTATATACAAAATAAAACGAGCAATGCTCGAAAAATCTTTCTTTATCGCTTTGATATCTGTGTTTTCAAAGTGATATTATGGCATGAACTGTTTTATGTTTTATGTGAGTTCTCTTGTACCTATCTGAGTCAACATTCGTGTTTTCCAGATTTAGAGTTAATCTAATTAGATTAACTAACGATCGGCTCTGAGTTAGCTGCTAAGTGCTTTCCAGAGTTAGTGCACTTTGTAACCTGTGGTGTATGTGATATCCTGTTGAGGGGTACCAGCCACGGTGAATTAAAATTGGTCAAGATTGAACGTAACATTAGTCAGAAAATGCTCGCGCGAGTGATTTATGAGAAAAAGTCAGAAAATGTTTAGTAGACACGGATTCTTTCAATAAAACTCCGATGTGCTACGCTTATGAAATGCCATATTTATCTATATTTATGATTATGATTTCGGCATCGTGCCCACTAAGTACGTTTGTACTTAGCCCTGCATTGTTTTCTAAATGTGCAGGTTGAAGCGACGGTGAGCGGCGATGGTTGATGTTGAGTTAAAGGATAGGATGCTTAGTTAGAACCCTTCCACTGCCAAACTCTGAATTTCTTTTGAGATGTACTTTGTGAACAATACTCTGTAGTCTAAGTCTGTAAATATGTACTTAGCTTCTTTATTGTACTTTTGTCGAGTAATCCTTAGGGATTAACTCTTTCTTATTTATATTCAAGTCTTGTTCATGGTTTATTGATGTTTTTCATGTATGTTTAGTCAATTAGCCCCTTTCTTCCCCGCTTCTTTAATCCAACCCCAGTCGCACCCCGGCTTCTGCCGTCCCACGGGATTTGGGGCTGTGACAATACGGGTACATTTATAATCTTATAATGTTTTTCATTCATTCAATGATGCACTCTATATTAGTTTCTAAAATTCTAATATTACCTTTTCATTACATTTGCAGCTTCAGGTATTGGAAAGTTTTGAAGCTACGGAAGCAGAGCGTTATGAGTATTACATGCTGAGCTTCGAAAATGGAGACCCTTTTGATGTTCGATATATACCTCCCAAACAAATTGCTTCCAGAAATAACCCGACTACAAAGAATGCCAAACAGAAGACTATGGGAAAGTTGAAGCAGTTAGCAGCACGGGTGGTCCGTGGTGACCCGGCACAACAGATGTCGAAGCGTCGTCGGGAGGGTACCCCACCACCTCGCAGTTCACCACCTCCTAGTTCACCACCTCGCAGTTCACCACCTCGCAGTTCACCACCTCCTACTTCACAGTGGGGGCCCTCGGGAGAGCCAGACAGGGTTTGTTGTTTGCACGGATTGAGCGCCGGTTGAGGAGTGTTTTGGACGACGAATTTGACAACGGCTTCCTTGCTAAACTGACTCGGAGAATGAGTCAGTTTTTTGTTATGAGGCGCCCAGACAGTCCTCCACAACAGTCACATAGGAGTCGTAGGACGGTATTGGATGCGGCCCGTCACTCTACCTCGGCATTTGACGCTCAGATGCGGACTGGTAGGATCGACCAGGACTGGGATCCGGCCCGTCACTCTAGTGCTGCAGGTTTTAGTCACATGCAGACCTCTCCAGTTCGGCCCCAGCAACCTCCAGTTCAGCCCCAACATTCTCCAGTGCGGTCACACCATTCTGCAGTTGGGTCCCACCACGACGAGAGGCAGACTTCCCGCCGCTCTGAGTCGGTGCCTTTCCAGTACTCTCACCGGCAGACTTCCCAACACTCTGAGCCGGTGCCTTCCCGTTACTCTCGCCGGCAGACTTTCGACCACTCTGCGCCGGCCCCCCTTCACGACTTTAAGGCTCCTTCTCGGCAACTTCAAATCGGTGTTACAGTCCGTGATGAGCCGTTTCAGCAGTTTGGGCCGTTTCAAGCCGATCAGGAGGCGCAGTCCTCACAGCAGATTGGTCAGGACTTGTTTGCCCAACTCTTTCGCCCGATGCCGATGTCGACCCCTTACGAGACAGTGCAGCAGCCCATTCTAGAGACGCCGCAGCAGCCTATTCACCAGACGACGCAGCTGCTCCCTTACCATACACCTTTGCAGTTGACCTATGGTCCGAGTGAGCATCAAGGTTCCAGCTCACACACTCCCCAGCAGCGCGTTGTAGATGATCCGGTTAATGAGGATGATGCTCAATATGAGGAGCCGGATCAGGGGGGTGGTGGTGAGGAGGTAGGTGATGTTGCCTTGGGTCCTCGGGAACGTAGACCGTCTGCTGCTCTCCGCACCCCTTTTCAGGGTGCAAGACAAAGTAGAATGGAGAGGTTGAGGATGATGTATAGTGACTTTAGGAAGCAGGGATATGAGTGTTATGTGCATGTGCTTGAGACGGGTCATCATCTAACAAACCAATTCTTTGATCGGGTGGAGGATCCGAAGGAGGACTTCCATCAAGATGTAATGGACCTCTACGTGCTTTCGGTTCGCACGAGGATCCGAGTGCATAACAGGACTGCTCCAAATATTGGGCCAACTAACACGATCATTATCGACACTCAGTTACTTGTAAGTTTTTAATATATATTCTTTATATTTTACTATAAATATTTAAAAATGATATTAATCTTGTATGTTGTCAATTTGATAGCAAGTTTTGCGTGCCGAGCTGCAACTCCTACATCCGAAGGATAAAGAATTCAAGCACATTAAGGGGAAGCCCACATATAAGGGTTGAAAGATGCATCCGGGATTACATGACATTGTGCACGGGTTAGACTATCCAAATGCCGTTCCATGGTCGAATTGCAAACATGTAAGTGTTTATGGTGATATATATTTCAAGTTTCTAACCATTCATTATTGATTTAAATTATTCTATTTTTGTATTGAAACAGATCTGCGCTGTGTGTAATGTCTTTGATAATCATTAGGTCACGATTCGGATAAGTATTGATGATTGGACGGTTGAGTTGTACGACTCAATGTCACACCAATATGATCAGCAAAAGGTTGCGCCTATTGATTATAAGCTCAAGCCCATTACTCGTCTCGTTCCTCGTCTACTAGCTCTCTCAGGCTATTGGACTAACAATGCAACAATGACGAAGCGAGATAGTGAAATAAAGCTTTTGAAGATGCCGATCAAAGACCAGTTTGCCCAGACAGACAGTCACAGTTGCGGCCCCTTTGCATGCATGTATTTGGATCGTTTGATTAGTAGTAAGCCGAGACACTGGGGGAACATCACCGAACGCTACATTCAAAGATGTCAGTGGCTCGTAGCGACTAGGATTTATTGGCTTGCTGTACTTGACAACGTCTAGTTTTATTAGTTTATTGAGTTTATGATGTTTGAAACATGTATTTGGATCTTATTTTTATGGTAGTTCCTTAGTTTATTGACTACATGAATGAAACAGTAGTTTTGAGCAGGTAAACCCCTAAACTCTCGGGTCTGGTCACGATGATAATGCCATCGTGACCTCACGATGACAACACCATCGTGAGATCACGATGGAATGTAATCGTGAAGTCACGATGGCAGGGCAGTCGTGAGGTCACGATTAATACAACCGTGAGCTCACGATGAGGACGCTAAACCCCATCGTGATGTTAGGATTTTTGACTAATTATGGTGTTTTAACCTGTTATATTATTTTGGTACGTGTTAAATATGTTCTACTTAACATTGAAATACATCAACAAATGAAAAATTACACATTTAAACACACACTTATAGTGTTGGCGAGGTGAGTGACACAACAATGAATACATTACTATATGTTACATATACAATTACTCTTGCATTTGATAAACAATACACCTCTAACAATAACCCATTTAGTGTTTCTTTGATATAAAACCGCAAAATATGATGTGCAAGTGTTTGTTAAGACATAATATAAACATTACAACACTAATTAATCATTATTTTAGACGTAATTGTTCCTGTTTATTAGTTCACGACAGGATAAAAATATCATCGTGAACCTGATCGTGAGAATGTCATCGTGATTACGATGTACTCATCAACGTGACCACACGATGGCATTATCATCGTGACCTCACGATGGAATTATCATCGTGAGCTCACGATGATAATGCCATCGTGTGGTCACTTTGGCGTGGTCATCGTGACCTGTCCAGAAACTCGAAAACAATTAACATTTAAATTTAAGTTACCATCGCATAAAACGAAACATCAAATTCAACACAAATTTTAGTACAAATTCATACAGAACCAAATCACCAAATAAAGTCACCAAATAGGTCTAGTAGTTCAAACATAACTTTTAAACAAATCTAAACTATAACTAACATGCTAGTCGACATCTAGAGCCGTGGAGGGTGACGCACCATCGTCCGCTGCTTTTTTTCGGACTTCAAGTTCCGGCGGCAACCAAGTAGTGTCCCTCAGGATCAGCACTCGGCATCTAATAATTTCCCGTGTCGACTCCATCACCTCAAAGATCATGGCATCATCTACTTTGAGGTCGAAAGTGCGTGTGAATTGTTTCCACCCTGCATACTCAAACTTCGGTTTCTTCAAAGATCCAAGGTACATCAACTGACATTCGGTTCCATTATGATTGGCAACCAGTGGCACATCCGCACGAGGAAGTTTACCGACAATATGTGCTGGTATATGCTATATTGCACACAAAGCATTGATTAAAAGTCATACCAAACAAATTAATTGTTTGTTTAGTGGTAGAAATTCTTACCAAATGCCAAGGGGCCGAAACATGTGACTTGGCTAGGATAACATCAAAAAAGGGCTTGTCTCCTGATAGGCAGTTCAAGTTTGAATCGGATGGGTTGGTCGACGACATCTACAACCATCCAAATGCGACAAAACATAAAGTGAAGACAAACATCAACATCAACATCAACCAATTAAATTCAATAATTTGCCACATTTTACATAAATCGAACATCATTATCAACAACATCAACATATTCTTCGAAATTCAACATAGCAAACCAAATTAAAAAAAACAACATATATCGGACATAAAACAAAAGATAATTTCATAACTCCTATAATTGGGTGACATTGAGGTCGAAGAAACGTATCTCTAATCGGAAACGAGCGGTGGGGGCGGCGGTGGACCAGAGAAGCGGAGGTATTGAAAAGAGGGAAGAGGGAGATAGGAATGAGATAATAATGATATATGTTGGATATTGGTGGAAAAGAAGGTAACGTACGTATGGTTGAAATAAAAAGTTTGAGATTCTGTAGTACTTTATCGGGAAATCTGGATTTATCACGATGGGATCACCATCGTGAGGTCACGATAGGAGTGACCATCCTGAGGTCACGGTTGTTCCTTCATCGTGACTTCACGATGGCTCGTCGTGACCTCACGTTGCAGATACCATCGTGAGGTCACGATGGTTTTGTCATCGTGATCAAGGCAGAGACTCACCAAAAATCATCCATGTATGCAAATAATACCTGTCTCAAAAATTCTGAACATAAAAACAAATATTAAAGGTTTAAAAAGGTCAATACAATGCCATAAACTCAACAAGTTCTGTTACTCCTATATTTCATCTTCAATTGGGTTAGGACATGCTCTAATATCATGCCCAGATCCACCACACCTTGAGCAAACTTGAGGACGGCGTGCTCTCGTGCCTTCAACTACTGACCGAGCACGACTCGTTCTTGGACGACCGGCCTGACGTACATCTTCTGGAGGATAAACCCTAATTGATTTGATCTCCGGCGGCACATTCCACTCATCGGGGTGTGGTATTTGATTGATATGCTCAGCATAAGTCTGTCTTAGGCCGTCTTGTTTGAAATATCTATGTACGAAATCGTACACGTTCAATCCAATGTCGGCCCGCCTGTTAAAATAGGAAAAATAGAATTACTTACATACAAAATGAATATAAAAATACTAGAAAATTATAACAAATAATATAGATTTTACCTTATAGCGGCAACAACATGCTTACATGGAATCCTATCCTCATCGAAGACACGACAATCACACGTCCAATTTTGAAGATCCATTTGATATTGTTGATTATCTTCGTCTAATTTATAAACATGGTCGGTGATTGCTCGAACAGGAAGATGGAGACTCACTTGCACGGATAGAGAAAGCTTGTTGAATGTAGTTACAGTCAACACATGATCTCTCGATTCAACAACAGTACGCCGCTCGTCAAACCAATCCTCCAATGTGTGGTGAAATGTTTCAAGTAATGAGCACACTGGTAAACGCCTACCCCACCACAAAACACTGTTCACGGATTCGACAGCATTGGATGTCAGTAATCCATAGCGCCGCACAGGACACTTTGGCCTAGCCCACCTCTCTGGTCCAATTTGAGAAAGTCTTCTGTGAGCACCATTAGGACTTACAGTGTACAACAATTCAAAAAAGTTTTCAAACACTTCGTGGCGATAACTAAATACTGCTTCATAAAAGAGTGTGGCCACAGTTTTGCCGTATGGGGTCAAATTTTTCTGCAGATGGTGATAGCACAATCCGTGGAATGCATTTGGATAGACGGTTCGAACTGCATTCCTAATGCTCTTATGTTGGTCGCTCACTATCAACAAATCTTCGGGTGGATTGAAGCATTTGCGTAGGTTATAGAGAAAATAAGTCCACGACTCATCGTTCTCTATCGGACCAAGGCCAATTGCAAGCGGAAATACTTGCTCGTTCCCATCCTTCGTGCAGGCAACAAATAAGGTTCCTTTGTTTCTACCCTTAAGATGAGTCCCGTCTACTATGAGCACAGGGCGAAGACACTGCTCAAATGCTCTAATACACTGTCCAAGGGCAAGGAACATGTGACAAAACATTCCTTCACTAGTCGTCTGCAAGTCGTATACAGTCCCAGGATTACGTTGTTTCAACAAATACAAATACGACGGAATCTTCTGATATGACGAGGGGAAGTCACCGTACATTCTCTCTATCGCTAGTTACCTTGTTCGGACGGCAAAGTTGTATAACATTTGAACGCCGTATCGCATGCGCATCTCTGCCATCATCTCCTTAGGCCTCAGAACGACCTTCTCATCTATCAATTTCTTAAAAAAATAAAATGCAGCCACCTCGCTACTCACCGACCTTGCACGTGCAGCACGGTTCAAATCTGATCGGCAACTGTGCTCCAATGTCAACTTAGTAATCCGAAAAAGAGTTGCACATTCTGTAGCACACAACCTAAACGTGCAATTCTTTCTACCACTCCTACATAGGTACACTGCACGGTTCGAAGCGGAGCGATCGGTCTTACACTCCACAAAGTGCTCCAAATGATACATTCCTACAGCTATCCTCAACTCCTGCACTGATCGAAATATCGATCCTACCTCGAGACTACCATTGATGACGATAGGCCGCTCAACCCACGCCAACGGTATTGCGCTTTCAATGTCAGGATGTGGAATGATCCAATTGCGCTGTGTACGCTCATGCTCAACCTCATTTTTTGATTGATGGTCCGATGAAAAGTGTCGCTGCCCCATGAGCCTATCCATTTGTGCCGGCTGTCCAATCCAAGCATAAAACTCTTCTTTCAATGATTCAAGCAAATCTTTACGACGATCTTCCTCTTCATCTTCGGATGTAGACACCGCTCCATCCTCCTCATAATCTTCATCATATTCATCATCATCACCATCGTCACTATCATCTTGTGCACCTGAGGTGCTACCTCTCACATTAACTTCGGGGGCGGAGTTCCCGCGATTTTCAATCACATAAACTTCAGGATCTTCTTTAGGGTCCGCTAACCATCGAAGTAATTCTAAATCGCCCCGCAATAGCACTTTTGCTTTCATGCTGTTAATGGTTGTGAGGTACCATAACACATATTCGGTCTCCTTCCCACCATTCAAACCCTCTCTAACGAGTTCCACAAGGTTAGCACGATTAATAGTGCCGGGGTCGATGTAGACAACAAATAAATCCCCGTCCATATATGTTGATCGCTCCCAATGACCGCCGTGATATATAATAATACGGCGTAAAGACATCTGAAATTAAGAAAATATACTAAAATGAAGTGTAAACAATCAATGAAAATACTTGTTTAGCACACATCTGTGTTGGTCACAATCACCATCGTGAGGTCACGATTCGTGAGCTCACGGTGGCAATTGTCAACGTGACCTCACGATCGTGACCTCACGATGGCAGTTGTCACTGTGACCTCACGAATTGTGACCTCACGATGGTGATCACCATCGTGAACACGGTGAACTTGTCCATCGTGACCATAGCAGAATTTGTGTGCTTAGCTTAGAACTAGGTATTTCAACTTCTTTTAACCCCACGATACCATGAAGTTTTTAATTTAAGACACCATTATATGAACAAAATAACATATTTCATGACATAAGATGAAACATATCTTGTATTATACTTTCAAAAACCCTAATTTCACCTAACAATAACCCTAATTTCAGCAACAACTTATATCAAATGAAGAAACATTATACATATTATGCTTACCTTTGTATGAAGTAAGGAACGCCACGGAGCCCCCGTTGATGCTTTCGTTCTTCTTGGGCGAGATCTTGGATGCTTGGAATGATGATTGGTTTTTTTTTTTTTTGTTTTTTGGGTGTATGTTTGTTGATTGTGTTTTGAATGTGAGGTTATGAGTTTGAATGAGGATTATTCTTCCCCATTACTACCACCACCAACCTCAGTGGCTTCATTTATTACCTAGTACACCCGAAAATATTCACCAAATCGAATGTGCAGATACATTAATGAGTTTTGCATGCATCAGTCGTGGTCACGATGGAAGTGCCACCGTGACCACACGATGGGACTGCACCGTGACCTCACG
Organism: Schizonepeta tenuifolia; assembly: GCA_029490685.1. Classification (NCBI taxonomy): domain Eukaryota; kingdom Viridiplantae; phylum Streptophyta; class Magnoliopsida; order Lamiales; family Lamiaceae; genus Schizonepeta; species Schizonepeta tenuifolia. The sequence continues at coordinate 95,916,326 of CM055957.1, read as the reverse complement.
ATGGGATTTCCATCGTGAACAACCCATCATGATATTCCCATCGTGACCACGTGCGCAGTCAAAAGTATGACACGGTTGACTTTGAAAACTAAGGGTATTTTAGTACTTTTACAGAATTTTGGTATACAAAAGAGTGTGTTTTAAAGATAGGCTATAAAAGAAGTGTTTTTTATGTTTTGGTATTTTTTTGTTAGTTTCCTCATATATATATATATATATATATATACATATATTAAACTGATTGTTTACTAATAGGAGAACTTATATAAAAAGAGCAATGATTTCTTTAAAATTAATTTTTGTCAAATAAACAAATTTTCATAAATATTACAACAACTAATGTGGGACGAGATGATTCAAAGCTAAGCATGATTAATGAAACGTTGCAATCTCATAAATACACTAGAGAAAGAAATCTCAAAATTTTAATTTGTGACGAGATGATCGAACATACACATCAATTAACATCGTATATGATGAATCTTTCGTAATTAATATATATTTTCTAACCTTTCAATTGCTCTGTACAACTAATTTAATTTGATCAATTAATTAATTGATCAAATAAATTTTATGTTTATTGAAAATTTTAATTTGATCAATTATTAGTTGTGACTATTTTTTCAATTTAATTGGCCAAGTAGTTTGACTTTATTAGAAAAATATTTTGATCAATTATTAAGTTGTATTATAGATTTGGTTATATATATATATAGGGTTAGAATTAGGTGAAAATCACCTCTTATGTGCTAGCTAGAAACCCAATATCAACCATTGATTATAGTCTCTCAATGGACCAGCAGATTAAGAGTTAATTTTGCATTTTCTCTCTGTTTTTTTTTTTGAAAAGTAAATATGAGAATTTCATTCATAAGTACAAGAAGTACTTAAAAATACCAAGAATCCATAGTACAGCGAATAGAGAAACAACAAAATTAGAGGAACGGGAAATCATCACAAAGCTAGAGCTTTTTAGGAATACACTCTAAAGGATCTGAGCTCCACTCGTAAAGAGAAAAACAAAAAGAAACGGAAAGTGAGACTTCAACCATTTCCAAGAGCAAAACTTTATACTCTCCACAATCTTCAAAGTATCCGGATTAACTTCGTTGAAGATCTTATCATTTCTCGCCTTCCAAATTCTCCAAACCGTACATTGCCATACGAGGCCAAAGATTTTCCTCTTCAAGTTACCTTGCATTTTCTCTTTTAATTTAATAGCCTCACTATCCAATTGGGGGTCTATTAGAGATCTTGAAAAACCTATTTTTGACTCAATCCAGCTTTACTCTTCCACATCCTTGCTAAATGTAATGCTTGAGTGTTACAACATTGTTTCAAACTAATAAAACCCAAAAGCTCAAACCCCCCCCCCCCTCCCCACAACATGATTGTCGGACATGATGCTAGACAGAAGAAGAAGAATTTGGCCGCCGTCAACGAATTTACAAGTATTACAAATGTCGCTTTCAACGTTATTATGTTTATGCTCTTTTTGTTAATGTTTTCGATATGTCCATCTTCTTAGTTATTTTAGTTGATGGTTGTGATTGAACATTATGTGGCTTTTCTTTTACAGTTTGTGGTTTTAATGGTGATTACGATTTGTTGATTACTTTATTACTAAGTTGTGTTTGACATCTATAATTTTTATTTATCCACAATCATTTTTCGTAATATAATATAATGTGCCAACATTATAAGGTAGATAAGAAAACATTAAATCATTGTACTCGAGCATTATTACATGATCGGAAAAACATTAAATTATGAATAAGTAAATCCATATTTTTAAAAAGACATAAAATTACTTAAAAAATCTGAACAAGGCAAGTACTAATAAAAATATTAATAAATAATTTTAATAATTACCGATATAAGATATAAACTTGTATTGATTTTCACATACTCATGTATATTTTGATATAGTATTCTAAGATCTGAATAAAAACGAGTTGAAAAACATTATATTGATATTGCAAAAGCACATAGAAAAACATTATTACAAATTTGAGCGAAAACATTATATTGATATTGCAAAAGCTTAGATGACAAAAATAGTCTAACACTAAAAAATATTATATTGTAAAGAAAATATTATACGAGATGCTTTATCTGGAAATGAAGAAGCTTAATTTCATCAAGATGTATCGAGCATTATAATATGACAACTAAAACATTATAATTAATAGTTTAAAACATTATTTGGTACAAGAATGTAACAAACAACAGCCGAGTTTTTCTAGTAAAATATTACATGAAATGCTTATGAAATTTATCTTGAAAGGAAGAAGCTTAATCCACGATGTATCAAGCATTATAATATGACAACTTAAATATTATACTAAGGAGTTTAAAACATTATATGGTACAGTAAATTACGATGCTTATTTTTCTTGAAAATAAGAAACTTAATCCCAAGATGTACCAAGCATTATAATGACAAAAATAAACTGAAAATTAATAGCAAAACCATAACTTTCGGCAACAAAAAGAAAAAAAAAATTAAAGCTAACTTTAAATCTTTATTATGTGGGCATGAAATCTTTATTATAGTTTTGTGAGAAACAACATAATTAAAAAATCATACAACTTTAATAGATTTATCTTTGAGTTATCATGAAAAAAAAATGGAAAAACTTTATTACGTGAGCATGAAATTTTTATTTTCTATGAATCTCGATCATAGATTGTTTGTAAAATGTAAGAAAATTGGAATCCTATTGTCCAATCATAAATCCAAAGCATCTCTCTAATTCAGAATGAAACCTTACAATTTTAATATCAAAAGCTATAAAATAACTACGAGAAACATTATCAAGAAATATTTAGAAGCATTAAATATTCCTAGATTAAGGTAACCGTATTTCTACCAAATGCACTGATCCATCATATGGCCATAAATAGCCATCCAACAATCAACCACTTTAATTTCGGAATTTTCAGTTACAAATAAAATCAAAAGACAACAAAATCCCTAACTCATACAAACGATTAGCAAATCAGCAAAATAATCATTTTAGATCTCAACCATTAATATGATAAGATTAATGGTATAGATGGAGTTTCTAGTTAATTCATATATATATATATATATATATATATATATATATATATATATTATCAAAATGATTCTTCACTAATTGGATAACTTATATAAAAAGAGCAATGATTTCTTATAAAAATTAATTTTTGCTAAATAAATAATTTTTTTCATAAGTATTACCACAATTAATGTGGGACGGGATGATTCAAAGCTAAGCATGGTTAACGATACATTGCATTCTCATGAGTACTCAAAAGAAAGAAATCTCGAAATTTTAATTTGTGGCAAGATGATCGGATGTACTCAACATTTAACAACATATATGATGAATCTTTGCTAGATTATGAGATAACTATAAAGCTAATTTTTCATTTTTAAAGTATGTTTAGTCTGTACAAAAACATTAGTTTGATTTCCACTGATTTCTTGCAACTAAATAAAGTGGAATAAAATCAAAGAAACACTTTTTTGATTAATTGTCGAAATATTCACTCTGAAATAATATTAAATTATTTTTAATGTTCATGCTTATATATTGCAAAATAATAATATAAAGATAGAAATATTTATTAGATGAGGTACAATAAAATCAAAGAAACAAATTTATGATGTAGTTAGTTTATTTTAATTTCACCACGTTTGTAAGACTTTGTTGAAATAATATATATATCTATATATATATATATACATATAATATTGTATTACTTTTACGTTTACATACTTATAAATTATAGTATAATATGGTTCCCGTCGATTTTCGACTGATAACACACTAATTTTAATTAAAATTTACATGAGTACCCTTATTTTAGAAAGTTAATTGACGATCAAACCCTTCTAAACAGAAATTCTATTCGATCGTATTGTGGCGGCCACATGTGTAAAAAATAAAAATTAACTATAAAAATAAAAATAATCACATTTTACTTTAAAATTTATACTAATTCCTCAACTAGAATATATTTTCTTTTTCAAATTTTATATTACCTTTTTAGCTAGAGTGACAGATATGTTCAAATAACATTATCCTTTCTATATATAAATAACATATACCTCTATCATCTTTATCCACTCTAGAATTTTCAGTATTCAAATATCAGTTAACTGATGAAGAAAACGGACTACTTTCAGTCTTCCCGATATTCTGCTTTGCCAATTCTGAAATTCTAAAATTTCTTGTACCATTTTTCCACCTTTCCCTGGAAAGTTAAAATTGCATGCACCATTTTCTGTATTTCTTGCACCATTTCTCTCTATTACCACTTCAAATTTCATGCGTATTTTAAAATTGTTAAGAGACTGGGACCCTCGATCTTTTTTCTATGGTTAACATTAAAAAAAAAAAAAAAAAAACCCTCCTCTCTTGCACCTTCGGAATATAATACTGTAACTACTTGAAAAATATAACAAAATTAATTAGAAACTACTTTACTCATAAACAATGCAACAATTGAAAATGGTTGTCAATTTATTAGAAACTACTTTACTCATAAAGTGCGTTTACTATCATGGAAAATAAACTCCGGACAGATTATGAATTTTTCTCCGGCAGCCATTTTTCACTCTTTTTCTTTTAATATTGGATAATATTATCCTTAGCTTTTGATGTGAAAATATTTTTCAATGGATAAAAGACATAAAAATAGGGAAGGGTTGGGAGACCATGCGATAATTTTCTTTTCCATCCTAGTAAACATGTGATAAAAAAAGGATGAAAATGTTAATATTTTCTCATCTTTTCTTATCCATCATTTTCTAATATAGATATTTCCATCAAAGTAAACGCACCCTTAGTATAAAAGAAAGAGTTAATAAATACAGGTATACCAAAATGTACCAACAAGGTATGGTAAAGGTATTTCTAAAAAAAAAGTATATTGTATGAGGATTTTTATAAGTCTACCTTACCCACCCACCCCTTAAGCATGCTCCAACATCAGCTACACAAAAAGTATTTCGAAACATAGTTACACAATACATCCATACAAAATAGACAAAATGGTGTGATCTCAATTAATTAAGTACTACTCGCTTGGTCCACGAATTTCTTGCTACATTTTCTTAAATGGTTATTCACCAATTTCTTGCATATCTTATTTATAGAAATATATTTCTCACGTTATATAAACTTAGATCTTCGTTTCAGCCACATTACTAACAAAATCAATCCACTTTATCAAAACTCGTGCGAGTAAATGCTAGGCAATTAAGTTGGTGGTAACATTTAAAGGTGAAATACTCACATTTTGAGGAGTTCACTTTCTTTCACAAAAATACAATGGAAGCCTTGTGGCACTCTACGCGGCAGCTTAACGGCGGCAACAATTTCAAGAGTTGGTGATTTAGCATCCATCACCACAAAATGTGATTCTTCTGTCTTCTCATTATTAACATACGTCACCAGATATCCGTCATCCTCCTCCTCCGCCGCCTCCCTCGCCACAAACATCGGCTCGCTCCCGTAGCAGTCCGGCCCAAACATGCGGCATGCCACCGTGCAATCGCCGCCATCCGCCGTGGATAGCGACAGATCTATCTTCACTACACCTCGCATCTCCGGAAGGCTCTCTACAACCGCCGCATATATATACCTTCATCATTTTCAAACATATATATACTCAATATTGTTAGATAAATAAATAAAAATTATTCAGACATTTTTAAACACATGATTAATACTTCCTTTATCTCACTTATTTTGTCTCACTTTTCTTAAATGAATGTGCAACTCATTTTGTCACATACCAAATAAGGAAATAATTTAACTTCAAAATTCCTATCTTTTTACCCTTAATTTTCATGCCCAACAATAAAAAGACAAAATGAGCTGAAATGGAGGGAGTACTATTATACGCCGATTTAGATTTATTCTTATTTTTCACCTGTTCTTCTTTCCGGCATAATTAGGATTGATAACTGGGAAATCCAGCCCTTGATCTGAAAGTGGAAACCTCCTAACAGCCTTTGTCTTAACATCTATCACAATCTTCTCCATTGATAATTTCACCAAATCCATCCGCTCCAAGAGATGCTCAACGGACACCGTATTCGACGCGACGACGACGATCTCGTCGCCGCCGTCTTCCTCCCAGGAGTTGGCGGTGTGAAGCAAGTTCAGTCCCGGAGTATCAATCCAAAACATCTCACTTTCATCTTCTGCATATCGCGGAATTACTCCCAGCTTCGGAATTTTCCCTAGATCAACCTTCATCATCGCTCTGCCTCTCAAAATCTCCAAAGGATCCATCACAACCTGCGTATCAGGAAATAGAGCAAAACTCTTCGTCACCGCGAAATCATGAGGGTACGAAGCAGCCTTCAGGGAGAATATAGGGAGAGAGTTATGCTTCCTCCCATTCGAATCAATTCGGAAAAGCTTCAAGAAGGGAGGGACGACGAAGTATGCGAAGGCGAACGTCTCTCCGGTGTCTCCATCTAGTTTAGGGTGTGCCGTCATCATCTGGAAACGCTCTGCGCTCTCAAAGTCGCAACGGCCGACGGTGACAATGTCGCCATCGGCCGTTATCTTGATTTGGTACGGGATGTCGATTTCTATGAGAGCGCAGAGCTTTCCAGAGATGAGGGCTAAGCTCGTGCTGGCGCTTCCGACGCCGTTGATGAAAGGGTTGAACTGGCCGGTGAGAGCTCGAGCAGCAGCTAGCAGAATTGAAGCGGAGATTTTGCCGGTGAAAGCTCCGAAGGTGTTAGGGTAAATGGGGTAGCCTAAATCGCGTTCGGTGATGAATTTGTTGGTTTGGATGAAGCGGCTGCAGTAGGTGGCTTTCCCGGCGGCGATTTTGACGGCGTGGATCATGCCGTCGCCGTCGGCGAGATGGTACGGGCCATGAGGGGTGAACTGAGGGTTAGGGCCGTTTTGGAGGTAAGCGCCGTCGAGGCACGGCGGGAGGGAGCCCTCCACCACCTCGCAGGCGGTGGGGGGGAGCTCGTCGACCGGAGTAAAGCGGCCGGAGAGGACTTGTGTGGGGTCTAAGAAGGGAGGGAGATGGGAGCCTTTGAAGCTTGATATGAGATTGTCTAATGGCTTGAACACCATTTCATGGAGTGATGTTTTTCTTCTTTCATGAGCCTCCTCGCCGCCGCCGGCCGCGGCAGCTGACGGCGGTTTGACGGAGGATATTTGTGCATTTAACTTTGTTTTAGGAAATCTTGTGGTTCCGGCAACGGAGCGGTGGGATGATGGACGGAAGCTTGAACTCAAAGAAAGAGCAAAGCTTTCCATTTTAATTAAGGTGTTGGAGAATGGAACTTGTTGCAATTACATGCAATAAAGTTTCCATTTACAATTTGAATTAGTTACAGGCAACAACTTGTCATTTATATTTGAAAAAGAATTCATTTAGCGTGAAAGAAAGTATCAAATTAAGTATAATTTGTAGTAGAAGAAAACAAAATGATATACAACTTGATATTTTTGTATGATTGAAAATTAACGTACATGAGTTGGAAATTAGTTACAGGCAACAACTTGTCATTTATATTTGAAAAAGAATTTATTTAGCGTGAAAGAAAGTATTAAAGTATAATTTGTAGTAGAAGAAAACAAAATGATACAACTTGATATTTTTGTATGATTGAAAATTAACGTACATGAGTTGGAATTTGGAATCATTAGTCCATCATTTAATTAAGATATTAAATTAACCTGCTACTATATATATGTATCCAAGGAATCTTTCAATTTTTTTTTTCCAATTATGTCTGTATGTGGATATGTGCGCTGAAGGAGCATGCAAATTCACTAGAATGACCGACATACTAATAAATTAAGACATGGAATGTACTACTTTGAGATAATAAAAAAAAGTCTGATGTTGAAATCCGGCTTAACTAGATACTCCTTCCGTCCCAATAGAAAAGTTTCACTTGCTTTAAACACGGCTATCAAGAAACATATGAAAATGAAAAGTGAAATCTTGCTATTAGAACGGAGAGATTACACGATAGCAACGAAATTTTAGTTAGTCAATGCGATTTGGCGGGTTTGGGTTTCCCTCAAGTATGGATTAATGGTTAACCTACTCAAACAAAAAAGAAGTAATGGAATCAATTTAATGAATTTGTTTCTAGACCCCGAAAAAATTCAACCAAGCATGGGCTAAAATTTAATTTGCACTACAAAAATATCACGTACATTCAAGATATACATGTAAAACATGTTGAAAATCTGAAGATATACATCATTCAATTACTCAAATTCAATAACTAAGTAAACATCGACTAACATATTTTTATCAATAGCTTATAAGCACACAGCAAATTCAATGTACTCAAACTCACAAACAAGATCGATGGGAGAATATATTGACAGCAGACAAAAAAGAAAAAGAAAAAGAAAAAGAACTCATGGGCTAGACCTAGACCTTAACTGATAAACTAATTAACCGGAGCTTGAGCTAATTAATGGGGAAGGGGTAGGCAACAACAACACAGAGCAGCACTATACATGTATAAAATATATTATGGTAGATGATTCATACTATTCTATATTGTGATAATTATTAAAGTGATTGTACATAATAAATTAAATGAAGTAGAAAATAGAATTGTATGAACCATCACATGCTTAATAGTCAATAATAAGTAACATACAAAATATAAATAATATAAAAAAATGGATACATATAGGGCGAGTTCAAAAAAAATTTGGGCCACTAAGTTAGGACGGTTTTCACTTTTAGGCCACTATCTTTTGGCCCGATAAAATTAGGTCATTAAGATTAAAAATTGATAGTTTTAGGCCAAATTTTGGCCCGAACAGGCTATTTAATGCCACATAAAGCCCGCTTGCCGTGGTGGCAATAATTTATTATTATTCTTTATTATTTTTACTAATTTATTGTTATTATTACTTTTTTTTACCTTATAAAATTAGAAGATGGTGTTTATCGAGATTTCTCTCTCATTTCCAAATCCCCCAAAGTCAGAATCAAAATCCTATCGACAAATCCCTTCTTCCATTGACAAATACCTTCTCCAGTTACACCGATGAAAGGTTAAATCTTGAAGCAATTGATCGCCACGTCTCGACTGGATGCTACAACATCAAATTTTGCTGGTGAAAGTGAGAGATGTGAAAAAGGCAAATCGGCCACCTTCTCTTTACAGTAAGTAATTCTAGCTTAAACACTAGTTTTGTCATGAGAGTTAAAGGATGTTTGTATGTAGGTATGGTTAGTCTATAAGTTCTTGTTTGTGGTTGTGAGTTGTTGAGGGTTTAATGAATACGGTACTAATTTGTTGATTACGGATATATACTAGTTGGGGAGGATCACCGTTCACACTTCCAACTTAAAAATACCGCCAGCACAGCAAACGGGCTTTATGTGACACTAAATAGCCCGTTCGGGCCAAAATTTGGCCTAAAACTGTCAATTTTCAATTTTAATGGCCTAATTTTGTCAGGCCAAAAGATAATAGCCCAAAAGTGCAAACCGTCCTAAGTTAATGACCCAAAAAAGATTTGAACTCCATATGGGGCCAAGATTAATTTTTTTATGAGAATTAGTCAAATATAGCCACTCCTGAAAAGAAAAGTGCTAATATAGCCACGTTTTTAAAAACGATCAAATATGGCCATGCATACACGACTTGCATACATGACCAACATACACGACCATGTATATTGGTCGTGTATGCTGGTCGTGTATGCTAGTCGTGTATTCAGATCGTATATGTTGATATAGTCGTGTATGTTAGTCGTGTGTGCATTATTGTGTAATTTGCTATGGTCGTATATGCTAGTCGTGTATGCATGGTCAATATACACAACCAGTTTAGGTCGTGTATGCTAGTCGTATATGCATAGCCATATTTGATCATTTTTAAAAAAATGGCTATATTAGCACTTTTCTTTTTAGGGGTGACTAAATTTGCACTTCTCCCTTTTTTTATTTCCGCCACGTTTCAAGTTAACAAATCTTCATATGGAAAGAGATATATACTTAGATTTCGTCTTGTTTTTTTCTTTTTTCTTTTTTTTTGGTAATAAAGAGACTTAATTAGATTCTGTGTGTCTTGATGTTTCTAATTCCGCCTTTGCGTGCACTCCTCGACCAAACGAGATCCTCTATTGCCTTTCTATATTGCATCTCCTACTACATTAATAAGGGAACGACATGTGGCATAACTAAGGGTTCAAGATTTAGGGTATATATAAGAAAAATATATTTCCTAAATTTTAAACTCATTATCACGCCACATGTTGTTCTTTTGTTAATGTCATAGGAGATGCAATACAGAATGCAATAGAAGATCTGATCTCATAAATCGATACTAGATTGTATGTAAAGATTTTTTTTTTGAGCGGATTCGGTAAAGATTTTTAGACACTTGGTGTTCAAGTGTCAATGACATTATTGTAAATAAATAGTCATTAAATTAGGATTATTTTGATGCGTTAATTATGGGTTTTGGCGCCTAATTAACGTATCAAAATAATCCTAATGTCTTGCCACTAGTTAAAATTAGTTAAAAAAAATTAGGCATCTTGCCAAACTGCACCCTGAACCCTAAACCCTAGTTAGGCATCTTGCCTTACTGCAAATAGGAGCTCATCATCAAATATAGTCGATGAATCATTCGATTCATTAGCATTAGTTGAATAACAAGATGGTTCTTATTTAATTATTTATAATGTTGTTTTGTATATTAGTATTAAATTAACCTATACGTAGGAAGCTTTATTATATATATTGTTTATGTTTATTGTTGGTGCATTATGTGGTTAATAATATTAGAATGTCTCAATTTGTTATGAGATGTAATTTAGCTCATTGTTATAGCTGAATTCCACTGATAAGAGTTTTTAGAGTTACAGGCTTTTTAAGGACAGTAACTATGGGATATTCAATGATTAAGGATATTTTAATGCAGGCCCACTATTTGACGACAAATATTAAGCAACTTAACCCGCCATAGGACAATTTCAGGCCCGATCGGGCTCAATTTCACGTGAATCGAACGTGATCGAATTTCTGAGCCCAAACGCTTAGGTGGCATGCCAAATCATTTCCACGTCGGCACCACCTATAAAAAACATTAAACAGCTTCACCACGCTCAAATTTCTGGAAAAAACCAAACACCCCCGAATTATCATAATAAAATTAAAAAAAAAACCTAAACAAACCCCCAAATTAAACCATATTCAAATATATAATCCACTTCTTCATTTTCCCTCTCTTCACTCCCACCTCCGTTACTCAGCTTCAACCGTAACGCCGCCATGAACGCCGCCGCTCTCCTCCTCACACCGCTCTTTCTGGTGAAGCTCCGCACCGCCCGGCCGCTTTCTGTACCAAAGCGCAACATTATCCGCTCTCTGCCAATGGCCCGACCCATATCTTCCAGACCGAATTTTCGGGTCCGGGCTGACGACAGAGATGCAGACGGAGGTCAGGATGACTACGACATGGACGACGACGAGGTCGAGGAGGTCGACAATAAGAAGGAATTCGACGTCAATTACGACACAGGCACCGCTCTGGCTGTCGCCGCCCTTGGCAATGGTGGGGAGGAAGAAATTGCGATGGTGCATAGTAAGAGCTTTGTGTCGATTCAGGGATGGGACTCGGAGAAAATTGTGGATTATCGGATTAATGAAGATGAGTTTCATATGGTTTGTTTGTTGGATAGTGATTTTTCTCATTCGGAAATTTGGGGGGTTTGTTTAGGTTTTTATCTTATTTTATTATGATAATTTGGGGGTGTTTGGTTTTTCCAGAAATTTGAGCGTGGTGAAGCTGTTTAATTTATTTATTTTTTATATTTTTAGGTGGTGCCGGCGTGGAAATGATTTGGCATGCCACCTAGGAGTTCGGGCTCAGAAATTCGATCACGTGAGATTGAGCCGATTGGGCCTGAAATTGTCCTACGGAGGGTTAAGTTGCTTAATATTTGTCCTCAAATAGTGGGCCCGCATTAAAGTGTCCTTAATCGTCGAATACCCCATAATTTTTGTCCTTAAAAAGCCTCTAGCTCGAGTTTTTAGAAGTGTAAGATCCGACCCATCTATCTCTTCAATCTATATTATTTTAAATGAGCAAAGTTTCATAATCAAATCAAAAAGCAAATGAACTCGATGGTCTAGAGGCTACAAATAAATCTGTGTGGTTGTCTTGATGGCTCAAACATTACAAGGGATCTGATGACTTTTAAATCCTCTTCGATCGGCATTGCGGAGGGAGACAACTTCTTAGCCACACAGGGACCCATTAATCTCGATGAGTTCTGAAACACAATAGATTCGTATTCGAAAGAATGAAATCTCCTTCAAATTACGAACTTAACTTCTTGACATGGGAATTTTAGTATGAACAAATGACTAAAGGTTTGGAGAGTCCCTTATAGTGAGGGACGAGGCATGGAATCAACGGATGACAATGATTATCGCCTCTTCGTGATCAACGGCTAGGATTTGAGACGTTTCGGCTTAGAGAAAGTGGCATAGGACTCACTACAAAAAATTGAACTTTTAGCCACACATGTATATGTAGGTAAAAATATGCTTATGTGGCGATAGATACTTACCTACACATGAGGGAAATGTCAACATGTATAGTCATTTTTCTGTAGAGAAAGAGTTTTACCTACATCTGTGTATATGTGTGGACAAATCATTAAACATTTACCTACGCATATATATGTCACTAAAGATGTATTCTATATGTAGATAAACCGATTTTTTGTAAACTATAATTAAAGATAGAAATGACGTGGATAATAGTATACGTGCACCATTTGTATGTGTGGGTAAATGTGGTAATATATATGTAGGTAATTCGTTTTGTTATAATTGAATATTATGAAAAATATAATTATTTTTAGTTCAATTTTTTTTGTAATTGAATTAATTCTTATTATAATTTGCTAATAATATATATTTTTATATACGTAACATAAATAGTAAAAATTTATATTAATCACATCTTTTATTTGTCAATGTTTATAACCTATAAAAGCATAAGAAAAGATAACATGCAGTACAAATTAAAATATAACAAGACAATAATAGAAAAATTACTGCAGATATTTATTGAAACATAATAGTAGACAATGTATGTATACCAAACAATCTGTAATAGCTACAAAAATTTATACAATCAATCTAACATTTCCATTGCCTTTTGAGTAAGATATACCATGAGCAGGTCTGCAATTATGTCTCTCCAAAAATTGGATTAAATAGCTTCCAAGGTCTGTGAATTGGAGGAAATATGGATATGAAACCAAGAAGCTGCAAGGAAGTATGGTGGCTGTTAGAGTTTATCGTGCTATAAACATTAAATCAAATTAATTGCACTGATGAACAAAAGTATTACGAGCATACACTAATCTCATGGGGTAGATACTCTAAATCATTTGTCAAGTCCAGTAGATAGATACAAACTCATTCAACTGCAAGAAAAATAGCTCGTAAAACATTCTTTCACGCTTCCCAACATTGGTGCGCCTGCACCACACTGTAAAATAAAAGAAAACCAACCTCATGCATTTTATGAAGCATTGTCATTGGCTCAAAGATGAGAACTTGAATTGTAACCATCGGCGTGACATCAGAACTAATGGATTTTTGCATCATTCTTCAAAAACTAGGACAATCTTACAAACAAACTCTTGATCATGAAGATATGATGAGGAAAATGCTGATTATATTGGATTAATCATATGTGGAAACATTTTGATGACCTTATGCAAAAAACATAAACTAAAAAAAAAGTAAGACGAATTGGGATCAAACATCCATCATTTTTCTAGATATCACCACAAATACCAAAAAGTATTAAAGAGATTCAATGCAATACCTCTTGTCTCCATCTTTCTTTATGAGCTTCAACCTCAACATTCTCATTTCTTCCATCAGGATTTATGACTTGCATGCCTTAATAACTGAGGAAACTGGACAAAAGGCAGAGAACACACTCAAGAAAAATGCAAAGCTGAATTAAAAACATTGATCCATACTTGGAAATTGTAGTTATATTTTTTTTAAATCGAGTTTTCCCTGAAGTACTCCTTGCCTCCATCTCATGTATTTTGTGCATATACTTTAGATCTATCTAGCATCTAAAAGACCAATCAAATCTCATACTCCCTCCGTCTATTAATTCTGTACCCATTTGGTGCTGGCAGGAGCTTAAGAAAAGTTGATAAAGTGGAGTTGGTGGGATAAAGTTGTTTTTGAGGGGTATAGTTAATAGATGTAGTTAGTTTGTTCATTGTTTATTAACAAAAGTAGGAGAGAGAGTGCAAGTGTATGGAGAAAGGAGATTTACTGCCTTGGCTTTTTATTGATGAAAATGTGTCAATTAATTTTTTGTTTCGTGTATTTGCACGACTGAACTTCAATGTATCGATTAATTGTGTGCATGCTTTATTTTTTTCGATTTGTATTTGTAATGTCAGATTTTCATTTAATTTTATTGCATGAACATACCACAAGTGCACTAGAAACCCAAAAACAAAACTGCAAACTAAAGAGGAAACACAGCACATCAGGACAATCTTATTGACAATTAGTGCAGGGGATGACAATTATTCCTGCCAACTGCTGATTAAACTACGGTCGTCATCCTTAGACACATGTACAGCGGGAGGGATTTCTAAGTCCTAGATAATAAAAAAAAATTAAAAGTAATTAGCTCGGAGTTACTCAACAGACTAGTTTAACCAAGTAATTCAAACAAAAACATAAATCTAATTTATCATTTTAGACAATCGTTAATTACCATCATTCTGAGACCAATTAGATGACCAGCGATGTGTATGTTTTTGGTTGTTCAGAACTTAAGGTTTTATGTCTTTTTATGTGGATATAATGCACATTTAGGTGTTAATTTGTGTAGGAATCTTAGAGTCCGAGAGTGCAGAGATGTTGATGCGAGAAATCGAGAAAAGATAAGATTTTGTATGATTTTCCTGTGGAATTGAAGATGCAAGGAATATGGACTGAATTATTATTTTTGGATATTAATTATAGTTAGTATTTTATTATTATTTATTGGGCTTATTAAAAGTGTTTTAATTAAGCAAGCCCATAGTTGTTTTGTTTTTAGCGGCTACTTTGCCAGGCTTTAGTTCCATTATTTTTTTAATATCTTTCTAGCCGCATAGTTAGATATTAGGAGAAGAGTTTTATCTTGGGTAGACTTTTGTTTATTTTATTAGCCTTTAGGTTTACATACACATGCAGACTTTGTTTTGTTTCTGGCGAGAAGTTTTGAGGCGAAGAACATTAACGAAAATTTGGAGATTTCAAGTTTATTTATTTCAGTGACTATTTTCATTATCAATTTTAATTCCTTATTTTCAATATTATGTTTGTATTAATTTCTTTGCTTGCGTTTAATTTTAGTACGAGTAGCTAAATTTTTAATTATGCGAGAATATTGAAGCACTAGTTTAATAATTTGTGAGACTTAATTGTTCGTATAATTAATTTCTAGGATTTCAATTTATACCTTGTCTTTAGAGTCAAGTCCAATTTTATTTAAGCTTGATCAACTTAGATTTAATTGGATTACAGTCAATTAGTTCCCCCAATCCGTAATTGTTGGAATAGTGCTAATTAGTGATAAAGCTACCATGTTCGTAGTAGGAATAGATTGGTGAACGGATTATTACTTGCGTTCTTGGATAATTCGTTTAAATTGGGTTGCTTCAAAATTAAAAGCTATTAGAATATTAAATCTAGGACTGACGTTTCCAGCTTGGTTATGTTTTAATAAAAGAAATAGTTAGGTCTGGTGTCCACAGCTAATTATCGATAAAGTACATAGGAATTGGGGTATGTCCGCTGCATTCACGATACCCTATAACTGGTTGGTCCTAAAGAATTAATTAATCTTTATGTCGATGATCAGAGCCTAGACTAGTGTGGATTTATTCAAAGCCGAATTACTTTCTTTTGATTGATATCTAGTTTGCTATTTAGTTAATTTCTTATATTCGTAGTTAATTATAAAACCCAAATTTAAGGCGTGGTGGCTATACCAAAGTTGATTTATAAGAAAAATAAGTTATAACCCATTCTCTGTGATTCGACCCTACTTATTGCTATACTCATTTTGATTCTGAGCAGGATTTGCAGGAATTATTTGGGAGTATACGACGCTCCTCACCAGCCACTTAGCCACTTCATATGATGCTCCGATAAACCAATATGAAAAAGACAATAAATTGAAGCAACAAAACAACCTACAGTATCAAGATTACCTCCATGATTATCAAAGAATATGGAATAAAGAATTTTAAACTACGTAAAGAAAGGATCACATTAAAATTCAACCTTATCGAGGTGAATGAGGAAGGCACCAAAGTTGCTACAGTGCTGCTGTTTCTGTTTTTATTCTTTTAATCTCACAGGCAGTCTCGAAATCAATAAGCCACTTCATGTTAGTGATCTAAATTAATTCAGAAAAAAAAAAATTATACCTACTAATGAAGTTTTGAGATAAGCGATTCATTCTCTCTTTGATTTCAGGACTAGAGGTTCTCTGTTCTTCCTACGACATGTTAGAAGAAAATAACACAAATATCAGCAAATTCATTGAATTGTTTACGAAATTCTTTCAATTTAGAGCAATCTATGCTATCAATTTAGGTGGTCCATTGAGAAATAAAAGCTTTCAATTTCCTAGAATAACTAACGTCTTGTGTCATAAGATATATATGCATTCTGATTCAAATCAATTTATACCAACAACAACATACCTCAGAACTATCAATGCAATTAGATTGCTCACCAAATCGACAAACACAGTGTAGTCGAATTTGCAGTATTGATTTGTCGATGTATCTGTCTTCTTTTTCCTGAACACGAAAGGAGAGAATTCCTCCCAAGAATGAATCTATCCATCCACCTATAAATATAAACAAAATCATAATCCATATCCGAAGAGAAAGAACATAAACAGATAAAAAAGGCGACAACAAATAACATTCCCTGTTTCCGATAGTTCGAAATTTTGCGCTTGAAAGCTGCCGAAGTCTAATGTGAAATTATCAATTTTTGGAAGTGGGTATTGTTTGAGATGAAGGGGAATAGAAACTGTCCACGCGTTGTTTAAAGGATTTTTTTTCGTGTAGGGCGTTGTTTTCACCTCTCTCTCTCTCTTAAAACAAGTTTACTCGCTTTTTAATATTTTAATATTTTAAAACGTGAGTTCTGAATATCCGGAAAGATTTATCACTAATCTACCAAATATGTAATTATTTTTTCCATTTCTCTATCTTTGTTTTTTTTTATTTGACTTTTCTTTTGTAATTCTACTAGATAATTATTCTAATGCGTAAATTTTTTGGTAAGGTTATGTGAATTAAGTTTTATTTAAATTTTGAAGTATGACATGAACTTTTTTATAATAAGACTTGTGTATTACAAGTCATTATTGATAAAATAAAAGTAAAATTTTATTTCTCACACCTGTCAGATTTTAATATTATATATGTACGAGTCATTCACCAAAATTTATAATATTGTGTGGCCAAGAATTTTATTCACCATATAATAAATTTTTAAAGAAACGAAATTCAATTGAAAAAATAATAAACAAATTAAAGCTATAATATAAATGTGATCAAATATTTTTCCCCACACTTATTTAAGATAAAACTTAATAATTACTGTAAAAGTTTATTAACTACACGTATACAGTCGAAAGAGGAATTTCCCAAAAATAGCACATCTTCTCTATCACTTTAAATTATGTAACCTTTTTTAATCTCTTATAATTATGTCACTTTTTGACATTTCTATCCCTCCTTACTCTTTTTTACACCCTTTCTTTTTGTTATTCTCACTCTTTCTCTCTCTCTCTCTTCTATATCTCTCTTCTCTCTCTCCACTATTTCTCTTCCCTCTCTCAAAATTAGTCGCCGCAGCGCCGCCGTCACTCCATCAACGCCGTCGGCTTCACTGCTCTCTCCGTCGTCTTCCTCCTCTACTTCGAGCCGATTTGCCTCTTCCTGCAGCACCACCTCCTCTTCGCCGCCGCCAACTTCCTTTACTCCGCCGTTGCCCTCCACTGGGAGATGTCGTAGTGCATCGTCTCCTCCGTCCCTAACTGGTCCTCTGTCACTTGCTCGACACCTTCGCGCGCGTACGATGCAGCGATGCGGCGACTGATTCCGCCCTAATTCTGCAGAAAATTTCCGCATTCCACCCTAATTCTGTGACTAAAAGTTGAATAGATTAACAACATTTGTCGATGTCTTGGTTAGAGAGGCGGGATTTGATGGGGCACCATTTGTAGGGTTTGGTGAGGGAGAGAGAGTGGAAATTGAAGGGGAGTTTAAGAGAGATGGGTCTGTGGGGAATTGCAGAGTAATTGCAGGGGCGGGGCGGAGTGGTTGGAGATGTGGGTAGGGGAGCCTGCAGAGTAGGCGGTGTCGACCGGTTGCAGCAATTTCCTAGCGCGCGTAAGGCGGCGGTGACGGTGGCGGCGCGACGATAAGAAGTCGGGCTTGGCGGTGTCGGAGGGGATGACGCTGTCATCGCGGGACTGCGATTTGGCGGCCTGCCACCAAGGCATTGTTTAAGAGGTGGTGATCAGGAAAGGAGCTGTGTTGCTGCTCATCAATGGCGGTAGGGATGTGGGGCCCACGAGGAAGGAAGAAGGAAATCCCCATGGAGAGGACGGAGCAATATCTGGAATTAGATGGAATTAGATTTTTTTTGGTTATTTCACTACTATTTTTTTGTGATTTCACGATTTAATAAATGTTGCTTTCCATTTTATTTTTTTGTTCACATTGAATATGTTCTTATTCACATTTTTTGTTATTTCACTATTATTGTTTTGTTCACATTTTTTTGTGATTTATTTGTAATTTACGTTGCAATATAAATGTTGTTTTCCAAATTTTTTTTGTTCATGTTAAAATTGTTCTGATTCACAACTAATTTTTTGTGATTCACAATTTTTTTTGTGACCATCGCCGGTAACAAATTTTTTTTGTGCGAGTCCTGCTTGGTGATAGTCACTAAAAGAGATGGAACTAATTTTTTTTAGTGAGTCACAAATATTTTTTGTGACAACTGCCGGCGGCTGAAGAAAAGTGCTGGTGAAATATTTTTTTTTTTGTTCGGTCACAATTTTTTTTCGTTACTGCCAGCAGTTGTGGTGGCACGGCTGGTGGCAGAAAAGTGGTGGTGGAACCATGAAAGGGGGCTCCCTTGTTCATGATTTTGCCCTAACCAAAAACGTCGCCGTATTTCCCGACACACAGATGGTGATCAATCTTTCGGAGATTGTTAGAGGGAAACCGATAATGAGTGCGGATGTGAAGAAGACTCCGAGGCTGGGTCTGATTCCGCGATACGCGGAGGATGATAGAGAAATGTATTGGATGGAGGCGCCGGGGTTGAACGTGGTGCACACGGTTAACGCATGGGAGGAAGACGGCGGCGGGAAAATAGTGGTGGTTGCGTCTAATGTATTGAACGTTGACCGCGATTTGGAGGATTTAGCTCTCATAAATATAGAGAGGATAATAATCGACGCCGCGGCGAAGACCATCGTCGCCAGATATCCTGTTTCTAGAGAAAACCTCGACTTTGGCGTCATTAATACTCTCTACTCCGGAAAGAAGAATAGGTAGTAGAAACTGTGCACGCGCCTATATATTTTCTTTTAACAGATTTTTTTCCCGGCTCTGCCTTCGTACGGCTCACTTTCACTTCAATTATTAATATGAGGAAAATCTTTGGGCAACAAATTGGATTTTTCGGCTCGCTCTGAGGCCTTCGACTCCTCTCGCTTGAATATTAACCAAAGAAGAAGCGGCAAACAAAAAAACGAAAAAACAAACAAAAATGGAGCAAAAATAAATTCGGAATTAAAAAAAATCAATTTTTTTTTTAAAATTCAAAAAAAAATCAACGGCTTGATCGGATCAACTTAAGTCCGACCCGGATCTGAATCGGGTCAACCTGGTCTCACCTTACATATGGTTTAATTATGAGAAATCAAGAGCGATTATTTTGGAACAATTTAAGAGGGATAAAGAAAGGCGACTGGTAATTAGACTACTAATTTCCAACTCAATTAATGATTTTTAATCCAATTAAATTTATTAGTCCTCAAATAATCTCATTGAAATTAAAAATAATTGAATATTAATCAATTAAATCAAATATTTTTAACTCATCTTATATATGCAGGTACGTGTATGCAACGGTAATAGAGAGTATGCCTAAGATGATAGGTTTGGTTAAGCTAGATCTGTCATTATCGGAGGCGGATTGCACGGTGGCTAGCCGCATGTACGGACCGGGTTGCTACGGAAGTGAACCGGCTTTCGTGGCAAGGGAGCCGGACGATCCGGTGGCAGAGGAGGATGACGGATATTTGATGACGTATGTGAATAACGTGAATACACAAGAATCACATTTTGTGGTGATGGATGCGAAATCACCCACACTTGAAATTGTTGCTGCCGTTAAGCTGCCTCGTAGAGTGCCTCAAGGCTTCCACTCTATCTTTGTGAAACAAAGTGAACTCAAAATGTGAGGATGTCACATTTGATTAAATTTCAATTAAGCAATTAAAGATCAACAAAATCCCATGTGTGCATCACATATTGACATGTACGAACCAATTATATATAGTACACGTAGTGTGTTCATCAATCAAATGTCTTCAGCAAAATATATTTTGATTCTCAACTTGTCAACAAACAATATTTGTTTGTACGAACACACGATGGTATACTATAACTAGTACTCCCTCCGGGATCCTATATTGTGAAGTTGGCACAATGTAAGAGCCGTTAGATTTGCGACACCTCATCACCCTTCTATAAGTCATCTTTTCAAAAATAAAGTTTTATTCATAATTTAAATTAATATTATATTCTAACCATAGGTTTAGTGGGTAACTTAGGTTATGTTGAGTCAAAAATACTGTTTTAGTCAACAGATTTGTGGGCCCCACGTTTGACATCATGGCCAAAATTTGAACTCCATGGCCATCGACGTTGAAGGTGGCCAGAATGTGTTCCGATGATGAATTTTTTTTATGGCCTAGAGTGGATCGTTAATAACTCGTGATTCTATCTCTAAATATTTCCATGGCTAAAACTTAAGTTTCCGATTGACGTAAGGATGGAAGAAAGAAAAGATAGTTAAATCGTTTAATTTAGGCAAATGTAACAAAACACCCATTTTTTGTGCTTCCCTCATTCTAAAGTCCTCCATCCCTTCGACGGCGAGCGATTGAACGCCGGATTCTGTTTGTGAGATTTTCCGGCGACCATTGTAACAACTCAAAATCTTTGTGTTCAAGTATCCCTCTTTGAAAGTTCCTATTTCTGTTGGGCGATAAAATTGGTTCGATTTGTAGTCGTATTTTTGTCGTTCGTCCTTTTTCAGTTCGTCGATTGTTGCGTTCGATTGAGCTTCGATTCCGGTTCGATTCGTAGGCGGCGTATTTGAGCCTTGACATATGGCTTGGATTGTTTTTTCCTCCATGCTCATTTCCATCGATGTCGACGTTTTCTGTTGATCCATTGCCTTGACGAGGACGACGTAGAATTGGAAGTAAGTTGTTGTTCATATATTTTAGCTTAGTTGCTTGAACATTTTTTCGATGATTTTTTGCAGCTATGGGCTTTTAAATGATAGAAATTATTCGTTTGCCTAGTATGTGTTTGATTAAATGTGTGTGCTTAGGGTTTATGGGTTGCCTTGTTTTGAAATTCTGCATTGTGTTTTTGTTATTTATTTTTGGATTGATGGTGTTAATTTTTTCCCATAATTGAATTGAATTGAATTGAATTGATGTCGAGATGTCTGTACCATTATTGAAGATGGGGAGGAAGTTGATGTGTCTAAAATTGTGTTAGTAATCCGATTTTATGTGACTTACATTTGCAGGTGGTTGGAAATTTGCATTAAGTCGATATGTTGGTATTGGTTATGTTGATTTGAATGTGGAATTGCCTATGTTGGTGAAGGTTTCACGGTTAATATGGGAGTTGGGGATGAAAATATGGGAGTTGGCGATGAAAATTTGGGAGCTGGGGATGAAAATTTTGGAGTTGGGGATATTGATTTGAAGGTGGCTTTGGGTTTAATACCGCCTCCACCGGGTTTTGACTTTAGCAAGTTTGAGTCGAAATTTGATGATGATGATGACGAATCTGCCCGAGTCGTTAGGCCTAAGTTTGTTGGTAATTGGCCTAAGTCTGTTTTTAATCCTCCATGTAATGGTGAGGAGGACAGAGATTGCTGTATTGTGGGTGGCACATCTAGTAAGCTTTTTAGTGTGGAGATTAATGGGCCATTGAAGAATGGTGTAAACGAACCTCGTGTCGTTGATTTAAGTAAGAATCCGGTGGTGAAGGAGTCAAAAGCAGAAGAAGGAGGTGTAGGAACGAGTGAGATTCCATTGAAGGAGATCAAAAGACAAGAAGAAGGCGGTTTTGAGAATGAAAAGCATGGCAGTCCATGGAGGGAGATAAAAACAGAAGCACATGATGTTGAGCATGATGAGAAGGAGTGTGAAGTTCCAGTAAATGAGGCGAAGAAGGACGAACCTGATGTTGATGAAAAAGATGAAGAAACAGAGCGTGATGTTGGAATGAATGGTAGATTAGCGGCGGCCCGAAATTGTTTTGATGTCGAGGAGAAATTAAAGATTGGCACTGAGTTTCAAGATTTGGAGCAAGTTTATCTACTATACTGTCAGTATAGTCGGTGGAAAGGTTTTAGTGTGCGTAAAGGAGAACAACGCTATTTCGGGAAGACCACCAATATTAGATATAAGGAGTTTACCTGTTCAAGTACCGGGTTTCCTAATTATCGAAGCTATAAGCACAAGCTATGCATGTACAAGAAGCTTGTAGTCCGCACGAACTGTAAAGCGAGAATCTCTGTGTCAAGGGAAGATTTAGGTTCTTTTTTTGTTGTCATCTTTGAGAAGGAGCACAGTCACGAGCTCGTAGACTTTGATCAGACATTTCTGTTGCGATCCAGTCGTCACATGAGCTATGCTAAGAAATCCGTAATGGAAGCTCTCCATTCGTCTGGTATCGGTGTTACCGCTGCATTCAATTTCATGGCGAAGGAATGTGGCGGCGTGCAGAATGTTGGATTCACGAGGAGAGATGCATATAATCATATGGACAAGGTCAGGTTGGAGACGAAGGTGGAGGATGGAGATGCAAGGCTGTTGTATGATTATTTTAGTGAAAAATTCAGTTCGGATCCTTTCTTTTTCTGCAAGTATCAGCTCGACGACAGTGGACGGCTCATGAATATTTTTTTCAGGGATAATCGATGTGCTTTGGACTACGATGTCTTTGGCGACGTCCTGTCCGTTGACACCACGTACCGGACAAATAAATACAACATGATATGCATGCCTTTTGTAGGCATTAACCATCACACGCGCAATGTCATGTTCGGCATGGCTATGCTGTCGGACGAGACAACCGGAACATTCATGTGGCTGTTCGAAACGTTCTTGCAGTCCATGCATGGAAAACAGCCAAAGGTAATCTTCTCTGATCAGTGTAGGGCAATGATGAATGCTATTGATGTTGTTTTCCCCAAGTCCAAACACCGTCTCTGTCAGTGGCATATAATGAAGAATTGTGCATCAAATTTTGGTAAGTTGCATGGGGATTCATCCTTCAAGTCTTTATGGTACAAATGCATGAACATTGTGGAGAGCGTGGAGGATTTTGACAGTACGTAGCAAGTGATGATGGAGAACTATGAAATTCCCAACCGTGGGTGGTTTGATGGAATGCATAGTATGCGGGAACGGTGGGCGTCTTGTTTTTCACGCGGCATTTTTACCGCTGGCCTCCTTGCCACTTCGCGGAGCGAGTCAACGAACAGGGTTTTGAAAGATGTTGTGTGCCACACTGTTGCCTTGATTGATTTTGTTAAACAATATGAAGAAATTTTAAACAAGTGGCGAAGCACAGAGCGAACGGAAGATGCATTTGGGATTTGGGAGCCGGGGCAGGCCATCACTCATTGTGGCCTTCTTAGAAAAGCTGCTGCCGTATTCACCCGTACAATTTATAACCAGTTATAACATGACCGCGCGAACTGCATCACAGTGGTTGTTGATGTGAAGGCTGTCGTTTCGCTACCCGACAACAACAGCAAATATACTGCTAGATGCCGAGAAATACCTGATCATGATCGCACGGTGGTGTTCAATTCAGTCACCCATATAGCCACGTGTGATTGTGGGAAGTGGGAAACTGAAGGCTTGATTTGTCGGCACATTTTGAGGATATATGTCATTGAAAATGTGAACGACATACCTGATGCTATGATTTATCACAGGTGGACAAAAAGAGCCAAAGATCTCAACATTCCTTTGCAAGATAATACTGTCGAGGAGAGTGCAACGATGAGGCACATGACCATTCGTAACGAGTTTATGAGATATCTGTCTGAGCTCGTTTCTACCGGGTTGAAGGTCAACCCTCATGCTTGTGAGAAATTCCTTGAACGAATGAAGGATGTGACTGAAGAATTTAAAAAAGTGTTGTGGACTAATGGTGAGAATAGTTCTGATGCTCCGGTGAAGCAGGCCCCTGTTACCGTTCCCCTGTTTCGCGATCCGAGAAGGATTTGCCCCCGTGGTTTTGCCAATATTAGAAAGCCAAATCCTTTCCATTCAAAGGGCGTGAAGAAGCGTCGAAAATCCACACCCAAAGGCAGACCGGGTATACTTATTCGTTTAAATGCACTTGTGTTGTATTCTGTTTTGAGATTTGTGTAATTCGTTTTATGGTGTTTTTATTTTGTATTGCAGCAAGCAAAGCAAAGGTGCATGAGACGTCACCACTGAAAACCCAAGACTTCATGCCACCAAGCAACGCGGACAAAACTGAGAGGGAGAAGGAGAAGGCCGGTGATTCCAACATTGATGACTATGACAATTATTTCTTTCCATTATCGCTTTGACGTAGCTATTTCGATGCGTAGAAATTATGTATCCATAATTTGTTTTCAGACAACTTTTACGATTTTCATTTTTGTAATTGTTGGGGGGAGTAATGCACTATGAATTTGGTATGTATTGTAGGTGTAAGATCGAATTTCTGGGAGCAACATACATGGAGATTTCGTTTGTATTTTTTAATTGTTTCTGCATGCATTGTGTTTGCTAAAATGCCACAAGCACTTTTGTTTTATGTTCTGTATTTCTTTATGCACGCATCGTGTTCGATGAAATGCGTCATTTTTTTTTTCTTCTTTGCTGTTACAGCAACCTTAATTTGCTATTGCACTTAATTGCACCTGAAATGCTCGCATAAATGACAGGACCTTTTTTAAAGTTCACTACTTAATAGTAGGTAGGAAATACATAATATTTAGGCGTAGAATGCATTTCATGGCACAATTTCAGTGCGGAGATGCATACGAAGACATCATTACATCTCTTAAATATCGCTCTCATTAATCAATCCAAGTAATTCATGCCGTCATCGTCGGTGCTTGGGCACTCCAAAGCAAATACTTGTGCTTCGATATCTGAATCCGGCGACGGTGTCGGGCTTGGTGGTTTAAACTCAGTGAAGATGCGGCCCAAGTAGATCCAATTCGCCTCTCCTTCATGACGGTAACACATTAATTGTGGATTTTCCTACACCAAATATTAAAGAAATAATTAATAGTAGAAAAAATTTGATCATCCTTTCATTAAAAAGGTTACCATTGTACCGTTGCAATTTTCTTCCATGTAGCTTTTGACGCTTCCACTTTCCACACCAATCCGTATTGAACTTGGACGACATCCTCCGTGTTCCAAAGAGCGTTGAAATTATTTTAACGTTGTTCCCACTCTCCAAGCTTACGACGCCACCCTCCTATGGAAATCACTGGTCCACCGTTCATTTCAATTGATCTTTTTGCTCCATGCATCATCTCTTCTCCGGTTAAACCTTGAATTCATTCCAAATGAAGAGCACGTAGAGCCCTCTCCTCCACGCTTCTTGACCACAGACCCGTGTAGAAGACTTCGTCTTGTGAGATTGCTCTTACGGGTGCCATTTTTTGTGCTATGGTAAGTGCCTATTGTTGGCATACATCCATCCATTCTTATAGATGAACATGTTAGTTTGTTTTTTTTTAAAAGAAAGTGTAAGTTGCAGCAATGATGTGACTACTCCCCACTACTAGACATATGACTTACCATTTTTATAGATGAACATTATTTACGTTGTCACTATGCATCTTTTGTCATGTGAAGTCATTTTTACAGTTTACTGTTGACGTATGTGAAACTATATTTTTCACCATGGCTAAAGTAATGATAAGACAGATTACAAACAATGAACTAGAAATTCATCCATGGCCAAATACAAGTTACTATGACGTTGCAAACAATACAATAACTTCATCCATGGCCAAAGAAAAATTTTACACCCGCATAGCAAAAGCACAACTATCCGCCATATGGTCGAAACAGCAACCTCAAATCATCGTAAAATGGCTCCTTCCGATTTTTGTAGACCGCGGCTAACGGGCACACCTAAAATACAACAAATATGTTAGTGTCTGAGTTAATTTTCGATTGCCATAGAATATGATGAATACGAATCTTACATTCAATATTCGCTGCCACCCCACTTTAGTTTTCGGTGATACTTTCCTAGTGTTGTCGTCGTAGTTGACGTCCTCATGAGCCATCAAATAATTAATTGTACGCCACCTTACTCTAAACTCGTCAACTTTCCGCCACAATGCAGGAATGGGGAAATCTTGGCCAGTTTCTCGCAGTATAATTTGTTGCACTCTTTCAATTGCGGTGCGGTTATTGTTGCCGCCTTGGATCCATAACCCTTGAAGCCACTGCTCCTTCAACAACGCAAGGAAATAAGCCTCACCTTGCTTAGTCCATAGGCCATTTTCATCACCGAAATACTCGCGCCATTGCTTAGAGTAACTCATAATTTTTGTGGAGTCTCGTATAGCTACCGAGATGACTCCTTGTATGAACTTATAATTTAAGTAGTAGTTGGCTTTCTAAATCATTCCACTGTAAAAGCAAACAAAATTTTATACCTTTATTTCATGCATGTGCTTATTGGGCCCCAAACATGCAGATTTAATAGCATTTTAGAATCTTTACATTTCCAAGACAGAAGCCTTTTTTTGTTAGTACATTTAATATATTTGAGCCAGATTCTTACTCCATCTACTTCATTTCACAGTTTAATAACCGAAAAACATTTACTGGTTATACATTAGCAATACATAATAAATAGTCCAATACACTACGGTACACCGTACACTCCGGCTCCATTAATTACAATATCTAAGGAAAGACTTGGAAGATGTGGTGCAAAAACAACTTGGATGCGACGAGACATCTTTTTTCTACAATTTTGCCATTGCGATCTGATATATTTTTTTCAAAAAAGCTCATGAACAACCTCGTGTTCACACAATTTGCCCATGAAATACCCAATGCAGCTTGTACATGTCTTCCCGACGTCATTAACCAATCACCAACGCGGAATACATCTGAATTTGGAATCACGTCCGTCACTTGATTTGTAACAACTACAGCCACATGAAACTTGTATGCCATTTCTCTTAGTTTACCAGAAATTTTGAAGAATAAATGCATTGTTTCCCTCAACATCTTCGAGTTATTTTCGAACACTCCTCTAAATAACGAAGCAATTGAGTCAATTATTATGAGCCTTATATTTGAATTAGGAATGTTACCTTCTAGACGTGGCAATATGTCTTCCAGTGTATCAAGACTTGCAACAGATTCAATAAAAATATTATCGAACACCTTATCGCCGTTATGCCCTCGCCGGAATGCTAGTTGGTGCAGACGCCTCATTGGAAATGGCATCTCAGTGTGCAAGTACAGCCCCGAACCTTCGAGGCCACCTTTATTCACCGGAAGTTGCACATTCAGTAGCAATTGTAGGGCCAATTGAGTCTTCCCAACTCCGCTTTCTCCAACTATTTCTGTTATCATACCGCACGGAATGCCTCCATCGAAGCTCGCATCCAATAGCGCGCAGCCCATGCTAAGTTTCGGTTTAGGCGTATGAGAAACGGGGATTAAATGATCAATATTTTCATTTAAATCGTTCTCCATAATTCTGTAACCCGTTTTTTTTTACCGTTAATATGCATACTTTGTTACATTGGCTTCATCT
The DNA here is from genome assembly GCA_029490685.1 of Schizonepeta tenuifolia. Classification (NCBI taxonomy): domain Eukaryota; kingdom Viridiplantae; phylum Streptophyta; class Magnoliopsida; order Lamiales; family Lamiaceae; genus Schizonepeta; species Schizonepeta tenuifolia. The sequence continues at coordinate 95,888,109 of CM055957.1, read as the reverse complement.
ATTAAATAATAGAACTATTACTAGGCGTGAACTTTGTAGTTCAATAATTCTCTGTCACCTACTCTACTTTGTCTTGTAGGTATCACATGCATGCATTGAAATTATGCACGCCTCCCTTGGCCACTGTAAGTGAGAATCCTTCTGCAACATATTTTGTTTTGGTGTGAAAGTGGATTGGCCATTTTGTTTGGGTGTGTAGGTAAGGAATCTCCACTATTTGTAGTGTAGTGTTATCAAGTCAATCATTCATCTGTGGTGTAGTAGACTGTATGAAATGCGTGAAGAGGGAAAGTGCTTTCAATGAAAAATGAGTGACAGGTTCACGTACGAAACTGAAAATAGACTGCCTTCATTTTTATCTTCTAAAAGGAAAATAGGCTTCATGACGTCAAAACAAACACTAAACATCGAACTAGACCAGTACAAAGAGGCCGAAAGTGCCAAAATACATTGCAAATACAAAATAAAATATCGGTGAAGACTCCGTAGATTTTGAACTTAGTTTTCATCCACCATCGGTGTTGTGTGTTGCTCGGACGGTAAAGACTCCTTCTTCGTCATCTTTATCCTGAGGATGTTCCCCATCCATTCCGACCTACAAAAAAAGTTTTGTCGCTAACTATGAAGAAATTGAGGGTGGAAATGTTAAAAATGTATGGATGTCGCCTCTTCTCACCGCATTTGTTCATAGAAAATCCAATTTCATGTTGGCCATTGCGATCTAGAAAATAAGTACTAACCGCCACTATTGAATAATGTTTTCTATACTTAAATGTACTATGGCTATGGGATTTCACTCACAAAATGAACTTGGCCACAACATTTTAATGTATATAGTTTGATAGTAATGTATACTTCTACATTAGTTGCGGATATCGTAACAGATACAAAACTCTTCCCGTAACGATTGAGGTTTGTCCGAATGTTCAAGTTCAATACTAAAGTCCATAACTCATACTTGTCTTCCAATGGTGATGTTTGTGTGCTCGTTTGCTTTAATGGGGCGTGTTGCCTTCAAAGAGAATGTAATTACCTTATATTTCTTATTACTGTTTAATAAAACTTACTGCCATTGACGACAAGATATAAAGTCATTATGGCCAAATCGACTATTTAAATTTTACTGATATGTCGTTGGCTACTGAGAAATTATGTTGAGATTTTCATGGCGAGTCAAAATTGGGTAATATAATATTAAATTAACAAGGGATCTTACAGCAAATTGGAAGTCCGTAACTTTCTTATGAACTAATTGAGCTCATTTGAATTTTGGGACACAGTAACCTCACATTGCCTTGTAATCATAGTGGCCTTTTTAAAAAAAGTTTTAAAACAATTCATCAATTGTTTAATTTAGTAACGCAACATGTTAAATGTCCGTCGCCATGATTCAATAAATATGATTTCGTAGTGGCCAAATTAACTTATTCCATAATTTCCATAACATCACTATGGCTTTTACAGTTAACACAGGCATTCTCGTTGGCGAAATGGAAATATAAATGTACGTACTTTAAATTGAGTTTACCTACAAAGAAATATAATATAATATAACTTGAGGTATGAATTTGGGAGTAACTATTACACAAACACGTATCAAAAAAACTTTAAATCATTGTGAAAAAAATGGCGGGAAGGGTGTGTGCCAAAATTGAAAAGATTGACTTTATATTCCAGCATCTCTTTGCTATTTATATTTCTTCGAATTAACTGTAACTTTCAATTGTTTGGATCTCAAATATGTCGTCATCTTCCCGTGCGAGTAGCTATCGGACCACGGGTTTCACTTCAACAGAACCACCGCGCCGGTGCTTCACCCACGACATTGACCTCAAGATCGTACCTTCGAAGACTCCGAAGAATCCCTTCCGTCGCTATTTGGCATGTCCGATTTGTGGATTTAAAACATTTATCGACCCGGAAATGCTTCCGTACCAAAGAAAATGCGTTGCGAATCTAATGGCGGAGCGGAACTACTACGCCAACATGACGAAACGCTTGAAGGTCTGTGTGTTTGGGCTTTTGGTGCTTCTTGTTTTCTTAACTGCCATTTCCTTCGAATGGACAAGAACCCAACTTTGTGGGTTAAGTGGAAGGGGAATGACTAGATTGATGTAGGGGTTGACATCTATAAATCACCTTACATGAGTAGTAATGTATGTATGGTGTTTGTGAAATTGCCTAAATCAGATTTCGCAAGGGTTCAGTCTAAATGGTGTTTGATTAATGGCGTTTGTCAAATTTTCAATTTTTTTTTTTGTAGTAATCATTACAATGTAGCTATGGTGTTTGTGAAATTGCCTAAATGACATTTTCAAACTCATTGATATATGTTGTAAGCAAATTCAAAGGTATGTATGCTGTTAACTGTAACTTTCAATTGTTTGGATCTCAAATATGTCGTCATCTTCCCGTGCGAGTAGCTATCGGACCACGGGTTTCACTTCAACAGAACCACCGCGCCGGTGCTTCACCCACGACATTGACCTCAAGATCGTACCTTCGAAGACTCCGAAGAATCCCTTCCGTCGCTATTTGGCATGTCCGATTTGTGGATTTAAAACATTTATCGACCCGGAAATGCTTCCGTACCAAAGAAAATGCGTTGCGAATCTAATGGCGGAGCGGAACTACTACGCCAACATGACGAAACGCTTGAAGGTCTGTGTGTTTGGGCTTTTGGTGCTTCTTGTTTTCTTAACTGCCATTTCCTTCGAATGGACAAGAACCCAACTTTGTGGGTTAAGTGGAAGGGGAATGACTAGATTGATGTAGGGGTTGACATCTATAAATCACCTTACATGAGTAGTAATGTATGTATGGTGTTTGTGAAATTGCCTAAATCAGATTTCGCAAGGGTTCAGTCTAAATGGTGTTTGATTAATGGCGTTTGTCAAATTTTCAATTTTTTTTTTGTAGTAATCATTACAATGTAGCTATGGTGTTTGTGAAATTGCCTAAATGACATTTTCAAACTCATTGATATATGTTGTAAGCAAATTCAAAGGTATGTATGCTGTTTGTCAAAAGGACTAAATGAAATTTTGCAACACGTTTATAAATATGCATCATTTTTATACACGGTCGGATTTACGTTGATCGAATAATTCTCCGTAAAAATAGTACAGTTCATAACCTGGTCGAAAAATCAATAAATAAATGGTGTAGATCATAAATGTATTTGTACCAACAATTGAGGCAAACTCTCAGTTTTAATATTTCCAAACCATTTTTTCCATAACTGCACAATCTAAAATTGCCACAAGTGAGTAAATACATCACTTGTGGCCTGCCAGTTTAAGACAAAAGCGCCAAATACACGCGCAAGAATGCAATTGTTTACAACAAAAATTAGATTCTAATTGTTTCCCACAAAAAATTAGTACAAGTCAAGCCACATCGACTTCATAGCAGTGTACATGTATACCATAAGGCATGAGCCTTTGTCAAAAGATGATTCCACATAATTCATGCTACGTTCAAATCCGCAGCCTCGAGTTAAAGAACTCGGCACAGTAGTAATCCCTGCTTCGTGCACTAAAACCACCACCAGACAAATAAGTGACTGGACGACCCGCAGCCAGACACTCGATGAATTTCATTGCATAAATTCCACAGTCGTGATAATTTGGCTGATGCGGCGTGTGTGTATGTTCAACGATATCCCATACATCATTGGCCGGGCCTTTGAAGTGGGTGGCACCGGCTGACCGACACATCCAATCAAGCCTGAATGACATACGCAGAAACTGCTCCTTCACTGACTGCCATCTCCTTCGAGTAGCGCACATTGAATCATAAATAATAATTTCCTGCTCAGGGATCCGAATGGCGTACGCAACGAAGTGATTTTCAAACACCTGTGCAATCCCAAATACCTGATCAACCTCTCTCCACGGTTTCCCAAGCCTAGCGGGCCTCCTTCCCTCGACATATGTCATCAGAAAAGAGCGATATTGTGTTACATCGACCTCAAACATATAGAGCTGCAACAAAAAAAAAAAATACAATTTACACTCAACCGCTGTGTTTTTAACAATGAATTCAAACAACAAAAGTAAGGTTGGAAAGGGGAAACTGTACCCAAAACCAACTCTCAACCACGGTCCACCGTTGAGTGAATATGTTCGGTTGGGTTTTTGCTTTGTAAAGCAATAGATTCAACAACGCATCACAATTCTGCAATTATTATATCAATGAGATTGTTAGAAAAACAAACATCCAGGTTCTTAACTGGTGCAAATTGTAATGCATAGATGTTAACAAATTGAAGTAAATTACATAATCTATTCATTCTAAACGTACTTACATACCACTAACCTATAACCTAGTCTTAACACTCATCGTTTCAGAAATTATAATGGAATTGTGGACAACTTACCGTCGTCGTCAACCATCTACATTTTTTGGCTATCAAAGTGTCAAAAAACCATTGCCCAACCTTGAACGGGCAAACACTACGGAGTTTGAATGCACTGCAACAATTAATACAAAAATTGTTCCAACTAGGTCAGTCCATGCATGATGAATGCGGTGGAAGTGAGATTACAAAATACGAAATAATAGAATTTAAAAAGAAATATACCTCTCCTGCGGGGATGGATTCTCGTACCAAGTAAGAAACGGCTGCACATATGTCTGGTGGTATGTCTGCAGTGGATCAAACATGTCATTTACCGGGGCAAACCTGGTAGTAATCATTCCTGTCTTGCTACGCTGCGGGCCACGCTGCTTATCATTCACCGACGTGGAGCCTTCACTGCTGGAGGATAACAACATTGGGTTTGACATAGTGTTGTATTTCCTTTGGTTTTCATCACATGTCTCACCCGGGATCACCCCATCATGCTCGACTACATTGTCAGCCCTTTCGGCAGGATCAACGGCCTCCACTACTTTCCCCGTGCCTAAGATATCATTGGATAGGTGATCCACTAACTGACCCAGCTTCTCCATATCAACTTGCACATCTTCTGTTCTATCTTCTTCCTTTTGCAATTCAACATGCGAGTCATCACCACCTACACCATTGCCATCTAAAGCATCTTCCTCCTTTGCTACATCATCACAATCTACTCCATCATCTTCATCACCATCCACCCCATTCGAATCATCACCATGTAACACATCATCAACATCACCAACTGCCGCATCATCATCATCGCGGACTGCATCAATATCATCATCATGGACCATCCTTATTTGACCATTTTCATCCACACAATGATCATCCAAAACATCAATTGTACGCCCAACAAATGCATCTCGCAACTCTACCAAATCACTGGCATGGCTGGACGATAACTCAACAACCGGCACGCTCATAAGCTTATCATCTTCAACAAAATCATCCACATTTTTCCGTGGAGAGTCACCTGCACCGTTCTGCCCTTCTTCACAAGGTGAATCTAAAGCACCCTTCAAACCAATATCCACACTTCTACCTAGGTTTGAATTCCCACTCAAATTGCGAACAAGCTCCAATATCATGCCAATATTTTTATTCATCACACCCATCTGATCATTCATGTCACCCCATTTTTCATTCATGTCCCTACAGGATGCTTCCAATTTATCCATCCTAAGAGTCATTGCATGCATGAATTGCCTTTCCTAAAAGTGGAGAAACCCAAAGAAGAGTTAAACAGAAAATTAGAAAAAATACAGAAACTTAGCAATAATATGACCCTTGGCAGATAAGAAGAGTTAAACATAAAATATGACCTTGCCATCCGGTGTGGAAACGGACGGGATTGACTGTTCGGAACGCACATCTCGATCTGGACGAGGCTCGTTCTAACCGACGGCAGCTGTGGCAGATCGCAACGCGGGACGCTGCTTCATGGAACAGTCAGCATCCTCCAAATTCAGCTTCCGCTTCACAGATTTCCTCTCCGTGTCATGGACAGCCTCATGCAGCAAATGCTGCTCGGGCCAATCATCCATCACGGGTTGGGAATCCTCCAAATCCACCTCCTCCGACACGAACTCTTCTTCCAAATATGCCTCATGGGCGGATAAGCGCATTTGTTCTTCAAAGGAGGGAATGAGAGGGTGCTGCCAAAAAAAAATATAATTTACTGTTACAACATGGGAAACATGACAGACAATCAAAAGTAAAAGAAATACATGGATGCAGAAAATTTTACAACTATCTTTGCGCCGTCAAGGAGGAGATGAACAGTCTTATAAGTTCGTTGACCCAATGCCGTCTTCCACCGGAGCACTCGCGGATAGATATCTTCCGAACCTTGGAGAGTATGAGCACAAGAAGCCCCGAGCGATGGAAATATCTCGTACATCCAACATTGGAAGACGAACAAGAATCCAAAAACCTCAAAATTCGGTTTCCCACTGCCCTTTTTCTTCACTAATTTGTTCATCCTAGCAGAAGCTTTGTCAAACTCTTCGACGAAATATTTGTAGCTCCAAAACCCCCAAGGAAACTGCATTATGGATTTCAAATCATCACATGCATGCAAGTACTTCAAATCCAACTTCTTCGCCTCTAAATCGCGGGGAAACAAAACCCCGTACATGAATAACACGTGGGCCAACAAAAGGCAACTCTCCCCACTCCCTGCTCCACCTTCACTATCATCCACAGCTTTCTTGAAAGCATCCTTAACATGTTTCATGGTGAGTGTCTGAACACTATTGAAAGTATTTTCCCATAATGTCGAGGTCGTGGGAAATTCCTCCACTGGACCAAACTTCAATCCAGAAAGCAAGTAAAAGTCGCGGGGCCCAAAAACAACCTCCGAATTATTGAAATTAAAAACCAACACTCCCTTGCGGCGCTTTGATCGGTTCAATAATTTCATGGCATGATAGAACAACTGACCCTGATAGTTTTGAGGGGAAGCTGTAAATTCAATAACTGCCCAAATGGCCCATTCCTAAATTTCTCAAAATTCTCCACATCGAGGCAGTCACTGATCAATTTAATTACAAACTCGGAATGGCATCGGGCCGCAACAACAGCACCTATACAGTTAATAATTCATATAAATACCAAGATTCTCCACCATTCACAGGTTACAATAAATTGAAAAATTAAGATACCAACAGACCAAATTCATCTACAAAAATACAAAGCACCATGCAAACACTGTTCCAACAAGACAAAGTAATTCTTCAAAGCCACGACACTAGAATCTTTAACATAAATCATCTTTTCCAATTCAAACGCACAAGATTTCAGCATCTACGTCACTGAAAATGCAGTTTCTCGATACAAAAGGTACCAAACACTTCAACAATAACAAAAATTTAAATTCCAAATATCAACATACGTAGTCAAACCACGTTATTCACCACTCAACCAAACCCTAAGAACCTAAAAATCATCGATATAAGAGAAAACAACTAACAAATAACTCCTAAAATATAAACAAAACGATCAAACCTCAACAAATGCTTACAAATCATGAATAAAAAAAAACAATAAAAAGGGCAAGGGCTTCGAAAATTACCTTCCGAAGGCATAGCGTCAAAAACACAAACAAAAAGGCCAAATGAGTTCAAAATGGGGTGCTTCAAGCAACCACGCCGTCGTCGGAGTCCCCGGGAAACTTCCTCTCCCTCTTCAAATTGTCGCCGCCTAGTCTTTCTCCGGCCGGTCTCACCCGTCACTCAAAAATTAATAGACAGCACCCAACTGGGCAAATAGGAAACCAAACCCTTTTCAACCAAATCAGTTGAAACCCGATGAAAATAAGTTCTTCAATCAGCAGCGCCGGGCCACGCGTCGCCGCCAAACATTGCTCCTCCTCGATATGGCCGCCGAGCCTTCAACACCGCCGGTATCACCTTCACTAAAAAAAACCACGGCAAATAGGAGACAACTACATTCTCCACCGTCGCCGCCTACACTCCTACACGGTCGTCCTCGCCGGAAAGAGGAATGCAAGGAGTCGTGCCGCTCAAAGGTGCTATCGCCGGTCTCTCGATGCTTTCTCTCTCTAAGCCTTTAATTTCAAATGTAGTGCGTATTTCAAATAATAAAGGCGTTGACCCATACTCTATTAACCCTATTTTTTATTCTAAGGTATTGTACCCCAAATAAATTAATGGACCAAAATAAAATTGCATTTAATGCAATGTGCTATCCATCAAAACTAACCAATTATTCAAGTAAAATATTAATAATAATTATATAAAAAATTTAATAAACTTAGCCATCGATTTTATTATGTTAATTTTTATGTACTAATGTCATATACGTATTGGCCATGAAAAAATTCCTTCACTTAATTGGGATAAATGACTAACCAATAATCAAAGCCATAGTCACAAAACCCTAATTCCTCCAAAACTATTATTAATGGAGAACAAATTAAATTTTAGAAGACAATCCCACTTAGGAAATAAAATTAGTAAATATAAACAAGACATACAAATTAAGCCTCAAATGTAATTATTCTAATTGACTACTTTTAAAACAAAAGAATTATGGGCCATTAATAATTACATTAATTTAATGTGTTAATTAAAGACACAACCAAACAGCCATGGTGACATAACCCAAAAACGAGCAAAAATTATAATTGATTTGAAAAACATTAAATTTCATGCCATGCTACAATTAAAAATTTAATTGCTACATCAAATAATCTTTTCGGAGTAAGCCTTAAACATTATTAGTTTTAGTATATGGTACTACATTCATAATATTACAGGCCATGAAATAAAATCATAATTTACCCACTTAATTAACCACAAATATCATGTTCGCCATAATTAATAACTTAAACACATAAAAAATTAAATTATTAACCTAAACAAATAATTACTAATAAAAAAAGAAACGGTAAAGTAAATAATATAACGAAATACATTTAACTAATCAACCTAAACAAATAAAACACGGTAAACTAAATAATATAATTGTAGATTACAAATATATTCAAATTAAAGATACTTAATAATCATAACTATAATTAACAAGTTTAAGAATAAAGTCAACAAAATAAAAAAATAAAAAGCACAATAGAATAAAATAGAATATAACATTATTTATTGTAGGATAAAAACATGTGGTGCAAAATACATAGATATATGTGCCCAACCATGGTTGGAAAGAGAAATAAAAAAAATTCAAAAACACTTTTTTATGGAATAAAATTAATTCAAAAATATTTAAAAATTCAAAATGCCTAGGATCAATCCTAGCCATTGGCACAATACATTTGTCACAAATGGGAATTTCCCTACTCCCTCCGTATATTTTAATTAAACTCATTTTATTTTATTTGAACGTATTATTTCATTAAATACCCTACTATGACTAAAAAACTACCATACATGCTATTAAAAAAACTATTAACTTTATTCTCTCTCCTACTTGATGTGACAAAAATATCCTCAAAAACTAGGGTTGTAAACGAGTTGAGTTGTTCGCGAGCTATTCGACGATCGACTCGAAAAAAGCTCACTCGACACTCGGTTCGATAACTAATCGAGTCGAGTTCGAGCCTAAAATTGAGCTTGATAATTTTATATAATTTTATTTTTAATATAATTTTAACATGTTGATTATGGTGATTTCATTGACAGTATGTCTGGTTTTCTTGTTAAAAGTTATGTTAAATTTGTCCTCCAATGAGATTTCTTCCAAAGTATATTGGTCAAAATTTATAGTGTAGTTAATTTTTTCTTAAAAAAGCAACTTCTTCATAATTCTGATCGGTGAGACGCTTTTTTTTTTTTTTTTTTTTTTTATGTTGCATGTGAAACCTCACAATTGTTACTTTAAGTGTGTAATGTGCTCTGATCTTGTGAGTGTAAACTTGAGGATCATTATGCACACTATGTAAATATAACTTAAGGGGTCCCTTTTTTTTTTGTTTTCGTCTAGGACCCTCGAAATTGCAGGGCCGGCCTTGCTTATAAGAGACTTTCTTTTCGGAGAGAGAAATATCTTGTTACTGCTCTAGTTTAATTTGAATGGTAACATTAATTTGGCATGGTCAGGGTTTTCCTCAAGTATGGGTTAATGGTTAACCTACCCAAACAACAAAGAAATAATGAAATCAGTTTACTATTTTGTTTCTAGACCCCAAAAATATTGAACCAAGCATGGACTTTGATTTAATTTGTACTACAAAAATATCACATATATTCAAGATAAGCACCATAAAACGATAGTGACTGCGGGTTCCCACGATAAATAATAATAAAAAAAAAAACACCGTTAAACATGGTGAAAATTAAGCTGAAGATATCCATTTTCATATATTTTATCAATAGCTTATAAGCACACAGCAAATTCAATTTACTCAAATCCACAAACATGCTCGATGGGAGAATTGACAGCAGACAATAATAAAAAATAATAAAAATAAAATAAGAAAACATGGGCTAAACTAATTAACTGGAGCTTGAGCTAATTAATGGGGAGGGGGTAGGCAACAACAACGCAGAGCAGCACTATATACATGTATAAAATATATTATGGGAGATCATTCATACTATTCTACATTGTGACAATTATTAAAGTGATTATGACATAAACATAATAAATGAAGATGAAAATAGAAATATGAACCATCACATGCTTAATATATAGCCAATAATAAGAAACATACAAAATATAAATAAAAAAAAAAATGGATACGTATAATGCCAAGATTTGTTTTTTTATTTCCTCCAACACAAGTGCATTTCAAGTTGAGAAATATTCAAATGGAAAGAGATAGGCTTAGATTTTTTTTCTTTTCTTTTTGGTAATAAAAGAGCCTTAATTAGACTTAATTTTTGCGTGCAGTCGTCGTCGTCGTCGACACCTATATATGTAGTGCTCCTAGTGGAATACATAAATTGGTTATAACAGATAGTATTATTTTGATAAATATATTTATTTTTATTTAAAAAATTCCATCAGTTTTTTTTTTAAATCAATTTAGATAATTTGATTGAACTTAAATTGGGCAAGTTACTTGATTTATATAATTTTAATCTGTCATTTATTCATAAACCGATACTAGACTGTGTATTTATTATTCGGTAAAGATTTTTAGACACTTAGTGCCCAAGTATCGGCATTCTTACAAATAAATGTTCATTAAATTAGGATTATTTTAATGCGTTAATGAATTATGGGGCTTTTGGCATTGTCTAATATACCCTTTCCCGCCTAATTACTCTCTAAGTTCGAAAATTAGTTCAAATTAATCTTGAATTTCAAAATTTTGAAAATCGATGTGAGTCTATTTTCGATAGGAAATTTTGATTGATAATTACACATAATTAATTAATTAATTAATTTGTTTTCATAATTTCCTAATTTCCTCCAAATTATAGTGGATTTGCATATCGGTGTAAAGTTTGACTTTTTAAATTTCATACCTTTTTTTCTTTTACATTTTTTCCATAATTAAAAAATGATTTTGTCTCCATGATTATTCCTAATTGCCACCTGATTAGCGATTCACATATCGGTGAAAAGTTTGAATTAATTAGTTTCCACTATTTTTTATTTAGTTATTTTAATTTAGTAATTTTATCTTGCTCCCATCCACACCAAGCCAAAATCGTCTAAATTTGAGAAGAAAATCTTTTTCTTATTAATATCTACTATTTCGTTTATTCCTTTTTTTTTTTTCAATACACACCCCTACCCAAAAATATAAACACTATATATTTTATGGACATTCATAAATCCAGCGTAAGTAATTCACAAATCATAATATTAAACCAATCATACACACCCCTACCCAAAAATCATTTAAAATTAGGAATTAATATCCAACATTGATTATATCTATATGGAGGGTCAAAATTTGGCCTGGTCAAAACGGATCCAACCCAGGTAAACTCTTTGACCTTTTTTTCGATTTTTTTTCGATTTTTTTTAGGGCCAGCTCACATGCACCACTTCACATATTCAGATGCACCACTTTTTATAACGAGATGCACCACTAAGTACATTGAGATGCACAAGATTTTCAGTTTTGTTTTAATTTTTTTTTCGTAAAACAATATGCATCTAGTTACACTGTGTGGTGCATCTAGTTACACTATGTGGTGCATCTGGTTACACATTGTGGTGCATCCGATTTTTTTTCAGTTTTTTTTTTCATTTTTTACAGATTTTTTTCAGTTTTTTTTTTACAAATGTTTTTTCTCGGCTTCGATTTTACGGCTCCACCTTTACTCCGATTACTAATATAAGGATAATCGGCGGGCAACAATTTAGACTTTTTCGGCTCGCTCCGAGGCCTTCGGCTCCCCTCGCTCGAATCTTGACCAAAGAAAAATCGACAAACAAAAAAAGAAGAGGCAAACATAAAAACAGGGGATAATAAATCAGAAAATTTAAAAAATATATCGGAAAAAAAAATCAAAACTCTGGTGCATCTAAATGCACTTAGTGGTGCATCTAAATATGTAAATTGGTGCATCCGAATATATGAAATGGTGCGTATGAGTTGAACGTAAAAAAAAAAAAAAAAGAATCTGGTGCATCTAAATGCACTTAGTGGTGCATCTGAATATGTGAAGTGGTGCATCCGAATATGTGAAATGGTGCATATGAGTTGAACGTAAAAAAATAAAAAAAAAATAATCGAAAAAAAAGTCAACGGGTTGACCGGGTTGACCCGGGTTTGACCCACTTTGACGGAACCAAATCTTGACCCTCCATGTTGATAAAATGAATGGTGTAGATTAATTCTTATTTCTCGCTTTAAGATCCATTCTCATATGATCTATCTCCTATATATATATACTACATCTATCCACGAATGATTGCCATATTGTGGACGACACAAGTTTTAAGAAAATGGTAGGTAATAGTGAATTATAGTGAATATTGTTGTGTGTGGAGTAAGGATCCCACAATAAATGTGAGTGAGTAGCAAAAGTGGCAACCATTTCGTGGACAAACTTAAGTAGCAAAAGTGACAATCATTTCGTGGATGAAGAGAGTATTATTTAGTATGATTTATTCCTAAATGGAGGTGTATTTTATTAATTTGGGACCGAAAAAATATAAATTATGACAAATATAAAATTTATTTCTATTTATAACTTGTTCCAAGATGATATCATGAAAATATATATCAAAATGAGAATTTATTTTTAAATAAAATATTCATTTCTTGAAGTTTTACTGTAATTGTCACAAAATTTATTAAAAAAATCCGAACGCAAGGGACACACAAAATCAGCCAGTTAAATTACAGTAACCCAAAAACTGCTTGAACACCTGTTCACCAGGAGTCCAAAAATCAGTGCCCAATAATTGAAGAAATTTGTTATTCACAATTAGTGAGGGCCATTCCAGCTATATAAAAAAATCTTTCATTAATAATAAGTTAAATAACTTTTCCTTCGAAAATCTAACAGATTTATGGACCCCAAAATCTATTTTCACTCATTAATTAATATAGTGTTCATTATATAGTTACGTACGTAGTCATCCAATTTAATTGCACCTTTATAGTAACACTGGTACACATCTCATATATTAAATAAAATAGATTTTATTTATAAAACAGGTACGAATAGAAATAATTAGTAGTGCGATTAATTTGTAATAATAGATAGTCAGCAATTTACCACTCTCAAATCACAAGGATTTTAGGTCTTTGTCAGGAACAAATAGTCCATGGAAGCCATAGGGCACTCTACCAGGCAATCGAACCCTCGCAACGATCTCAAGATCTACGGATTTGGCATCCATCACCCACAACCACGACTTATTGTTGTTCTCATTGTGCACGTACGTTACTAAATATCCATCATCCTCCTCACCACTCTCATTCTCTGTCTCCCTCGCCACGAAATATGTCTCCCCTCCATAACATCCCGCCCCATACATCCGCCTCGCCACTGTGCAATCACCACCTTCCGCCGTAGCTAGTGATAAGTCAAGCTTCACCACCCCCGCCGTCTTTGGCATGTCACTTATAACCGATGCATACATATATCTTTCGTCCAAAAAAAAATCACATATCAATAAATTAACACCATATATCATTTAAAATTAGAAAATTAATAAACTAGAGCAAGTTAAATACACCCTATCTGCCATGAAAATTATTTCTAACCAAAAATGACACGGATTTTAATAAAATATATGTATAGGGGTGGACAGAAATACCGAATCTGCCGTATACCGAAGTTATTGTATCATACCATACCGAAAATACCGAAATTTTCAATATACCGAAATTTTCGGTACGGTATGATACCGTACCGAACATTTTTGGTACAATAACAATATAAATTTTCGTATACCGACGGTATACCGTACCATACCGAAGGTTCGGTATATACTGAAAAGTCGGTATACATCGAAATACCGGTATATACCGATACAATATATACCGTAAATTTACGGTATATACTAAAATACCGCAAATATTATAATTTATAATTTATAAATAAAATTACTAAATTAATACCTAATTACCTATGAATGTTTTATTTATGTTAATTATTTGATTTTCGGTAATAGGTGATTTTTGGTATATAGGTGATTTTCGGTATAATTTTCAGTATATAGGTAATTTTTGGTATATCGGTAATTTCGATATACCGAACTAGGATACGGTAAATACCGACAAACGGTATGGTAACGGTATGATTTTTTTCATACCGAAAGGAACGATATGATAACGGTATGGATTTTTCCATACCGAAACTTTCGGTACGGTATACGGTATGACCGAAAATTTTCAGTATACCGTACCGATCCAAGCCTATATATGTAGGTGGAGTAATGTCCCATATTGAAGGTAGCATGTTAGTACGTGTAATTAATTAAGATAGTGATGAGTTATAACCGATATTGTATGTAAATAAGTAGACAAAGTAAGGGTAGAAGATAAGAATATGTAATGGGTTAGTATTTAAAAATATAATTGGAATTTTTTCAGTGAAGGGACTAAAAATGCAATTCGAATCTTTTACTCCATATGGTGTTTTATCCTATATTTCATTCGCCAGAGTTTTGACATATGGCGATTTTAATATAATTATATACCCTATTTGGGTGGAGTAAACTCTAGTCAATGTCATGTGTCGTTCAACCAATGGAAGGAGTAGAGAATGAAACAGGAGAGTATATGATGATATACCTGTTCTTTTTCCCGGCGTAAGCCTGATTAATAACTCCAAATTCCATGTTAATGGAGCTCAGTACATATCTGGAA
This sequence comes from Schizonepeta tenuifolia, assembly GCA_029490685.1. NCBI lineage: Eukaryota > Viridiplantae > Streptophyta > Magnoliopsida > Lamiales > Lamiaceae > Schizonepeta > Schizonepeta tenuifolia. Next base: position 95,872,948 of record CM055957.1, on the reverse strand, counting down.
ACCACCTTCTTCTCGTCAATGTCTAAAGTGACGATTTCAAACTCCGAGTGCATCAGATTCATGTTGTGGAATCCGCTCTCCACGGATAAGAAATTCGGCGTAAGAAGCATAATCCTGCCGCCGCCGCAATCTTCTTCTTCCCATGCATTGATCACGTGCAGCATGTTCAGTCCCGCCGCCTCGATCCAGACGATCCCGCCGTCGTCCGCCGCGTCGCGCCGCAGCAGCCCGATCCGCGGCACTTTGTGGCGGTCGTACACCAGCGGCGATCGCCCCCTCACCGCCTCCGTTGGGTCCATCTCAACCTGCACATCCTGAAACACGATGAACCTCTTCGTCAGACCGAAATCATGCAGGCACGCCATTCTCTTCATCGACGAAATCGGCAAATCCGGCCCTTTTCTTCCCGCTGAATCGATTTTGAAGAACGTCAGAAACGGAGCGGACGTGTTGCATCGGAAAGCGAAGACCTCGCCGGTGTCGGGATCGGTGTGCGGGTGCGCAGTCATTCTCATCGACGATGGATCGCCGCCGCCGCCGCCTAAATCGCGGCGGCCTAGAGTGACGATCTCCCCCTCCGGCGTCACTTTTATCTCGTAGGGAAGATCCGACTCGCAGAGAGCGTAGAGGGCCCCACTGAAAAAGGCTAAACTCGTATTAGCCGTTCCGAAGCCATAAACCATGGGATTGAAGTAGCCGGAAATCCCACGCGCCACCGCAAGGAAGAGACGCGCCGCCGAGGCCAACTCGCCGTTGAATGAGGAAAACGGGCTAGGAAAAAAGGGATGGCCCACGTCGGCCTCGCGTTGAAACTTGTAAGTTTTGACGTAGCGGCTGCAGAAGGTGGCTCGGCCGCCGGAGATTCTGACGGAGTGGAGCATGCCGTCGCCGTCGAAGAGGTGGTAAGGGCCGCGGGGGATGAATTGGGGATTGGGGCCGTTGCGGATGTAGGCGCCATCGAGAGAGGAGGGGAGGGAGCCCTCCACCACCTCGCAGGCAGTGGGAGGAAGCTCCGCCACCGGAGCAAAGTTGCCGGAGAGAAGGTGGTGGGGATCAATTGAGGGAGTAAGTGGTAAGTCTAAGAAGTTGGATACAAAATCATCTAATGAATGTAATATGATGGTAAGTAGGGATTGTTTGGGTGTATGCTTCTCATTTTGGGATTCTGCAAACAGCTTCATCTCATCAAAATTTGATGAGGGATGATGTTGATGATAAGTATCTTTTGTTATCATAATTTTCTCTATCCCTGGAGATGGTACATGCGATAATTTGGGAAATTTGGGAAGAAATAATGCAGATCTCAAGTACATTTTTTTTTTTTTTTTTTAATTCTGGTCTTTGAAAAAAAAAAATCGCTTTTTGTTAATTCTGGGAACTAGTAAGTTAGCTATATATTGAAAAGAATGGAATGCAAAAAATCTGAGAGTTTAGTAAGACTAGTATTTAACACCCGTGCAACAATATATTATAAATTTATATAATGTATTATATATTAAAGTATAGGCTAGGTAGGGTAGATAGGAGTTTTGGATAAAGCGATTCGGTTTGTTGTTAGAGCATTCACTACGGGTATATAGTTAGACGTAGGTTGAAGCACTGAGAAACGTGATTTTAATGATTGGTGGTATTTAGTTAGACATAGGTTGATTTTCCCACTACAATGAGGTTGAGTAAGACCTAGGTCTAAACACTGGGAAACGTGATTTTAATGATTGAATAGATTTTATTTTGTTGTTTTTTTTATTTGTAATAAATATTATTAAAAATAACTTAATTAAATTCAGAAATTAATAAATGACATTTTTATTGAATTTAAAAAAACTAAAACATACACTAATTTAAAAAAAAATACAATAATTAAAAAGTGCAACATTACAATAATTATTTAAAAAAAAATAGTACAACTACTCCTCCCAACCGAATTCCTTTGCAAGTTTGCGGCGAACATTTGCGTACCTCGCCTTTCGATCGGGACTCATATTCGACGTGTCCATGAGATAGACGCCCAACGCCCACTCTTCCCTCGATTGCTGGTTGATGGATGACAACTCTTGTGCCGCCTGCTCCCGTATCGCATTTTTGCCCTTCCTCCCCTTCTTCGCCGCTTTTACTCCTTGGGGTCGAACCTGCAGAGTGTTTGCATCGCTCGCGGATGTGGTGGATGCGGTGCCGCTAGCAGACGAAGTATACTCGCCGGATTCATTTATCTTCGTCTGCTTTGGAGCAGTTGTCTTCGTAGGGTTGGTGAAACTCGGGACATGCCTCAAGAGCTCCCACGCAGCCCTATACTGGAACGGTTTCCCGTACTTGGCGAGGAACAGATCGTGGGCCCTTTTGTACAGGTCGAGGTCGTTCTCCCCGCTTCCGAGCTCCCTTTCTTCTTGGATATAGATGCCGGCGAACTGCTGGATCTCTTTCTTGGCGCAGCCCCATGCGCTCTTCGTCGCACTCTTTTCTCTTGGGTAGGCGGGATACATGAACGCGTTGAACTGAGTCATTATTTTGTCCCAGAACGCGTTTGATGTTTGATAGTTGCTGGTGATCGCGTCCATCCCGTAGTCAATGTATAACTTTGCGAGGTATTCAATCTCACCGGCCGAGTAGTTAGGACCTCGAAGTGGCTTATTTGGCTCGTCGGATGAGGCCGCAGCAGCTTTCCCCTTGCGGCGTAGCTTTCCCTTCCCCTTGGCTGGAGAAGTGGCCGTGCTTGAGGTCGCGATAGCTTTCCCCTTGCGGCGGGGCGGGGGCGGTGGTGTTTGCTCACGTTCGTCCGATTCCTCTTCGTGGGGGTCGCCGTACGCCTCTTCCTCTTCGTCTTCCTCCACCTCAACATGGTCGTCGTCGTCGTTGAGGTTGAATCGTCTGAGTCGAGCCGTTCCTGGTGGCGGCTTCGAGAATTGGGAGTACTCGGATGTCACCCGTACTTGAGAGAACCCCGGCGACTGCGAGAAGCCCAACGACTGCGAGAAGCCCGGTTGCGATGAGAAGCCCGATTGCAGGCGAGAAGCCGGGCGACTGCGAGAAGCCGTAAGACGGAGGAACTTGAGAGAAACCAGGCATCTGTGAGAATCCAGGCGACAGGGGGAATTGGCCGTACCCCTGCGGCTGTGAGAACGGCGAGTACCCAGTCGCCGGAGGGAATTGGGAGAAACCCAACGACGGGGGAAATTGGGAGAATTCCGACGTTGGCGAAAACGCTGCAAACCCTGCAGGGGCCGAGTATTGCCCGAAACCGGAAGAAGAGGAGAATTGGGAGGTTGGATTCACCGAATTGGAGGTTGGATTCGCCGGATTGGGAGATTGGTTCGGTGGGATTGAACCAAAAGTTTGCGAGTACCACGAATTGAATCCCTCTTCAGCCATTTTTTTGCACAAAATAAATTGAAAGAATGAAAATTTTTTGGGAGAAGAATGGATGGAGAAATTAGGTTGTGTGGAGAATGAATGAGATGAAGAGGTATATATAGGGAAAAAATGGGATATAGACGTTGGAGATGGAAATGTATACGTTGGGAAATTTAAAAAAATAACGTTTTTTTTTTAACGAAAAAAATAAATAAATAAGGGACCAATGGGGACACGACAAGTGTCCCCATATTGCATCAGCTTGAGGTCGAGTGGAGTGTCGAAATATCGACTCCACCATCGACACACCCCTCGACGTAGGGGTGTGTCGAAGCCCCACTATGGCCCGACATAGGGGTGAGTCGAGTGGGGGGTGTGTCGATCCACTCGACATAGCCTTCGACACCCCCCCATCGACATCTGCTGTAAGTGCCCTTAACGCAAAAAAAAACGTATCCGCGGGTTGTAATGTAGGAGCTTTTTTGTTTCTCAGCTGTTTGTTATACTATTTATTTCAGTCTGACTGAATCGTGTATACCAACATTTTGGTGTCATTTATTTATTAGTAAATTTATACTGATTTAATAATATTTATTATATAAAAACAATTATTATAGTATAATAAATCAAATTCAAAATTAGCATTTGTTTGGAGCTTACAGAAATTATACAGTATCCTAATTAAAATTTAAAACACAAATATATATTGTTAATGTAAATTTATGGTTCACTTACAGTAATCTAACTCGAAGCTAGCTAGATTTATGTAAGGACATTATTAATTATTCAAATATGTAGCATAATTTTCCCTTCCGCATCCACCTAAGTAGTGTAATTATTTTTTTTGGGTAATGATAATGGGACGTAATGTTCTAGAGATAATTGATTTATTTTACTCATATAATTTAAAAATCGGTTCTATTAGAACAGATTTTATATTTCTCGGTTTTATATTTTATTCTATTGACTAATTCAGCCCTATGTTATTTTTCGAATGCCATGCCACCAACGGGAATTTCCCCTCGTGCAACACACCCTATCCCTTTGTTCTTTGTCAAGGCCATGCCTAGCCGCCATTGCAGTTGCCAGAAGCCCAATTAGCAAAATTCAATAAAATAGTACTTCCTCCGTCCCCCATTAGTATGGTGCGGGGGCCGTTCACAAGTTTTAAGTAAAAATAGATAAATATGTGGTAGGGACAGTTTAAGTGGAGGAAGGGACCCACTTATGATGTGTTGTTAATTTTTTAGTGGATGAAGAAATTTTATTGGAGTAAATATATTGAACTTTTAAGGGTAAAAAGGTAAAAGATATGTCTTGAAATGGAAATACTATACTAACTAGGGACGACTAAAAAAGGAAAGTAACCATACTATCCTGGGACAAAGGGAGTAGTTCTTAACAATCTGGGAAGGGATCCCGACATTGGTGTCGTCGACACCCTTGCGACCTCGAAGTTAAAAATCTACACGAGGAGGAGTAACATTGGAGGGGGGGGGGGGAGAGATAGATAGTTGCATAATAAGGGAGAAGAGACAGATAGTTGTTGGACAAAGAGAGCAGACGAATAGTAATAATTGAACACCAGGTGGCCGACCACCTATTGGTTTGCCATGAAAAAATCGGTCGAACCACATCTTCAATTTGGACCGGTTTTTTTTTTTTTTTTTGTGTGGTGACAATTATAACCCTCAACAAATTCCCTCCAAATACTATGATAATGCGGTAGCCAATAAGTAATCTACCCACCTTTGTTCCCGGTTTTTTTCCCTCCACACATAGCAACATTAATTTCGCTAGTAATTATGTATTAATTAGGGGTAAAATTTGTTTTAGATTTGTATATATTAATTTATTTAATGTATTTTAAATCAATTATTCCTCCTAATAGGAAAAAAAATCAATTTATTTAATTTTGGAAACAATATTAAGGCCGTAATTAAAGCCATTCGAAATTAAAATATTTTGGTAAACATCAATAGCAAATGTGAGTCCAATATTAAAGGAAATTTGAAATTCAAAATTCAAAATTCGAACAAATTTGGAACCTTTAAATCAAAATAAGCGGAAAGGGTAAATAAGAGAACGCCTAATTCCGATTTTATATGGATTAACTGATTAACAAAAGTAATTGAGGAATTTACATATTTGACTCTGGTGTCCTGACCACTAGGTGTTCGAAAGTCTTTATTGTTTATTTAAAGTATTTGCTTAATTATAGGATGATTTAACTAAATAATTATGGATATTTTTGAAATTAACTATAATTGGATTTGATTTGATTTTTGAAATCAATCATCTAACATATATATTCATTAATTAGTACTAAGGATAATATAGTAATTGTTAAAATATGATTAATCAAATTGATTAATTTCAAATTAAAAAATATATATAATTTAACTAATTTAACCTCGTTATATCCAATCTATTATGTCTTAAAATCATTTTTCATTTTTTTAATGGACCTAAGTAGCGTAATTAATTCTACTAGTTTCACAATAGCGTGGCAGGTCCTAAAAAAGCTAAAATATGTAGGGCGGCCTTATTATGATCGATATAGTTATACATAAATCTTTTAAAATATCTAACCAACTGTTGAGATTTACGATTCCGCTCCCCTACCTATTATGTGCAATTAACATGTTCACTACTGCTGATGTGGCAATGCTACGTAGATAAAAAGTAAACAAATGAACCCAATTTTCCTACTTAAAATAATCATTCTTATTTTGTACCTGATTAATGATGAATACACCTCGATTCGAAATTTTTTCTTTTTGTATTCTTTATTATTATTATTATTATTATTATTATTATTATTATTACTACTACTACGAGGAATGATTAGCAAGCGAAAGTAATTGTATAATTTTTTGCCGGCAAAGGGACGAAGAAGCACAGACTCGATAAATTAATGGAGTGGTGGACATTCTTAAGGCTATCCACATCCCTTAGAGCACCCTAAGGGTGCTCTAAGGGGTGCTCTAGCACTCGAGCACCCTTAGAGCACTCTACCCCTGCAACGCAAGGGTGCTCTAAGGGTGCTCTATCTTTAATATTAAAAAATTCCCCATTTTCATTTATTAAATTAATTCATAAAATTTCATTAATAAAAATAACATTAAACATTACATTAATTAAAAAAAAACTAACATATTACAATAATTAAAATAAAAAAAACATTACATTAATTAAAAATGCTAGACTACTCCCGTAGAGGTCCAAATTTCCGGTAGAGGTGCTCGGCGAGATCATTGGTAAGCCGATGGTGCTTTTTTTGATCTCTCAAGTCGGCATTCCGTTGCATAAATTGCCGAAAGCAGATCGGAGTTGTCCGCAAGTGTACCCTGCTACTGGATGGAGAGTCGGAGTCCTCTCTCCAATTCTCCACATCTTCCCGCTCGTCTTCGATGATCATGTTGTGCAAAATAATGCACGCGAACATGATGTCTCGGAGATGCTTCTTGTACCAGCACCGACCTGGAGCTCGGATTATTCCCCATCGGGCTTGGAGCACTCCAAAGGCTCGCTCTATGTCCTTTCTGGCAGACTCCTGCATCTTCTTGAACCTCGCCGTCTTTAGGTCGGTTTCTACCCTCGGCGATTTGATCAAGGTAGGCCAACAAGGGTAGATCCCGTCGGTCAAGTAGTACCCCTTGTTGTAGCGGTGTCCGTTGACGGTGAAGGTGCACGGTGGAGCTCTATCCTCAAGCACGTCGGTGAACAACGACGACTGGTTGAGGACGTTGAGGTCGTTGTTGGAGCCGGCAACCCCAAAAAAGGTATGCCAGATCCACAAATCCTGCCACGCCACCGCCTCCAAGATTAAGGTAGGCACGCCGTGATCGCCGCGAGTGTGGACACCCGCCCACCCTTTTGGGCAGTTCCTCCATTCCCAGTGCATGCAATCCAAGCTCCCGAGCATCCCTGAAAACCCATGCCGCAACTCGTGCATTTGGAGCAGACGCGCAGTGTCGGCAGCGTTGGGCTTCCTCAAGTACCGCTCGCCGAAGAGGTCGATGATTGCACGGCAAAATTTTTTGAGGCAAAGCCGGCCCGTGCTATCTCTGATCTTCAGATACTCGTCGAACGAGTCGGCAGCACCACCGGTCGCCAGTTGTCGCACTGCCATCGTGCATTTTTGCACAGCCGTTAGCCCCCATCGCCCGAGTGCATCTTGTCGATGCGTGAAGAAGTGGACGTTTTCCTCCAACGTTGTGCAGATGCGCAAGAACAGATGCTTGTGCATCCGAAAACGGCGTCGGAAAAACTGCTCGCCGTAGGTGGGGTGGTCGGCGAAGTAGTCGGCGTGGAGGATCGCACACGCCGCTTCTCGGTCGCGGTCGACGAAGTCTCGCGCCCTCTTCTTCTTCTTTTTTTGCTCCGCTTGGTGTGCACGCATGTAGCGATCCACGTCCGCCATCATCTCCAGCACCTCGTCGTCGGTGCCGCCCTCGACATATTCCTCCGACGAATCGGAAAAAATAAGTTCCTCCGATGAAGACATTTTTTTAGATTGAATTTGAGAGAGAAAAAGGATGATAAAATGGTGTGAGATATAAGTGAGAGTGTGGTGGTATTTATAGGTGAAAAAAAATAAAAATAAAACGGCATAGTCATTGCCGCAACGGGCATAAACATTTCGAATATATACGTTAGGTGCGTGCAATGCACGCGCCGTAATTTTTTTTTTTTTTTTCAAAAATGCTCGCGCGTGCTCGGCACGCGCCGGACTCGAGCTCGTCTCGAGCGCTCGAGCACGCCTCGAGCTCGTGCCGTCTGCCACGCGGGGTGCTCGAGCCACCCCGTGCTCGATGTGGTCTCGAGCACCCACGCTCGAATAGCGTTGCAGATAGCCTAAGAACGGTGGGGGAAGAATTGATTAAAAGGGGAGAGATAAAGTTACCGTTGTTAAGAAAATCTTTTTAAATTAATAAGGTTAATTAGAATGGGTAGTGATATTTGGCAACACTGTGGCCGACCACACAAGCTAAAAATAGTAATATAAGTTTTGAAAATGGAAATACACCCCAATTAGGAAGCATAAATCCTAGGGGAAAAATGTGATTATTTCCATTTTTAGAGTCAACTTTCCTTTTCTGACGCGTGTGGCTGGCCACCGTGTGACCGACCATCATTACCCAATTAAAAATAAGAGATTTTATAAATTTACAATTTATATTGATTAATTTAAGTGAGTTAAAATATGGTGTATCAATCTTTGACTTTTCTATTCATGTGGTATTGTCATATTAGTGGTAGGCTTATTTATTATGCCCACGGTGGATAAGGGAACGTTAAGATTTAGTTAATAAATGATCCATATATCTGGCAAATGTGAAGTATTATCATTGTACCTAGCCTTTGGGATCTTCTAGTCCATTTTCCATCTACGTATATTTGCTTTATCACATGTGGGATTAATTAATTCTTTACATCCAACCTTATTAAAATCATGAAGTAATGAAGCCAACAAGAATCTCAAATTTGTTCGTCTACGTTCCGATCAGATTGAGCTCAATTAAAATTAAAATTAAAATTTGATTTCCAGGCCTTACAGAATTAAATATGCAATACGAAAATTTTAAACACAACTCCCATTTTATCCTACATAGCCCTTAGGGATGGTAATGGGTCGAATTTTCGTGGGTACCCGTAATTTCTAAACCCTGATGGGATGGGTTTGGAAAATATTAAATGGTTTTGGGACGGTTTGGGTACAAATATGCAAACCCGTGACGGGTTTAGGTCGGGTTTGGGCAATTACCTCCGGGTACCCACTACCCAAATCCATATATATATATATATATAAGCTAAAAGATATTATTATATGTATAATTTATTATGTAATTATAAATATTAGTATAAATATTAGTAGATTTAGGATTTTATCTAATTTTCTTAACCCACACGCACATTCCGTAAGAGTTAAGTCTTTAATATTTCTCCTCTACTTTTGTAAATCTACTTTCGAAATATGACGACACAACGACAGCATCAATAATTCATAATCTTCTAGTTATGTTTTAAGATTTTGTAAGTTTGTAGTACTTTGCTTTGAGATTAATTTTAGTGAAATTTTATACTGATGCTTATATTTTAATCATATTTATAATATTTTGTAATATGAACTTTACCTTTTAGTATTTGAATTTTTAGCGGGTATAAACGCGTATTACCCAATGAGTTCGGATCGGATATGAATTTTAAAATTATTTTTTAGTCGAGTTTGGGACGGGTTTGAATGTGAAAAATTTTCATGGATTTAAATTTGAAAAATGATAAAATGATAAAATGAATTATAAATATACTCCTATGCTCTTATATATAGCCCCCCACTTAAAATTTAATTTTTCTAAAACCCTTACAACCACCACTTAAAATTTAAATAAAGTCAATTATAAAATACTATCCAATATATATAGCCCCCATCCCCCAGGAGAACTCGTACGTAGTACACCGCATCTTTCTCACATAATTTTAAACATAGCCATTTTACTATCTATATAATACCTATATAATATATAAGGTAAAATTGCATAGAAAATCCTGACCTTTACTCACATTGTGGTTTAAAAATCAAACTTTTTAAAATTCTCAAATAAAACTACGATTTTGCAATTTGACGCGATTAACTCCTTCGGTCGATTTCCCTCTAATATTTTTCTGAGATGGAAGCTGGAATATCCTACATGGCAAATCTGTCCGACACGTGAAACGACGTCGTTTGTAACCCACGAGAGACATCGTTTCATGCCCTGCCATCAATTAAATGTCGAGTTAGGGCACAACTTACAGAACTCAATTTCTTCTTCGTCACAACTCATCCATTCTTCTTCTTCTCTAATCTTCTTCTTCTCCATAATTCTTCTACATCTCCATTCTTCTTTTCCATCATTTGGGCTCACAAATGGCATCATCATCTTCACGCTCGAGCTCCTGGAGTAATCGCAAACCACAACATTTATGTGCTTGTGACCCACCGCAACCAGCCCTTTGGACGACTTCAAACAGCGACACGAATCTGGAAAGACGATACTTCTAGTGTCGTCGAAGAGGAAAGGTATGAAGAATAATATTTAAAAGGTATAAAAAACAGCTGCAGAATTCCAAAGTTTTTGATTGAATTTTTTCTGTTGTTTGTGATATAGTGGGGTAACTGTAAATTCTGGCTTAATTTGGATTGATCCGGAGCTCACCCCGCACTATAAAGAAGCTTTCCAAAAATTGAAGCTCGAGAAAGATTTGGATGTGGACCAACTGCTTCGGGAAAGGAAAAATAAGAGGAGCAATGAAGAGGAAGAAGAGTTGGGCGATCCCAAACAAGATTCTGATGGAGACATGAAGCAATTGACCAAGAATATCCAGACTCTAGAATGCAAGATGAAGGGAGTGTATCTCATATTTGTTGTTGCTTGATTGCTGGTTTTGTATTTGAAGGCTTAGGAAACTTCATTCTTTTTGTAGTTGCAGTTGTGTGTAGGTGTTGTTATTGAATGTGGTGGCTGTTTTGTGTTTAATTTAGTTGCTTGAATGTTAATGTTGTTGCTGCTATTGAATGTGTGCAGTGGTTGTTGTGGTTATCTAATGTTGTAGTTGTAGTTGTACTTGTACTTGTACTTGTGTTGTTGCAATGACATTAAGTTGTAGTTGTTGTTTTTATATTTTGTCTGAGTTATTGTTCTGCAAATTGAGTTACAATATGAATTAAAGTCGAATTCAATACCAACAGCTGAAGTTAAGAGAGTTACAAAACACAAGATGCAGATTAAGAAGACAAATATAAAGTCTGAATAATCCCAACAACTTAACTAAATTGATTAATCCCAAACATACAAAGTCACAAGTTTGAATCTGATACAAACATTAAAGCAACAAGTTCGAATCTGAGCAGTGAATTCAAGTCACAAACAAATTAGTGTACTTAATCTACAAACCAAACAAAATGATGAACTAGATTCAGCTTCCTCAAAAAGGCCTATACAGTAGATATCCACAATACTTGAAATGCACAAAAAAAGGCCACAATATATTCATTCCTAAATAACTAGATTCCTGCTTTCTTGTGTGGAATGACCTGCATTTCTGGTAAGAGTGCTCTGTGAAGAGGGCATAGAAACTGTCTTTTTTGGTCTTCGTCTCTTGGATGACTGCCCCTTTTCCTTTGGTGGTTGTGGTGGATGAATTCTTGGCCTGCCTCTTTTACCCTGTTTTAATGAAACATTACAGATAGGCAAAAGTCAGTGAAATATGTAAATGTGAGTTAAATATGCACAAGTGAGTGAAATACCTTTATAATTTCTGATGCCTTTGGATTTTCACAAGTTTTGATGTTGTGGCCCTTTTGTTCGCAGTTTTAACAGGTCATCAGCAATCCAAACCTCTTGAGCTTGTGTGGATTCTTTGGATCTTCATCAGGGGCTCTTCTTCTTTTTTTTTGCCTCCCTGGCAATTTTCTGATTAAAGGAGGCTTCTGAATATATCCATCTACCTCAGGCCACATCTCTTCAAAAATCAATGGCTCAATTGCAAATTGGTGAGCTTTCTGGTACCTTTCAACAGTGTAGTAATGGTGCACATAGCTTATAGGATCCTCACCCTTAAAGCCAATGGCAACACAAGCATGAACGAATGGAATCCCTGTCAAGTCCCATCTTCTACAGGTGCAAATTATTTCCTTAAGGCTTACAACAAATGTTCTACCAGTCAAACAAATCTCATACTTCTCATCTATGTTAGGAAAGACATAAGCTCTTAGAACTTCGGCTGTATATTCATCAAGTTTTTTGACAATAGCAGGACACACACTATACTCAACAACACTAATCATCTTAAGATTATCCACTTGCCTAACCATGAGATCTCTCCTAATCTGCTCACACATATGGATTATATGCATCCCCCTACTAGGATATAACCATTTAAAGTTTCAGCTATGTTATTGTCTATCATGTCCCTACTTGTGCGCAAGATAGAAAACACTTACAGAACCTTTTCACATCTCTTGCCACAAAATTCTCATAAGCTTTCACATTTTCTGCCTTGAGAACTTCGAGATTCTTCTTGTACTCTTGTACATAGGTGCTTCTTGCAACTCTCCAGAAAATATTCTTCAAGGTTGTGCCTTTATGTTGCTTCTTCCAGTTCATATAAACATGTATGGCACAATTCCTATGCTCAGCATGAGGAGCCAATTCACTTACTGCATTCATCAATCCCTAAGAAGACATAGGATCATGCAATAAAGATAACCAGGAAGATCATGCAATAAAGATATAACCATATCATCCATGCAAGATATAGGCAGATTACTTCATGAATATATAGGCAAATCACTTACCTTTTATTGATCTAAGATAAATATCCAACCATTTCCATCTGATATGGCCAAATCTTCAAGCAAATTTTATAAAAACTATTCTAACATGCCTCATTCTTAAATTCTACAATAGCCCATGCAATTGGAAACATTTGATTGTTTCCATCTTGACAATTACATTAAGATAACCAAAGTCAGTACATATCAATGAAAGAGAACAAACACAACAAACTAAGGTACAAATGAAGTTATATCTTACCTTGCCAACTGCAGCTAGTAGAATTCCACCCAAGTATGTTTTCAGAAAACAACCATCAAGACCTATTACTGGTCTACAACTCTGCTTGAATCCATTTCTTAATGCACTATGCCCAATGTACAGGTCCTTAAACTGTGACGCCTGGGGCCGAAGTACGAAGTGATCGCCGGTGCAGATGCACAGACAAAGAGCGGCTCCGATGAGTACTAAGATGGGTGACCTTTTGGAAAGTTTTCCTAGGAAGCGTGCAAGTGAGGATAAAGCACGCTAGAAAGTACTTGTGATGGTTTGTATGGTCAGTCGTCAATCTGAAAGTCGGGCTATTACAGGTGGTATCAGAGCTGAACGTCTCCCAGTACGGTGTGGTTTGAGGACGAACCAAGCGGAAGCTGGTGGGCTTGTGACGCCCGGGGCCGAAGTACGGAGTGATCGCCGGTGCAGATGCACAGACAAAGAGCGGCTCCGATGAGTACGGAGTGATCGCCGGTGCACATGACACGAACAACGAGCGGCTCCGTGAAGACTTCCAAGCGGAGAGGGAAGAGATGAACCGAAACACACCCAAACGTGAGGGATTCCGAGAATATGTTGGAATGGGACGACATATTCGAGGAGAGCTTAAAGGAATTGATAAGTCTACTCATACCATCAAGATGCATCTTCTTTTCTGGTGCCTATCGTGGAAGAACTCCAAAGTTAAACTTGCTTGACTTGGATTAGTACTAGGATGGGTGACCACCTGGGAAGTTTCCCTAGGAAGCGTGCGAGTGAGGACAAAGCATGCTAGAAAGGACTTGTGATGGTTTGTGGGGTAAGTCGTCAATCTGAAAGCCGGGCTATTACAGGTGGTATCAGAGCCGAACCTCTCCCAGTACGGTGTGGTTCGGGGACGAACCAAGCGGAAGCTGGTGGGCTTGTGACGCTCGGGGCCGAAGTACTGAGTGATCGCCGGTGCAGATGCACGGACAAAGAGCGGCTCCGATGAGTACAGAGTGATCGTTGTTGCACATGGCACGAACAACGAGCGGCTTCGAGAAGACTTCCAAGCGGAGGGGGCAGGGATGAACCGAAACACACCCGAACGAGAGGGATTCCGAGAATATATTGAATGGGACGACATATTCAAGGAGAGCTTAAAGGAATTGATAGGTCTACTCATACCATCAAGATGCATCTTCTTTTCTGGTGCCTATCGTGGAAGAACTCCAAAGTTAAGCGTGCTTGACTTGGAGTGGTACTAGGATGGGTGATCTCCTGAAAAGTTTTCCTAGGAAGCGTGCGAGTTAGGACAAAGCACGCTAGAAAGGATTTGTGATGGTTTATGGGGTCAGTCGTCAATCTGAAAGCCGGGCTGTTACATAAACACTTGTTCCTCACCCAATAGCAACAAATACTTCCCATCCGGGTCAACTCTAATGAGCTCAGCCACATACCTCCTCAATAAAGCATAATGCTGCTCCACAGAACCTCTTATCTTCTCTTGAGCAATTGCCCTTGCCCTATACATTCTATCCTTCCCAGATATAGTTACAAATTTCTTCCTAATTTTCTCAGTTACTATCTTGATAGGAAAATAATTAGGATAAACCCTAAACAGACTCATGAGCTTATTGTTTGTCTTTCTTCTGCAATCGTGCTTGGGATAGTATAGGTCTTCACACAGAAATAGTCATCAGCGTGTACAAGACTTGCATAGAGTCTCCATTTACAATTTCCTGTGCATCTGGCTTGGCAAACAGTCTTGGAGACTTTCTCAAACTTGATGTAGATGCCATTTGCTATGGCATTATCCCTCAAAACCTTTTTTTTGCACTCAAATCTCATCCCCAGTTTAATTTATAAACTTTTGGCCATCTTTCTATATATGCATTTAATACATACATAATAATGGACTTATGACACTGTAGTTTAATTAAATACTATTTCATTATTGATCTTTGTCTGATTTGGTTCCTTTGCTGATCCTATATGTTTACTTTGACAATCGATCTGCTAAACTAGTGCCTATACTACTCAATCCCAATTCATAATTAAGGTCATGATCAGCAATTTCTGCATCATAGGGGAAGGGCATAGATCAACTAAGATTATTGTCCGTGGATGGAACTCATGTCGAAAATCGATGGGAATTCATAATTTAACAAGAATATAAAGATATGATATGCTTGGTATATTTATAATATTTATTTTCTAAATTAAAAAAAAGTAGTTTCTTATTGATTAGTTTTATTAAGAGAGAGAACTCGAAGTGTACTTTCTAAATCATTTGTTCAATAGATATAATTTAATACTAGAATGTTTGAATAAAAAAATTACGTAAAATGAGGTAAGAATAGTCGATGGACAAAGCGCCACATAACACTTAAAATTAGGGGAAGACTTTGAATCCGTACTCGTACTCATTTTATAGATGTTGGCCTCAATTGAATCATTCGAGGTTTTTTAGATAGGCGCAATTTGGAATAAATACTTCAGGTATGAATTTGAATGTTGGTCTCAACTGGATCATTCAATCGAGATACTCCCTTGACCCGTATTGTTTGTATTAATATGGAAGAAATATTAGTATCTATTTTGGTATTGATTTGAATGTTGGTCACTGTTTAATTATTCGAACTTTTATCAAGGTTTGATCGATATATACTCTCTTAGCCCATGTTTGGTTGAGATTTTGGGGCTGAAAAAGGATTCAGGTGATATCCATTATTTTTTGTTTGGTTTGAATAGTGGATTAACCATTACATTTATTTGAGGGTAATTCGAACCAGCAAAATGCTACCCTCCAAATTAAAGAGAGTTAAAAGTTTTTTTAGGACAATAACTTTGGATGATTTGCAATTTCAATGTGGAAGCATAATGGAGCTGCTATCTTGTAAGTATTCTTATGGCGGTGCTTGCGTAGATCCGATTCTGGCCCCCGTCCTTAATATTATTGCTGCTATGATGTATTTGACTTCCCGGTTTCGAAGGATTGGCTGCTATGTGCTGCTGTTCAGCAGGTTTGGAGTAGATCTTGTCTTATAACTCACGAACACAAGACGTTTGACAAAATGCGACAATGAAAAAAAGAAGAAGAGCACAACTTTTGGGCGTTGACATGTTGTTGTGCTACTTTCTTTTGGAATCGCTGCAACAATTGAAAGCTTGATTCCGCGTCTGCTACCCTGAGTTGGATATCGGGCTGAAAATTAATTTTTAACCCGATCGGGCTATTTTTGTCCTTCTAGTGTCTGATTCGAAACATATTGTCCTTAAATTGCAGGCCCGCGAAACTTTATCCTAAAATTACAAATCACCCAAAATTATTGTCCTGAAAAAACTTTTAACTCAATTAAAGGAGTAACAAAATCTTTTCCTCCAAGAAAGAGAATTTTTTCCAAGTGATTTTTTTCCATTGTTAAACCAAACATCTAACAAAAGTAACAATTATTGTTACCACTCTGCCCCTCTATTCCTTTTTTGGGAGAAATTGATTTCCATATTAGGTATAAACATTTATATTGAAATAGTTCAAAATAAAATACAAAACACTTATTAAGAGACGAAAAGAGTACTCCGTATAAAGGCTCAATGATGCTATATTCCCTTAACGGATTGTATGTTTTAATATGAAATAAAAAATATACATTTGTTTCATCAAACTTCTTATATGCTAATACTTCCACAAATCTACCTTATTATATTTTTAGCATTTTGTCTTTGTAAAAGTCACGGGTGCGTGGGACGGGTACAAGGACGATATGATATGGAGACAAGCATATGGAGTATCCATAAGTATAGTACAATATGCATCTTAAATTAAAAAGAGCTTTGATTTAATAGTAGTATATGATAAGTATATCGATGAAATCAGGAAAAAATATTTGATATTATGGTTGTTATTAACATAGAGCAATATATATAATCCCAAGCATCTTCAAAGTGGGGTAACGATATAAGCCTCCCCAAAAAAAAATCGAACATTACAAAGAAAGAAATAAACAATACGCGTAATTAAATAGAAAGCTAGCACTGGATTTTATTATTGGGAATTGGTTAAATATAGCCCCTTGGCAAAAAAAAAGTGCAAATATAGCCATTTTGTTAAAAACGATCAAATATGCCCATGCGTACACGATCTGTATACACGACCAACATTCACGACCATGCATGCTGATATGGTCGTATATGCTAGTCGTGCATGCATGGCCATATTTGATCGTTTTTAAAAGTGACTATGTTTGCACTTTTCTTTTGCCAAGTAGTTATATTTGCACTTCTCCTTTATTATTTCTCTATTTTGGATAACATTTTTGGAGTTTAGGTTACTCAAGTAGAGTAATGACTTAGCCCTAATGAATTCAGTTTTTGGAATCCCTTTCCACCCCAACAAGCTAGCACAATCAATCAAACATGGGCTAATTAATTAGGGATATGCCTCAATCACAGATTCAATAGTTTTGATATTTGTGACAGTGTGCCTACTGAAACCAGCCTGATCGAGAAGACGAACAAATTCATGGTGAGTTCTCTCCTTTCCCTGCACCGTCGCCGCCATCATAATCATATCCGACGACAGGCGAGCGCCATAGTACTCGTCACCTTGGCCGTCTTCATCCACCACTGCGTCCACGATGATCACCTTCCCATGCGGCGGAATTGCCTCCTTGCATTTCTTGAGGATCTCCACGCATGAACTGTCGCTCCAGTCATGCAGAATCCGCTGTGAAAAACAAAACTTAAACATGAGATAATAAATAAAAAGCAAATTAAATACTAGATAAATATAAGTACGATGATTAAATGATGGTGTCCTATCCTACCATAAGCATGACAGCGTCTGCTTTTGGAACGTTCTCGAACATACTCCCACCAACGAATTCAATCCCATGGCGAGGGGGCGCCATTGCAACGACCTCAGGTAGGTCTAAGCAGATCCCCTGTACGGAGGGGAAGGCCTCGCAGAGGCAGCTGAGGGCCATGCCGTGGCGGCCGCCGACGTCCACGACGGATCCGATCCCGTTGAAGACCTCGGGGTGGTTGGCGATGATCTTCGACGTCGTAACCCTAGAGTGAGCTTCCATGGCGTCGGTGAACAGCTTACTGTGAAACCCATACACCGGGTCGCTCCACGTGTCCTCGCCGTCGGAAGGCTTCATGTTGGGGCGTTGGCCGGATCTTAGGACGTTGGCTTTGAGGCCGGCGAGTGCCGGTGCCCGCTTGTACAGCAGCATGAAGGCCGCCATCTTGTCCCGCGTGAAGAGGCGGGTGAGCGCGTTCTCGGAGTAGCGCTCGTCGCCGGTTTTCTTGAAGATGCCTTGGTGGATCAAGAACCGCATGATGCGGCGGAGATGGTCGCGGGGGCATCCCACGGCGTCGGCGAGGTCGGAGAGTGATGCCGAGCCGCCGTGTTGGGCCAACACTTCTTGTATCTCGAGTTCCACGGCGGTCTTCACCACTAATTGGTTGATGTATATGAAGGCAAACTTCCAGATATCGACTTCAGATTGGGATATTTCGTCCAACGCCATTTACGCACTCTGTGTTTGTGTGTGTGTGTGTATCAGTATCAAGAGTGTTTGAGAGAGAACAAATGTGTGGCCTTTCCAATTTATAACACGCACCAACAGAACCCACACAACACAAAAGCATGTGTTGATAAATGGGGTAGGAATCGACCAAAAGTCATGAGTTTGAGTCTACCGTCATTCAGTCTTTAAAAATTTCTAGTAATATAGTTAAAAAAAAGATAAATAAAATAGAGATAAACTAATTAAATATCAATAAATTAATTATTGCTTGATCGATAGTACTAAGAAAATATTAACGATGAGATTCGATTATTTATTGATGAATAATAAAAGAAGATCGTAACTAGCATATTTTATATGATCTATTTCGCTTTCTTCTTATTGTAATTTGAATGCATAAGTTGATTGGAACTTAATACCTAATCTCGTTCAGTATGAAACACATAATTAAAACACCATCAACATAAGATGCATCCATTTTCATCGTAAATCACGAAATTTCTTTTTTTTTTTTTTTTTTTTCATGAGTGTGTGGTCCCGAATAGGTTTATTTATAGTGAAATAGGATTTTAATGTTGTGGTTGGTGGTGATGGATGTTGGGTGGGGTTTAGACATAGAATATTGTAATGAATGTGGGTGGTCGTAATGTTTATTTAACTAAAAATTTGTCCTTCGCTCTTTTTTTATCTTTATTTTTGCTTGTTGGGTTTGTCGACATGGATATGTGTAGGTGAATTGTTTTATTTGTATCTTTATATGGCTTTGCATTGTTTTTTGGAATATTTTGTGGCTTTTTTGTTATTTATTTGACTGCAGAACTCCCAAATGTATATTTTTCTTTTCCGACTTTTTATTTTATTTTTAGCTATAACTTCACCTTATAACTTCTCAATACATGACATAACGGTTATTCGATTACAACCGGTAACTACATATAATTGCACTGCCGTCAGTTAATCGATAACCGCCTATCGCGATGGCAATGCGGTTTTCAGTGCTCATGTTTCATTTTTCGTCGGTTACAGTTATAACCGCAACGCGTGCGGTTAATCGCAAAGTAATAGCTGAATAAGCTTATATTAATTTATAATATATATTATATAATTTAATAAATTAATATTTAGTATCTTTATGTGGCTTTGCATTGTTTTGGAATATTTTATGGCTTATTTTTTTTTTATTCGACTACAGAACCTCAAATGTACATTTAACAGTGGTTTTTCATTATAATGGAAATTTGTTGTATCAAGAGTGTTTGAGAGAGAACAAATGTGTGGCCTTCCCAATTTATAACACGCACCAACAGAACCCACACAACACAAAAGCATGTGTTGATAAATGGGGTAGGAATCGTAAAGGGGTAAGTTTTTAAAAATTTCTCGTAATATAGTTAAAAAAAAAGATAAATAAAATAGAGATAAACTAATTAAATATCAATAAATGAATTATTGCTTGATCGATAGTAAGAAAATATTAACGATGAGATTCGATTATTTTATTGACGAATAATAAAAGAAGATTGTAACTAGCACATTTTATATGATCTATTTCGCTTTCTTCTTATTGTAATGCATAAGTTGATTGGAACTTACTACCTAATCAAACACATAATTAAAACACCATCAAGATAAGATGCATCCATTTTCATCGTGAATCATGAAATTTCTTTTTTTCTTTTTTTTTTTTTGACATGGGAAGGGGGAGCGGTGTGGTTCGAACCTGAGACCTCACTGCGTACATACTGAAATTTCTTTTAATTACTGTAAGACAGAATTAAAAAGTCCGCCTAATACTTTCAATTTCTTAAAAATGAATCTCTCTACTTTTATTCTAAAATATTCAAACAAAAATATTCAAGGCATTGGAACTTTATGAACCTTAATTCAAAAACATTTCTTTATTCACAACCTTAAGGCATCATACTCCAAACCATGGAAAGTTGGAAATTGAGGGCAATGTCATAAGTGAGCAATTACATCAAATTCGTGCCATCGTCAAATAATACAGATCACTCAATTGTGATGATATGTGATATTTCTGGAAGTAAAAAGAGATGCATTAGATCACTCAATTTCTGGTTCATAATTGTTAATACAAAAAAATTTCAATTCTAATACTAATGTCAGCTCAAAAAAACAAAAAAAATCAAAAACGAAAAAAAAAAAAAAACAAAAACAAAAAACAAAAAAAAGAACAAATAAAACAGGAAAAGAAATTTAAGAGAAAGAAACCCCAACTTGGAGGCTTAGAGCCGCCCTTCATCTCTTCACTCTCATTCCAATTTCCATCTACACTAAAAAAAAAAAAAAAAAGCAAATCAAAAGAAAGAGTTTATATAAGGCTTCATTAATTTGCGTATCATCTTTTGTGAAATTGTTTCAATTCTTTTATTACCGAAACACAATTAAAAATAAATTATATTAAAAATTGTCTTTTATACTAAAATTATACCACAACATTATCTATCAATCAATTCATGTTTTTCTCCGAAAATTCAAGCATCCAAACTTCCTATATTAATCCAAAGTAGGGCATACATTTTTTTTAGTAAAATTAAGTGTGTTGAACAGTGGAGAAGGAATGGATCAGATCATATACGACACGAAATGGCCTCCATTGAATTTTAGCAGGAATTAGATCTCCAACCGGTTATGCAAAGTACCCAATATATATATATATATATATATATATCTTCATCCGTGAACAAATGATACTTGCATCCCATTCCGACCGACAAAAAAAGAATAGAAATACCTAAACAGATGAGAGATTTAGAGGGCTGAGTTTTCTAGAGATGCATGGGAGGATTAAAATATACTTAAAAGAGAGTTTGGCACATATTTAAGCTCCATGAATAATTTATTGTTAATTTAACCATGAATGGATGAATGAATTTCAGATGATATCTTCAGTTGTTCGATTGAAAAGAGTTTACACTGAACTGGTGAAAAGTTGCAGAGATTTAGATACAAATTTAGAGGAAAAAATATTAGTGCGATGTAATTTAAGTAGTTAATTAAGTTCATTAGTGGCCTAGTGGGTGACTATCTGAACACTGAAGAGATTTTAATTGGCATAACGTGAGGCCAGAACTTCTTTTTCAATTTTATAAAACTGATTCATTTGAAAATAACTTCTTACAAAACTAAATTACCAAAATGACCTAAAATTGGCGCAAAAAAATAACTGTCAAAACTGTGTTTTTATATATTAATAGATAAGTAACACTTTACAAATAACAGTGTTTTGAAATCTCCGTTATGTATGCAAAAAGTGGCGCTCATACATAACGGTGGAATTTACCCTATAGCTTGGGCTGTGGTGAAGTCAGAAACAAGGAAAGTATGGGACTGGTTCTTGGCTGTGTTGAAGCAGGACTTGGAGATTTTTTATGACACCTTGTACACTATTATAAGTGATAAACAAAAGGGCTTAATACAAGCCTTGGGTGAGGTCTTTCCCAATGCTGCTCAGAGATTTTGTGTTAGACATTTACATGAAAATTTCAAGCTGGCAGGCTTAAGGGGACAAGCATTCAAGGATGCATTATGGAGATGTGCAAAGGCCACCACAATTGGAGAATGGCAGCAGAAGATGGAGGAGCTCAAGACCTTCAATGAAGATGCATGGGCATGGCTGGACTCAAAGCTTGCATCCCAATGGAGTAAGTCTCATTTCACTGAGCTCCCTAAATGTGACATGCTATTGAACAATGGTTGTGACATGTTCAATTCCAGTATCCTAGATGCTAGAGAAATGACAATCTTGATTATGTTAGAGTGGATTAGGGAATGGTTGATGAAGAGATTTCAAAATAACAAAGAGATAGCAAGTTTCAATTGGATGGGTAGACTTTGTCCTAGGATCAAGAAGTTACTTGAAGATAATGCTAAGATGGTCAATGATTGCATCCCAATCAAAGGGGATAACACTCACTATCAGATAAGATGTGTAAATGGAGGTCAATATGTGGTGGACTTGGGTAGAGGGACTTGTGATTGCAGAGCTTGGGATTTAAGTGGAATTCCTTGCAAACATGTCATCTGTGCATTGAACCATCAAAAGCTGAACAAGGATGACTTTGTGCATGAGTGTTACTCAGTTGAGAGCTACAAAAAGGCTTATGCAGAAACCATTTATGGTGTGAATGGTTCTGCCTTGTGGGGTGACAACATATACATTCCACCACTGCCTCCACACATGAATAAGGGAAAGGGTAAGCAAGCTTATGCAAAGAAGAAACAACCTGATGAGAAAGTTGAAAAAGGAAAGAAGCAGAAGATGACCACACTCAAAAGAAAAAGGAAGCAAGTAAACCCAATGAAGTGCAGCAGTTGTGGAGGTGAAGATCATAACACTGTGACTTGTGGGAGAGAAAAGGTAATATTTTCAGCTTAACAATATATAATTTCTTCAGATCCTACAACTTCTAATTTGTGCTCTGTATTATGAAAAAACCTTCAAGAAAAAAGAGGATGCGCAGGTGCTTCAATAAGTGGCAGCACACTAACCCAAGATCCTCCAATTCTACCCCCATCCACCCAGATTTCTACAACGCAATCTCAATTAGAAAGAGCTTCACAAGCAGGACCTACTATGTTGCAACAACTCCATCAAGACAAATTCAAGAAACAAGGCCCTCAAATCTTGGAGAGCCAGAAGAAGTTCCTAAGCATATCTGACTTGCATGCAAGAAAGAAATGAGCAAATCTGATTTTGTTTGTCTTTTTTTGAACTTGGCATCATACCAACATTGGCCATTTATTTTGCTCTCTTAGCATTGCCCTGTTTTTGTGAATGAATGTTGGGGGTAAAACTATGGCAAGACATTGGCTATGACTCTGTTTTTGTGAATTAATGTTGTAAGGGCTGTAAATATTTGCTAATCATATATCTCTCTTTTGTATGAATTCATCTACATGTCATATATCTCTCTTTTGTATGTGATTGCCCTGTTTTTGTGAATCTACAATAATTTAAACTAATGATAAAAATTCAAGCAAGAAATGCACCAATCCATTACATAAACAACATAAACATTACATAAATATTATCATGAGTGTATCATTAATAACAACAACAACTACATAGTTAGCATAAACATTACATTATGTTTTGTTCCAAACATAAACAACACCAACAACAACAACTAAACTAATGGGAAATATTGATAAACACAACTGTCCCAAGCTCTAACATAGATACAACAACTACACTTCATAATTTACACTAACAAAGATACAATAACTAAACTTAATAGAAGACAAGAAACATCCCATTTCTTGGATAATACTCCCAAAAATCAATATATAAGATTCCACTTCCCATGCCTAATTCATCAGCTTCCAAAACCAAATGCTAGAGAATAGAACAATAACCGGCCACATTTTTTTCTTATTCTTTTTCACCTCCACAAGCTCGGCTTCAGCAGCATTTATCCTCCTTAAAAGTCCTGGTATAATCATGTGGAAACGAGCACATATGGGAGGGTCGTACCAATCAAAATATCCACATCTCTGAAATTTTAAACAAAAATAAGTCGCCAACTACAAACTTTGTGAAAGAGTGAGGAAGAATCCATATTTTGGTCACATACCAATAATTACATTACAAGAAAAAGAAAAAAGTTCAGCCAAAAAAATTATTCTTACCGATCTCGAGCAACACAAAAACCTCCGTCCATAATTTCCTTCTTTTCATGATGTGCGCACCAAGACTCTTTGCAGATCAGGGCATGAGCAAAACACATTTCCTTGCCCTTGCATTTTGTTGGAAGTGAGGAATCTAGGGTTCTCACGATTTGGAAAATTTTATTTCTATTAAAGGGTTCCTAGATATAAAGGGGGAAGAGTAAAGGAAGAGTGAGGTGTGGCGTGATGTGGCGTCCACAAGCGCATTTGGGCTCCACTTGGACAACATGTGCAGCTCACGTGCGATTTTTGCAGATTCGGGCCATAAACAGTCCTACGATCCAGTAAAAAAAATATATGGGCCGCAAAACGGAACCCGCAGCTTTAATGTCCTGAATTCGAAAAACGAATTTTTAAATATCCTAAAAATGCCTCTAGCTCTATATATTACACACTTTACTACATTTACACATATTAATTAATGAAACTACGCGCGTGCACTTGATATCTACAAATGAAATGAAAATTCAATCAAGGACTAAAATTATGAGCCTTACTCAAAAGTAAAATGAAAATTAATCTAAAAGTAAACATTGTTGTTAATAAAAATAATATTTGTGAAACATTACATTTCTTTATATCAATAATTACTTTTGTTAACGATAATAATTACTTGACCGAATTACTAAAAGTATAAATTATCGTGAATTAATATAAATGTTGGGAAAATTATTATGTTATCGAGAATAGAGTTAGGGATTTTGATTCTATGTTTTGGCTGCAGAGACACGTTTTCACTTATATATGACGAAAGAAACGACGTCGTATGACTATGAAGAAAATGACGTCGTTTTGTCTAAGTAAAGCCTAAAATGCCACATAGGATAATTTTAAACATGTACGCAATTAATTAACAAGTAAGCAATTAAATTCACCGGAGATGGATCGGAGGAGTTAATCGCGTCAAATTGCAAAGTCGTAGTTTTATTTTAGAATCTCAAAAAGTTTGGTTTTAAACCAGAATGTGAATTAAGGTCAAGACTTTTTATGCAGTTTTGCCAAAATAAAATTTATATTATATTAAGTTTATTCTTTTATCCCTAAAGGCCATAAATATTCTTTGTTAACTAATAATGATAATAAAAATTCTAAAATAGTAAGCCGATGAGGCATAACTTAATTGTTAATTGTCTAGTTGAGGCACTACAAATTTCTCATTAGTAAAAGGTCTTGGATTCAATCCTATCTAAGCGCGATGTAAGTTTCCCATCTTATTTGGTGGTCTTCCTTTTCCCCTTATTTTCATTTACTTACTTTTTTTTGGCTTTCTTTTGCAGTCATCCCATTTTATTTGGTGGTCTTCTTCCTCTAATTTTCATTAACTTACTTTTTTTTGCAGCCATCTTATTGGGTGGTCTTTTCTTCCCCTTATTTTCATTTACTTACTTTTTTTTGGCTTTCTTTGACAGCCATCCCATCTTATTTGGTGATCTTCTTCCTCTAATTTTCATATACTTACTTTTTTTTTGCAGTCATCTTATTTGGTGGTCTTCTTCTTCCCCTTATGTTCATTTACTTACTTTTTTTGGCTTTCTTTGGTAGCCATCCCATCTTATTTGGTGGTCTTCTTCTTTCTCTAATTTTCATTTACTTACTTTTTTTTGGCAGCCATCTTATTTGGTGCTTCTCCCCCTTATTTTCATTTACTTACTTTTTTTGGCTTTGGCTTTCTTTGGCAGCCATCCCATCTTATTTGGTGGTCTTCTTCTTCCCCTAATTTTCATTTACTTACCTTTTTTTGGCAGTCCTCTTCTCATAATTCAATTGCCGGTATCAAAACTCCTTAATTTGTTTATTTTTAATGCTCCCTATGATTTGTGGCTGATAATTGAAAACCGTAAGACTACTGTTGTTGTGTAAAAACTAGGATTAACACAATTTAATACGCAAGTATATGCAGTCTCAACAAGTAATAAACGAACGTATTCCAAGATCGTCTCCACATGGAATGCAAAATAGAACTTGGGCTATCTCAACTACTTTAAAACTAAATTAAGCTATAAATCAAGTTGGTTGGGTTTTGGAAAATAAACTAAGCGGAAATGAAACTAAAATTACTGAATTGAGCTACGGAAACAGATAATAAGAGATTAACGAGGAAAAATTATAAGAGAAACGAACTTGGATTGACGAATCCCTCTACGTCTTTCACACAGAACAGAATGTTGCAGCAATTTTCTAGCAAAATTCTCACAATAGCGTGAAACTTTAATTTACAAAAGATTTTCCCAAATCCTAAGATTTAAACTCTCTTCTACTAATCAATATATCCCTATATCAAACATAACAAGAGAATTCCATTATCTAACCATTTTCACAAAGGCTACACAAAGCAACAACATATTTCTATGCTATTAGAACCTTGCGCCATTCAAATCTTGTCCACCACCATTAACCTTTCCAAATTTAATAAGCAGCTAGATATTCTGCCATTGATGGCCACTCAACAACAAAAACAAGCAAGAAATCCATTTGAACGGTAAGTAAGCATTTCACTAGAGAAAAGTGCAAGGAAATACAATACTAAGACATAGAGTTCATCACAATCCAAGTCTCAAGAGTTTAGCTCATGCTTGACATAAAGAAAAAGAAAACAAACATAAATCTGAACATGTCTTCGCACTAGCAAAAGCTAGGATATTACAAACTAAAAAAAGAGTAAAAGAGAGAAAGAAAGCTAAGAAAGTGAAGTAATATGGTCTTCTCTGTTTCTTTCTCTCAAAATTCCCAAGGTAGCTGTCTTCCCTCACGTTTTTTTCTTCTCCTTGATGTCTTGTTTTCTGTGTAATAAATCCTAATCCTCCCCTTTTTGCGGCTGCTACTCTTTTACAAGATTAGTGATCTAAAATTTATTTTTTTAAGGATAATGCTTAATTAGGATCCTAGTGTTACATCCTTTTTCGTTTCTGTTTTCTAATGCTTTGATTAATGTCTATACGTATAACGTATTTTTACGCGCCGCAGATTGTTGAAAATGTATGTGAAAATCTTAATTGTTTGATTAATTTAGATAATTGTTCTCATTCTTGAATAATAATACTAATAATATTTGGGCATGACCATGAGAACTTTGCTAATTCAACCAAATTAATTAATTGTACAGTTCTAAATAGTGCATAAATAGTGCAGCTCTCTTTTCTGCATGCATAAATAGTGCAGCTCTCTTTTATTATATAGTAATTATATATATATATATATTTTTTTTATTGATTTCACAGATTTCACAGATTTTACTGATTTTACAGATTTTATTGATTATATAGTACTGATTTTACAGATTTTATTTGATAATAACAATACATTTTATTGATTTACAGGTTATGGCTGAAAATGAAACTCAAATGAAAGGAGAAATGCCACCCCCTCCGCCTCCGCCACCACCTGGGCCCTCTACAAATGAGACTACTCCATCTTTTTCGAAAGAAGTAAGCTCAAAATAAAAAAAAAACCAGCCGCTGGTGGAAGGCCTAAATCCGAGGCGTGGGATCATTTTACGAAGTTTATACACACAGATGGTAGGCAAAAGGCAAAGTGCAACTATTGTTCTACTTCCTACTACTGCGACACCAAAACAAACGGTACGACTAATCTCAATACTCATATGAGTAAATGCAAAAATCATCCTAATAATAGTTCGGATAAAAGACAATCACAATTGTCTTTACAACCGATACTTGAGGAAGGAGGTGATGAGTCTGTTGTAGTAGGTAACTTGAGTTCGTGGAGATTTGATCAACAATTTTGTAGGATCAAATTGGTTGAAATGATTATTAAAGATGAACTACCTTTTAAAATTGTGGAGGGTGAAGGGTTTAGGGAATTTGTGGCTGCATTATAAAATAAGTTCAAAATTCCTTCACGGTGGACTATATCACGTGATGTTTTTAAGGTGTTTGAGAATAAAAAAGTGGTGTTGAGGGAGTATTTTAAAAATTCTGGTCAAAGTGTTTATATTACTAGAGACACTTGGACATCTTTGCAAAGGATTAACTATATGTGCATCACTGCCCATTGGATTGACGAGGAATGGAAATTGACAAAAAAATCATCAATTTTTGTACTATTGAGAGTCATAAGGGTGAGGATATTGGTAGACAAATTGATGCTTGTTTGCGTGAGTGGGGGATTAAGAGAGTGTTTTCTGTGACTGTTGATAATGCTTCTTCGAATGACAATGCTCTTGTTGCATTGAAAAATAAGTTGACTTTTCGTAGTTGTTGTGTTGTGGGTGGAAGATATCTTCATATGAGGTGTGTTGCTCATATAGTTAATTTGGTTGTGCAAGATGGCATTAAAGAGATCGATTTATCTGTTAAAAAGATTAGGGAAGCTGTTAGATTTGTTAGGCAATCTCTTGTTAGACTTGTTAGATTTAAAGAATGTTGTGTGGAAGAAAATGTTGATTCCAAGAGTCTATTGTGTTTGGATACGCCTACTAGATGGAATTCAACTTATTTGATGTTGAATGTTGCTTGTAGTTTTGAGAAAGTGTTTGATCTCTATGAGTCGAAAGATCCCTTTTATCCGGTTGATCTTCCCAATGGTGCTCCCGATGCTTTAGATTGGGAGAATGCAAGAAAGATGAGTGAAGTGTTGAGAACTTTCTTTGATTTGACTAATAGGGTTTCTGGATCTTTGTATGTCACTTCAAACAATTTCTTGCATGAGATTTCCAATATGTATTGTTTGTTGAACGAATGGGTGAAAAATTCGACACTTGAGGTAAGGGAAATGGGGGTGAAGATGAAGGAGAAATTTGATAAGTATTGGGGTGATTCGAATAAAATGAACAAGATTATATTTTTTAGTGTTATCATTGACCCTCAATACAAGTATGATATTGTTGAATTCATTCTTATGCAACTGTATGGACAAAAAGATGGTGGAGAATTGGCAAAGAGTGTGAAAACAGAGCTCTACCAATTATATGAGGGTTATAGGCTATTGAGTTCATCGGGAAGTAATGCAACAACACAAGGTGAAAGTCCTTTAGAAGGTGTTGGTACTTCATCTTCTCCTTATGTTTTGCTTGAGATGTACAAAAGACAAAAGCTTCAAGGGGGTGATATAATGTCTAATGATTTGGATGTTTATCTATCCGAGAAAGATAGGGGACTTGATAATTCCAAGAATTTTGACATTCTTAATTGGTGGAAGCTTAATGAACCAAAGCTACCTACTCTTGCCCTTCTAGCTCGTGATTTGCTTTCGGTGCCTATTTCTACGGTAGCATCGGAGTCGGCTTTTAGCACCGGGGGAAGGAACCTTAATGCTTTTAGGAGTTCGTTGACTCCTAAAATTGTTGAAAGTCTTATTTGTACTCAAGATTGGCTAAGGAAAAACAAGCAATACGTTTCACTTGAAGAGGATTTGGAGGGTATTCAAAAGCATGATGAAGGTCTTTTTAAATTAATAACTTGTTACTTGTGATTAATTTATTAATTTCTTTATTTAAATTGTAATTGTTTAACCATTTGTTCTTTTCTCTTTTGTAGCTTTGAGAAGTCTTGGCATTGATGGAGATGTGATTGATGATCCCATGGAGACTTAAAGCTAAAGGATGAAGGATTGAAGGGAATCAAGGGACTGAAAATGGAATGGATGACTTGTAACACTTGTTTATGTTATTTGTTGTGTACTTTGACATATTATTTTTGGGGTTTGAATTGTTGTGTTTTTTTTATTGGATATTGGTAATTTATGTGACTATGTTTGGATGTTGTGTATTTCATTGGATTGCAATGAGTTTATAGACTCTACTTTGAAAATTTTTGGAGTAAATTAGGATGAAAATAGGTCTATAATAGGCTGAAAATAGGTTTATTATTGGCTGAAAACAGGTTTTTTTTATAAACCTTCGATTATTAAAAACCGACCGAAAACCGACCAACAAGTTCGGTTCGGTTCGGTTCGGTCCGGAAGGGCATATTCGGTCGGTTCACGTGAACATTTTCAGGTTCGGTCGGTTGGTCGGTTTTTGTAGTTTTGTTCGGTCGGTCGGTCCGACCAATGCACACCCCTACATGGATCCATATTACCCACAACCTTTCTTTTGCATGAGAGAGACACCATAAGAGTTTACAAAGAGCTGCTTGATTCCATACCCTTATATTTACAATGTTCCATCCTCTTGAAGCTTTTGGGAGTTGGATGTGATCCCATGCTACCAAAGCACGTTTGGTAATTCCAGATTTCCCAGTCCATAAGAACGCTTTACAAGTTGATTGTATGATGTTGATTACTTTTTGTGGAATGAGAAATATTTGGCACCAAAAGGCCTGCATGCCAAAGAGTACTGACTGAATCAATTGTACTCTACCCGCATAGGATAAGAGTTTTGATGACTAGTTATCAACTCGGGCAAGGATTTTCTGGACAAGGGGTTGACATTGTACCACTGATAGCTTCTTTGATGATAATGGCACTCCAAGATATTTAAAGGGAAGGTCTCCCTTGACCAATCCAAACTCCTGCAAAATTGATTCTTGTATAGCCATAGAAACACCTCCAAAGTAGACACTACTCTTGGATTGGTTTGCTTTCAAACCTGAAGCATTTGAGAATTTCATAAAGATGTGCATCAATTCTCTCATAGATTGGAGATCTCCTCTGCAGAAAAGAAGCATGTCATCAGCAAAACTCAATTGAATTAGATCAAATTTCCTGCATTTTGGATGGTATTTGAAAGCTTTATTCTGCTTTAGTTCCAACAAATTCCTGTGTAGATACTCCATACATAGGATAAAAAGGTAGGGAGATATGGGGTCTCCTTGCCGCAGTCCTCTCTTTGCTTCAAAGGGAGCTGTTAGATCACCATTAACATTGATGACATATGATACTGTGGAGAGACATGCAAAGATCCAATTCACAAACCTATCTGGAAATCCCATTTCCATCATAAGATATCTCAAAAATGGCCATTCCACTGTATCATAGGCTTTTTGAATATCTATTTTTATCATACTTCTTGGTGAAATACCTTTCCTGCTGTAACCTTTAATGAGTTCATGCCCCAGCAATATGTTGTCAAATAAGGACCTCCCCTTTACAAATGCAGCCTGAGTTTCACTAATCAGCATTGATAGCACTAATTGGATTCTATTTGCAAGGACTTTTGAGATGATTTTATACAAAACCGAGCAACATGCAATAGGCCTGAATTCCTTTATAGAACTAGCATTTGGCTTCTTAGGCAATGGATATATTAATGTATAATTGATAGCTTTTAGAAGAAATCTTGTTCTCCAAAACTCCTTGATAGCTGTACACACTTCACCTTGGATGACAGGCCATGTTTTCTGAAAAAAATACACATTAAATCCATCTATACCAGGACTGGATTTCGAATCAGTGATTATCAATACTCTTTACTCGATCATGGGCACAATGATTTTCAATCGCATGCCTTTACTACTCAATTTAAAGAATAAATTAATTCATGCCCTATAGTCACGAAGTCACAGCTATGAATACTTTATCCTTATATTTATCCCTTTAAATTCGAGAATGCCAGAGATACTCTAAACAAAACTTTTCTCTTGATCAGTACACTTACGAAGACCCTTCAGCAGGTGTATTGCCCAAGAGGCATTAACTTCGATTAGACCCGAATCAGCCAAGAGATGCCCAAGACATCGACTGCTCTCCAATACTTATTATCTACTCGAGCACAAAAGACACTCTTGTGTTGACCTCGACTCTATTGGTGAACTAGACTCCTTAACTCTTTGGTGATCAAACAATTAGTTATCTTGCCCAAATCTAATATTAAGCTTTAAGTATTTCAGAAATAAAGAACACAATTTAATTAACACGTTTTGGCCTCACGAGTTATCAAAGTATCGATAATCACTTCATCTCATCCATTCAAAGTTTAAAGAATTAGCTAAATATATTAACAAGTATAAACAAAGTGAAATAAACTAAAGCTAGCATAAATTAAACTGAATAAGAACTATATTACCGAATCAAAGTAGTACGTGTCTTGGTCAGAACGCCAACTGAAAACTTAAAGCAGTTTAGTAAACAGAAATAAAAACTTTGCCCGTAGGACTTATTTTTCTTCCTCACCAAACTCTCAAGACTAAAATTAAAGAACTATGCTAGGCTGAATGACGACACTTCACAGAGTACATACAACCATATTTATAGGCATCAAGATTAGATTAAGTCGATTCCCTTCATGGGCTGGACTCCTTCCTTTCTTGGCCTTATTTCATTCTTTAGCTCAATATCAGCGCATTGGATTTCATTCCTTGTTGAGTCCAACTTCGATTGGTCTCTTCTCGATAAGGATGGAAGTTTCCTTCCTTATCTTCTTCTTTAGTGCCCAAGTTTAATCCGTTGCCCTTTGCTTCACTCGTCTGCCTTGGTCACATCAGCTTCAGTCTTGCTCTCAACGTGCACTGCTCTGGGTACTCTGCTGCTTTTGCCATAAGATTATGGGGAGGTACTCCTTCACCTGCAGTTTCGCTCAAGATATATTTCTTCATGTCCAGCTACAGACTTCAGCCCTATGCCCATATTGCATCATATCGTTGCCCAACACTAGAAAAACAGTTTTCCACCAGATTATGCCCACGAACGCACCTGCCCTGCACCCACTTCTTCCTACTTGTATCTTCCCAGACACTTAAAGACTCGAAAAAGACAACAAAATTGGGTTCATCACTAATCTGAGATGAAATCATGTCATCAACTCAAAGTTGAAGCTAACAAAAAGTTAAAAATTTCAAACTTGGACATCCGATATCAAATTTGCTCTAAGTACAAAATAATGTGAACCCTAAAATTGGAGAGACAAATTATATGTTAATTCCAAAATAATTGACACAAATCAATATTGTTCACGATATGGTTTGCACTTTTAACAATTTAAATCTATCCACGATATGATTGTCATTTCTATTTATAGTAATAGGGTCCACATAATACATTATATTTAACGTTATATTTCTCACTACTCCCTTCACATTTATTGTGGGCTCCTTACTCCATTCATAACAATATCCACTACTACTCACAATTTTTTTAAAGCCTGTGTAGTTTATAATGTGACAACCATATCGTGGACAGAGGGATATTAAAGAGGACTGAAAAATTAAGTAGATGAAATGTATAGCATCTATGATTTGCAATAAAATGTCTTTGCCACTCACTCAATTTAACAGTTTAATGATAGATTCAGAAGCGGTATAGCGTCAAGGTTTCGATAAGGAAGAAGAGATTGATGACCATCAAATTCGGTGGTGGGTGTGGTGAGTAATATGAACAATTTTTAAATATTAAATTTCAAGTGTGGACTATAAGGGCATAGTAGTACGTTTACAATTAACTTTATATATTATTTTTTATGGGGGCTGTGTAGAGTAGAATGGGATTGTGTTAAAATTTTCCCATACAATAACATACCGAAACACGACGACCACGTTTCTGAAATTAACAAAAGAAAATTTATCATCAAAATCAACGAATTAAACGAACTTTGGTAAAGCTGAAACAGACAAATGTCACAATTAGAAGATGGTGGTAAGTGTCAACTTATTGTATTAAAAGAAACTAGCGTGTTTCGACGGGAAATTATTTTTTAGTAAAATTAGTAATAAAATATTGTTCATTAATTATTTTTAAGTTTTACACTTTGTATGAGTTTTGTGAGCAAGTTTAAAATCGGCTCTCTACCCTATGGTTGAAGGTCGGAATTCTTCCGTCGACTACAATTCTGAAAAAGTTGAACCATCGGTTTGGAAAGACCCGTCTACCCTCATGGTTCTAAGTCGGAATCCTCCCGTTATGTTGAACTGTCGTAATTGAAACAACCCATCTACCCCCATGGTTCAAGGTCAGAATCCTCGTGTCGACCACAATTATGAAAAAGTTGAGCCATCGGTTTGGAATCGACACGTCTACCCTCACGGTTCCAAGTAAGAATTCTCCCTTTATGTTGAACTGTCGTAACTGAATAGACTCGTCTACCCCACGGTTCCAATCAGAATCAGCCTGTTGACCATGATCTTAATTTTTGTGGACAATAAAATAAATGAATGAAAAGTGCACAAAAATAAATAGCTTATATAATAGGACTTAATAAGTGGTCATATTAAATTTTTAATAAAAAATAGAATTATTTATTTGATCAACTTGATATGAGAATTTGAAATATTTATACATATAGAAAAGATCATACAAGAACATTATTTTATGTGATAAATGAGAACTAATCCAACCTATTATATTTTATAATCTAAGGCTATTATTAATTTTAGATTATTTATTAAGAAATGATAGAATTGTAATACTATTATAAGAAAATTATTATTTGCTAATTATTTTAGAGTTTTTCGAAAGAAAATCATTACATAGTCTTTTAAGTAAATTTTTATATATTTAACATGCATTTAGAAAGATAGTTTGAAAACTCTATTTCTTTTCAAAATCGATGAGGGCCAAAAGTATATTTGGCTCTCAAAATACTGTCACATGTCGATTTCGTATGAGAATTATGGTGGATCTTTTTGACTGCAAATACTTTTGTCTCATATTGATTTAGCTTGAAATCAGCCCGTGTACACACTTTCAAGGTGGGAATCAGCCCGTCAACCACTGTTTTAATTTTTGTGGTATAAAATTTAATTTTATTATTCAAGATTGTCTATAAGAATTAAGGTGACCTTAAATATCATATATTATGAGTTCAATATAAAATATTATAAAAATAATTTGAACTGTCAATTTCGAATCATCTTGTCTAACCCTACAATTTCAGGATGGAATCGGCCCGTTAACACCGTCCTGAATTTTGTTATATGGACCTGTCAATCTAAAATTTTGCTTACAATGTATTGATTAAATATTCCATAGAATTAGAATATTTATAGGCATACACACAAAAATATATACTAATAAATATGGTCATTATTATTTTTTAATTCAAAAAATTTCAGAATTAAGATAAATAGAAATAGATCATCTAGAAGAGAGATTAATGTGAATCCATGATCATATTGTAAATAGAAGCTTGAATTTTGTTATATGGACTTGTCAATCTAAAATTTTGCTTACAATGCATTGATTAAATATTCTATAGAATTAGAATATTAATATGCATAGAAATAAAAATATATAATAATAGTACTTATTATTTTTTAATTACAAAATAGAAGAGAGATTAACGTGAATACATGAACATATTGTACATAGAAGATTTTCAATAGGTGAAGTTTGATTAAAACCGATGTAAGAAAGAAATATATACTAATAACAATATAAATATGATAATTTTGGTTTTTAATTCAAAAAAATTAAGAATTTAGATAAATGAGAATAGAGGGATTCAGAGGGTGCCACATAAGGTTTTGAAAAAGCTAGAATCGTGTTCCTTTTAGTAATATAATATTTATTTGAGGGTGCTACATAGGGTTTTCGAAAAATTAGAATCGTGTTCCTTTTAGTAATATAATAATTATTTGCTCCGATCGAGTATATATTGAACAAATGAATAAATGTTCATTTTTCCTATGATGAATTCATCAAATCAAACAACTTATAATACTGACAACTCAATAGTAAAAGAAATTAACTTTTATTGAACGAAAATTAGACTATTTATTTGGCCAACAAAATAATTAATTTTAATGTGCAGAATATTTGCACAATGGAGTTTTATTAAAAAGCAATGTGGAATGTCAAATTTAATGTCCCAAAATTAAATCAACCTAAAAGAAGAAATAAATTAAAATATGAATATTATATATATGCTTGGGCCACATTTAATTCATGATAAATAAAAATTATAAGATAAAATATTACTATATTTGTAGACGTCAAATATATATTACATAAATGATGTCCCTTTTTTTTAAGGAAAATAATAGTTATTAACAATTCGAAAGACAGTATGTTGGTTTTAATTAAGAAAATATAGGGAATCTATATATGCTAAAAATGGTGGATAAAATCTAATCTAATCTAATATATAATATATAATATAATAAATATTGATTTTTAATTTAAAAAATTTGAGAATTTAGATAAATAAGAATGGAGGGATTTGAAGGGTGCCACATAAATTATTTTACATAAAATCGTTTTCGTTTATATAATAAATAGATAGATTATAGAACTAAAACTGCGCAGGTTGGTTTTTATTTTATGTTGTTGGTAGAATTGTAACTTATAAGTAGTTGGGGACTATAATGGCAAAAAATAATCATACAAATAGAATGTACTATTCTATGGCCTGTTTCGTTTTTATTGGCATGTACTGTATTCTTTTTTCGAACTGTCCCGTTATTCTTATCTTGTTTCCTTTTTTTGGAAATAATTAGGAGATAATTATGGGTTCAATTAATTTGTTAAACAACTCACTTTATACCTTCCATCCTACTTTTTCACTTCATTTTCTGTGTCATTCACTATTCCCCTTCTCTCTACCACTTAATTTTTACTTTATTGCACTATTCACTCTCTCTCTACCCACTTTATCTCACTTTAAAAACTCCACTAAACATACATTCCACTCTTAATTATTTTTACTTTAAATTTTGTGCCTAAAAGAAACAGACCAAGCTTGTTAGAACGGGGGAGCATATTCTAATTAAAATATAGAGCTGCATGAAGGGAAAAAAGATTCCCACATTTTCTGTATTATTATCATTGATTCTTTATTTTATTTTATTTTATTTTTCTCTTTAATTTCTTTTTTTTCTTGTGGCCTTTTATGTTTTGGACTCGAAAGTCTTTGTCAACCTGATATAATAATTGAGGCCCAAGCATCCAATATAATTCTATATAGAGAGCTTTATAAATGGGCCCGGCCGACATTATTGTCATGAAATAATTTAAAATGAATACTGTTAGACGAAAATATTGTTGTGAAGATTAATTTTTATGAAAGTTTATATATATGTATGTATGAGGAAGACTACTGAAGGATATAATTTTCTGTATATATGTGGAAAATGTAGAAATACGAATCATTTATTTTAGTAAATTGAACTCAATTCTTGAGTATTGATTGAAGTATTTCAGTCTTCGACCGGAAAGATTTATACAACTAGTGCTATTTGAATACACTGTTGTCAATATACCCTAATTGGAGAATTTAAATCCTGAGGAAAAATATAATTATTTCTATTTTTATAATTAACTTTTATTTTCCTATGCATGTGACCAGCCACAGTGTGTCTTGATAGAACTATTGAATTTTAAAGTAATATATATAGGTGATAGATCAAATTAAAACTTTATCCTAGATAGAAACTAGAAACTACTTTTTGTAACCATTGATCTTAAGATCAACGGTTACAACTGCAGATATAGACATATTGTCATTGATTTTAAGATCAACTATTTTTCAGTTCTTCTAATTGATTGTGGCATGTGGATTTATGAGGGTTGAATGAACAACGGACTAATCCTAATAAACACTGAGAAATATCTTCAATATTCATGCAAACATATTGCACATTTTTTTTATCGTAGGAATTGTTATAGAAGTATTTTTATATAGTTTAGAACTTAAAAATATGTTCGTGTTCTAAACATGTTTTATGCTCCAATTAACGACTAGAACTAGGGTTGTCTAAACGGGACGGGTAGGGTATCCTATCCGAAAATATCGGGTACCCAACCCCGATTTTTAAAATTTTTTAATATCCTACCCCAACCCTATATTAAAAATTGGGTATCCAAATACCCAAGTGGGTAATCTCGATTGGGTATTAGGGTACCCAAATTGCGCGATTTTATTATTAAATATTATGCTAAGAAAATATTTGACATTATTTAAATCTAAATTATAACACTATAAAACTATGTCTCAATGATCCATTACAATCAATTTGATCAAAAAAATTAATAAAAGACCACAAAATAACAATCAATAACCAAACAAACAAGAAAAGATGTATATGCAACTTAATATTAAAAAAATATCACCAATACTATTAGTCTATAAACATAAAACCATAAGCAACTTATATAATAAGTAAAATCATAGTATTAGAAAAACTAGGGTATACATATAAGAAATTTATATAATAAAATTATTAGTTTTATAATAATAGAATATATATATATATATATATAATTAATTCAAAGTAATATAATATATATATATAAAGAAATATAATATATAAAAATAATAAAAAATTAGATTTATTTGGGTACCCGGATCGGGTGTTGGGTATGCCCGATATCGAAATATCTAAAATTCTCGTCCCGTATCTCGACCCCTTTATCCGAACATGTAAATATCGAGTATCCAATATCCATCGGGTGTCAGATCGGTACAACAGTATCCAATTACCCGTCACCTAGTCAGCCCTCACAGAACAAAACATCAATAACTTTTCAAGAAAAAGAAGAGTGAGAATTACAAACAAACCAAAGTTCGCTTCTATAACCTTTTTAATTGGACTATCAATTTGGCCCAGTTTTCAAAAGGACTTTCGATTTGGCCCAGTTTTCAACCGGACAATCCACATCTCTAGGCAGACTCCAAATTTTGCAAAGTTGAAGCAAAAGTGTTTGGTACAATGTTGCCTAAACTAGCAAATTTGTGACAGAGATCTTTTATATCATCCTACGGAAATAAATAGGTTTTTTTACTACTTGGAAAAAGGGTGGGGGGGGGGGGGGGGGGGGGTTTCAACTTTCAACGCCGACCTTGAGAAATCTATGAATGAGAATGATAAAATAAGAACACAACAACTCAAGAAGTAAAAATTGTATTCAACTCCGTCCTCTTATTCGTTTTGTTTTTTAGCTAAACATGTACGAATTTAAATAAAAAAAGTGCGTACAATTTTAAATTGGTCTCTTGCGTTTAGTATTTTCTTAACAAAACGTGCATCAAAGGATTTTGAATTCGATAAATAGTTGAGATCGGGTTTTCCTTGCAATCAAACAACTAAGCGGAATTTGGTGTTGCTTTCAATTTTAGAGCGAAAATGGAAGCCCTTTCTTCCTCTTTCCTTAAAAATATTACTCTCAATTACACATCTTCATCACCAACATCAATCATTCAATTCAAAATTTCATCACTTAAAATCGATCAAAATCATGTTACAACTTCTCATCAAACACAATTATCAAAACATTCACGCAATCATCATCAAAACTTTCATCCAAAGAATAATCAAGTAAGCAGAATCTTCCATGCATTGGACAATTTCATCACCGATTTCATCGATCCTCCGCTCCGCCCCTCCATCGACCCCGGCCGCGTACTCTCCGGCAACTTCGCCGCCGTGGAGGAGCTGCCCCCCACCGCCTGCACAGTCGTGGAGGGCTCCCTACCACCGGCCTTAAACGGCGCCTACATCCGCAACGGCCCTAACCCTCAGTTCACCCCACGCGGGCCCTACCACATGTTCGACGGCGACGGCATGCTCCACTCCGTCACCATCTCCGGCGGCGGAGCCAAATTCTGCAGCCGCTTCGTCAAGACTTACAAGTACAATCTAGAGAGAGAAGCCGGATCGCCGGTCATCCTCAATGTCTTCTCCGCCTTCAACGGCCTCCCCGCTTCCCTGGCGCGGTGCTCCGTCACCCTCGGCCGCTACCTCCTCCGCCAGTACGATCCCCGCCGCGGCGTCGGCGGCGCCAACACTAGCCTCGCCGTGATAGGAGGGAAACTGTTCGCTCTCGGAGAGTCCGATCTTCCGTACAGAATCAAAATAACATCGGACGGCGACATCATCACCTTAGGCCGCCACGAGGCCTTCGGCGAGCCGTTCATGACGATGACAGCTCACCCGAAAATCGAGGCGGAGACCGGCGAGGCCTTGGCCTTCCGGCACAGCATAAGAGCTCCGTACCTATCTCTTTTTAGGATCAATGCGGAAGGAATCAAGCTGCCGGAAGTGGCGATCACCTCCATGAAAGAGCCTTCGTTGGTTCATGATTTCGCCATCACCGGAAACTTCGCCGTGTTTCCCGACACGCAGATCGTGATCAGGCCGTCGGAAATATTGAAGGGGCGGCCGCCGCTGAGGATTGATGTGGCGAAGGTGCCGAGGTTAGGGTTGATAAGGCGCGAGGCGGAGGACGACGGCGAGATGTGGTGGGTGGACGTGCCCGGTTTTAACATGGTGCACGCGGTGAACGCGTGGGAGGAAGACGGCGGCGACACCGTGGTGGTGGTGGCGACGAACGTGCAGCCGGTGGAGCACATGCTGGATCGCGTGGATCTGGTTCACTCGTCGCTCGAAAGAGTTGAAATAAATGTGAGGGAAAAGAGTGTGCGGCGGCGATCGGTGGCGCTCGGAAATCTGGATTTCGCCGTCATTAATCCGGCTTATGTTGGGAAGAAAAATAGGTGCGTACGTGGAATTTAATTTTAATAAAATATAATCTCTTAAGAAATATTTTCCTAGTTTATTAATTAATTACTGTCTAAATTTTCAAATTAACAAATGCTATCTCGTTCAATATATTCACACTATTTTTTTTAGATTGTCACAATAATTATAATTGATTATGACATGAAACTTAATAAACTAGTGGAAATTAGAAATCTGAACTTATGAAACTTACACTTTGTAGCCCAATCATAAGAAACATACAAAATATTAAAAAACTGGATAAATATGGGGCCAAGATCGTAACTAAAGATTTTTATTTCCGCCACAAACATTTCAAGAAACTTAGATTCTGCAGTCTTATTGTTTCTTCCGCCTTTGCGTGCACTCTTCGACAACTACTAAGTGGAGTGCATAAATTGGTTATAATAGATATTTTTATATATAGTTTTAAAGAATCTAAATTTATTTTATTTTAAAAAATCCATCGTCACTTTTATCAATTCAGATAAATCGTTGAACTTATTTAAATTGGAATGGTTTTAATTTACCCTCCCCATCCCACAAAACATTCACTTTCTATTTTTGACTCCTTCTTCATTCACAATACACTCACCGAATATTTCTTAAAATCCGTAACACCAAAAGTGCCGAATATTTTGTGTGACATAGGGTGTATCATTTTATTCATACTAATTTAAATAGTTGAAGAAATTTGTTATCAACAAGCTTTTATAATGCATGGCTCCAAAATCTATTTTCACACATTAATGTTTCAAACATCGATTAGTATACTGATT
Source organism: Schizonepeta tenuifolia (assembly GCA_029490685.1). Taxonomy (NCBI): domain Eukaryota; kingdom Viridiplantae; phylum Streptophyta; class Magnoliopsida; order Lamiales; family Lamiaceae; genus Schizonepeta; species Schizonepeta tenuifolia. The sequence goes on along the minus strand of CM055957.1, from coordinate 95,831,714 downwards.
CATTCTTTCATTTTTTTTGTTAAAGTTAAAAAAGCGTTAAAATTAAATCTAATTAATTAGTAAAAGATATTATCCAAAGTGATTAATTAATTAATATTTGATTTCACATGCAAATAGGTACGTGTATGCAGCAATAGGAGCTCCAATGCCAAAGATAGCAGGTGTGGCGAAGATAGATCTATCACTTTCAGCTACGGCCTCGGCCTCCGGAGACGACTGCACGGTGGCCAGCCGCCTATATCCGCCAGGCTGCTACGGCGGTGAACCATTTTTTGTGGCAAAGGAACGTGATAATCCGGCGGTGGCGGAGGATGATGGCTATGTAGTGACTTATATGCATAATGAGAATACTATGGAATCCAAATTTATAGTTATGGATGCCAAATCTCCAAATCTTGATATTATTGCCACCGTTAAGCTACCTGGAAGAGTTCCTTATGGTTTCCATGGAACTTTTGTGCCTGAGTGTGAGCTCAAAAAGTTATAATTAATACTAATCAAAGTTTCGATTTCTGTTTTCCTAAATTTTTTTCAACGATTTAAGTGCAAGTTGTCATAGATATTAATTTATTTATATTAATTCCATTTAGTATAGTGAATTTGATTGGGGAAGTGTTAATTGTTCGGTACTACATCCTTTTCTTTTTTTGCATATTCTAGACTATTAATATTACACGCTGCAAAATGTCAAGATATAATGTATGCATGAGAATTCAAACTTGAATGATCAGACCACTTATAAATGTGGGGTTAATACTTAAAGAAAGCAATCCTAGAACATGCAAGGGATAAAAATATACCCTTTCAAAAACAAAAGATTAAAGCAAAAAAAAAAAAAAAAGGAGGAGGACACTCTGGTACAATGATTGTACTATATACACCGGCCCATTTTTTTGTCTTTTCTGCATCCACTTTTATTGACTTTTGAACGGGCGCGTGGGCGCGTGGGGTACACGTGCGTGTCTCCACGCATGGCGAGTGCACCCCACACATGCACCCCTAATTTTTTATTTTTTCTAATTTCCTGATTTTTTTGGCTCCAATTTAATCTATAGATAATCATAGTGACAATAATTTAGATCGTTCAGCTCGCTCTGAGGCCTTCGGCTCCCTCACTCAATCTCTTAACAAAAGAAAAAGAGACAAAACAAAAAAAGAAGAGGGAAAAAAAAATCAAGAAATAAAAAGGCACCCCTATGCGGAAATAATGCATGGATTAGCGGAAAAGGCACGAATTAACTCAGAGAAAGAGCATAGCACTCTTACGATTACTCAATTCATATTGATCTAGTCTATGGTTACTTTTTAATGAATATTAAATTGGACATCAAAATTATAAGCCGTTCTGTAGATAATCCAAACCAGAAATCAAGGTAACTTGAATCATACCGAATTAAAAATCGCTCCCATATTATTATTCATGTAGTTGCTAATAAAATGATTTGATGAAGAAAGAAAGAAAAGCGAGACGGTGTCAAAATTAGGAGAGTAGCACATCCATTACCAAGAAGTAGCTGTGACTTCCTCGTATTCTCATTATTATCACCACATATATATAGCTCATGTCGTCCTCGACAGTGTTAGGATTCTGCAGCTGCCAGTGCCGGTCCACGAAAATTCGCTTTCCGGCTCGAGCATCCCACACTGCTACAATACAATCGCGGCAGTCGCCCTCCGACGCCGACACCGACACCGACACCGACACCGACACCGACACCGTTAGTGTTAGTATTTCTTTGGTTCATAAGTTGGCCTTCAAACTTTTTTTGTGTACAAATGTATATACAGTATTTTAAGGGCAACACGCCCATGCATGCATGCGGTTTGTGAGGGTTTTATTGTTGGGAATATCTACGATTTTAGCAATTTTATAGGTTTTTTATACTAATTCTAGCAACTAAATATAAAACATATTAAATCTAGCAATTTAGGTCCAATATACCCTTATATCTTTTATTTGTGTTGATCTACGATGGCTTTGGCCTCTTCATTTCCAGCTTTATGATTAATTAACTATATTCTCAAGTCTACATCTTTATAATCAAAGCCACAGTGGTAAATTCTTCCACAGACTCCCCATTTCGATTTTTGTCTTCCTCGGATTGACGATACATTTTTCGAATGTATTAATTAGAGGTAAAAACTAAGTATTAAATATGTGAAATCATATATTTATTAACCTGGAATCATATATTTATATGTGAAATAACATATTTATTTATCTAGAATCACATAATATTCATCCGTTTGAAAACAAAAATCGGCAAAAATATGTGAAATCATATATTTATTAATCTGGAATAACATACGTAATAATGTTAAAAATGCGGAATCACATAATATTCATCTTTAAGTAAAATCACAAAATAAAAAATGTGGAATCACATAATATTCATCTTTAACTAAAACCACAAAATTAAAAATACGGAATCACATAATATTCATCTTAGTAAAACCACAAAATTAAAAATGTGGAATCACATAATATTCATCTTTAAGTAAAACCACAAAATTAAAAATGCGGAATCACATAATATTCATCTTTAAGTAAAACCACAAAACTAAAAATGGGAAATCACATAATACGATGCAAATAAATCACTAATGTAGAATCACATTAAAGTGCTCTTCAACAAATAATTCTAGTGAAGATTTTGAAGGGTAAAAGTGTATACAATTGTTAAATTTTATATATTTTAAAATTTTTGCTAGAATTTGTATTTTTATCCTATATAATTGCTATTATCCCATTCCTCCCTTATTGTTTGAGAAATTCTAGGAAAATACCACAAAATTCTAGAAAAATGCCACCTTTAGAGATAGAAATGCTACTAATTATAACATCGATTTTAAAACATACAAAAACTGCCATTTTTTAACTTTTTTTGCCCCTAATTCTTTTACTTAATGAAATTAACATATCATTATCGTTTCACATTAATTTGCAAAAATGTGATTCACATATTTACATTTGTAAAATGTAAAATCACATACCCCCTCCGTCCATGATAAGTGTGGTTCAAAGGGTGTGACACATGTTTTAAGAAACGGAGAGTAGGGAAGGAAAACGTATTGTGACTGGAGTGGAGAATGAGACCCACAGTTATTCGTTATGTGTGGTGAAGAATTAATCAACTCAAAGTTATTTGGTAAATGAAAATACTTTTGAAGATAAATTGGTAAAGGATCATATCCATTTTTTTGTTGTTCCACACATATCATGGACGACCAAAAAAGGATATTTGACCACACTTATCGTGGACGGAGGAGTTTTAGTTTACATGTGATTTTTTGTGATTTCACATATATTTGATATGATTAACATTTACTTTGTAATTTCACATTATATATAGATGTTAAAATCCAGGAAAATGGGCAAAAAAGTTAAAAAGTTGCAGGTGTTTGTTTTAAAATCGGTAGTATGATTAATATTTTTATCTCTAAAAAGTGTTATTACCCTATTTGTTCCGTATTGTTCTTATTTTTTGTTTTTTAGTATTAATTTTTTTAATTAAATACTTACTTAAATTTTTGTTGGAGCTTAATTAATCCTAGTTGAAGCTTAATTAATGAACTAATTAATTTATTGGGGATCAATAAATCTTAGTTAAAATTAATAAATTCTAATTGAGAACAATAAAGCATTTCTGGTCTTTGAGGTTCACTATTATTTTTTGAGGACAATAAATTCTAATTGAGAACAACACACATGTAGGATGCATGATCATATAAAGCATTTCTGGTCCTTGAGTTTCACTATTATTTTTTAGTGGTTCAGCTATCTCTAGTTAGTTAGTTTTATCTTACTTGAAATTAAGAAAGATGCCCGAAATTAGGTTAGTTTTCATGAAACATTGACGAACGCCGAAATAAAAGATCAAACAAGTTTCACAACGAAGAGGGTGTTTGGCTGAACTTCTAAGCTCCCTAAAACATCTTATAAGTTGTTCACTATTAATGATTTAGGAACTTATAATCTGTTTGAAGGAGCTTTTCAGCTCAACTAAACACCCTTGAAGTCTTTGATGCTCACTCATAATCGATTGACACCAAACTTAGTTAATTGGAGATGGTCTAGTGGTGAATAATTGGCATTATGTGATCAAATATCTCAAGATTGACACGTCTCTTGCATGTATGGTTTACAGGCTATACCATAAGAGTATGGTGTGTGTGCATTTGTTAGGGGGCTCAGTGTATAACTCTCGTCATTATAATAAGAATAATAAATAAACAAACAATAATAGTAATTATTGTGTGTTACATAGTTTGTTATAGGCCGGAGTGACAATTTTCAATACGACACGATAATCCGATACGAACCGACACGATATTAATGAGTTTGGATCAAGTCTTATTGGGTTCTGGTCCTTATCAGTTTGACCCAATAAGGACTTGAAAACTTTGGATTCGGGTTACGCGATAAGGTGTTACATTTTTAGATATTATATTTATTTATAATTCATGTCAAACTTTTAAATTGATGTCATATTTATTTTTCCTTCTAAGTCACTTAAAAAGGTATTAAATTTTTAAGTTCAATTTATTTTTCTCTTATTAAATTTTATTGTAAATTATTTTTGCTCTTACTAAATCTTATTTTAAGTTATATTTTTTCTTATTAAATATTTTAAATTGAATTCAGAATCTCAGATCATTATCATGTCGGATCAATCTGAAAAAAATCATATCAATCCGAAAAAATCTTTAACAGATCAGCTTGTTATCAGGTCGACTCAATATCGACCTAACCCGATCCGGTTACCACCCTACTAGTATGCTATGCGTGTACACGAATATATGCCTAAAATCTTGAGAAAAAGAAACAAAAATCATGCATGATTTATGCACATGAAGTTGGATTGGGCGGACGTGAAACTAATGGGTCCAACTCCAGCCCAGCTACACAAAATTTGGTGGGGAACCCTTAAAAAAGAATTTCTCAAATTTATTCAAGATATATCAAGTATTGTTGGGGGGAAGGAAGCTTATCCACACGAATAAAAGAAAATGATCACTAGACAGTCTAGACTTCATGTATTCAACGAATAAAAGAAAATAATCCCTATGTTATGAATAATATATTTATATATAGACATTACTTGTAGGATTGGTTAGGATTTTCTATTCCATATCTAATGTTATTATATATATATCTATCCTATTATTCCTATCTTGTACTTACACAATTGAGAGTAATAATAATATTTTCTGCTTTCTCTCGATCGGCGCCGTCTCCTTCTCTCTTTCTCTCTATTTTCTGTGTTCTCGTTCTATTCACATTACAACACGTTATCAGCACGAGTCTCTAGCCAATTGAGTTCATATTGAAAGTCAGACCCTAGGAAAGAATCGTATATTTCCTGAAAGGTAATCTATACATTCAATTTTCTAATTCATAATTATTTTTAGTTTATTGTTTGGTATTCGATTTGATCTGGTAATTAAATTGTATAAACAATTAAGATAATTACTTTTGTTATGTTTACACACGTGAGTCAGGTCATAGTTTTTTGAAAAATTAGTTGAATTCAAAATATATAGTTATGTAGTCAGTCTTATTTTGATTCAATAATCTTTTTCAAATTAGCACGAACTTAATATGATGCAATTAATTCTTGTCCTGTAGCATAAAAGGGTATGTATGATTCAATATGTTTGTTAATTAATTCTATATTTTCGGTTATGCTTTTGATTAAGGTCTTTGTAGTATGATCTATGTATAAGAAATCAGTTATTCGCAAAACATAATCTATTGTTTTAATTTTTTTTTTGGTTTAAGATGCAATTACTTTTATAAATTATTAATTACGAGTCAAATTAATTAAATAGCTTACAATGATATTATGTGGTTGATTGCTCCGAGATTGATATAAGTCTTAGTTTAATATATAGCTTATAATTGATTGTGTTACTTGGTTAATATGGTGTACCACATTAATTCTCTAAAGTTACAAAAATTCGTGTATGATGTTGCATATGTTTATTGATTGCTGATTGAAATTAATGTATACGAATTTATAGCAATTAACGAGTATCAAACTGAAGGATGTAGATCCAATATTTATACGCAGGCATGAGTTAGAAAATTAAATGCATGTTGTAGAGGCTAAATCTACAATTGATGATGACATCAGGCACGTCCGGATCAATCGGGCACTAGCAATCTGTCAACACAAAAACACGTAAGAGCCCTAGGTTGAGCACCGGTGAGAGTGTCGACCGTAGAGCCTCCGACGCTCAAGTTAGTAAATGATAGATGTAATCGACCGGAAATAAATGGATGCTAATTACAATAAGTAAACGGATAGAAATAAGTGTATCGTTAATAGAGAATGTTGTCGGACTAGGACATTCTGGACGATAGTGATGCTAATTACAATAAGGCAAGACGACTAGGACATTCTGGACGGACTAGGCCGTTGTAAATGGAAGATGAATGTTGTCGGATAGAGTTCCTAGCCGGGTATCCAATGTAGCCGGAGAGGTCGTAGCCGGATGTCAAATATAAGCGGATGTAGGTGAACAAAGAGTTTCAGAGAATGGTAGTCGGATAGCCGGATGACCGTTGTCGATATATAAACAAACACTGTCGATGTGTGCTCATTTTTCATTTTATGCAGAGGTGGGTAAGGCTCAAATCGTCTATCCGTTATTCTTTTGTCGATTTTGTCGTCTCTTCGAGTACATCTAGAAGATTGATAGATGTTGTATTGGTCTTCTTCCCACTTGATTTGTGCCCACGCCTTGGTGAAGACGTCTTCCATTGTTTTACAAGAATACTTGGTGAGATCTTCGTAAAGATCTGAGTCGGGTAGGAGTCTCTTCCGAAAGGCTGTGATCGCTGTCTGAGTGTTACAGTTTGTTATGGACACTTTCTCTTGGTTAAAACGTTCAATGTAGTCTCGTAGAGATTCTCCATGTCGTTGTACCACGACATACAAATCTTCTGAATTTTTTTCAAGTTCCCTGCTACTGGCATATTGCTGCACGAAAATATCGGTTAGTTGAGCAAAACTTGAAATTGAGTAATTCGGAAGGTTTGTGTACCACTTGAGGGCCGGTCCTGTCAGACTAGAACCGAACCCTTTACACATGCAAACTTGTCGCAATTCACGTGGAATTGTAGCAGTAAACATCCTCTGCTTGTATTGAGCTATGTGGTCAGTCGGATCAGTCGTGCCGTCGAACATCTGCATGCTAGGAAAGTTAAACTTGATGGGCATTTCGACCAGGGCAATTTCATCAACAAACGGCGAGTCGGCATAACAATTTTCTGAACTTTTGTGGATTGGTGCCGGCACGCCAGGAATACGTTGGATTAGCGCTTCCATTTCGGCCAACTTTCTTGTCAAGTCATCTCTGAAGGCATTTTGGCCAGTGGTCATTGGTTGAGTAGGTTCGCTCACGAACAGTTGTTCTTGGGTGATCTCTCTATGATCGGTTCCGATAGTCTTTTGGTCGATGTGGGTTGGTGCGATCATCTGGTTGGTTGTCGGCCTGGTAAGTTGGGTGACATTGCTCATCGCTACTCCTAGGGTAGTCAGAATGGTTCTGGCAGGTTGCCCCCAATGGTGGTTATTCTCTCAGGTCGGATGAGCCTTTCAATTCGATCATTCGGAGTGATTTGTTCCGTTCCGCGTGATTGCTCTAAGACGACAGACGGGATATTGTTACCTGCACTTAAAAGAGCATGACCCGGATCAGTTGGATTATTAATAACATCGCGGTTTCTTATCAGTCGGATCCATCATTGTGAGTGATCAGTGTGTCTCCCAGAGGTTGCAAGAAAGACACTTGGGCCCGAAAATCGGGTGATTTGTTGATCTCGACAGACTCCAAAGCTTCGAGACGGTCGTACAAGTTGGCGTTCTCAATTTCCAACTTCTTGTATCTCTCCCACTCCCGATTCATCTGCTCAGTGAGGGTAACGATCTGGGCGGCTAAATCAACCTGAGCAGTCATGTTGGGTACGTCGGGAGTTTCAGATCCGTCACGTCCGACATGATTGGTGGTGGAAAAGATCTACGGAAAGTATGTTGATTGCTTGATTGCTAGGGTCCCACGGTGGGCGCCAAATTGTAGAGGCTAAATTTACAATTGATGACGACGTCAGACACGTCCGGATCAATCGGGCACTAGCAACCTATCAACACAAAAACACGTAAGAGCCCTAGGTTGAGCACGGTGAAGGTGTCAACCATAAAGCCTCAGACGCTCAAGTTAGTAAATGATAGATGTAATCGACCGGAAATAAGTGGATGCTAATTATAATAAGTAAACTGATAGAAATAAGTGTATCGTTAATAGAGAACGATAGTGATGAAAGCAAGACGGCTAGGAAGTTCTGAACGGACTAGACTGTTGTAAATGGATGATGAATGTTGTCGGATAGAGTTCCTAGCCGAATATCAAATGTAGCCGGAGAGGTCGTAGCCGGATGTCAAATGTAAGGGGATGTAGGCGAACAAAGAATTTCAGAGAATGGTAGTCGGATAGTCGGATAGCCGGATAGCCGTTGTCGATATATAAACAAACGTAGTCGGAAGTAAGTGGGCGTAGCCGGAAGTAAGCCAACGTAGACGGATTAAGGCCGTAGCCAAATAGCAACTACGGTTGGACAAGCCGTAGCTGGGAAAACGTCGTAGTCAGAAGAGTGGTCGGATATCATATGGGGTAAACACGAAGCTAGATGGAAGTAGGCGGATGGTTAGTGTGAATGAGTGTAAGTCGGATCAACCTAGGCTGATGAAGGCGGCCGTAGCCGGCTAGGCCGACGTTGATATATAAGTAAATGTAGTCGGATGTCAGCCGGTGTGGTTAGATGGAGATCGGATGATTGATGAAAGATTTATTAAAAGTGTAAGCGGCGTTGAGAAGGAGAATGAGTAGTATATGGTTGAATGTAAGCCCGTTCCAATACCCCTTAATGACTTAGCCGATTGACATATATAGGCGACTAGTATCCGATTACGATTAAGGGTTTCTGCTTTTTTTTCCTCTTAGTCAGTTATAAAACACGTTGGCTATTGACATCCTATATGATTTGTCTATTACGAGTAGGATATATCTCTTTTGACTAGGTCAAGTTGTTCGACTAGACGTTGACACCCCTAGGCTTGAGCGCGGAGTTGGACTAGGTTACCGATAGCTTATCGGGCTAGAATCTGAATAGTTATCGGGCTAGATAGCCTAGCGGGCTATTGGACTAGGCTTCTTGGATCTGCCTAGTCAGCCGAGCCATCCAACGAAGCTTGTCTGGCTTGGGCCGAGCAAATAAATTCCGCTTAGTCGTTCAATGTTAATTTATAATTTATCGGACTAGACGACTAATACCACCTAGTTATTTGGGCCGAGTAAAGATGTTTGTCTGATTACTCCAGCTAGATGGCTAATCCGCCTAGCTAATTGGGCCGATTAGAAGATGTTTATTGGGCTTCGACTAGGTAGACGGATTTCGCCCACTACACATGTGTGTTTCGTATAGTGTTTGTTTATATTTTTTGATTTTTTTTTTTTTTTTGGAATAAATTGATGGATTTTGAATATAAATACATAAAAATAATGAATTGTGTGAATTTATGTTATGATCTTTTATTATCACAACTTATTTATGTTCTCTTTTTTCAACAATTATTGTCGTTTGAATATGTCTGACATCAACAAAAGAGAATTCACCGAGCCTGCTCTTGACGGTAGTAACTATTTGACATGGGCTTTGGATGTTAAAATATACCTTGTATCATATGATTTGAGTGAAACCATTATTTCACAATCCTCAAGTAGCTCCGCCCAGAAGGTAAAAGCACTGATTTTCCTTCGTCATCACTTGAATAAGCACCTAAAGAATGAGTACCTTACTGAAAAGGACCCTAGTGTCTTATGGCTATCGTTGAAGGATCACTTTGACCAACAAAATGCAGTCATTCTCCCTCAAGCTCAATATGATTGGCTCAATTTACGATTTCAAGACTTTATGTGTGTAATTGAGTATAATTCTACATTGTACCGTATTGTATCAAATTGAAACTCTGTAAGCAGGATATTAAAGAGGCTGATTTGATAGAAAAGACTCTTTCAACTTTTCATGCTAGTAACCTTGTACTCCAGCAGCAGTACAAGGCCAAGAATTATACTAAGCATTCTGAGCTTATTTCTGCTTTACTGGTAGCAGAAAAACATAACCAACTGCTAATGAAAAATCACAATGCTAGGCCAGTTGGTACAGAAGCAGTGCCTGAAGCACATGCTACCACTTATAAAGGTGGTCGAGGGAGAGGTCGAGGAAATTCAAGTTGGTCTCAACGTGGTGGATGAGGTTGGTCACATCGAGGGGGTCGAGACCGTGAATACAATAATGTTGCTAAATCCAAAAGCTATAAAAAAGGTTTTCAAACGACACCCCCTTCACAAAAGGATGGTCCATCTCAACAATCTAAAGAAAAGCAATAAACCAAAGCAAAGCAACAAACCAAAGCAAAGCAACAAACTTGTCATAGATATGGATGCGAGGGTCATTGGACCCGCACATGTCGCACTCCGAAGCATCTAGTGGAAGCTTATCAAAGAATGCTTAAGGACAAAAAGGGAAAAGGAACTCAAGGTGAATCACATCATGCTAGTTTGCCTAAAGACATCCGATTAAATGTTTTTTACATTGAAACCAAAACTGAGAACAATAATGAGTTTCTAATCATAACTCAAGAGGTTAGATGTCGAAAACGAGTTATAGAAAAACTACCTTCTTTCTCCTCAGGGTTGCACTGCACTCACATTCAACCTAAAAATCATGTTGCGCTAAATATGAATTTTAAAGACCCAAAATCTTTTAAACTATGGCATGAGCGAATGGGTCATCCTGGACAAAATATGATGCGTCGGATTATTAATAATGTTTTTGGGCATAACCTACGTACAAAAGATCTATCTTTATTAAATGAGTTTGTTTGTAAAGCATGCACAAAGGGTAAACTTATAGTATGACCTTCTCGTACTAAAGTTGGAATAGAATCTCCTACATTTCTTGACAGAATTTAAGGAGATATTTGTGGACCAATTCACTCGACGTCGGGACCATTTCGATACTTTATGGTTCTGATTGATGCTTCCACTCGATGGACTTATGTATGCTTGTTGTCTACTCGCAATAAAGCATTTGCAAAACTTATTGCCAAAATCATTGAGTTGAGAGCTCAAATTCCTGATTATTCCATCAAGTCCATTCGAATGGATAATGCCGGTGAATTCACGTCAAAATCTTTTGACGAATATTGCCTTTCATTAGGTATCAAAGTAGAATATCATGTTCCTTACGTCCACACTCAAAATGGTCTAGCCGAATCATTAATCAAAAGTTTAAAATTAATAGCTCGACCATTGTTACAAAAATCCAACTTACATGTTACTTGTTGGGGACATACAATTTTGCATGCAGCTAATTTGCTCCAAATCCGACCAACTGCATATTATAATTATTCCCCCATACAATTAGTATGTGATAAAGAACCAAATATTTTCCATCTGCGAATATTTAGTTGTGGAGTGTATACTCAAATATCACCACCTAAGCGTACCTCAATGGGCCCTCAGCGAAAGCTATGCATTTACGTGGGTTATGAATCTCCGTCTATTATTAAATTTTTTGAACCCATGACTGGGGATTAATTTACTGCTCGGTACGCTAATTGTATTTTCGATGAAGATCATTTCCCGACATTAGGGAGAGACAAAAGCCCAAATTTAACACAATGACGAGAAATTTCATGAAATGAAAAGAATCTTCAATATTTAGATCCACGTACTAATGAATCAGAACTGGAAGTTCAAAAGATAATTAACTTGCAATATTTAGCAAGTAATTTGCCAGATGCATTTACTGATCATAATGGAATGACTAAATTTCATGTTCTTGCTATAAATGCACCACAAAGAATTGAAATTCCACGTGAACTAACTAAATCAGTTGATTATCCTCAACGCCAGAAGCGTGGTAGACCTATTGGTGCTAAAGATAAAAATCCCCGACACACAAAATCAAATAAGGAAATGATATCGCTCCTACAACCTCATGAAGAGGATCATCCTAAAGATGATAATTCTAGTACATCTAAAATTGCACTAATTAATCATAATACTAGGATTGCGGAACAGCCAGATCACAATATTATGGAAAATGACAAAGATCTGGTTGATGTTAATATCGAAGTTGCTATGAACTTTGTGAATACAGGAGAAACTTACAATAGAAATGATATTGTTGTCGACGACACGTTTGCCTTAACAATTGCCTTTACCATTTCTAATGATAATCAGGATCCTGAACCAAAAATAATAGCCGAGTGCCGGAAGCGCTCTGATTGGTTGAAATGGAAGGAAAACATTAGAGGTAGAGCTAAACGCGATAAATATTAAGAAAGTTTTTGGCTCGATAGTATTTACACTAAACGGTGTTATCCCAATAGGATATACATTTGTGTTTGTACGAAAGAGAAATGAGCATAATGAGGTGGTGAGATATAGAGCGCGATTGGTAGCTCAAGGGTTCTCGCAGAGACCTGGAATTAATTTTCATCAAACATATTCTCTTGTTTTGGATGGTATAACGTTCCGATATTTGATATCTCTGGCATCAACTATGAATTTAGAAATACAGTTAATGGATGTCGTGACCGCATATTTGTATGGGTCACTAGACACTGATATTTATATGAAAGTACCTGGTGGGGTTAAAATTTCTCAAATAAAAGAAAATGAAACTCGCAGCATGTATAGTGTTAAATTACAAAGGTCGTTGTACGACTTAAAACAGTCGGAAAAAATGTGGTATAACCGACTAAGTGAATTCCTCTTGAAAAAGGAATATGTGAACAATGACATAAGTCCTTGCGTGTTTATCAAAGGATCACAAAATGATTTTCGTATCATTTCTGTGTATGTTGATTATATAAATATAATTGGAACACGCAAAGAGATTGAGGAAGCTAGCTCATGCTTAAAGACGGAGTTTGAAATGAAAGACTTGGGTAAATCCAAATTTTGTCTCGGCCTGGAGATCGAGCATCTCCCTGAAGGAATTTTCGTACACCAGTCAAACTATGTGAATAAGCTATTAGAAAAATTTTATATGGATAAGTCACATCCACTTAGTACACCAATGGTTGTCCGATCACTAGATGCGAACAAGGAGCCATTTAGACCTAAAGAAGATGATGAAGATATTTTAAGACCTGAAGTTCCTTATTTGAGTGCAATTGGAGCACTACTTTATCTCGCAAACTGCACGAGACCCAATATTGCATTTGCAGTTAACTTGCTAGCAAGGTTCAGTGCTTCTCATACACGGAGACATTGGAATGATGTTAAACATATTGTTCGTTATCTTCAAAGTACAAAAGATCTTGGTTTATTTTATCGAATAAATCAAGACATGACATCGGTAGGCTATGCGGATGCTGGTTATTTATCTGATCCCACGATGCTAAATCTCAGAGTGGTTATGTTTTTCTCTGTGGTGGTACAGCTATTTCTTGAAAATCTGTTAAACAGACTTTAGTCACTACATCTTCAAACCACTCAGAAATTATCGCTTTACATGAAACCGCTAAAGAATGTGTGTGGCTTAGGTCATTAATACAACACATTCGTGGATCTTGTGGTATTGCGATAAATGAGAACTCTCCCACTATCCTATATAAGGACAATGCAGCTTGTGTTGCACAAATGAGTAGTGGGTATGTCAAAGGAAATTTAACAAAGCATATATTACCTAAATTCTTTTACCCACACGAGCTCCAGAACAACGGCGATATTATAGTACAAAAAATTCGCTCTTGTGAAAATCTTGCAGATTTATTCACAAAATCTCTTCCTACATCAACATTTGAAAAATATGTTTATAATATTGAGATGCGTAGGCTTGGAAGATTATTATCTTCAGGGGGAGCGAATATTACAAAATATTTTTTTGAAGATTGGACCTTGAAGGTTATATTTGTTGTGCTCTTTTTTCCTTTACTAATTTTTTTCCCATTGGGTTTTCTTAGTTAAGGTTTTTAGCGAGGCAACAAATGCAACACATATATAAACGTATATCATGGACTTTTCTCGATTGTTTTTCTCCCATAGGGTTTTTCAGTAAGATCTTTATGAGACATGAACATCACGTCGTAATATCCAAGAGGGAGTGTTATGAATAATATATTTATATATGGACATTACTTGTAGGATTGGTTAGGGTTTTCTATTCCATATCTAATGTTATTATATATATATATATCCTATTATCCGCTACCTTGTACTTACACAATTGAGAGTAATAATAATATTTTATGTTTTCTCTCCATCGGCACCGTCTCCTTCTCTCTTTCTCTCTATTTTCTGTGTTCTCGTTCTACTCACATTACAACAGCCTAGACTACAAGTAATCTACTCATAATTATTGTGATTATTTAAAGCTTGATTTTGAGAAAGCATTAATATTGTTTACATAAAAAGTATTAATAGAATAAACATCACAATACACATAACTAAGAAAACATAATTATAAATAGTAAACAAGCATGATGTACTGTATAACAAATTCAATGCATTAATAGCTGTTGTTCTTATTGCTTAAGAGAATATGACATCAATTTAACAAGAATTACTTAACAGTATAATCGTGGTTATATACCTTTTCGATTATTTCAATAAGGACTATAATTAATGATCACCACAATAAAAAAGTTACAGTTATGACATAATTTTTGAAGATTAGATTATAGAGCAGATCAAGAATTTGATAATAAAGAATTTGTACTAAAAGAATTTGATGAACTTTCAAAAAAACCAAACCTAAACCATAAACCATAATTTTTGAAAAATCTAAACCAAACCAAATTTTTGAAACCACAAAATCGAACTAAACCGTAATTCGGGTTTAAAACCAAACCTTTTAATTTTTGCAAAAAAAAAAATCTTCGCCTTTTAGTTTTTCTTAATGTTCTCCCCACATTCAAGTTTTTCCTCAAATTAAAGCTGAATTAGACGCCGAAAATGCTTACACGGCTTTGTGAGTGATTACTTAAATAATTTCTCAAATTATTTTCCCAATTTCTCAAATTACGGACGCTCGAAGAAGGGAGAAAAAGATGGTAAAAAAATGGAGCTAATTGTCAAAAGAGGACCGTAACTTTGAGCGTTTTCAAAAAGAGGACCGTATCTTACGAAATTTGAAAAAGAGGACTTTATCTTTCATTTTTTGTATTTATACTCCTCTTTCAGGCCCAAAGTTAATAATTTGGGCTTTTGGTGACACCTCAAGCCCGTTGATGATGTGGCGGAGCCATGTCACTTTTTTTTTTAATTATCGATTTTTTTTCCTTTTTACAGCCTTAATATGAAAAAAATGTTGAGCATCAATGCTCAAAACCAATTTATTTTTAGCATAAATGTTGTGATATGAAACCAATTAGTTTTTATCATAATTGGAGCCTCTCGTTTTCCAATCTCATCATACTAAAGAGGAAATCATATACTAATAAAAATACTTCACATAGTTTCATTGTGCCAAAAAGGAAAAAGGAAAAAAAATCGATAATTCAAAAAAAATAAGTGACATGGCACCGCCACGTCACCGCCACATCATCAACGGGCTTGAGGTGTCACCAAAAACCCAAATTATTAACTTTGGGCCTGAAAGAGGAGTATAAATACAAAAAATGAAAGATAAAGTCCTCTTTTTCAAATTTCGTAAGATACGGTCCTCTTTTTGAAAACGCTCAAAGTTACGGTCCTCTTTTAGCAATTAGCTCAAAAAAATGAGAAAATTATAGTCTTAAATCGATGCCTTAAATCGTATACATGTAAGTGTTAGTTTGCCACGTAAGCATTTTCGGCATCCAATGCAGCTTTAATTGGGGGAAAAAATTGAACTCGGGAAGACATTAAGAAAATTTAAAAGGTAAAAATTTTTTTTACAAAAATTAAAAGGATTAAAAATCAGAATTTAAAAAAAGATGGAGAATTATTTTATAATTTGGCCTTATTTTAATACATAGGTATACATATATTAGAGAAAATTTTGGTTTGCACTTCATGTCTGTACATTAATTTGTTACATTTCTATGAGTGATTGATAAAAATAATTAATTAAATTAATCGACATCGTTTTCACCAAAAAAAAAATCAAATAATATTTTGTCCATCCCACCAATAACGGCTCAACAACATTGTTTAACATGGGAATTAAGAAGAAGAATGATTAAAAAATAAAAGAAAGAGAAAGTAGCTCGCAACTTTTAGTGAGAGAAATGAATTTATTTATTACACTACATAAAATTGGTCCATCTCTGAATCAATGATTTTCTTTGCCACTGAGGTTTAACGACGAACGAGGACTGTCTTCAAAAATAGTATCGCTAAAACAAATTAGCAAGTCCGTCTCTAATTTAGAGATGGATTAACGATGGAAATCTCTGTCACCACGTCGTCGATGTCAACGCCATTATTTAGAGATGAAAATTCCGCCGCTAATCAGACCGTATCCGTCACTAAATTTTTTGGGGTTCGACAACTACTTCTCCGGCGCTATTCCGTCATTATTTTCTTTGCCCATAATCTGTTGCTAATCTGTCTCAAAATAAATACGAAATATTTTCCATCTCAAAATTCCTTCGATGATCGGCACCGTCACGTCGCTGTCATTTAGAGACGGATTGGAGCCATACCGCTTCAAGTACTAAATCTAAATTGGGAAAGTATGTATAACCACAATGCAAAACCTAGCAGTTAATGGAGCATACTGCATTCTCAGCCACTTGTTAATTAATCCATGTATCAAAATCACCTTTTATGTGGACCACAATTTAATTTCTCTCACGTTAAACTTGATATATACTACTCCCTCCGTTCAAGTGAAGAAGTCTCATTTGAGAATCACACGTAGATTAAGAAAAAGAAAGTTAGATGATAAAGAGTGTAATTAGGGTAGTATTTTATTATTGATGTAAAGTAAGTTGAGTGGAAAAACATTGTAGACTAAAGTAAACTACACTATTCACCTAGGTACTAAATGAATAAAATAAAGGAAATGAGTTGGATTAGTGTGTTAATTTTTATCAAAAAAAGAAATGACACTTCTTGAATGGAATACCCAAAATAGTAAAATGAGATTTTTTGAACGGGATAGAGAGAATATATTTTAATGTCTTGATCTCTATAGATATTTTCTCATATGAATAAACGTAAAGTAATACTATATGAGTAAAATATACTGTATATCCGACATGTGACGAACACTTTTACAAATTTACCTAAAAAAACGAAAACGAAAGAGAAACACACTTGTGCAATTTGACCTCGAGTCCTCGACTGAATTTGTATAATTTCTCTTCTTTTCTTTTTTTAATTAATCTTGAACTATCTACTATATGGTTCAATTTTTTACGTCTTATAAATCGATTAAGTATGGAATTCATCACAATTTATTAAGGTAACTTTCCCGTACGAAGAGGCCGTGGAAGCCGTAGGGGACACGGCGGGGCAACCGCACGGCGGCGACGATGTCAAGATTAGGAGACTTAGCATCCATCACCAAGAATTTCGACTCCCCCGTCTTCTCATTGTGCACATAAGTCACTACATAGCCGTCGTCCTCGTCTGCGTTGGGATTCTCTGGCTCCCGGGCCACGAAAAATGGCTCGCCCGCAAAGCAGCCCGGCCCGAACATCCGGCACGCCACTATGCAATCGCGACGGTCCTCCTCCGACACCGACACATCTAGCTTCACCACCCCTGACACTTTCGGCATTGGGTCTCCTACCGCTGCGTATACGTATCTGATGTTCACCAAAACAAAATATTATTTCATATCAGACGATCTTTGAATGTTTTTACAATAATGTCACAATGAATAGACGTTCAATAAATTGCAAATTGATACCATAATGATCACAATAATCTATTCCTTTATGAAAGCTAGTTTTGGCATATAATATCTCATGTAGCACGTCATTTTCTTAATTAGAATTTTTTAAGCCGTGATTAAATTTTAATTAAATAAATATAAAGTAGAAAAACACGATCGATCAGACCAACCCTATGGAGCGGTCCAACCACGCCAGAACAAAGAAAATTGAGACGTACTTGTTCTTGGTGGCAACGAAGGCGGGATTGATGACGCCAAAATCCAAATTTCTGGTGGAGATGGGGTGGCGCGACACTCTTCCAGTCTTGAGATTAATTTTAAGTTTCTCAACCGACGCGTGAATCAGCTCCATCCTCTCCAGCGTATGTTCCACCGACAGTATATTCGGCGCCACCACCACCACGGTGTCGCCGCCATCTTCATCCCACGCGTTTATCGCGTGTATCGTATTGAATCCCGGCACCTCAAACCACCGCATTTCCGATTCATCCTTGGCATACCTAGGTAAAACGCCGATCCGCGGCACTTTGCTAGGGTTCGCCGCCACCGGAGATCCGCCGCTCACCATCTCCAACGGATTCATCCCGATCTGAATCTCGTTGAAGATTGCGTATTTCTTCGAGATGGCAAAGTCGTGCAGAAAGCTCGGGCTAGTCATGGAGAAGATCGGAACGTCCGGCTGTTTCTCGCCGTTGGCGTCGATTCTGAAGAAGGTCAGGAACGGCGGCGCCGGGCCGTACCGGAAGGCGAAGGTCTCGCCGGTTTGGTGGTCCGTTTTGGGATGCGCCGTCATGCTCATGAATAGCTTGCCGTCAAAATCATGACGGCCGAGGGTGTGAATTTCGCCCTTACCGTCAATTTTAACGGAGTAGGGAAGATCCGACTCGCCTAGAGCGTAGAGTTTGCCGCCCATGAGAGCTAAGCTAGTGTTGGCCAAGCCAATGCCGTTGGTAGGATTGAATTGACCGGTGAGGAAACGCGCCGCCGCGACGGCCCCACGCGCCGCCGAGGCGGAGAGGCCGTTGAAGCCGGAGAAAACGTTTGGGATGACCGGGAATCCGTTTTGGCGCTCGACTTTGTATTTGTATGTCTTGACGTAACGGCTGCAGAGAGTGGCTTTGCCGTTGGAGATTCTGATGGCGTGGAGCATGCCGTCGCCGTCGAAGAGGTGGTAGGGCCCGCGGGGGAGGAACTGGGGGTTGGGGCCGTTGCGGATGTAGGCGCCGTCGAGGGAGGGCGGGAGGGCGCCTTCGACGACGGGGCATTCGGTGGGGGGCAGCTCATCCACCGGAGCGAAGTTGTCGGAGAGGACGAACCTCGGGTCGACAGAGGGCTTAAGGGGAGGATCGATGAATGTGTTGATGAAATTGTCGGCGGCGTTGAATATGGTCGCCGGGAGAGACGGTGGCTCCGCCGGTTTTCTTGATTGCCGGGGTGGGAATCGGTAAGTGGTCGGCGGTGGCGTGGACGTCGTTTTCTTGAGTGGTTGCGGCGGCCGTGGCCTTGTGGTGGTGGTTTGTGGCTTGTCTTCAATCTGAACTGATGAGATGTTTGGGAAAGTTGGTATTTTTGTGGTGGTAGTGGTGGTGATGGGGTGGCGGTGGTGGCTGTTTTTGGAGTCTATAGGAAATGTAGGAAGGAAAGATGAAGAGAGAGAATCCATTCTTGTGCAATTATGTTTGGGAAGAAAGTGAAAAATAGTTGATCAATGTGATGTGGAGTTGTGGAGAATCTATGAATGCTGGATTGAGGAATAAATAGTGGAGTATTTATGGTGTGAAGTTAGATACAATGAGGAAAATGACAATTCATACAATCCTCATTTCTGGCGCAAAACATTTCATGTTATTATGATCTTGAAGTTAGATATATCCGCGTCCATTTTCTCATTTTTAATTTGCTTTGTTTTGTCGCAATATTTGTAGAATTTGGTGAATGGATTTTTAAGTTGTTATGATCTTTGTATATTTTATAAAATGGAGTTGTAGGGGTTAATACGTACCCATGCATAATTTGTGCTAATCTAACCCTAAAATGGTGAGACCGTGAGAGGGGTATTTTTGTAAAGTAATAGAGTTATCAATAAAGATTATTTAATTCATTATTTTGAGCGGGTATAAGATGTAAAAAATAGGGATTTCAATATAGTTTAATGGTAGACTGGTTAATAATGCTAGAAGTTAGATTCAAATTTACTGTCATGCATAATTAAGGGTTATATTATTAATTATGTATTAGTCATAATTAGGATTGTCAAATTGAGAAATATCACTATACTACATTTCTTTGATATGTAACCTTTAATTATGACTGAGATAATAATATATTGTTTAGCATTTTTCACTTTTTTTTTCGTCTTTTTGTCTCCTTGGGGATGGATGGCCTAGTGGGCTGCAGGGACTGACAGGTTTCAGATTCAATCTCCACCTGACGCTTCTATAGATCGAGTCTGTCTCACATGTTTGGAAGGTGTAGTTTATCTGTCTTGTGTGGTTTACAGACTACTGCACAAGGACGAGAGTTTACTCAGTGCGCACCAAAGGTAAAAGCTGCGGGTTCCTACGAATTCAAAAAAAAAAAAAAAGGCAAAGTTACGTTGGTGAATCTATGATCCTTTGAAAAATATTGGTTTAAAAATGATTGGTAAATGGGAAAATAAAGATCGTGCGTGGTTGAAAGAATATAAGTCAAAAATATGTTCATGCTTTCTATGTTACGTTGAACCCACACTAGATCTCAAATTTCTAAAACCAACAAACTAATAAACCCGCACACCCCTACAATTTTGAAAATCCGGCTTCCCCACCACCAAAAAAAAGCCAATTATAATTGAAAGGCCCACAAATATCTTTTTCTTTTATATTTTTTCGTACAAGGAAATATTTGTGTATGTGCAATAGCCACAATGTAGATAATTACTGCACTAGGTAGGTCAAATAGGATCATTCCTTTCTATATGTTATAAGTATAATTTATATATATATATATATATATATGTAAACTTATTATTATTATCATCACATCATCATTATTATTATTACTATTATCATTATTTTAAGTAGGCAAAATATTTTGTAGAATCAAGAATTGATTCATCCTACCAATAGACTATGATTCCAAAACTTTTGATTATTGAGACGAGAATGTATGTGTTAGCCCCATCAACAGTCGAAACCACTCATTAACCTATCAACTTATCTAAATAGATATTTCACTTACAAAATTATTTGTGGTCCATTTGATTCTTCAACTTTATCATGAGAATCTTTCACCGTTACAATCAACTATATGAATTACATATGTAGTGCTTGATAAGACGATTCATTTTTAAAAATTGTAGTTAGAATTTGTAACATTATAATCAATTTTGAGAAAACCAGCCACAAATTATATCCATAAATAATTTTAAAAAGAAAATGCGAAAACTCGGGGCCCATCGATTGTGATGATATTTGTGAAAAAATCTGGTTTCATGTGGCCTCTTATCTAAAAGCAATAATGGCGGAAAGGACCACTCTCTCTCTCTGCTCATATCTGAAATCAAAAGTTCTCTATTTTTGTTAATTATGATTGAATTATTGTTACAGAATTACTTCATTATTCGGAGTGAGTGTTTCATCGAATTAACTATACGTTACAATATTCAAGGTGTATATATAAAGCATAAGGTTAAATATTAAAATGGTCATCTTGCATAGTTGCATGGATTACAAAAAATAGTCTTTTCCATTAAAACACAAATTATGTGGAAGAACGTGATTTTACGGTGGTCACTTACTTACTCAACAATATACTTTTGAAATTTGAGAGAACATTCAGAGTATTTTTAGTATAGATATCGTCTACTTTTTTTGGGTATTGCTATTTGGACATACGATAGTAAAAATAGGGATTTGACGGATTTTTTTAACTAATAATTTAAATTCTAGTTTCGACAGTTTGATTATTAATAAATATACACTTTTTAAATTTTAATTATACTGTTTTATCCCAATTTAAATTCACAAGTTTAGGAGTTGGGTGTGGATGAAAGTAAAATTTAGGAGCGGATGTGCATGAGATTGATATTTCGGGAGGGGGTCTGAATATGAAGGAAATTTTGAAAGCAATCAAATAATTTTTTTCCTACTTCAAGCATGTATGTCCAGACATAGTATATCCGAATAGAATTATTATTTTTTTATTCAAATTGGAGCATTTTGTAGATCAAAACTATAATATACTCATACAGGTCTAGGAATGTTAATTGAGCCTGAATTCAATGGGTCACCCAGATAAACAAAAAAAAAGGTGTTAGGGTTGAATTTTCACAACTCCAATACATAATTGAGTTATTAGGGTTGATCCGTTAGGGTTGAAGGGTTATGGCTAGCTCCGTCCGAGTTAGTGTCAGTCCGGATAACTCTGAACTATTTAAAAAAAATTAATACTTGTAGTTGCATGAACGCCATAATTTCAAAGCGAGCTTGTCCCGCCCAAACTAGGACACTGATACGTAAGGGAGTCTATCACACTCCTATCCGAGCGCCGATACGTGAATAGCATTGCATGGCATGAGTAATTTTTTAATTAATTTTTTCTCAATTTATTTGTTTGAATTAAATAAAAAGTTATAGCATTTTTTTTTTGAAATACTGATTATTATAATTTTTGCATGAGCGTCATTACAATTTCAAAGCATGCCCATCACGTCCAAATTAGCGCTGATACGTAAGGGAGCCTATCACACCCCTATCCGAGCACCGACACATAAATAACATTGCATGACATGATTGATTTTTTATTTTTTTTCTCAATTTATTTGTTTGAATTAAATAAAAAGTTATAGCATTTTCTTTGAAATATTGATTATTATAATTTCTTGTATAAGCGTCATTACAATTTCAAAGCATGCCGTCACGCCAAAACTAGGGCGTCGATACGTAAGGGAGCCTATCATACCCCTACCCGGGTGCCGACACTAAATAACATTTCATGGCATGATTGATTTTTTAATTTATTTGTTTGAATAAAATAAAAGGTTATAACATTTTCTTTGAAATACTGATTATTATAATGTCTTCCAAGACCGTCATTACAATTTCAAAGTGTGCCCGTCAAGCCCAAACTAGGGCGCCGATACATATGGGAGCCTGTGACACCCCAACCCAGGTGCCGTAAATAGCATTGCATGACATGATTGATTTTTTTAATTATTTTTCTCAATTTATTTGTTTGAATTTGATAAAAATAAAAATAAATAATTATTTTTTCTAAATTTTTAATTATATGTTTGATCCTTTTATTTATACTTAAAAGAAGCAGAAATTACCACAACTTGAATTTTGTACCTTCTTATTCACTGCATGAATTTGTGAAGATCTCGTATGAATTGCGTCTACTTAAGGAGATTAGCTAATTATAGGGTAAACAAAATCTACTAAATTTAAGATTAAGTAAATAATTGAAACATTCCAAAATTATATAAGGATAAATTAGAGAAAATAAAAAGATGAAAAACCGAAAATTATTAAACCGGTTCTATAAAAATCGGTTTTTGAATTATAAGGGTAAAAAAATCTAATTAAGTCTAAGACTTTAAGTCTTAAAATCATTTTCCTAAAGGGGATAAAGGATCCTAACCTAAGTTTATTTATCGACACCAATCTCAGGGATGGAAGGTAACTATAAATATGTTACTACTATATCTGATTTAACAATATGGTTTACATAAATTGAGGATTTGATCGCGGCTTTCTTCAAAATTGGATCTACACAGCCACAAACATTAATTGTGGCGATAATATATGTCTCTCATAAACAGCTTGTGTTTAGAAATATTTGGGTGGGGGGAAATCTCATCCACAAAAGGCAACATGATATTTTAGCATCCAATCCAACATGAAAAAGATGGGTATTCTCTCTCTCTCTCTCTCTCTCTCTCTCTCTCTCTCAAGTGAGCTATTGCCTGGGTTCGTTGTTTTTATTAGTACTAGTAGTAAGTAATGCCAATGCCAAGATGGTAGAAATTTATAAGGTGTTTATTAAAAAAATACTAACACGCGCGGTTATATATCTACCTAAGTCTGTCATGTCATGAATAAGATTTCACTCCCAGTGATGGAGCTAGCTACGAATTTTATTATGCAATTTTTTTTTTTATAAACCTCCAGATACTATGGGGCAGGGCCGGGCCGGGCTTCGTCTCCTAAGTTATGATCCCTAAACCCATACCTAACAGTCCAAATTTATCGTACCACAAAAATTTCGGACCCAAACCCATCCAATTCGGGTCGCCAGATAAGATAAAAGTTTGTGGCCTTGAATTAATTAATAATACATTTTTTTTGAAAGTAACATATGATGTTATTCATTTAACAAAATTAGATTTAATTGGAGTCAGAATTTGTTGATGAATCATCGATAAACACCTGTAGACTGTAGCATTAATTGTCTAGCTACATCACTTTTCTGTCCTCGAGGGATTTCACATTATCCCCAAACTATTTTTCTTCACAATTTGATTTCAGGTGTGACCACAAATCACTATCAACTAAGTTTGAGTAGATATTAAGAAGATATACAGTGGACGAAATATATATATAGTAGTAGTTCAACTGATTTTTTTTTTTTTTTCGTTTTGTTTTTCAATTAGAGTAAGTGGTGGTAATTTTGAAAATAACATAGACAAGAAAAAGGGTCACGAGACGAAGACTTTATACAATTGTAAGCTCACATTTCTTCCAATTGAAAGCAACTTCATACACATTCATAAAAACTTGGGTGTGGCCTGTGGGCTACCAAACAGTTTTAGTCAGCTGTAATCATAATTTATGTAGGACTTAAGAGGTCACTAGAGTAATTAGATTTTAATTAGCCATAAAATTGAGATATAATAATCCATAATTAAAGTTTATTAATCTCTTAAGAGCACCCACAACGAGCGGGTGGAGGGAGGGATGTAGGGTGGAAACGGGGGCTGAGTTCTGCTCTACATTCCACCTGCGAAGGTGCTCTCCTCTTCTTGACGCGTGATCGTTTCTTTTTTCTTTTCTTTTTTTTTTAATTCTATAAAATATACTATAATATATAAATTAAAAAATCGATTATCCTAGGGCACAAAACTCCATCATCATAAACCACTAGTTTTCCCCGTGCGTTGCACGGTAAATAATATTACAAATATAATAGTATAATTACATTATATGAATATTATTTTTTTTCTTCTTTTCGTATCATTTTTTTATAAATATAATCACACTCAGGTTGTTTAAATGGAGAAAAGAGCCTATCACTGTAGGAGAAATGCTATGAAGACAAAAAAAAGGCCTTGCTAAATGTGGAACCCCTTGTCATACGAAAAATATATATACATTCAACTATTATAATTACAATGAATATATGTCAAAGTCAATCTTTATCCTTACAAAAAAATATAAAGTACCGTAGAACACACATACATATTATAGGAAGTTTTCATAAATATAATGATAACCAAAGCATATTCATATTTAATGATAAACCGCACAAATTCTGACTTCACATTAGCTGAAAAACAGTACATTTAATATTAACATACTCTCTCCGTTCACCAAAAATTGAACCATTTGGAACTCGGCACGGAGATTAAAAAAATTGATAAAGTAGTTGTGAGTGAGGTAAAAGTAAGATAGTAGGGGTATTATTAAATTATTTGGTTAATTTCTTAATTTGTTTCCTTTTCCTCTCTCTTATTTTATTCTTTTTTCAATGAAGCATTAATTTTCATAACAATTCATTTTTCTATTTTTACATTAAAATGTTCATTCATTTTTCTGCTGAGTAGGAATTTGTGGAGCTTAATTTCTGTTTTATTAACCTGTACAAGAGAAACAGAGATCAAGAGAGAGAAATTAATTTGTTATTGCAATAAAGAATTGAGAGAGATTAATTTGTCATTGCAATATTCTCATCAATTCACATAATCAATCGATGGTGGCGCAACCAGTAGCTTCAGAAAAAAGGAGTGCAGAAAACATTAATTCCGACATTAAATTCAAACATAAATTCGGAATAGGAGAAGAGAAGAGAAAAGAAAGGGATGGATGTGAGCAAACGCACAGATAAAGAGCAAAAAAGGAAAACAAACAGAACAACTCACTCCATTCTTGACTCCCCATCCCCATCCCCTCACACTCTCTCTCTCTAGCTTTACCAGCTCAGATAAGTAGAAGTAGCAGCCAAGCCATGGCAGCAGAAGCGGTGTACCGAGTGGTGGGCCTTCTATTCTTGGTGTGCAGCGGCGCCATCCTCTCGGCGGCAGCGAACAACTGCTGCGTGACAGCCGTCTCAGAACCCGCCATCGTCAGCAGCAAATTGGAACTCTGCGGAGATGGGAGATCAGAGGGTGGCGCGGAAGTTGGAGTCGCTGTCGTCGGTTTGACCGGAGAGGGTGGAAACTGTAACGGCCCACCACCCGGGCCTATGCGGATCGAGCGGGCCGTTACGAGGGTAGGTGTAACCGTAAATATTTAACTTGAATATTAACTCGAATCAAGAGTAAATAAAAATGAAAAGATGATTATTGATATTAATCGAATATAAGAGTTGGAATAAGAGGAGTTGAGGTGGGTGATTGTTAAAAAAACAACACTTGCCCTAGCTTAACATAACTGGGGTTGATGTATGATGACACCGGCCCCCGCACTGCGGAAGCGTTGAAATCACAACTATCTAAGAGAGATAGTTGAGACCAAAATGAGGTAACAAGGTTTAAGGGTTATAGATTCAACGAGAATACAAACAAGGTACTTAGACTGTAGAAGACATAAAGAAAGCCAATGATGACGACCACAAGATCGTCACCCAACATGCACTTGACAAAACCGACATCGCCCCATTCACATCCACATTGTTCAACCTGCATTAAGGAAAACAATGCAGGGGGCTGAGTACAAAAGCACTCAGTGGTTCCGTGCCACTCTTTAAAAACAATTTACAGAGAGATATTGCATGCTTCAATACTTATGGAAAGGAAACTTTAGTAAAAACACCTTTCACATAAGCAAAACGATTTTGAATGTAAACACGAGTACTCGTATCAAAACTTCTCACATTCTTGGGTTACCATCCCGGTTCAAATAGAGGGGAGCCACTCCCTCTATCTGCACCGTCATAACTTCATGTGCGCACTACCTTGGCTTGATCAAAGCTCAAGGCCGATCATATATAACATGTCCCATACTTGGTCAACCACAAGTAATTTGAGCATAAAAACATTTAAGCATGCATATCATATAAAAAGCTTTTTGAGCTTAATAACCCGAAATGTTACCTCGTGAGAATCTAACCCACACTTGAAAATAGGATAATCCACCTTTCACTTCTGAAAAAATAAGTCCGGTCCTTGAATTCTATTGCCAGAGTCTCCTACAAGACGGTCTTAACAATCTTAGGCCTTTAATTCAAGGAGAAGATTAACTGCTTTATAACAACATCCTAGGTCTACCTATTCCTGATTCATCCTTAAATCTTAAGAAAACCAACGAGGAATCTCCTCATGTCTTTAATTCATAAACGTTGATCAAAAGTCCAAGACCTTGAAACAACATGATTTAGATATTCATGTCATACTATGTCATGTGATGCACGTGCTTACATAAATATTTGGCATATGCTTCATTATTCAAGTATTATATGAAGTAAAAATCATACGATATTATAAGCGTGAGATTTAGAAGCGAAATCTGTCCTTGAAATTTCTACAGACAAATGGCGTGCATAAAAACAATTTAAGTAGCCATCTTCGATGGATCACCATTTATTATATAGTAAATATGTAAGCATGTAATATATCATTCTGGAATCCTTATACTTCATAATTCAATACTTATTTGGTCTCATATTAGACTGACTAATGGATTTGGAGTTATGCTTATGAAAAGATGTGTCACTACACAATATTAGTTCTTAAGGGCCAGCATTTGGTTGACTCAAAAATATATTAAATAATCTGATATTAGGCCGAAAATTTTACGCTAACATAGCAGACATGTCATAATAGCTATTGGCCACATTTGGAGTTAATCCGACTACATTAAGACAACTAACGAACCATCACAAATTGACCGGCAACGAGACTTTTCTTAAAAATTTACTTGAGGAATTTTGAGAAAAACATTTCAGCACAAAGGCTATGTAAAGACTTAAATCTGACGTTACTCGGACATCATAGAAAGTAATGGTTTATATTTTCAGAAACTTACGGATGTGTACTTTATCTTAGGAAAAAGCAGTTCGAGTTTTCGAGTCTAGACAAGCAAGATATACTAGTCCGAAATAAACTGCGCAAAGCTGATAGAAAACTGCTCTTACAACCATTTTGAAAACTCTACTATAATTCATATACTCAATAGATTAATCTCAAATTTTATAGGATTATAGAACATATATTAGGCTATAACATATCAAAAATTCAGATTAATCTGATGACATTTGCTATGCGAAGTAAGGGCTCAAAGCATGGTAACAAACATGCACAAAAGTGCAAGAATCCTAATTTCATATATCTTAGATTCTAGCTCTCGCACGCTTCAAATCTATACAAATCTTCATGATAATAATACATAGGGCACTAGGTATATCATGGAAAATATCATGCTTGAATTCACACAATCTCAAATAATCACAAGTCATAATATTAATAAAATCAGGTATTCCACTCTTGCATTTCATCGTAGTTGGCGTATATGAAAGCCATTCAAGTAGCCGTCTATATCGATTCATCACAAACTGTACGAACATCATCATGGCACACAATATACCAATCTAGAACTTTTAATGACATAATTTCACATCAAATTAGTTTTACCCAAAAATACCTTACGATTTGGGAGATATGTTCGATTGAAAAGTGGTTATTGGCCATTAATTCATCCTTGAGGATTATACTTCAGAAATTTTTCTGGAAACTAACATTTATGCAGTACTTTTACTCGATTTTATAAACTTAGCAAATCAACTCCAATGAATCTGATTTTTGGACCACATCTAGCTTACCTATCAAGGTATATCCAGAAATTTTTAGTTTTCAAATTGAAGGTCATTAGCACGTGGATTTAGGCCTTGTACAACAGCCAAAAATAGACTTAAGTCTGAAAATTGACAGCACACTGTTGTTTACTAAAACTTCTACCGAGAATCGAGTTTTCATCTTCTGCCAGTGAATCTTATCATTATAGAAAGCTTAGAATGTTTTTGACACACTCCAAAAAGCCGTTCGATAAAATTCTTTGTAGTTTTCAAGATATGACGACATCTTTCTAACTATATAGATTTTGTACACCAAGAACTCACACTCGATTTGACCAGATTTTTGTTAAGATAAAAATCTCATTTTTCCACACAACATATAAAACATGTCTAAGTATCACAGGGAGTTGGAATCACTCCAAACCAATGACTAAATCAAGAGATATACGTCAAACAATGCAAGCAAACATTTTTCATCGATGCTGTCATCAACAAGTTTCGACCTTAATGGATTCAAATCAACATGTAGCTCATGTTTATCATCCTTTAACTTCGCGTAAACTTATCTTAGCATAACATAGGTCATATTCGTTTATAACATGCTCATCCACTTAATAAATCTAGGCATGCGTTTATCAAAATGAATACAAGACAAGTTTAAGCCATTATACCTCCCCTTCAACTCTTACACTCACGTTCTCTCGATCGAGCTCTCTCCTCTCACGTGCTACTGCTGCTGCTTTTGTTCTGCCTCTCCGTGGAGTCCCGACGACGATGACGGCAGCAAGGTTGAGAAAGTGAGGCGATCGTTGCAGCAAGGGAGAGATTCGTGCAAGATGAATGAAGAGGTGAGTGATGAGTTGTTTGTTGATTTGCTGATGAGAATGAGGTTGGGAGTGAGATAATTTGCTGATAAGAATGAGGGGTGTGGCTGCTGCATTTTGAGAGGAGATAGTGTTAATGATTATGAAGCAGCATTTAGGATTGGATGAAGAGGGTGACCATAGGTGTAGAGAGTAGGGGTGGACTTTATTTAAATATCATTATTAGACTAATCCTTCTTTTACTAGTTAATTTGGAGGTGCTTGACATGCTTGAAACATAGAGGATTTGCAGCAAATATTTCCTTCTTCCCTTCTCTCTCAACAAAATCTCTCTCTTCATATATCTCTTAAGATTTTGTCTTAAGCTAATTACCGACTTCTTTAATTGTTAAATAACTATTGATGTAATTCACAACTCCTCTACTTAATTTGCTGCTTAACAAAACTTCACACACACGCACGTATCATATATATACATATATACACATTACCACACACACGCACACACACATACATGCACACTAACATATATGTATTATATTATATTATATTCTTTCATATCTTATTTCGTCTTTCGGATCGTAGCGCATCGTATCTTAGTCGAATTATAATTTAGACAGAGTAAATGAATATGATTAATTATTTTGATCCCAACGAACCCAATATTGAATATGAATTTTATAGGTTGTTGGGAAATTTAAGTAAAAGTTTTGATTGATTCCAAAACCAACTGACCCCAACCGAGTAGATATTTCCAGTTCCTAATATTAGTAGTTAGGCTCGCTGTTTGAGCATTGTTAAAATTTTATCTTTACAGGACTCCAGCTGAAGACGGCAACAAGGCTTCACTCAAATAGAACATCAGTTGTAAAGAAGACAACTGAGCGTTCATCATATGAAGCATTGAGAAAGGGGGAAGTTACACTCAACAGATAGAACATCAGTTGTGAGGAACACAACTGAGCGTTCATTCCATGTGAATTCAAAAAGGGAGAAGATACAAGGAAGACAACTGAGCGTTCAGTTTCAGAACATCAGTTGTATAACTCAACCCAGAAGATCAACAGCATGAAGTAGAAGTCAGCTGAGAGTTCAACTGTCAACAGTCAGATAGAACATCAGCTGAAGAACAAGCTAGTTGAAGATCGAAAGTCTTAACCGACCACTCCTTGTTGGAAGTCTGTTGTTAAGATTTGAATTTCAAAAAGGAAGTCACGTGAGAGTTTGACCGTTCAGTCATTACCCCATTTGGCCCAACACAAGGTTGTCTCAGATGGAAAGCAGAAGAGCACAGATGCCATATTGGGAAAGTCTGCAGAGATGAGAGACAAGCCATCGCTATCAAAGAACAGAGATCAACAGCTCCTCCAACGGCTAGTTGACTCTCTCCGCCTATATATAGAGGCCTTCATTCATTGGAGAAAGGTGGAAGACACACAAGAGAAGACACACGAGACGAGACAGAGCGAAAGAAAGAACTATATTCCTTACTCGAGCTGAATTAGATTTAGTCTCTAAGAACATCCCTTGTTGAGAGTTCTAGAGCATTAGATTGTGTCTGAGTGTCTTTAGATCGAACCTTGAGAACATCACTTTGTGAGAGTTCGTAGAGTGTTAGATCTCAGCTCACTTCTTGTTCGAGCTGTTAGTTGGAACCTTATCTTTCATACCTGAAAAGGTTTTAGGACCATACTCTTCCCGTAACTGAGTAGACCGGTTGATTAGTACCCGTAAACTAATCTGTAAGGTTGATAAGTACCCGCAAACTTATCCTTAACGGTTGCACAGCCCGCGTAAGCTGTGTGGTTTGTCCAGAAGAACTTGGACTGAGTTGTGTGGACTCACAACTCCCCGTGGACGTAGGAGTGTTATCTCCGAACCACGTTAAATCTCTGTGTGCTTGTGTTTTTCTTTATTCAGTTATTTCTTGCATTTTCAACTGACCAACTAACCAGCATACAAACTGCATCTTAACATTCTCAACTGGTTTGGTTATTGACCAACCGTGCATAAAAGCGTGAGTTAGTTTTAAACGAGTTATTTTCCACCACATTCTGCACAGCACTTCACTTCGATTTGAGTGTTTCTTCCTCAGTTGTGAGTCCAGCTGAGTCTTTCTACTCAGTTGTGATTCCAGCCAAGTCTTCTTACTCGGTTGTGATATTTTTAGGGGGTTGATTTTTAAAAGCTTTATCTGGTGTATTCCCCCCCCCCCATACACCAGAACTCGTTTCGGGACCATCAAGTGGTATCAGAGCAGTGGTTCAAAAGACTGCTGACTCTGTTTCACAAGGTGTGAATTCGAGGAATTTTATTCAGTAGTCAACTGAACAGATCTCTTTATCACGCTAGTGCATATCTGCTTGCACCCTTCTTTTGTTGTTGTGTGCAGATGGACGTCAAAGATGATGAGGTACAATCTAATCATGCTAATTTGAATTCTTCAAATATTTCTAACATGCAGGAAACCCTAGATGAAGAGTTGGAACTCTTATGGGACGACTTCTTAGCACTCAATGAGGAAGTGCAACAGCAGTCGGTTGAGTTTAAGAGTCTACAAGCTCAGTTCTCCAAACTTGAAGAATCCTTAACCGACAAGGACGATCTGATTGAGAGTCAGACTAAAGAGATAGAAAATCTCAAAAGTCAACTGAATGCTGCCAACCGAACTAAAGCTCCAACCGATGAGGAGTTGAATGAGCAGATCAAGGAGCGGGAAGATCAGTTGAAAAAGCAAGAGGCACAGATCGGCCAGCTGTTAAAAAAGTCAGATGAACAGTCCGAGTATATAGCTGTTCTTCTCAAAGAGTTGCAAACTGAGAAGGACAACCTGATAAAGCTATATCAGTCATCCAAGATCATAGAGAATCTAATCAGTTACAGCCGACAGATGGATGACATGTCAGGACTCGGTTATGATGGGGTCAAGGATACTGGAATTCCTCCCGCAACCTTCATCAAAGCAGTGGATGTCTCGATTGCCAAAACAGATCCAGTTGAGCCTGAAACTCCTCAAATCAATCCAACCACCGAGTCTCAGCAAGCACAACCGAATAAGAAATCTACAACTAAGAAAGGAAAAGGAAGGGTGGATGGAGAACTGAACGTTCCATCGGTTGGGACATCAACCGAGGGGGAATGTTCCAAAAGTCAGAAGAGGAATCAGAGGCGTCGAAGACATAATCACAACCGAACTCAGAATCAGAACCGACCTCTGCATCAACCTCAGAGTCAACATCAGAAAGAATGGAACCGACCGCAGAACCGACAAGGGTTCAATCATCTGAATCAACAGCGGTTCCATCATTAGTTCAACCAAAGATTTCAACCGAGTCAACCAATGAGGAACAGTTCGAACAGCTGGAGATATTCATACCACAACTTGAATTAACATCCTAGCATGACCAGCTGTCGTCATCAGTCAGGAAGATGGAATCAATATCAACTACGAAGATTCCAACATGGCATCCAACCTCACAGACAAATTCAACAGGATAAGAATCGTCATCAAAACAGGGGGAAAGCCTCTCCTCCGAAAGCTCAGAATGGGAGAAATCCAACTCCTCCCAAGAAATAGAACATCACTACTAACAACAAGCCTAAGGATAACCGAGGTGTTGTTATAGTGGATGATAAAGGAAAAATGATCTGGAATGATAAATCCATCCGAGTATACAGGGAAAAGCGACGCACAGTTCCAGGGAGAACTGGTTCTAACCCTCTAGGACCCAACTGAAATTGGGGACCTAAGCGAGTTTCTCTTTGCAGGAACAGGAGAAACAACTGAGGAAGAATAAAGCATGAACAACAATGTGGGTGATGGATAGTGGATGCTCGAAACACATGACAAATCTGAAGGATTTGCTTGGCAGTTTCGTGGAAAAAGAAGGTCCATCAGTTACCTTTGGTGACAACTCAAAAGGTCACACCAAAGGATACAGTACCCTTGAAACCAATCACGTATCAATCTCTAATGTTTCATATGTTGATGGATTGAAGCATAACTTGCTCTCCATCAGCCAATTCTGTGATAATGGTTTCTTTGTTAAGTTTGATGCACAGGGTTGCAGGGTTAAAGATGTCGGTTCAAAGCAGGTCATATTGTTGGGAAATCGATTCCCAACCGGGAATGTCTACTATGCTGACTGGGACAGTAGTCCTCCTGACACCTGCTTGTTATCGAAGAGCAGTTCAGATGTGAGTTGGCTATGGCACAAAAGACTTAACCATTTGAACTTCAAGATGATGAACCGACTTGCCAGACAAGAACATGCAAAGGGCATTCCTAACCGAGTATTTTCAACAACACACATCTGCAGTGCATGTCAGTTGGGAAAGCTTGCTAGATCCTCCTTCCGATTGAAATCAACTCCCTCAACCGACCGAGTGTTACAGCTGATCCACATGAATCTCTTCAGGCCAGTTACACCAAAGAGCATGAACGGCAACGAGTACACCCTGGTTGTAACAGATGATTTCTCAAGATACACGTGGACCATTTTCATGCGCCACAAGAGTGAAACCCGAGATGAGCTACCCAAGTTGATGGATCAGATATCGAACCAACAAGAGATAAAAATTATTTCCATCCGATCAGATCATGGAACTGAGTTTCTAGATCACAGTTGAGAAGAAAGACATTTCCATGGAGAAAAGACTCCAACTGAGATTCAGCGAGCTGACATCTTCACCAAACCTCTAGCCGAAGCGCGGTTCAAGATGTTATATAATCTACTTGGATTGTTGGATCCATCAGATGAGGAACCAGCCGAGGTGAAGAGATAGATGCCCATCTGAGGGGAAAGCTCAGATGGAGGGGGAAGCTCAGCTGAAGGGGGAATATCTGAAGTAGATCGCCAACCGAAGACATCAGACATCAGCTGAACAGACGAATTCGAGTCAGCTGATGGTTTGCTGCAACATTGGATCAAACGTCAGCTGAACAGACGAACTCGAGTCAGCTGATGGTATGCCGCAACATGGGAACACAGTTGATTCCGACATCAGCTGGCAGGTAACATTTATGGCAAGTGTTATGTTCTTAAATGAGAATGTTTGAAATAAATTCAAACATTCCTGAGCTAGTCAGTTATATTAAAATAGCCACATGTCGCATTAAATGTAAAGTACGGCTGAACATCCATAGCCTACTTTATAGTGCGACTGGGCTGACAAGATAAACTGTACATCTTCTCACGAGCGGGTTGGAACTCGGTGCATGACGTCAAGTCAAAGATAGTCAACAGTCGCGTGATCTTAGCCGTTGATGGATTCGCGCCATTTAACCCCAGCCGTTGATCTCAATCAAGTCAAAAACCTATATATAGCGGAAAATCAGAAAGTGATCTCTTACCTTCCTCATTCTTATCTATCTGCAATAACTGTTCATCGTCTTCTCAGTTTTTGTCTAACTATTTTCTGCAAAAGATTTCCCTTACTTCCTCCTATAAATACTTTTGCAGTGATCATAAATGGCCCCCAAAAGCAAGAAAATGGCTTCTTCCGGATCTTCCCTAGTCCCTACCTCATACGAAGAATCATTCTACATGCTGGTGTCGAAAATCCACTTCGAACAGATCCTCTCCGACGAGGAATTGGAATCACCAGTATTGGCTCCCCTTGCCAATACTCTCAAAGAGAACGGACTCCTGGAATGGGCGAAGCTTTGCCCTTCCCACTTGCTCAGACGACAAGTGGGCGAATTCTACGTCAACTTGCAAGCATCCCTCGACAGCAGGAAAAGAGTGACTGCAGAGGTCTCCTGCCGCCAACGCGACGTTCCGGCAAGGACCATTCGCCGTGTCACCTTCCCCATTGACGTTTCCGATGCCCTCCGATACATCATCCCCGTCAACCACACCGCCACAGAATTTCTGGAGAATATAACCGACGAGCAGGCGGATGAGTTTCTGCAGAATGCTCTGATCGAGCCGGAGAGGTTGAGGAGCAACATGCAGAAGACGAAACTGAAGCCAGAACATCGCCTCCTGTTCGATGTTATTTCCAAAGTAGTGTTCGGTTACAGTGGTGCTTTCGGCGACATCAGCCGACCCAAGTTGAAGCAGTTAGTGGCCTTGGAGCACCAACACCAGATCAACTGGTTCCAATACTTCCTGAACCAGTTGATGGTGGAGAAGTCAAAGATCTCCGAGACAACAACTGAGTCTGGAGAGAAGCTGTTGAGTGTGAAAGGGACGCTCAACTTTGGCTGCAAGATCTCAGCCCTGATCCTGCTTGCGACCAAGGATCGCAACATGGTCTGGGAGGACTGTAAAGAGACGACGTTCAAGAAGTTGTTGTTGTTCCCGACAGCTAAGAAGGCACAGGAGGTACTCAGGAGTGTGTATACTCCGAAGAAGAAGAAGGAGGTTGGAAAGACTGCTGAGTCTACAGCTGAGGGGGAATCAGCTGCTGCTCGCCCCGCCAAATCCAAAGTTGCACGCCGACGAGCTGAGTCGGAGAAGGAGTCAGCTGAGGAGCCCTCCAAGAAAAAGTTGAGGGTGAAAATCAAGAAGAAGGTTGTGGTTGAAGAGCCAGCTGTTGAGCCAGCTGAGGAGGGAATGCCAGCTGAGGAGCAAGCTCCAGTTGAGGAAGAGGCACCAGTTGAGTCGGCACATGCTGAAGAGCCATCTGAGTCGAGCCGCTCAGCTGAGGCTGCCACTTTTGAGATCGCCCCTCGCGCAACCGGAGCTGACGAGGCTGAGGGAATGGAGATGAATGTGACGTCAGACGCTTCTTCCTCATCTGAGGACCTTGACGACGCCCCAACCTCCCCCATGGCAGGAATTCATGCCGTACCGTCCCCAGAGCCTCTTGCTCTTTCAACCCTTCCACAACCAAATGTTCCGAGCACCCTGCTCGATGCCAACATTGTGACCGCTCCTTCGGCAAATGTTGAGGAAACAATTGAAACCCTCTCTCCCAACCGAATCCAATATTCTGAGCTCCCAGCTCGATGCTGATGTTGCGACCGACTCTTTGGCCAACATCGATGAACCTTTTGAACCTCTGCCATATGATATTTCTCCCTCCCCAATAAATGAAGCAGAGGACCTTCAGGCAATTGCTCTGGAGCACGAGGGCAGGGTGGCCTACCGCTTCCAGAAGCTGCTAGGCATGTTCCCTGAAGCTCGCAACATGCCAGTCTTCGCCACTCTGGGAACCGAGCTCTTGTACCAGTTCCACCTGATCTTCAGCCATTGGTACGTCAAAGGAGATACGATTAGGGTGCAGAGCTGGGACAGGCTGAAGTCCGATGAGTCCCGCATTCGAGCCTACTTCAACTACTCCAACCTGGAGGTGGCTTACAACAACCGGATTGCGCTGCTCACTCGTCGGCTGGACCAGACCAGGGAAGCAGCTGGACAGGAGTGCATCGACTTTCTCGACAGCATGTTGGTCAAGTCAGCTGACTTCCTTGAGGATGTGGATGCAGCCGCCGCAGCAGCGAAGGAAGAGGAAGAAAAGCTGCAACAGTACCTGGCCAACCGACAAGCCATGGTCACAGTTGAGCCTCTAGCTCTAATTGCACAAGCCCCTTCAGCTGATCAGCATGCTCCCACAACTGAAGAAATATGTGAGCTGGTAGCTGAGAGGGTCAACCAGTTGAGGACTGAACTGCTTGCCAACCTCCAGTAACAAAAAGATGACCAGCTGAGGGTGTTGGAAGCGCAAGAAATGAAGAATCAGCAACTGGTGGAGGAGAATGTTGCAATGAAGACCAAGCTGGAAGAATTCTCCTCCTCCACCAGTCAAGAAATGTCAGAGCTGAAGTCCACTCTGTTGGGATTGAAGTCGGAGCTAAACGTCTTCAAATCCTTGGCCGACTCCAATCTTGCCAAGTCCCAGCAAACCCAAGATGCTGAATGGGAGTCTCGCTTCGAGTCGCGATGGGCTGAGTTCTTGGCTTTTCAAACTGAGGTCATCGAGAACCTCTCTGCTTTAAAGAAAGCCGAACAAGAGCGCCAGGACTCGGATCTAGCGAAGAAGGTGGAGCTTGAGTGCGCGGTCGATGAACTCTTCAACCGCCTTCAACTAGCCGAGAATCTACTCACCTCTCTGGATGGTTCAGTAGCAAGCCTTGTTGTTGATGCCAAAAAGGGGGAAGATAAGAAGGCGGATGTTGGGGTGCAGGGCGAAGAAGAGACCCAAGCCGAAGATGAAGTGCCAGCTGCAGCAAAATCTCAGCTGAGGAAGAAGACAAAGAAGGCCGCTCCCAAGTCAACCGAAGTCGGTGGAGCTGAAATGTTAAAAGACTTGGAGCTGGCAAAGAAGTTTGGAGTTTCCTACAACTCCATAGCTGAGATCGCAGTCGAGCTAGATTCGGAACTCGACGGTATCACAACCGAAGAGTGCATCGCAGCTGCTAAGGCTATGGATGTAGAGAAGAAGGATTATATGAACCCGAGCTGGATAAGGAAGTTCGCCGCCAGTCAGGCAAGGAGGGTGAACCAGTTCGAGGAAGAGCTGAAGAAAATGTCCCAGAATTTGGACCGCAATGTTGCCTCCTGCAGCCGAAGCCAAATCAACAAACATCAATCAAAGGCGGAAGCTCGGTTGAAGCAACAAAGGTTGCCAGCAAAGTCCAAGGTCGAGAGTCGGTTTAGGCATGTTGACAAGTGGATGCCGACCGAGTGGAATGAAGAGTGGGAGCTGTTCAAGCAGGAGTTCGTGAACGACTTCTACTATAGGAAGGTTTACGCAACTGACGACCCGAGGAAAGCGTTCAAGGAAGCGCTGACTGAGTTGCACTCAGGGGATCCGGGCATGTTCAGCCAGTTCAGGGGGGCTATATTCCTTACTCGAGCTGAATTAGATTTAGTCTCTAAGAACATCCCTTGTTGAGAGTTCTAGAGCATTAGATTGTGTCTGAGTGTCTTTAGATCGAACCTTGAGAACATCACTTTGTGAGAGTTCGTAGAGTGTTAGATCTCAGCTCACTTCTTGTTCGAGCTGTTAGTTGGAACCTTATCTTTCATACCTGAAAAGGTTTTAGGACCATACTCTTCCCGTAACTGAGTAGACCGGTTGATTAGTACCCGTAAACTAATCTGTAAGGTTGATAAGTACCCGCAAACTTATCCTTAACGGTTGCACAGCCCGCGTAAGCTGTGTGGTTTGTCCAGAAGAACTTGGACTGAGTTGTGTGGACTCACAACTCCCCGTGGACGTAGGAGTGTTATCTCCGAACCACGTTAAATCTCTGTGTGCTTGTGTTTTTCTTTATTCAGTTATTTCTTGCATTTTCAACTGACCAACTAACCAGCATACAAACTGCATCTTAACATTCTCAACTGTTTTGGTTATTGACCAACCGTGCATAAAAGCGTGAGTTAGTTTTAAACGAGTTATTTTCCACCACATTCTGCACAGCACTTCACTTCGAACTGAGTGTTTCTTCCTCAGTTGTGAGTCCAGCTGAGTCTTTCTACTCAGTTGTGATTCCAGCCGAGTCTTCTTACTCGGTTGTGATATTTTTAGGGGGTTGATTTTTAAAAGCTTTATCTGGTGTATTCCCCCCCCCCCCCCCCCCCCCCATACACCAGAACTCGTTTCGGGACCATCATAGGTATTCTCTCTAAAAAATAATAAATCATTAAATAATTCACATTAATACTTCTAATTAATCACAACATCAAATGATAATGCATAGAACAATTATTTCACATTGGACAAATAATATGAAATGCTCGTGTTTATACATATGTATGGAAAATATAAACTTTAACTTTGAAACCTTTAGAATTTATGATTTAGAATAAAAACTATCTTAAAAACTTATCGGGAATAAGTGACCATTCTATAATTTTAATTTATTTCCATTCTTATTCTATTCTATTTAATTTAATTAGAATGATTTTTTTTTGCCCGAATTTTTGGGGTTTTTACAGAAACTCTAATTCGACTATCGTGAAGCAAGTTTCAACCACCACCGTCTCCGATCGACCGCCGTCACCACCAAATCGGAACTCAGCGGAGATGGTGGAATCGAGTTAGAGGAGGGAATCGACGGGTTGAAGATCGATCCGAGCAGTGAGGGTGAAATTTCAGAGAGATAAGAGGAATTTCTGATCGGAAAGATGAAAGGAGAGATGGAGAGGAAACAACGAGGAGAGGAACAACGATGGAGATGGAGAAAGAAT
The DNA here is from genome assembly GCA_029490685.1 of Schizonepeta tenuifolia. Lineage (NCBI taxonomy): Eukaryota > Viridiplantae > Streptophyta > Magnoliopsida > Lamiales > Lamiaceae > Schizonepeta > Schizonepeta tenuifolia. The sequence goes on along the minus strand of CM055957.1, from coordinate 95,791,854 downwards.
TCATGACTAGAGGATTTGGATAGATGGAGCAACTCGGATCCTCTACTCCTTATGGTGCTTCATCCTTTATTCCACATGTGGCATTGCCTGTGGTTTATTTAGGTGGAATAAACTACAGGCAATGCCACATGTCGTTCAACCAATAGAATGAGTAGAGAATGAAACACAAAATGGAAGTAGGAAATTCGATTTGTAGATGGAGATAATGGACTTTGAATTGGATTAATGTGCCAACCCAATACTGTTAGTGGGTTATTTAAGAAATTTAATTATTTGGGTATATAAGACAATAATTAGTTGGAGTAATTAGCAGGGTTAATTTGTGAGATGGTGGATCCATAATGGTAAAGAGTAGTAATTTCATAAAAATAATAAGGATACAGTAGTAAAAAAGGTAGAACAGTTTAATTTTTCACGAACAAAAAGAAAAGATGAAACGGTTCAATTTTCCGCGAATGGAGAAAGTATTTTCAATTCAATTGAAATATTAGCTTTTAGTTGTGTATGAGTTGGGTTTGGGCTTTTTATATTTTTTAGCCCGCTTAAATCGCTGGGCCACTATAGTCAAATAAATTGAACAACCTAGGTATCCTTTCCAATATACGTATTGAAAAGTGGAATGTTAGAAGAAGATACACCTGCAAAAGGAACTATTTACACCTGCCACCATTTCTTGAGTTCTGCTCTACATTCTACCTCCGAAGGAGCTCTCCTCTTCTTGCGTGGCCGTTTCTTTTTTCTTTTCTTTTTTTAATTCTATAAAAATTATAATATATAAATTAAAAAATAGATCACCCTCACCATTATAAACCATTTGCACCTTATTATTGGACCCCACCAAATATTAATAAAAAATATTGCATCCTAGGGCAGAACCCACCTATGTCGTGGATGCTCTAACTAAGATTCATCAAGTCCTTAAATATTTTAATTAAACTCATAATCCGGATTGCAACCGCTGTACTCACAGACTCATAGTAGCAGTATAATGAACTTGTGCGTGCATAAAAAAGATAACAAGATCAATTCACAAAGATACTATAACAATACTAGGAAGCAAGTCAAGATTCCAAAAATTAACCTCAAAACTGATATTCACATTCATTCTATACAACATACTATTACTGTACTAGCTAGTAAATAGTAATGCAGAAGGCAAAATGAGCATGACAGATATAATAAGGCACCATCTTAACAAAATATATATTCATTGCTTCCCCCGGCTTCAAATGTTCCTTATGAACACGAAGATTTCGACCTTGAGATCCGGCTCTGAGTCCGTGCTCTTCATCGAAGACAAGAGGGTGGTGGTTCACATTGTACGAACAAGAACAAGTCCAAGATAAGCTCCAGAAATGTACAAGGCTGTTGATGGTAAAGCAACTGTCCTATACCCTTGAAAGCATTTCTAATAGAACTTAGTTTTTTCATACGATAAGTGCTCTACAAATCCATCTCATCCAATGTCCCCTCGGAGCCTGCTCCTACAAGCTAACTCCACTTCATTAACCATTGATTGGCGAGGTTTGAATCCAGCAATCTTCATTTCGTAGAGAGTCTTAACTGCCTCGACACAGAGGCCGTGTTGCATATAATTCGCCAGCATTGCATTGTAGCAGGCGTTATTCCTCTTATTACGCCCTATCTCAAACACCCTCGTTGCATCTCTCAGAAAACCACATTTCCCATAAAAGTCAACCAGTGCACACTGCACAAAACCATCGGATTCCAGTCCTGATTTCACTGCATTCGCATGAACTTGTCGACCACACCCTACAGCCCCCATCCTCCTGCAAGCCTTAAGAACAGTCGAGAACGTGTACTCGTTCTTCTTCACTCCTTCCCTCCCCATCTCCTTAAAAACATTTATAACGCCCTCAAAGTTATCATCGTTGCAACAATTCACTATCCTGGACGTCCACACAGCCGTATCCCGACAGTTAACTTGCTCAAAAACACTTTGAGCACCCTCATAATGCTTCATTTTCCCATAGAAACTAATCAAGAAACTACTCATAGCAGCATTCCTTGAGAACCCCATTTTCCACAGCCATCCATGAACTTGCTTCCCAAATTCGAAATCCACAGTATAAACACAAGCTCTAAGAACACACATAAGAATTCCCGGAACCGAAAATCCCATCTGATCAGCACCAGCATTCTCCAATTCCTTATCTCGCAGTAATCTAATGAACAGCTTTATAGCTTCATCATGCTCACCATTCTCAACACAACCAGCAATCACAATGGCCCACGTGTTAAAATCCCTCGCAGACATTTCATCAAACAGCTGGCGCGCGTGTTCAAAACACTCACTAGAAACGTACATGAGCAGAATCCGGTTGATCACAGGCAGGCTCGGACGAATCCCACTTCTTCTAACATGCTGATGCAATTCAATAGCTTTAAAAGGGTCGCCCAATTCAGTGCATTCTTTGATAAGAGAAGAGTAGATATCTATTGGTATGGGTAATTTGAGGCCGTCCATCAACCGCAAAATGTCAGAGGTGGTGGCGACGGGCTTCGGATTTGGTTTGTTGGTGGCGGGTTTGATTCTTACGGATTTAAGGGGTTGTTTGTATTCGGGTCGATGAAGGGGATATTGGATTTGGGTTTTAGGGTTGAGATTCTTGAAGTGAATGTTCATGTTATTAGCGTGGAGAAGGAGAGCTGCGTTTGCATGAGCTCTGCCTAAAGCGATTTCCATTTCGCAGGAGATTCTGTAGTTCTTCGCCTCTATTGTAACTTGTAAGTCGATTTATGTTGAGTTAGGGTTTCTGATTTGGGAATTTGGAGACTGACCTTATTTTTCCTTTTTTTTTTTTTTTTTTTTTTTCCGGAGATAGACCCCTAAACCCTCCGCGTTCAATCCCCCACTAACGTTTCTATAATTCGAGGCTATCTCATATGTATTTGGAAGGTGTAATTTACTGCTTTGTATGATTTACTGCTTACTGCACAAGGACGGGATTTATCCAGTGCACATCAAAGGTAGTGGCTACGGGTTCCCACGAATTCAAAAAAAAAATCTAAATTGCAATATTTAGATTTTTTTTTTTGGAGGAAAACATTTCAGTTTTGATAGAAATCGGTAAGAATTGAATTAGGGGTTCTGCAAATAGGGATGGCAATGGGTCGGGTACCCACCCATTAAGCATTTCTCAAACCCAAACCCATGAAAATTTTCATCACCCTAACCCGTCCCAAACCCGATTAAAAAATAATTTTAAAACCCATACCCGATCCGAACCCGTTGGGTAATACCCGTTTATTACCCGCTAAAAACCCGAATAATAAAAAGTAGACATCAAATAACAAAATATTATAAATATGATTAAAACATAAACATCAGCAGAAAATTTCACTAAAATTAATCTCAAAGCAAAGTACAACGAACTTACAAAATCTTAAAACATAACTAGAAGTATGAATCATTGATGTTGTCGTTGTGTCGTCATATTTCGGAAGTAGATTTACAAAAGTAGAGGAAAAACATTAAAGACTTGACGGGTTAAGAAAATCAGATAAAACCCTAAATCTACTAATATTTATAATTATATAATAAATTATACATATAATAATATCTTTTATCTTATATATATAAATGGGTTTGGGTAGCGGGTACCCAGAAGTAATTGTCCAAACCCGACCCAAACCCGTGACGGGTTTGCATGTTTCGATCCAAACCCGTCCCAAAACCATTTAATATTTTCCAAACCCGTCCCATCAGGGTTTGGGAAGTGCAGGTACCCGCGAAAACCCGACCCATTGCCATCCCTATGCAAATATTAGTTGATACACCCTAAAAAAAAAATGTTTTTAGCCCATGTTTGGTTTGGATAGAACCAAACCCAAAATGTTACCCTCCAAACTAGAGGAGTAATAAAATTCTTTTCTCTCTAGATTCATTTCCCTAACATGTGATTATTTTTCATTGTTAAACCAAACAAAATGTAATTATTATTGTTACCATTCATCTCCGTGACTTCATTACATTCTCTTTCCATTGCTCTACTTAAACCAAACGAGCACTTAGAAGTGGTTGAACCATAAAAAAGCAGGAACCGGAGGTCACATAGGGTCGACATTCGGGTCGAATTTGAAAACATTGATCGGCATACGATCAAGGATGAGTACAAATCTGGTTGAATCAGAAAACATGATTGTTAATCTATAGCATCAACATCAAAGGAAAATTCGTTCCGACATTTACATGGTATCAGAACAACTAGCATAGTATTTAAGATGAGCAGCAAAAGGCCTTGCTGGTTACAAGTGCATCGGAATCCTACGTTTGTGGCGAATCTTTCCCGCCTAGATTAATTATCACCGTGCGTTTTGATAAAATCTACGACACATTCGACACGAAGCTTTAGTATACACTTGTATGGAACACCATGCCGAAATTCCAGTCACATTCGACTCCAGAATCATCCCGTTTCTATTTCCCTCTACTCTAACGATCAATGTACCATATCTGGTCAGTCACTGTGTGAAGATCCCATTTTTTTGCTCAAGAACGCATTAGTGCTCAATGATAAGTCAGCCTGATGCAGCAGAAGGTGCAGTTTCATTGCCTACCCGGATTCGATTAGGTAGAGGCCTAGCAATGAGGCCATCTACAGTCCAACCTGCAATCTCACTGTCCCTTTTGACATGATCGAATTCTCTCTGTACATATTCCAATGATATCTGAAGCGTTCCGCCAGGTCTGCAATCGTCTACTATAGTGCTCGACTTAATTCCAGCATTTCTCTCCAACCAGTATAGATAACACACCTGATACAACGACCTCAGCATGTCTTGTGGTGATGAGCTGTCTTTCAGCGCCACCTGATAGAGTTACAGAAACAGATTCCGAATGAAACTAGTCGGCTCTTAATCAGAATAATGGACAAGAATAAAAACACCATGAACATAAGATTTGATATCTCCAAAAAGGGGAGTATGAATGTATGATAAGATTGGAGTATTAATGAAAGATATGAAACATGTGTAAACTAGATAAACGTACGCAATATCTTCCTTCGAGCTCTGTTAGAATATAAGCCTCGTCTTTGTATAAATCAAATAGAGCAACGGCTTCTTCCCTGTTTTTCATAACATCAGAGAGCTTTGAGCCCAGCTGTAACCAACGATCAATATGAGATGCAGCATCCTTCGCATCACTGGATAGTAATTCCACTTGTTCCTAGATTGCAGAAGACATAAGTGACCATCGGTTGTGGAAGCATAAGGTCAACCCTTTATTTCTCACTATGTGTTTAAAAGTTATAGTTCTTATGTTGCTGAATAATTGAAATAAAAGCAAAGATTACACAACTATAAGCTGGATTTATATTTCAACCTCCAAGTTTTCTTACAACCTTTATGACTATCCATCACATCTAGATGTTGGCAATGCTCACAATTATAAAATAAAAAGTAAATGCAGAATCAAAGAGGCATTCCTGTAGATACATCAAAAGTTAGTTTCTCCTGCTGCTTTCGATTTAATGAGAAGTTTAGCATGAATCCAGAATTATTTATTAGCCGTTCTTCACATAATGAGTATTACGCTTGCTTCTCAGCGTTAAATGATTCTTCAAACAACCTCCAAGTTAGTCAGTATACGGCTATTAAATCTTTAACTGACAGATTCCGCTGACTCGGATAAAGGTGGCTTGAAAATGAATACAAACAAGTAAACAAATGTTGACTGCATTCTATCTCCACATTCTTACTTCATCATGCTAAAATACTGAAAAAGATAACAATAATGATACAAGAAAAAAACTTACTTCAGATGTGGGCTTTACAATCAAAAGGGGGAAAGCTGGAAATAAAGGCTCATCATCATTGACCTCTCTAACTGAAGGTACTAGACCGCTGAGCAGATACTCACTGAAGACTAAGCCTGTTAGGAACAGAATAGAAATTTACTTTAGTCAAACGTGGCAAAGTATAAGAAGAAAAGACAGATGAAGTCAATGCAATTCCTAGCACAGCAATCTAAGAACTCAAAACTGTCGTCCATCTTGAACATTTTTAGAGTAATATGAGCATATACCAGTGGGAACTTAACTATTTCTCATATAAGCTTACACATATGAACTAATTACTACATATTTTATTAAGGGCACCACCAACTTCAATGAGTCATAAAACGAGAGAACTGTATTTCTTCAGAAATATTCTTCCATCAGTTAGTACATCAATTTCAAACAACATAGCTCTGTCTCAATTATCTATCTAATTACATATCTAAGTTTCCTTAGTCTTTCTTTTCTCATGCATGTACATATAAGCTTAGGTTGATAATCTTCATACATCATAGTACCACACCATTAAGTTCCACTAGTTCTGTGCATGCTAAACCTGATTTAACATGCAATATGATTCCGAGAAAAATATTCAAGGAATTACACCCTAAGGATGAAAACAGCCATTGTATTGCATCATCAACTATAGCTATCTGCAGGGGAGCAAGTTGTAATGTAGAAATGAAAATAACAAAAAGAAAAGCCAAGGAATTACTTGCACGATATGGATTTAACGTCCTCAGCTGAATGGACTGATAAGATTTCAGATTGCAGAACATGTGGACCCAAGTTATAACACCAAAAGAAGCAAGAGCAAGAGGTGTCGAAGACTGTACGGCATTAGCTAATACTATGCCAAGCATTATTCCAATTGATTTGCTCACCATTCCCTGAGCTTCACCCTTAGCAATCACCTGCAATAATGCACTCCTTTAAAATGTATATATGTATTTAATAAAGCTGCTAGCATCCAATGAATATGTAAAATACCAGAAATAGGTGATATAATGTAGCTCAAAAACAGGATTATTGGATTCTGAAAGATTGAAGCTAATGCATAGATTTATACCTCCGCAAAGTTCCTCTGAGCAGCAAACCCAGCATAGAAACAACTCCTAGTAGCTGCCTGTGATATGAAAGTTTCTCGGTAAGAAGAAAAATAACATAGTATGAGCTTTCCACACAAAGCACATAAGATTTGGAATAGTTCAAGGTTTTTCAATAAAACCGAACTAACATTGTATTGGTAGGTATGCCCTACTCGATAAAGCACCGAGATATCAATAGACCAAAAGGTAGAAAGGTACACTTTGATTAAATATTTTCTTCTTCAATTTGAATAAGTTTAAATGACTATCTACTCAAGCAGACATCCTAAACATATATGCCAGTAGCACAGCAGCTCTAAATCATAAGAACGCAATAGCCTAAGACAAAAATAAAATCATAGGCTTTTAAAATGTAGCTATTTCAATCAAATACAGAAACTGGGGTATTAACTAGTTTGAGTTGCTGATCAGACAAAGAAGCCAACGCTTGCATTCTTATTTTGACATAATTGTTAAACATAAAACCAAAGCTAGTCGGTATTAGTTAAGTACGCAATCTTTTTATATAGCAGAATATGGGATTTCTTCTAAAATCTATACCATGTAAATACCTAATAAGTATGATTCAGATTCTTTGTGGTTAAAATTCACCTGAATTAACGCTCCTGCAGATCTTCCAGCTCCAGCAAATGCACCAATTGGAACGAAAAGATGAGGGAAAGCCGGGGTCAAGATTTCCATTCCAAAAGCAGCATTTTCCAGAAGATCAGCAAACAGCCTCCAACCCTTTGGATTCACGTCGAAATGTCTCCCGTATTTCGACAACATTATCTTGCTTAGATAACCAATCCCATCCTTCAGCACCCAATTCACAGCGGCTGCTGTAGGAATCGCCCCTTTTCCTAAACCAATAGCATAAAGCAAAGCCTGCAGATAGATTGATGAAACAGTAACAGAAATTACTCTCACCACCAAGAACAACGTTTTCAAAGAGTTCTTTGTTGCATTTGCTACAAATACAAACGAAAAGAGGAATACAGTAAGGAAAATGAATTACCTGAGTTGCAAGCACGCCGCTAATTTGCGCAGCAATGCCCTGAACCCCTCTCCAAATAGAATACTCGAGGTAGTCGCTCGTAACGCTCTCCGGAAACCCCTCCGGCAGCAACAAACTCGTCGCCAAATCCCTACATTTCGTCCACACGTCTCCTAGAGTCATCTGAGACGACGTCGTATTTCCATCTTTTGACCCCCAAGGCCAAAACCACAATTTCTCAGGCACGATGAATTCATCTTTGGAATAATCAGGCAGCAGCTCAATCCTCTTTCCGCCCTTGATTTCATATACGATATCAGCATTTTCTCCAGTTTTTGCTCGCGCTGGAGAAGATGAGAGAATGAAGTAGCTCAGGGAAGTGGCTATGGAAACAAGTAGCGCGTAAGATACGGAACGCGATTCCTTTCTACCGCTGAAAAGCAAGTGCGAAGGCAAGAGAAATAGCGAATTCCGATTGAAATTGAAGAAATTGTTGCTCTCATCATCGCCACTGCCTCCATTTCCACCGCCTCCGCCGCTGCCGCCGCCATCTCCGCGGTTGAGGTGGTGGTGGTGGAGAGGTCGGAAGGAGTAATGAAGCGGCTTAAAGCGGTTGTGATTGATGACCTCGACGTGTAGAATTGACCGTGCGGCCGTATTGTGGTAGCGGAAGGGGAAGGCGATCAAGAGAGCGGAGTTTGCGGCGGAAATAGTAGTGGCAGCGATGGAAGGAGAAGGAGGTAGGTGAGAGAGGGCGAAGGGGTTGCAAGCGGAGCAACCCATAAGTGCGGCGGTGCTGTGACCGCGTGAAATTCAACTCGCGGCGGTTGCGGAAAGCTATTTGGCAAGTCTCTTCTCAGTCAAAACGACGACCGCCTGAACGGAAATCTCAGTCAAATTGGGCCGAAAGTGAGAAGCCCGTTACTATTTTCTGAGGCAACCTTGCTTCACTGATTGGGCTTTTTAGTAGGCTAAAGTTTATGAAATACTAGTAACTAGCCCATCAAATAATAATTTTATATTTTTATTTATATAAATATTTAAAAAAAAATTCGAGATTCGATGGAAAATAGTTTTATATTTCACACGTAAAAAAAAAAATAGTTATAAAAATAAAAATGACTATATTTTTCCTTAAAGTTTAAATTTTTCAATTAAGTATTTCTTTTTTAAATCTATATTACTCTATGTGTATCACTTCGTTAGGCACACATATTAAGGGTCCGTTTGATGCACAAGATAAAAGGGTTACTAGTTTATTTATCTGGCTTTATCATGTGTTTGATAGCCTAGATTAATTAAGTGGACAACCCGTTTTAAAGTTGAGGCACGTTGTTAAAAGGTATTGTTGATCAGTTTATTGAACTTGGCTCCACCCCTATTTTATTTAACAAGGCTTCAACAGTAACCTTGTTTAACTCACAAACCAAAATTGCCCTCGTTGATTTTCTTATGCCTCTCGATTTCTCCAGTGCATTGCTTCCCATTTTTCTGACTAGAACATCATCTTCTCAAGCCGGTTAGAAGCCAATTTCGAAGGTAATAGCATATCCCATTTTTCTGAATAGGGTTGAACGGCTCAGGAACCAGAAATCTGAAAAAAAAAAAATGGGAAATCTCGAGCGGCCATATACATCAGAAATCTTATACGAGCAGATCGTCGTCGCTAATTGTTTCACTATCGGTAAGTGCTGAATCCTTCTATATCACTATCGGCCAAAAACATCAAAAATCCTCTCTCTGCTTTTCTTTTCGCAATGCTTCTTTTTTTTCTTTTCTTTTTCTTTCTTTTTTTGCCGACAATAAACAAATAATTGAGAGAATAGAGTTTATGAATAAATCGTAGATGAAGAGTTTTGACATATCAGATCCATCACAAAAAAATTTATTAATTCTTGAAATTTGAGAGATCGCTAAATCTAGAGAGAGAAAGAAGTGTAGGAGAGAAAAGAGCGATTACTCGTGAAGATTGCAAGCAGATGGAAATGGTGGAACCGAGGGAGAAGAAATGAAAAAAAAATAGTCGATCTAATGTGAATTGTATTTGCTGGTTTATTTTCCCTTTCCCCTATTGTCGATTGTGAATTGTATTTGCTGGTGCCATAAAAGATAAGCTTGGTTTATTTTTGAATTTTGAGTGACTAATCTTGTAGTCGTGGAGTATATAAAAGCCTAAAATCATAGATAGTTTGAATTACTCTTGTTATCAGTTATTTCAAGAAAGAGCTAACTATTGTTATCAGATAATGCAATTTGAGTTTAGATTTTCTTTGTAGGGAATGTCTCCATTTATGTATGTATGTATATGTATAATATGACAGTTTATTGCTTATCTCACATGAATAATTAGATTGATGTCTGTAGCTTACATTAATGTTCCATTCTTTATTGTTGCTACAATCTGGTTTGTCATGTTCGTGGTTTGTCATCTTTGCGCTTTGTTTGAGTATCTGGTTTGTCATCTTTGGGTTTTCCCTTAATATTAGTTGTCAAATTTACCATTATTTTGTGCAGAAAAATATAAGTTATGATTTGCATTTGGTGAGTGTGGTATAATCTCCTCTTTAACTGCTATTCTTTAATCTGTTCTTGAACTAGTGCCCTTTATACTTGCAACCTTGTGTTGCAATAAAAAGATGCCCACGAATCACTCTCATACATCATCCATTCATGTACTATAGAGGAGATCATGCACCAACAAATCCTCCAAATTATGATGGTAATTAACCTCGTAGTTTCGATAACAACCAAAAAAAGAAAACGTAGTGATTTCCCAGCTTCCTCTATCCTCGAACGTATACCTAATCAAGTTAAACACTTGCATAGAGTTATAGGAGCAAGTGATGTGGATTGCATTGTAAACCTCCGAATGGATCGTAATACTTTTAGAAAACTATGTATGTTGTTACGAGAATCAAGAGGTTTGAGTGACGGAAGATATGTTAGGGTAGAAGAACAAATTGCAATGTTCTTAGGGATTCTAGCACATCACAAAAAAAAAATAGAATTGTGAGATTTGACTATTGGAGGTCGGGCCAAACCATATCACATTATGTCCATGCGGTCTTACAATCTATATTGAAGCTACACGAAATATTGTTGGTCAAACCTAAGCCTATAATGGAAGATGAAACTGATCCAAAATGGAAGTGGTTCAAGGTACAAACTGCCTAATTTTTCGCTGAACAAAACTGAATGAAGCAATGTTAGTACCCCACTGTTATACTCTACCAAGCACATACCTGGCTATATAGATAGAGTGAGAAATGTTCTTTCGAATGTTTCCAATGGCTAAGTGGAATAAAGTGGACACCTTATAATCCATCGTTGTTGCCTCGTGTTTAGGTTCACATAGTCTCTGACACTTCTAGCCTCATTGTTCTGCAACAATAATGTTTATTACATAGGCAGCATCTTGTTAGTTAATAATTTAAGGTGTTTAAGTAGTATAGAGTGTCCGAGATGAACTGACTTAGACATGTTGATCATTTATCCATCGCAAAAAACAATGTCGAACAAGCTAGAAGCTGCATACATAGGGTTTGATTGAAATTAACCAGCATGTATATGTAAGAAAGAAAATTAAAAAACTATTAATCAAGAATTAAATGCATGTAGAGAGAGAGGGAGAGTTGTTTTGTGTTATGTTTGTGTGTTTGAAGTGCAAGCCTGCGTACTCATATGATGAGTTCCTACATGATCATCTCCCTATATATATCTATACTAATATAAAAAGAGTCTTGTTTTACAAAATTTGTTATGCCTAAAATATCCATATGATATTTAAATTAAGGACACTGATAATATAATAAATTATACCCTCTCCGTCCCGTTCAACTTGTCCCATTTTGTCATTTTGGGCGTCTCATTCAACTTGTCACATTTCTTTTTAAGGAAATAATTAACAAATCACTTCTTGCCTCATTGTTATTTCAAATGTTTCCAATGGCTAAGTGGAATAAAGTGAACACCTTATTAGCCATGGATGTTACCTCGTGGATGGGACCACATAGAGTCTCTAACACTTCTTGCCTCATTGTTCTGCAACAATAATGTTTATTACATAGGCCGCATCTTGTTAGTTAATAATTTAAGGTGTTTGAGTAGTATATAGTGTCCGAGATGAATTGGGAAGAGCCAATGATCCCAACCATAGAATAGAGTAGGAAAACCATTGAATGGTGCTTTATAAGACACTGATGCGTAAAAATATGTACTCCCTCCGGCCCGGAACAAGTGGCTCGTTGTCCATATTAGGGCGTCCCATAACAAGTGGCTCGTTTTCAAATAAGAAAACAATTAACCTATCAAAAGTTGTGGGTCATACCACTTTAACCAATTTTTATCCTTTATCTTAATACCCGTGCCAAAATGAAATAGGTCACTTATTATGGGACGGAGGGAGTATTTGATTATCCATGACCTATAATACATTTAAATCTTGCGATGTTATTCATGTGAACAAAAGTTTTCTGGTGAGTCTATGTATGCTTCCTCATGATCCATAATAATAATAACAATTTAGTCTTTCCAATTTTTAACACATTCTTTAGTGTTCTTTTTTGTAGTGTCGACTTTTTCTTTTTTATCTTCGGATTAATTATGACATTGACCATAGAGAAAATATAGTCTATTTTTTACCTTTTCTTTTGATCTTTCTCTTCTCTTAATGTCATAGTAGTAGATGGCAATAGGGAAAGTGAATGAAGTTGTTAGGAGTATTTGTAGGAATGAGAATGTCATGTGTACAATTTACTCTACACTGGTTGTTAATTTTGTATTTTTGGATGGCTATCTATTTTCCAAAGCCATCAACTTCCAAAACGGCAACCATGAAACTTGAGATCAAAATATTCAAAAAAAATTCCGTGATGGTTGTAGTTCACTCAATTTCATCAACGCATGTCACGTGCAAACCATATAGTATATGGTATATATTACCCGTGGTAGCACATAAGAGAATCGACATATTAGAAAAGGATGTTATAGCTTGCATATAAGGATCTCAGTCGTTACAATGGAATATTTACACAAGATTGAGATTTGTTATACTTGGAGCTGGTGTTTTTATAAGGCATCATACAAGCTATATATATAGTTAAAAGACAAGTTAGGGAATTGTTAGCCTGCCTTTCTGTCCCAATGATTTCCACGATGTTTCAATCCGCATGAGGTGCAGCTTTTCGACGAAAGGTTCCAACACTTGAGCCTCCTCTTCTGGAGCGAAAGCCATGCAGATGCTAAGCTCTTGAACTGCAGCCTCGTACTCTCTGCACAGTTAAGTGAACAACGTTGTTTCAAGGGAACGAGCTCAGATAACTAGCGAGGGAATGCATTGATGACTAGAAAGAAAATTAGCGTTCCTTTACCTTTTATAGTACAACAGCATGCCGTAGTCTCTTCTCAAAGACCAGTTGTGTGGCTGAAGGATTAACAGTCTCTCCGAAGCCATGATGGCAAGCCTGCAAGTGAAGAAATGTCGAATTTTGATATTGCTAAAGCTACGCGACTCTATTTAAGAGCTCAAAGGGCATAATAAGATGAAAAACTGGAGCCATAAAATCTGTTATTCGTCTTGTATTAGGTTTGAGGTTGAGGGAGGATACGAGTCAGATGATATGTGCTCTAGAGACGCATGTTGACACAGCACGTGGGTGGATAATAAAAGGGGGTCTCGATGAGGGAGAAAATAACACCCAACAAGCAATCATATAAACTAAAGTCAGATAGAAACAATTATGAACTCATTAAGATTCTAAATAGTTCCAGTTTTATGATTTTCAATGATATTGAGAGCAAATATGTAAACTTTTGTCTCAGTTGTTGGGGAGATAAGGTGATGAAGATTCATATGTGACTAAGATAATAATTTAGAAACAAAAAGATGTTACTAAATGGCTTAAGCTCTACTAAACGCACAAAATATTACGAGCACCATACACGAAGCCCACTGGATGTGAAGTTTAGAGTAGTGGAAATCATTAGCATTGATTATAGGATCACAATATCTAAATATAGTCCTTTATGCCCAAATTAACAGATCTCCAAATTGAAAAATTTCTAATCACACATTCATACCAGGCCTTCTAATACAAAAAATTACGATAAATGAACACATTCTCATTTTAAATCCCTAAATTTGAAATTCAGAAGGTTTTATTCACACACATTTTCATTTCCACAAATACATTAACATGACTTCATAAACTCAACCGAATATTGGAACAGAAACAGAAAGTCAAAACAAACAGAGGCATTAGTTAGTTACCTCAGCTCCTGAGGCCGCAACAAAGGCATATCCGAACTACCATCTTGGTTGAACTTCTCCTCAGATTTAAGAACAGATCTCAGCGGAGAAGTCAACATCAACCCGTGGTTTGTTCTTGAAGCACGTTTCCAGTAAAGCCTCTGCAACGTTGCAATTTTTATTCCCATTATTTGAAATTATATATCTTCAGCAAGCAAAAAATTGAGAGTTTCATAGAGCAGTTAAGTTCTATAAGATTGAGCTTACAATCAAATTCGCCAAAGCAATCCCAATAATATCTCGGTTCGTCGCAATATCTAGCGCTAAAAGTGAGTGGCTGTTTATGTCTGAGGCCTTAGACCGAGGGTCTTCCACACACTTCCCGTTGACAACCCCAAACAAGCTGCGGCCAGAAGTTACTTTGAATAGCTCCTGTAAAGATCACAAAAAGGTTGAAATCAGGCACCAGAATCTCGACTATTAATAATGTGTCAGAAATGGAAACGGTTTGAAATTTTAAGTCAAATAAGTGAGAGTATTTAATAGTTTTATGATTGGCATATACCTCGGGATTCCCTGTTGGGGGCCATATCAAAAATTCTTCCCCAACTCGAGATCCGACAATGGTCAGATTGAGTCTTCGGCAGACCTCAATATAAATCACACTAAGCAAAATTGCTGTTCAAAATCCGAAGTCACGAAATCAGCCGACATTTTATGAAAATGACAATGAGAAACTAACTTCTAAGATTTAAGAGATTGATGAAAGTATACCACTGGCACACCCAGAGCTTAAAGCAGAGTGCAAATACGAACACTTTGGATCCACAATTACGGGCGACCTTCGGAAACCTCTCGACTGAAAAAGAACTTTGTTTACTGCTTCGATAACTTCTGCCAAATGGCATCCTATATCTCGGGAAACAAGCTCAGCTTCAACTTCCTTAGAAATGGCATCCAGCTCCTCCAACCACTCGTTTATATTCTTTTCAGCGACTGGCATAGCCTCCACGCTGTCCCACCCTTTGCCGTCATGAACGAGTGTCGTATCTCTCCTTTCATTATGGACCGAACAGATGTCAACTTCACGATTGAAAGCCAAAAACGCCTCATCCTCAGCCGCAACATAAAGTAAAGCCTACGATGCACAAACAACCAAAGTGCCACGCATATGAATTTAACGCCATTAATATAAAACCAAAGCAGTCAAAAAATTTGGACTCCGCGCATCCTGCCACTCACACAGTAACACGTGTTCAGTTCACATAGGCAATGACATGGGAATGAAAGAGTAGTGCTGCCTCAAAAAGGCTAAAAACATTTGGTTCATTAAATTCCTCGAAAACCAAGAAATATCACATTCATTGTTTGCATTTGACGACTCCATTATTTAAAGGAACATTCATAACCTTAACAAACAGAGCAGGGGAGGAATAAAGAAGTTACCTTAGCAAGCGAGATATCTTTGTCCTTAGACTGAAAAGAGATCTCCCTCGTAAATTTATCTCTAGCAGCTTCAAGAACCTGATATTTCATTAGAAGATAGATCGAGGATCAAGGGATAATTCCTACTTAAACCAGTAACTAATTTACTAGTAACCCAGCATCGAAGTAGCATATGATTATAAGAGTATGTCACAAGCTAATTAACATGGTTAGGAATCCGGCTATATCAACAAAATTATGAACAATTAACATAAGAATAGATCATCAAATTCATATCCCAACCTCCTTATAGAAGTTGGCTGTAGACGAATGACGGGACTCTGCCAGCGCAGAAGAAGCGAGAGGCGAAATGGTGAACCTCGTCTTCTTAGCTGCAGCATTTGCAGTAGCCGTAGACAATGCAGGGCACCTCTTTTCTTTTCCAAAACCACTCCAACATCCACCACCACCACCACCACGACCATCAAAATCATACCTGATGATCGTAAAGAACAAAGGGAAATTGGGCTATGCCAACTAGTAGTAGTAGCACACATGCTTCTCCAATCCATTTACTAAAAACTTTTGCATAAATAAGTACAATCAAATTCATATACATCAACTGCTATGAACCTTAATTAGCATAAACAGCCCCATCATCCCAACAAATTCTCAACTTCAAAAATAAACATAAAAAATAAAAAGAAGAAATTACCTGCCAAAATTCCCTAAACATGGACTGAGCAGAGGTAGAGCCATGGAATATGCGCCAAGACCACCAGTCGCCATCGTTATTATCTGCTGATTACGCACACCGGGTAATGAAACACGCAGCATTTCCTAAAATTTCAGAACAAATTTATAGAAAAAAAGAAGGAATCTTTCAAGCAATTCCAAAAAAGGGTTGATGAAATGAGAGCAAGTTATTTCTGGAGAAATGAGTAAAAAGCTCCCAACTTTCGAGAAAACAACAAAATGGTTGCTGAAATTGGGCTCAAAAGCCAACAGCTGTTATTAATGAGAACCCCAAAAACAGCATAGAATCAGCAAGGCCAACAAGGAACCTTATTTAAATTTAAAAACAATAATAATGAAGTAAAAGGAAGGGGTGATCTAGAAATTCAAGAATCCAACGCTCTCTCTACTAAAGAAACCGTTGAAGATAAAAGCGCGGAAATTGAATGGTACAAAGGTTTGATAGAAGGGTCAAATGAGGCCATTTTCATTGAATGAGAACTTCCAAAAGAGGAGGAGGAGGAAGACAAAGTTGCTGGTGATGAATAGAAGCAATTGCAGCTGCAACTGGTACTAGTACAAAAATTGTAGTGGAAGCTGACACTACTACAATTCCTAAGATCCATAGTATTGGAAGTTCTCAATCCTATCATCACCAAATTTATCAGAACCAAACTCTCTCTCTCTCTCTCTCTCTCTCTCTCTCTCTGAATTATGATTGATACAGTAGAGGAGAGGAATATGGTATTGGTATGGTGTAATCAGGGAAGGGGACTCCTTTTATTATCTTGTTAGCCAAAATGAAGAAAAGAAGGGTAGGGCATAAAGGAAATTGCAAAAAGATTTTTTTTTTTTTTTTACAATTTAATTCCTTTCAAATGGATATAAAATAATGAATTATCCTGCAAGTCAGCTTTGTAATTAATCTAAATTTTAAAAATGGGATTTTTAGAATTTGCTTATGATTTACATTGCTTGCGCTGTAATTAATGATATTGTTATGCAATGTCAAAAAATCAAGAAAAATATTTCGTGAAGAAAATATGGCCCAGAAATGAAGTATGGCAAAATCTAATTAATTGGGTGGAAAAATGACGTCACGAGCTGCTGACTTCTTTACATAGCAATTTTATGTTTTTGTTTAGTGGTGATTGAGATGAATATATTTGATTATGAGACAAAAAGAAGTTCATTAATATAGTGAAGTTACTTTTAGGTGTGTATACAGATGTCTTAAAGTATGTTTACGAGACTAAATGGGGTAATTAATTATTGGAGGATGACAGACCTATGGCATGTACTAATCATATTTAAGTAATTATTAATTGCCATAATAGAGACTGGCGTTTTAAACAAATACGTATGAGAAAGACTTGGTGAGAAATGACATCAGTGTTGTAGAGAGAGAGGAGAGAGAGAGAGAGAGAGAGACGATAAGGTGACTCTGGTATGTACTATGTAGTAGCTCTTGCACCAAGAGAAAAGTTGAGATGGGACTAATATATACGTTAATAATCTCTAATTTGAATTTTATATTGTTTGTGTGCTTTGATATTTCAACTTTGATTATCTTCTTCATTAATGTAAGCTATTTGTTTAATTAAATACAAAGAAGCTGGAGGTGTAGGAAAATGAGAGGGGCTAAGCATTATTTTAATACTATGTGTTTGTGTGTGTGAGAGAGAGAAAAGGTAGTACTACTATTATAGAGCTTTATCCATATGCTAGAAATGGAGATAATATTTGGACCTGCATCATTTTTTTTTATATGGAGGGGGTCACCACTCGTGATGTCTCTGACGTTTGCTTGCACCAAACCATCCAATTTTAAATTTTTTTATCGATTATTGAAGAATGATTGGGGTAGGGAAAATTTGGCTTTTATTCTTGAATTTCTATATGGAGTTTTGAAAATTGTACTGGATAGTTTGATTTGTTATCTCAAGGAAAAGAGAGGCACTAGTAGTACTAGTTGGTCTGCTGACGCAGTGACGCTAGGCTACAAAGTATACCAAGGTGAAATAAACGGGTACATTCATGTTAAGTCCAGCACAAAAAAATTAAATTACAAAATTAATAGAAAAGTTCTTGCAACGATATGTTTAAATAATTGTACTCCCTCCGTTCATGAAAAATAGTCTTACTTACCACACTTTTCTTGTCCATGAAAAATAGTCCTACTTCATTTTTTCCACTCACATCAAGTGGGACCTACAATAATTTCCACTCTCATTTTTTTTCCACTCACAATAAGTGGGACCCTCATTCCACTCACAACAATTTTAACTATATTTTATATATTTCACTCACAACAAGTGGGATCCTTATTTCACTCACAATAATTTTACTTCCAATCCACTTCTATCACTCTCACTAAGTGAGACCTCTATTCCACTCAAAATCACTTTATCAACTTTCTTAATCTCTGTGTCCAGCAGTAAATGGGACTGTTTTTTGTGGATAGAGGGAGTAATATTAAAGTAATAAATTACTCCCTCCATCCACAATTTACTCCCCATTTTGTTTCCTGCACGGAGATTAAGAAAAGCTGAAAAGTTGTTTTGAGTGGGATAAAAGTTGGAATGTAGGGATAGTGGATAATAACAAAAAAATAATGATATTGACAAAAAAATAGGGGTATTGACCAAAAAGTAGGAATAAAGTTGTTGTAAGATGGGATCATCAATATCAAAGGATAGTAAATAAAGAAAATGTATGAGGATATAATTGTACAAAAAGGTAAGTAAGGAGATAAATCATAGACAAAAAAAAGTGGGTAAATAGAGAGATAAATCATGGACGGAGGCAATATGATTTATTTTAGTCTAGTTGAGTCACCCTGAATCAACCATATTTATATAACAGTCGTTAATTTCTCATTAAAAAAGTACTCCCTCTGTCCCGCGAAAGTTGTCTTCCTTTCTTTTTTGGATTGTCCTACGAAAGATGTCTTCTTTCCATATCAGGAAATAATTTTTGCATTCACACTGCTTTTACATTTGCATTCACACTGCTTTTTCATTACTTTTACATTATTTATTATTTATTCATACTACTTTTACATTTTTTATCATTTCTTCTTAATTTACGTGTCAAATATAAAGGAGACAACTTTGGTGAGACGGAGGAAGTACTTATAGCGTCAATTAAATAAAAAATGCTCAACTAAGTTAGTGTCTGACAACATGGTAAAATTTATTTCAGAGTAGGCTTGCTTCAATTTTAAAACGATCGCCCTATGATAATGTATCTTGTAGTATGATGTATCTCAAAAAAAAAAATTATAAACGAAGAATCTGACATATAGGGAAATAGACATATTAATTACTCTCATAGTTTTTGGGATGTGTAATATATATTTATATCTTGATCTATTTCCTTCCGCTCCCGTCATTTTCATATTGCTCGTAGCCATCAAGATAGGTTGGTTGAGCAGTCATTTACGCAGATTACTTCAAATCTTGCCACATTCAAAGGAAATTCACATGCATATTTATCAATTATCAACTGGTAAAGTGATGATGATGGGATATGAAAAGCTTCGTTATCTTATTAATAATAGGAAAATAAACCGTACTCCCCCCTCGGTGTAACGTTCCGATTTTTCTTTATTCTTATATTTTTGACATTATTAATTTATAATAATATACATATATTACTTATTATATTCATATAATAATTTCTTATGTCTCATGTATATCTTCATATATATTAATTCAAATTTGTATATATCGTTATGATTATTATACCGTTACATATGTATTTTATTAATATTTGTAATCTATTTGTTTTTATCTTTCCATGTATAATGTCATCAAGTTTTAATAAAATATTATATATTGTAGTATATATTGATCTCAAATTCAAATTCTTAATCCAACGCCTATACATATATACGTTCTTCAAATTACAAACATTGTTATAATTCTTATGAGAAACAAAACAAATACACACAATACAATTGAGATTTTAAATAACAACTATAATACCCTAAAAAATAATAAAAATATAATCAACAATCATGAATATTAAAATAAATAAATAAAGTATATAAACATGAGACTGAAATTAGAAATGCTCTATTCTTATTCATATTTTTCTAAAATTTTCAATTTATATCTTCTTAAAAGTATATCACGTTGAAGCATCAAAGTATATCTACGTAGAATCTGTTAATTAGATCGAAGTTCATGGATTGGACTTAATAGTTGAAAATTTTAACTCAAACCTAGGGATGCCCATGCTTATGAATAATATAGTTTGGCTTAATTAAACGGGTAGTATCACCTAATTTTTGTCAAAAAAAAATGAAACAAACCAAATTTAGTAGGACGTCTATGTCAAGTTGAACGAGACGGAAAGAGTAATAAATAGTAACACCATATCTACTAAAATACCGATTCAAATTACATATACATAGTTCTTTATTCTTATTCTCATTCTAATTCTTAAAGAATATAACAATTCATCAGTGGAGCATGATGAAAGATCTCTAATATAAATTTAATTTTTTTGGTTTATCTCTAAGTTAGAGTTGTCATAGGAGTAGGAATATGTCACTATATATTTAATTCAAAAATCTTTTATTAGAGTCTGTTAGAAACTATATCACATTAAATCAAATGTATAGATAGATAGCTACAAAAAAAAAAGATTAAAGATGCAAATGTATATTTTTAGGCATTTTGGCTAAGATTAGAATTATCAATTTAGTATAAACCAACGAGAAAATCTTGAAAATATAAGTATATCTTTCTCGCTCATTGGATTAGGGATATCAATTTACCATAAACCAACGAGACGATTCAAACCAGTGTCACTATTCAAATCGACATAAAAAGAACATTTTTTTTACTAATTTTAGTTAATATTAACTTTGTAGTGTTCAAATTTTTATTGTGTACTATTACACAATAGGTTTGTGACGGGTATATACAATAAAGTCACAATTTAAATCGAGATGTAAAAAAATTCTAAACAAATTTAGATTTAAAAATTACGTAATGAAAATGCAAATATATCTTTCTCGATCTTTGGCTAAGATTATAGATATTAATTTACCATAAACCAACGAGACTATTCAAATAGACATAAAAGAATATTTTTTATTAATTTTAGTTAATATTAACTTTGTAGTGTTCAGATTTTTATCGAGTACTATTACCCAATAGGTTTGCGATGAGTATATACAATAGTCACTATTTTAATCGAGATGTAGAAAAAATCTAAATAAATATAGTTTTGAAAAATACATAATAAATGAGTATTTGGTTTATTGTCATTCATAATTATAAGTTTATATACGTGAAATATGATTAATTTACTAAGTTTGTTTTATCATAAATGCAAATAACACAACTTATAAATAAGATATAAAACTATTATAAAATATAAGTCATTCTTTGCAGAGAAATTCTAGAGAGAGTGAGGGGGAAACGTTAAGAGAGAAAGACATGTTTTTTCCAAGTTATAATGATATGAATTGTTGTTCGATTGTTTTATTGTTTGCAAGATGTTTATATTTCTTTCTTTGCTCACTTTGGTGAAATAAAATATTGTTTACCATAAAAAATTATTTGTAAAATATATTTATATAGATAAAAATATAAAATTATACCCGTCGAATTTCGACGGGCTACCTACTAGTAAAAGATAAAATATGAATGAATTTGAGTTTTATTTTAATTTATTTTCGATTAATATGCTCCGTGAATAACAATATTGCCAAAAAAGGATAACAAAGACACATATTTGTTGTGACCAACCACCACCTCCTGTCCTCATACAGGTTAAGATGAAATTGATACTCTTTTTTTGTGATGAAGGTAATTTACAAAGTACTATTCAGTAAATTTTGTTCTCGTGTAATATTTAACTTGTACACATATATACAACTTTCTTAATACTTTTTTATTTGACTAAAGTTAATCATATCATTTCATATAAAGAGCAAATTTAAAAATTACAAAATCAGTTTAGTTGCCGCGATGAGGGATTAAAATATTTGTTTGTCCTTATAGCATGAATAAAGCGTGACACGCACTAGATTTGTTGCTTGTTTCTTCCCGACTTCTAAATTATTGAGCCAATTAAGTTATAATATAATAGTACTATATTATATAGATCTATAATTTAATGAATATGCGGCCTAACTTTTTTTTTTTTTTTTTTAGCAGAGAATATGCGGCCTAACTAAATACCTATTGGGCAAAGTGGATCAATGTTATCAAGAACAATCCATGCTGACTCAGCTAAAATCAACAATAATATTTTGGGGCCACTTTCTTTATAATTTGCCATGAGATAAATCTGGAATTGTCGCGCATAAATACTCCTCAATTCTCATACCCCAAAAAAAAAAGAAAAAAAGAAGTTTGAAGTAAGATTAGAATTTTGTCATACTTTTTCTTTCATTTCATCGGAGCTACATTTAATTTTTTTTTTTGGTAAAATACTTGTATTAAACCAAAGTAGAAAGTTTACAGCTTACAAAAAACAAAACAGAACCCCAAGGAACTAACTAATAAATTTAGCTATCTTTCTATCACTTCTTCCCACAACCGCTGCATGGATTTGGCATGTCCGAATCACTACCGCAGCTGAGCTTTGCTTCCCTTGAAACCTCCTCAAATTCCTCTCACGCCACACAAAATATATCACAATAGAGATAAGAGTTCTATACCATTTTTGTTTACTAGAATTATTCCTGCACTGGGATAGCATGCATTGCTTCTCTCGATCCCACCCTTGATCCCTACTTCCCAACTTTCCCCACACAGCTACTTCTCTCCAAACTTCAGCTGAATATGAGCTTTCAAAGAATAGATGTTGGATATTCTGATCCTTCTCTTGGCATAAAATACACTCGTGCGCATACACAATACCAATCTTTTGTAATCTATCACAAGTGGCAAGTCTTTCAAGAATAGTAAGCCACACAATGAATCTACTCTTTGGAGGAGATCTTGCTCCATGGCACTTTCTGCCCCCCTCTTCGCATCTCATTATAAGCTTTTCTGATGGAGAATTGTCTTTCATATATCATCTGCTCACCATCAGTAATATTTCTCAGATAATCTCTAGCTTCTAATATTTTCCTCACCACCCAGCTGGCTTGTCGAGGCACAGGCATTGTGGTGAGGTCTCTCCCCTTCACATAGTACCCGTGAATCCATCTAATCCACATCGTGTCCTGCTTTGTTGCTACACTCCATAAAAGCTTGCATAGAGCAGCTTTGTTCCATAACCTCATGCATGTGAGGTTCCAACCCCCTTCCCCCTTTGGCTGACAAAGATATTCCCAGGCTACTAGAGCCCGTTTAGTGATATTTGAAGATCCTGACCATAGGAATGATCTACACGCAGCCTGAATCAGTTTCATCACTTTCTGCGGAATGAGGAAAATCTGACACCAATAGGTTTGCACACTACTCAACACTGATTTGATCAGTTGGATTCTTCCAGTGTATGTCAGTAATTTTGAGGTCCAACAATCAATCCTTGCCAATATCTTCTTGATCAACAGCTGGCACTGGATTACTGAAAGTTTTTTTGATGAGAGAGGAATCCCCAAGTACTTGAACGGGAGGTCTCCACGCACCATACCAAACTCAGCCAGAATTGCTTCTTGTACCTCTCTTGTTACACCCCCAAAATAAATATTGTTTTTGTTAGGGTTAGCTTGAAGCCCAGACACACTAGAAAACCTCTGAAATGCAGCCATGAGCCTTCTAATAGAGATTACATCACCTCTAGCAAACATGAGAAGATCATCTGCAAAACATACATGTACTAGGCCAAATTTTCTGCACTTCGGGTGAAAATTGAAATCTCCATGTGTCTTTAACTCCATCAAACATCTATGTAGATACTCCATGCATATGACAAAGAGATATGGAGAGATATGATCTCTTTGTCTTAATCCCTTCTTGGCTCTAAGAGGCTGTGTCAGTTCCCCATTCACATTAAAAGTATAAGACACTGAAGTAAGGCAACTCATGATTAACTGCACAAAATGTAATGGAAACCCCAGCTCTAACAGAAGATAATGCAGAAAGGGCCACTCAACTGAGTCGTAAGCTTTCTGGATATCAATTTTGACCATGCATCTTGGAGAAACATTCCTTCTAGTGTAGCCCTTAATGAGTTCATGACTCACAATAATGTTGTCAAAAATCTGTCTTCCCTTCACAAAGGCTGATTGATTATCACTGATCAAACTTCCCAAAACCAGCTGCATTCTATTTGTTAGAACTTTGGATATGATTTTATAGAGCACACTACAACACGCAATAGGCCTATAATCTTTTATAGTGCAAGGGTTACTGATTTTTGGAATCAAGGTGATGAGGGTGTGATTTATTATTGGAGGTAGCCTTCCTGAGCTAAAAAACTCGTGGACTGCATCTATAACATCAGTTCCAATCACACTCCAGTTATGCTTGAAAAAGAATGCATTAAAACCGTCCATACCTGGAGCCTTGCTTAATTTCATGCTGAAAAGAGCTTGTTTAATTTCCTCATCAGTGACTGGTGTATTCAGCTGTTGTTGTTGTGTTAAGTTCAGTACAGGACCCCGTTCCACAACTAGCTTATTCACCATTGGAAGCCTATCTGCAGCACAACCCATAAGGTGCAGGTAGAAATTCCTCACCTCTTCTTTTATTTGTTGTTGGTTGCAACATCTTGTACCATCAGCTCTCATCAATAATTTGATTGCCTGGCTGTTTCTTCTTGCCTTGGCATATGAGTGGAAGAATTTTGTGTTGGTATCCCCCAACTTAATCCAGTCTACACGGGCCTTTTGTTGCCAAATACTTTCTTCAACCCCACTCCACTTTTCCAATTCAAAAATAGCTTGCTTCTCTGCAGATATTAGATCATTATTCAACTGATCTGATGCAAGAGCCTCCTGAATTCTCTTCACCTCCTCTCTGGCTTGAGAAACTCTTTCAGCAGTCCTCTTAAAATATATCACATTTAGCTTCTTTAGTGACTGTTTCAGATTTTTGAGCCTATACCATACATTAAGAAGCTTGTTTCCAGATAATTGACCTTGCCATCCTTCTTGCACAATCTGAGGAAACTCTGGATGCTCAGTGAGTACATTAATGAATTTGAACGGGGTATTTCTTCTGATTTGTTCATGCTCAAATCTCAGAAGCAGAGGGCAGTGATCAGATATATGCCTAGTCATAATTTTCACCACTACTTCATGATATTCTCCCAACCACTGTGCATTTGCTATACACCTGTCTATTAGGGAAGATACCCTGTTAGCACCCTCCTGTTGATTACACCATGTAAAGCTACCTCCACTCATTCTAACTGTGGCCAACTCATTATCTTGAATACAATCAGCAAAGTCTTTTATCTCACTTTCAGTAACTGACTGCCCTTGGCTCCTATCCTCAGAACTTAAGATTGTATTAAAGTCTCCACCTATTAACAGAGGTTCCATAATACTTTGACTCACTCTACTCAAGAAACGCCATAGTTCCTTCCTATTTTCAATAGTGTTGTAAGCATAAACTGTAATAAGGTGAAACTTTTTCCCTGTGTGCAGATCAGTGACCTCACAATGAATTCCTTGCGCGTGGGTTTCATTAACTGTAATATCCACCTTCTTAGCATTCCACCCAACCCAAACTCTCCCATTCTCAGCTTGATTATAATTATTAACAAAACTCCATGCATGATTCAACTTTTCAATAATTTTCTTGAACTTATGTTGCTTAACACGAGTTTCAAATAAACCAACCACGTCTACCTTATTTCTGAGCAGGAAGGATTTCAGCTCCTTCTGCTTAAAGGGCTTGTTACAGCCCCTTATATTCCACATAAGAAGATTCATTTCTCCTCAAAGGGGAAAAGGTCCCCGCCCTCATTATTTTCAGCTCTCTTTTTTTCCACTTCTGCAAACATTTGGTACGAATTGCCTGTTTCAATCAATGGAGGTTCATTGTTAGTCACCTTCGAGCTCACCTTCTTAGGCACTCTCCATTCCTCATGTTCTTTGCCTTTACTAGCTGGGGTACTGATCTCTTCCTTGTCTTGCTTCTCCTCTTCGGTTACTTTGACTGGAGGCTTGGCTTTAGGCTGCCATTGCTTCTTGACCTGAGGATCAGGAATATTTTTCTTTTGTTGCTTCTTCCTCTCACAGTCATGACCAGCCTGTTTACAATTCTTACAATAGGGAGGAAACCATTCATAATGTATTTTTTTATCCACTACCTGCCCTTGCTCCCCTTCTATCTTCACTGAATGCTTAATAGGCAGAGTAACATCTACTTCTATCATCATTCTCGCATAGGTGATTCTACTCTGCAAAGTAGTACATTCATCCTCAGCAATCGGCTTCCCTATTACACTTCCAATTCGGCTTAGAGAATCCATGCCCCAACAGTTTAATGGCAAGTTCGGTAGTTGAATCCATAGTGGTATTACTCTGAGGATTTCATCAGCAAAATTGAATTTAGGATCCCAAGCTTTCACGATAATTGGTTTACTACCCATGGAATGAGGCCCAGTCAACAACACAGCATCCTTATCCTCCTGATTTTTGAATTTCACAACAAAATATCCCTCTCCATGGTAGAAAATCTCACATTCAACTATTCCATACTGTTTCATTACAAAATTACGCAAATAGTTGATCGTAGGAGATTCTCCTATCACATACATTATAACCGCATGCTTCCATTTCATAGCTTCCTGATCAATTTCATCCTTATCTAGACATGCAACTGGTTCCCCGTTTTTCAGAGTAGGTGCAATGAAATTGAGTGTCATACCTTTCCGTGCATGTTGAGAGATTGGTGGTGCTTTCTCCTCCGTATTCGAGTTCGGCCGTTCAATCTTATCATTTCTCTCGCTCGCCATTGCTGAAGACTCCGGCAGATCAGCGCCATGAGAAATCACTGTTGCATAGGATCGATCACCTCTGAAGCTCTGTTGTTGCAATGGCGGTGTCTTCTCGCTTCTTATCTCTCTAGATCCTCACCTGAGATCTCCGGGGAATCTCGCGGTTGCAGATCTGTGACTATTATCTTCCTTGGTCGTCCTCTTCTCGCTACTGCCGCCATGGGCGCACGTTAAGCAGATTCACGCTAACGTGCGCTGAGAGACTTGAGCTGAAAGAAAAAGCAGATTAACTTTCTACTACATTTAATTTTAATACCCAAACATTATGTTTTGAAATATAAACCTAGAACTAGATGGTTGCAAGTTTCACTGCTCAGTCCCACGGATGACAAATTTGTCAAAATTTGATATGTCAGGTCTTAATAAATAAATAAACATTAAAGTATGAGACATTAATTTATTTAGGAAAATTTGATACTTCTGACCTAAATTGTTGAGTGCCTGCTAAACCTTCATTTTATACAAATTAAAAAAAAATTAACATACAAGATGCAAACCAATGGTATACATACACGACTTACGTTGATATAAGTATAAATTAACCATGACCAGACCCAATTAGAAAAGGAGAGAAAATTATAAGCGATTAGAAGTAGACTGTTTTCATTAACTTACAATAGAGGGGGCAAGTGTTTGTCCGACTTGATAAAGGACTAATTAAGTTATGAGCATGACTTGCACGCAACCAGTTTCTTCCCAAGAGATCGGATCCGGGTCGGGTTTGACCGAGTTAATGCGGGTTAACCCGTTAATCAGTCAAAAAAAAAAAATTTGATTTTTTTTTTCAATTTTCCAATTTGTTTTTCGGCTTCAGTTTTACGACTCCGTCTTCGCTCCGATTACTAATATAAGGATAATCGTCAGACAACAATGTGAACTTTTTCGGCTAGCTCTGAGGCCTTCTGCTCCCCTCGCTCGAATCTTGACCAAAGAAGAAGCGGCAAACAAAAAAAGGTGAAAAAAAATGTGGAATTTTTTTTAAAAAAAAAATGAAAAAAAACACTGACATTCAAATAAATAAATAAAAACTGAAATTTAAAAAAAATCGGAAAGAATAAATCGGAAAAAAAATATTAACGCGTGCATAACACGCGCCGCACGTGAGAAGCGGGCACGTGCCACACGCCGTCGCATATGAGATTTTACCTTAAGTTATTAAGTTTACGTAATTCTAAAACAAAATCCTCATTGATTTATTCTTGATATGGGCCTTCTTAAATTATTATTGCCCAACATTAGTCTACATTGCTTGGAAGTTTGGAACGCTGCAATACGATTACGAAGAAACGTGAGATTATGAATCGAACATTCCTGTTTATGTACAAATTAAAATTAATAAATTGTTCTTCAATTAATCAGCTTACTTCAAAGTTCAAATATGTATACATATTATAGTTTGAATGACACGCCATTTCTCCAAAGTATGAGGTGGATATCATGTCGATCTAGTTGAACTCATAAAGAACTCGTGCTAATTTGATTTATAATTGAATTCATTATTTGTCAATTATGAGATTGTCACCTTTCACAAGTAGATTATACTATCAAATTTCATACTATATAATTAGTACTTTAATATGCTCCCGCCATTTTTTTTTCCATTTTTTATTCTATCTTTTGCAATTTTTATAACTTTCATAATTCTTTAATTATTCTCTATTATAATTTTATTAACTATATCAATTAGAGTTTGTTAATGTTTCATTTAAATTTTTTTATCTACAATTAGGAATCTATCCATCTATTATTATATAAACAAAAACGACTCTACGTAAAAAAAAATTTATGTGGCACCCCTCCTACATTCTCAAATTTTTCAAATTTAAAATCAATATTTATCATATTTATATTTTACATTATATATATGATATATAATTTATAGATAATCATATAAATTTGTGAATATTTATTACCTAGATTTCATAGTTCATTGATCCATAATATATATACACTACAAATTTATACATATATAATTAAATTACGAAAAGCTAAAGTATTAATGATATTAAGCTTAAAATATTATATTTTTATGTTTTAGTTAATAATTAAAATCTCAAAATCAGCAATCATCATTATCATTATTTTATTATTATTATATCTATCTATCTATTTATCTATATATATATATATTTATTTATTTATTATATAAACGAAAACGACTCTACGTTAAAAAAAATCCTATGTGGCACATCTCATATTCCTCCGTTCTTATTTATCTAAATTCTCAAATTTTCTGATTTAAGATAAATATTTATCATATTTATATTCTATATTATATATGACTCGGAAACAAAATCTTAACAACATCAAATCTTCAAAATCAATATCTATCGTATATATATATATATATATATATATATATATATATATATATATATATATATATAGAAAATCCTAAATTCCCATGTCAAGTTAATTACCAACCGACGGGTACTTCAACTCGGGATCCCACGTTACACATCTCCATTCTTTATTCTTATTTATTTTAAATATTTTATTTATACATTTTTTAAGCATGATTCTCATCTGAATCGGCCTGTCTATCACACGGTTTTGAGTCAAAATCAGCCCATACTAAAAGAAAAATTCAAGTATAAATTTAAAAGTGCATAATTTATGGAGCTCGTTTAGAATTTATATAGATCGAAATAATTGTACTATTCATTTACATCCTTAATTAACATAGTAATGTTCGTTAATTATAAGTATGAATTATGCAAAGTTGGAATCCCAACTACAATAGACATAAATATTAATTCATGATTGAAGATTCTTGATTTTAGAAAATATATAGATAAAATATGCATAAAATGAAAATTTTAAGATAAATAGAAATAAAAATAAAGAACAAAGATGCGCCACGTGTGACCCCAAATTTGGGTTCAAATATTTCATATAAGAATTGCGGTGAATCTTTTGACAACAAATATTTATTTGTCTCATATTGATTTAGAAATGAAAAATAATAGTGAATATTGTCTATAAGAATATATTAGTAAACTAACATAAGATTTTTAAAATAAAAAGTTGAACCGCCATTTGAAATCGGCCAATCAACCCCCACAGTTCGGAGTTGAAACTGGCCAATTCACCACGGTTTTGATTTTCGTGGGCAAATAATAAAAGATATATCAAAGTATAAAAATTGCATACTTGTTTAGGTTCTAAACAAAATAAAAAAATTATACTCCCTCTGTCCCGTTATTCTTGGCATGTTTTTCTTTTCGGGTTATCCCGTTATTCTTGTCATGTTTCTTTTTTTGGAAATAATTAAGAGATAATTAATTTGTAAACAATCGACCTTACACTTTTCATCATACTTTTCCACCTCATTTTCTATGTCATCACTATTCTTCTTTTCTCTCTACTCACTTTATTCCAGTTTATTTTACTATTAACTCTCTCTCTACCCACTTTATTTTACTTTATCACTTTATTTCACTATTCACTCTCTCTATCACTTTATTTTACTTTAAAAACTCCACTAAACATATCTTTTACTCTTAATTGTTTTCTCCTTAAACCCCGTACCCAAAAGAAACAGTTCAAGCCTGGTAGGACGGAAAGAATATTAAATATTGATTCAGACTAAGAATATGTTAATTAGTAGTATTATTTATTTTAGAAAAATAAATAAAATAATCAAAAAAGGTATATAATTATTTTTGGATATTAGATTAAAACAAATAAAGAATTCTTAAATTACACAACAATGTGATACACACATATAAATTTACTGATCCCAACATTAGTATCATTAGAAATTTAGTAAAAGAGAACTGCTATTAATATTACTATTTCGAATTTAATATAGTATATATTATTATATACGGAGTATCAAATTTCAACGTCTTTGTTGGAACTCATTATTAACATACAAATTAAAAAGAGAAGTACTATTATTATTACTATTTCGAATTTAATATATATATATATATATATATATATATATAGATTATTAATATGACAAATATTGATTTTTAATTTAAAAAATTTGAAAATTTAGATAAATAGGAATGGAGGGATTTAATGGATGCCACATATAATTTTTTAGAAGAAAAGTCGTTCCATTCCTATTTATCTCAATTCTCTAATTTTTGGAATTTAAAATCATTATTATGTATCTTATATTATTATATTATTATTTAATTACTTTCTTTATTGTTGATGATCTCTAATTTCACCAATTCTGCCGCCGTATCCATATCATATACTCCCTCCATATTTGGATAAAAGCCCTACTTTGATCCGACACGGAAACTAAGAAAAGTTGGAAAAATGTGTTTGAGTGGGGTAAAAGTTAGAAAGTAGGGGTATTGTTAACGAGGTTGTTAGTTTGTTAATAAAGTGAATGTGGTTGTAGCAATTTAAAAGAAGAGTGTGGATATACCAAAACTAGTAAGTTAGTTTCATTTTTAAAAATGAAAGGCATGTTATATTAATTTGATATCATCGAATTAATATGCTAAGTGTAATATTTGATCTCCTAAGTTTAATTTATTTGGTTTTAATTAAGGCAAGTGATTTGTTTCGTTGGTGATTGTTAATTAAGGTGATATGCTCGACTAAGTTTAATTCATTGTTTTGTGGTTAATATAACGAGATTATTAAATTTTGTTCTAAGTTTAATTCAAGTGATTGACGAATTAGAAAAATATCATATTATATTCTAACCTCGATTTTTGACGGATAATAATGTTACATACCAGAATCCGTCTTGGATTTAATTTTTAAAAGACTCCGAAATGGCTCAATATAAAATTACGCCGTTTTATAAATCAAGGTTGAAACAAAATTATGTAAATTTAAATAGTTTGTGCACTAATTAATATTTCGCATAGATTATTTCGCAATTGGGTAAAAGTTGAATAATTAAGCTATTTCAGTGAAAATTATCCTTTCCATATATATGACGATTATAACTCATCGCCTCTATAGAAAGTTTGCACCGGATTAATTTTGCTTTCGTTGTAGCATAATGCAAATTAAAATATGAGAGTAGCAAAATATATATAGATAATACTATATTGTATCATTGTATGATAAAATAATACTACATGAATAAGTTAAAATAATACTACATGAAAATCATAAATGTATCGAGAGAGAGAAATGAATCGATTTGAGCTGGATAATAAAAATGGAAAAGAAGGAGAGTGGATCGAGTGAAATGGATTTGGGCTGAAAAATTATGCCCAAATCCATTTAATTAGTGTAGGTTAATTATGTGCTGTTAGAATAATTAGTGAAATTAATATTGGTAGAAGGTGGGGTCAAAATGGCAAGGGGTAGTAATTTGGTAAAGGAATAAGGGTATAATGATACAAAAAGCAGAACACGGCTTTTATAAAAATGCGGTGAAAAAACGTGAAACAGGGCTTTATAAAACTACTGAGGGAGTAATAGATATTGTATATATTCATTAGGTTTTCTTATATATTCGTCAATTAGGTTTAATAGATATTGTATATATTCATAAGGTTTTCTTATATATTCGTCCATTAGGTTTATATATGTTTTTGATATATTCATTGCAACTACAATTTGTTTTCACCCACAATTGCCATCAACTACGCCGTCACGCCGTCAACCACGAGTAGCAGCAAAGACTGAATTTTTGCTGAACAAGAAGGTAAAAATTTATAAGGTTTCATAAGTTTTCTCCAATTTTTCAACATTGGGTTATCGATTGCTTTGTTATGATTAAACGCGTTCCATATATTATCTATCTGTTTTGAATATTTTTTGCATAGAAGCCTAAACCCTAGCGTCGTTGAATCGAAATTCAGATTGCAGTCATTTTTTATTATTTAAATTGAAATTCGAAAGTTTTCTCACAAAATAAATGTTATTTCAGAGAAGAGAAAGGTCAATGAACAACGCAACCATCCGTCCTGACATTCAAGAAGTTAAAGATTTCATCTTGAGGTTAGAATTAAAAATTTATTATTGTGATTGTACAATGATAAGACCACGTAAAATGATATAATATAAAGATAAGAATCGATTAAAATGCAAGAGACCAAAATACCCATACATAATAGATTGACAATATGTAAATGCATCAGATTAATTAACGATATCAGTTTTTATTTTAATTTTCATAATAATTTTTTATTTGAATAGTTGACATTATCACATCTAATTTTATTAGTTATTTCAAATATTTTTTAATCCTCATAATATTATATTCAGACGTCGTGTTGGTGGAACTTCAAACAGTCATACAATAACTTACATTTCCAATAGTATCATAGAATTGAAAACTGAAGAGTGGTTGAATGTTGCTTCCGCAAGAATCATACCTAATATCTTTGTGTCTTATACATTGGCGAATTGCCAACTTGAACAGAGAAAAGAAAAGGTACATGGTTGAGAAGCTATATGAATGGTGACTGCAATCTCAAGCAATTGAAAGAGCACGCAACATTCCGAAAGGAAGTGCAGAAGTGAGAAAAATAGGTAAGCAATTTAAATTTACCCTCTCATGTTACAGAATTTGATTGTTTTTAGGGTTTATTTTGGACCCGTACTTTTTTTTTCATCCATCCTGATTTTCCTTTTTCATCTCACACACATGTAACACGTTACTTCCCTATGTGCAAGATAAAGTTAAACAAAGCAAAACTCCGTTCGATTCCCTTACATATAAAATTCTTGTGTCGTCATTAATTTTTTTTAAAAATTTATTATCATTCATTAAATAATTCCTAATTTATTTGAACTGTCAGACGTTTTTATTTTCAGGTTTCGATGGACAATAACAATGGTAATCATCCAATCCTAAAAAGAATAAAGTTAATAACTATCAAACTAATCCACATACAAAAGATATTTAAGTTAATAAATATCTTCTGTTCTTATTTATCTAAATTCTCAAATTTTCTGAATTAAAAATCAATATCTATCATATTTAGATTTTATATATTATATTTGATATGGAAATAAAATCCATGATATTCAATATATTACAGCTTCCATATAAAAACATGAATCTACCAAAGGAAGAAGAAAATATTAATTAGTTATTATTACATATACTAACTAATTTACGTTTAGTATTAAATAGTTTCTATAATATTATACATATATAAATAATTTACGTTTAGTTACTATTATTAGTTGTCTTCTTTTACATTCATTTTTTAATTTCTATT
Source organism: Schizonepeta tenuifolia (assembly GCA_029490685.1). NCBI lineage: Eukaryota > Viridiplantae > Streptophyta > Magnoliopsida > Lamiales > Lamiaceae > Schizonepeta > Schizonepeta tenuifolia. Next base: position 95,757,481 of record CM055957.1, on the reverse strand, counting down.
TCAATATATTTTATTAATATAATAATATTAAGCATTGAATTTGTTTAGTATTTGGAGTGGACGTCACTCACACATTTTATTTCATATATATATTATTTATTTTATATATTTAATTTTAATTTGTTCATCCCACATCGTTTTTTGAATAAAACTTCACCTATTGAGAAACTTATAAATACCTAAAGTCAATATGTATTTTCTCATCCTTTGCACCTTCAATATAATTTGGCCCTTTGAAATAGTCTCATAATATTTTATTTAATTTGGTAAAATATAATTATTTTTTTTAATTATTTACATTAGAGATGCCCACAAAAATCAGAATCATCATCGACGGGCTGATTCCGACCATGAACTATGGGTAGATTGGTCAATTGCGAACAATTATACAATTTTTTTTTTATTTTTAAAATTTAATTTTGTATCTTTTATTATTTACACTATATATGCCCACAAAAATCAAAATCATAGTCGACGTGCTGGTTCCGACCCTGAGCAGTGGGAGTAGCTCCGGTCAATTGCGAACAATTATACAATAATTTTATTTTTGAAATTTAATTTTGTATCTTTTATTATTTATACTAGATATGCCCACAAAAATCAAAACCATAGTCGACGGGCTGATTCCGACCTTGACCTGTCGGAGTAGACGGGTCAATTGTGCGCTGGCGGTTCAACTTAAAAAAATTTGTATGTTAATCTTAATAGTGTTGGATATTTAGCGTCACCTTCATTCTTACAGACGATCCTAAAAAAATATTCTTTTCATTTGCTGTAAAAATGATCCATCACAATTCTCATACGAAATCGATGTGAGACAACCTCTTTGAGAGCCAAATATGCTTTTGTCCCACATCGATTTTGAGAAGAAAGAGAGATTTGAAAATTATCTATAAAATTGAAAGTGTATTAAAATTAAATGATGTGCATCACTATATGAGTTATGGACGAGAACATGTCATAACATTAGTTTCTAATCAAATTTCAAATATGTTCGAGGTTAGCAAAATTTCAGAAAAATAATTAACAACTTTTTTATACTATCGTACTATAACATTTAATAATTTGATTAATAATAATTTTTCCACGGGCTACACAATATACTAATTCCACAAAATATGTATTTATGGTAGTTATATAATGGTAGACTGGTAGTGATTTGAAATAAGGGTAGTGATAATCGGCCACCTAGTGGCCAGCCGCCACCGATTTTTTTTGCCCAACCTGGTTTAACATATTTGTTTATTTGGACCGGTTTTTTATTTTATTTTATTGGGAAGACAATTCTAACTTTGATTAATTAAGGTAAATGTTGACTAAATATTTTTTGAATCTAACGAAAATTTCGTCCTATTTATTAGGGATAATTTATGATTTAATTGATTTTATTTCTTTTCCATAATATATTATTTCTCTCTCTCTCTCTCTCTCTCTCTCTCTCTCTCTCTCTCATTTGTTCCTAAAATAATGGGATTATAGATTAGAAATCAAGATTGGTGCATTATCATACGTCTGATAAGGAGAACAATTTAGGTTTAGACTTCAATGGTGAATTATGTAAAACAACTAAATTGTCACATAACAATAGAAAAAAAAAGAAAAAAAAAGGCCACACATCGAAGTGTACATAAATAGGGCAGAACCATGCATTATTTATAGCAAGAAAATTCGAAGATCAACCAAAATCAATTAAGTTAGCTTCAAAATGCAGCATAGTTCTAATTTCTGTTAAACCTTTTTTGATTTAACTTAAAGGACTGCTGCATAAAACAAAAAATCAATCTGTTAATCTCATCTTTATAAGTGTTGAAGGAGCAGGCCACTTTTCACTCAGGTTTCTAACTTCTTCTTGAATTTAAGTTACACGATAAGAGTAGTGGTAGAATAAATCGTAGGGTTGAAAAAAGAATAAACAAATTATTTTTTTCTCTCTCTCTAATTTGTTCCTAAATTAATGGGGTAATATATCCCTCCCAATCCCCTAATTTTCGGTGACTTCATCAACTAAAACTACCGAAAAAAATTAATTTTTAATTCTGGATAACAATAAATTCATTAAATTCAAATCTCTAATTATGGATAACAATCAATTAAAAAATTTCATTCGAAAATAAATGAAAATCAAATCTCTATATATGAATAACAATCAATCAAAAACATACCCAAATTACATGCAAAATATAATCTAAAAAAAGGATAAAAATCAATTAATAAAACTACCGAAAATAATATCCATAATTGTAGGAGATAATGATCTAATATAGGAAAACAAATTTGCATAATTTTAGGAAACTATATAACTACCGTAATTAACATAATAAATTAGTAAGGATAATATGGACAAAGGGGTGGACCAGTTTAATGGGATATAATTCGATTTTTTTGGATTAAGAATCTAAGATACAATTTACTTAATTAACCCTGGTGACCAGGCCACCGGGTGATCAAAAATCTTTATTGTTGAAATAATATGTGATATAATGGTAGTTATATCGTTTATTCATCCTAATTTGGTTATATCCAAGAAGATATTATCCTGGTCGACAACGAGCGCTCCAAATATCCAACAATCTACTCACTATTATTATTATTATTATTATTATTATTATTATTATTATTATTATTATTATTATTATTATTATTATTATTATTATTATTATTATTATTATTATTATTAACTCCTACATGTTCCATACTCAATTTTAAACTGATTTCACTACTGATTCTCTATCTCAAAGGTGTACATTAATACCCGCCCCTGAATCACTCTAAATTCATAAACACAAACTTGTTAGAATGATTATTTATTCCAAAAAATTTAAACATTACAAGATAATATTAGTAATATAATTAACAAAAAGGCTAAAAATGAGAATAAATTTCACATATCTAAGTCGATCAATGTTCGGACGACCCCTTTAGAATTAATATGTTTATATGTTTTTCAACCTTGTTTAAAAAGTTATTTTACTGCTTGTTCTCATTCAAAACCCGTATAGTGTACATATTAATGTATTCACCAATTTTGTTTTTATCGGGTCAACCACTCAATTTTCGACTATTTTTTGGTTCATATCACTGAGCTATAATTTTAACTTATCTTCTCGATTTATCGACTGACTCGTCGATTTCGGGGTAAATTGACATACATATCCTATCGGAGATATTGGTTGGAAATGATAATAGATCGAGTAACCATCCATTAAATATTTCAAGTTGAATCGCAATTTCGTTATCCTTACACATCTTAAACCAAATTAAAAAAGAGACTTTATTATACTTACCCGTTTCAATCGATAATTTTTTTTCAGGCTATAATTTTGGACATTATTATCCATATCCTTCTTTATTTTTTGGTCTATTCGGATATGTTCGTTGACTTCAGGATAAATTAGCATTTCTAAAAGCTCGATTTGATCATCAAAGTGAGAGCAAGTATCTTGTCCATAGTAGCCCGTCGGAAATCGAAGGAAAATCATGAACTATCTATACGCGTTGGGCAATATCTGTTAATTAGCAACCCACTCAACCAATTGATTAAATCTTTTTTATTTGCTATAATTTTTCGGCCATAATACCTTTTTTCCTCGGTCATTTCTGACCGTCCCAAGAATTTCAGGTTAAATTAATATTCCTACGTACTTAGTAAGATTAAATTGATGATGGATATGAAATCCACGTATTATGCCAATAGTTTGAATTTTAGTGAGTTTAAAAGGATTATAAAATAGGAACGAAAAAATAGAAAAAAAAATCCATGTAATGGTGCTTCGAATTTGCAATGCTATTATATTCAAATTAATTTTGCAATTATTAAACTCATAGCCATCTTAAACCTCATTCTCCTGACTCATGATTATGATTCTATACCATTATTCTTTATTAAAAAAATATTATATTTTGAATTTCCTTCTCTATCATTGTACTCACTCCGACCTACTAATATTATCATTTTTTTCTTATTTAGATGTCTCACTCATATTGTCATCTTCCAAATAAGGAAAATTTTAATCCTTTAAAACTCTTCAAAAGTGATGGTACCTATCCACTGTCTATCTTTTAATTCATATTCTTAATACTTGTACCGAGCATTAACATGACAATTTCAATGGATCGGAGAAAGTATAATATAATTCAGAAAAACGTGTTGCCAAAATTTTCTTCTTCTTAATATTAATCCATTATTGTCAATGTTCATTAGATTCTTTAAAGATAGCTCACAAAAGTTCTATGAACAGCGTAATTTGTTTTATCTTATAAAAATTTATTTGGTGCTTAAAAATGATGTAATGTTTTTAGAAATGACTTTAATTATGGACCCACTTAAAAAAAACTAATTTATTTCTTGTATGTTTCTGTACTTAAAGTAGCAATTTGTTCTCTATTCATATTTAAATCAAATAATTAATGAATAGTAATGCTCATTAACATTATCATAATTATTTCATAATTTTTTTTTTATTTTCTCACCCCTTCTTCTACAAGGTCCACATAAATTAAAATATTATTTTACGTCATTGATGATATAATAGCAATTTATTTGGTAATCATGTTCATATCAAATAATTAACGATTACTGAAATACATAAATAATAAATATTAAACTATTTACTTGTTATTTTACTAAATTATTAAATGAATAACTATAGATATTAAGCTATTTATTTGACCAAAATCAATAATTATTTGGTCAAGTCAAATAAGAAACTATCTGGTTGGTAAAAAAATACCTCATTAAATTATTTTATAATAGGTTTTCCGATTTATAAGAACTACTAAAAATTCGATGTAGGATTTAAAGTTTAATAGAATATACAAATTAGATAAATAATATATATATATACACACACATAATATGTGAATATCAAATATATTGAGCTAGGACAAGAGTCGAGGTGGTCAGTGCAATTTCATAACTAGTTGGTGAGTTCAAATAAGCAAAAGAGTTTCTGGTTCTAAAACCCATTTTGATTGAATTCACTTGACAGAATCTAATCAAGCAGAATCCAATTTTGCTACAACGCAATTCAAAAATACAAAATCTCTAAAAATAGAAAAGGGTGGGGAAAAAAACTTATTAGATACCATTGACTCCGGTATCTAATAAGTTCTACCTACTATTGGATTTGAACCAATGACTCCCGCCGTATGAAAGCAATACTCTAACCACTGAGTTAAGTAAGTCATTTATCGTACCAAAGAGAACCAAATGGAACCCATCCCGTCGATGGATTATAAATATCATATTGCTTATAAGCAATAATAATCGAGTCAAGTTCATGATCAAGTCCGGGTTCAAGTGTACGTGATACAAATATAGAATAAAAGAAGTGTATTTTCGTAGGTTGATGGGGTATCCATATAGAACTCAATTTCAATTTGATGACAAATATAACATATAAGGCGTTCGATTCAATTTTCTTAGATTCAATTGCTTAGTTTATTTATTTATTTGTTTGTTTGTTTATTTATAGGCGTTGGAATTGAGAGATATACGTGGATCTATCATAAGAATTTGATATAGGTTAGATTAAGAATTTGATTTATATATTAGTATTTTATGTATTTTTATTTTTATGAATTAATAACACAAAAAATACGAGAATTAAGATAAATAGGAATGGAGAACCGTAGATGCTTAAATATATTATTATTATAGATTATTATTATAAATTATAATAATAATTATTATTATTATCGAAAAGGGAAAGCCACTATTATTATCGAAAAACTCAAATGTTACAGCCCAAAAATTAAATAAATAAAAATATTGGAAAAAAAGAATAACCGTACATGTCATAATCCTAAAATCCAATCACACTACTGCAATCTGACAATATTCCATCATTCATATTATTCACCCCATTTCTCATCCTTCCCACGAAGTTGACAAAAGCTGCCTGGATTTCACTGCACATTTCTTTATAATCGCATATTATTTCTCCATGCACCACCACAAACCTACTTTCTCTCTCCTATTCCATTAAACTCCCTGCGAATTATTTATTTATTATTATTAAAATTATTTGACGAGCCCAAATGGAGAAAGAACTGTATAGGCCATATTTCTAATTCAAGAAGTGAGACACTACTGTTCTAATAACTTAATTTATCTGGGCCACTGAAAAAACTAACTTTTCTGTTGAATGTTTAGTTCAGGTTGGTCCAATGCAATTCCTTTCCCTTTTCTTGATTTTATGCCTCTTGTTTCTTTAATAGTTTTAATCAATTGATAAGCATCATGGAGCTAAGTTCTAAGCATAATCTATATACTGCTATTACATTACATGTCTATGCATACGTATTCTTTATGTTATTTCGTTTGATTGGTGATCGATGTTTATGATCAAAAGATTAACATGTTCTGGGCAAGATTGTTGATTTTAATTGTTTGGCCTATAGAAATTAAGGAGTAACAAAAAGAGGTGGATTGAAGTAAGCTTGCTTGCAACTGCATTATATCTGAGATGGCTGAACATGAAAAAGGGGTAGCTTTAGATTCAAATGTGCGATCAGGGGAGATGGTTTTCGAGCCGATTCTCGAGCAAGGAGTGTTCCGGTTTGATTGTTCTGCAGATGATAGGAATGCAGCTTTTCCAAGCATCTCCTTTCAAAATCCTCTAGTTAGAGATACACCAATCTTGAATTCCCACAAACTTCCAACCTATATTCCCACTTTTGAATGTGTAATGGGGCAGCAAGTAGTTAATGTTGAGGTAATATTCTATATCATCATCTCTTTGTTGACTATATATGTGCAGTTACTCTGTTTGGCTGTAGGGATTGAATGGTGCTTTTATATAGTTTCCTCCAGGTACCTCTTTCTATGGAACTGGAGAAGTTAGTGGGCAGCTCGAACGAACGGGGAAGAGGGTAAGCCCAGTATGGATTCAGCCTTGATCAATATGATTGTTGAAAATCTCACCTATGTTAGTGAATGTAATGTGCAATAGATTTTTACTTGGAATACTGATGCTTGGGGATATGGTGCTGGGACTACTTCCTTGTATCAATCACACCCTTGGGTTCTAGTGGTGCTTCCCGATGGAGAGGCACTCGGAGTTCTTGCAGATACAACACTACGTTGTGAGGTAGTTTGTTATCTCTTACTTATCTTTTGAAATTGTTTTTGTGAGGAATTGGCTATTGCAGTGACTGGTTGTGGTTTGTGCAGATTGATTTGAGGAAGGGATCAAATGTGAAGTTTATTTCTCCAGCACCCTATCCTGTCATCATATTTGGTCCGTTTGCTACGCCAACTGATGTTCTTGTTTCTTTCTCAAGAGCAGTTGGTAAGTTCACTTTTCCACAGCATGTCTGCCCAAACATTTTCGAGGTGCTGACTTGATGTTTGTGCGACCTCTCTACTTATGTTTCAATATTATCAGGAGGAATCTATTTAGGCATTTATGTATGTTTGTGGAGTTGAGCAATGTGAAAGAGTGCAATCATTTGGTATATGAGATGCCAAAAGCAAAATAGCTTCCGGTTACAAGTATGATACAGTTTTACCAATCATTATGGATCATTTTTGCTAGTCATAAACAATGAGGTCGACCAGTTTATTCACATTAGCTGATTCCAAAATTTTGAGCAACTTTCTATGATTTAGCCAATGGATAATTTATGAAGATATTTTGCAATAATTGCCTTCTCTTGACTATTGCTATTGATAGTTTTTAATTTAACGTCGTGTCTTCAGGAACTACTTTTATGCCCCCTAAGTGGGCCTTGGGCTATCAACAGTGCCGTTGGAGTTATGAATCTGATGCTCGAGTTCGTGAGGTTACTATCACTAAATTTGTTATTGATATCTACTTGCACATTGTTCTTTATCTGTGTGTTGGCTATTTCCAAGTGGAAACTATACATCCCATGTTGTGTCCAATTTGCTAGAGTAAACACTATCTTAATACTAGCCTAACTTTTTATCAGTACACTAAATTGATATCTCATACATATATGGATATAATTATTATACATGCTTGCAAGAATATTTTGGCCTTCTTTTTTTTAGTTCTCAGGCTTCAGAATTGATGTAATAGTGCACATACATGTGAAATTTTGAATTCCATATTTCATTTACGAATATAACTGTCGTGGGATTGAATGTTTGGCCTACCATTTTCTCAACCATTCAACCTTTAAATTAACCTTCTCTTCATTCTGATTACAGATTGCAAGGACATTCCGGGAAAAAAGCATTCCTTGTGATGTCATATGGATGGACATAGATTACATGGATGGTTTTCGTTGTTTCACGTTCAACCAGGCATGTTTCTCTCATTTGATCAGTAGAAAGCGGATATTCTAAAGCACCACACATGTTCCTGGCATGGGATATTTAATATAATATGTCACGTATAAGTATTAGGAGCCTGTAACTTTTTTCGGTTGGTTGGGAATTGCATGTAACTACACGTTCTTCAAGCTGAAAATTCTGACATAGTCAAAGAAATAGGATTGTTTTAATGTTGCTCATAAAGTTTGATTTGCCTAGTCATTCTGCACTCGTACAACTTATGCCAGCAGGCTTCCACTTCTGCAGGAGCAATTTCCAGATCCAAAATCTCTGGCAGATTATCTTCATGAAACTGGGTTCAAAGCCATCTGGATGCTTGATCCGGGGATTAAAAACGAAGATGGATATTTTGTCTATGATAGTGGCTCAGAGAGGGATATCTGGATTCAAAGTGCAGATGGCAAACCTTTTGTTGGTATAGATTACTCTTAAGACATTCCAACAAAATTATTATTGTTCATGGCACCGAAAAAGAAACGAACTCTCATGAAGCAGTGCTTTCAACATAATTCTTTTGTTTCTTTAGGAGAGGTGTGGCCCGGACCTTGTGTTTTTCCTGATTTTACACAATCAAAAGCCCGTTCATGGTGGGCTGAACTAGTTAAAGACTTCGTTTCTAACGGTGTGGATGGTATATGGAATGATATGAATGAACCAGCTGTCTTCAAGGTAGCGTTTAAATGATTTGTTTTTTGTAACACAATCTTTTTTTTGTTGCTTGTTAACATTATTTGTTGTAACAGACTGTAACAAAGACGATGCCTGAGAGCAATATTCATAGGGGAGATACAGAACTTGGAGGATGTCAGAACCATTCATACTATCACAATGTACTACTCTGTTTAATATATCCATTGATTCGACTTGCAACTTTTTTCTTTTAGTTTCAATGCATTTTGTATATTTTACATTCAATTGGAATTCAACTTCTCGTAGAGCTAATTAGATGTCCACCAAGGAAGTTCTGATCAGTTGCTTATCTCAGGTTTATGGTATGCTAATGGCAAAATCAACATACGAAGGCATGATACTAGCAAATGAGCATAAACGCCCATTTGTTCTTACTCGAGCAGGCTTCGTGGGTAGCCAAAGATATGCTGCAACATGGACAGGCGATAATCTATCTACTTGGGAGCACCTCCATATGAGTATCCCCATGGTTCTTCAATTGGTTAGTAGTGCATAATGCTTTTAAGGATTTGCTTGATAACCTCGTATCATTTTACTGCAGAATATCATGATAGAATTCCTATTTCCTCACTGCACCCAGCCCTCTTTTGTTTAATAACCTTGTTATCTATTATTTCCCATTTGCGCTTGTAGCTGAAAGGAAAAAGAAATGCTAATGGATGGTGGAATTAATATGTAAATGCTCAGAAAATGAACGAAAGCATGTTTGAGGGTCTGTTTTATGTTGACTTTGTGGACATATAACCTTTTCCTTTCATGAAAAAATTATTTCCCTCTTAAAAAAGTTGAAGTAATATATGGACTGATAAGAAAATTCTACCTAATTAAAATGACAGTAAATCTACGCATTTATGCATTTAGGTTTGCGAATATACGAATATATTATGCTTCCATAATATAAGCTATAATGCAGCATGATTTACTAAGATAAGTGATGATGCCCAGGGGCTCAGTGGTCAGCCACTCTCAGGGCCGGATATTGGTGGATATGCCGGTAATGCAACACCTAAGTTGTTCGGAAGATGGATGGGCATTGGATCAATGTTTCCTTTCTGTCGTGGGCATTCTGAAACAGGCACAAAGGATCACGAACCCTGGTCTTTCGGACAAGAGGTTTGTGTCATTGATTACAAAAGATCTTGAATCTGCTGAGGTTTCTTTTTTTGAAGATACTAATAATTGCTATGTATCGATGCTTTCTTTGATTGGAAACGTAAACATGTTAATATGCAGCCTAGCTAGATAACTAGAATCTTATTTTTCCTTTTTTTTTTTTTTTTTCAAAACTTACAAGAAAGATATGCCCTTTTAGGATGGGACTATGATGGTTTATGATCACCGATTCTTCAACCCCAGGATTACACAGGGACAAGATTAAAAAAGATTATAAATGTTAAATAATATGTGAAGATGCAGAGTATTTACTTTGTATATCTTGCTCTAACTAGTCGTCTCTGTAATTTTACTGGAGACTTGATTAAGAATTTCCTTTGCAAGGGTTACTTGAATTATTATAAATAATTAACATAAAAAATATGTTTGCATCTTTCCTGTTACTTGGAATGCCAAGGTCCAGATTCGTATATATGTTTATATTTACATATAAATAGTATATGTTTGATTATTGATACATGTTCTATGACATAATAGTCAATAAGTAACATGTTACTATCTATAACCCAGATTGACATCGTTCTTGCTCTCTTGACGTCCTTTTTTATGATCTCTGACAGTGTGAAGACGTTTGCCGACTTGCATTACAAAGGCGATATCGGATTTTACCCCTTCTATATACTTTGTTTTATTTTGCTCATACCAGGGGGATTCCTGTAGCAACTCCAACATTTTTTGATGGTACATGAACTTTTTGCATTGGATAGATTCAACTCTTTGGAGTCCGAAAACACATTCTCCTCTACTTTGTTGTTAATGAAATTTCATATTCAAGTGCAGATCCTAAAGATTTGGAGTTAAGATCACAAGAAAATTCATTTATGCTGGGACCGCTTCTCATACATGCTAGGTCTAACATCTTTCCCGCAGATATACATCACTAATGACTGTATATTATGTTATGTGTGCATGTGAGGTTGCCTTTGAAATATTTAGCATTCAGCATTTAATATAAATAATTATTTCTTACCTGAATTATACATGTATAATTTTCTCCATGTTGCAGCACTGGAAAGGATGAGGAATTATATGAAATGCAACACAATTTGCCTAAAGGCATTTGGCACAGTTTCGATTTTGAAGATTCTCATCCAGTACAGTTTCTTCTATATTTATGCTGCTTCTTTTTCGTTAAGATATTGATCTGTCAGAAAATTTAGTTCTGCAAATCTAAACATCTTCTTTACTCTTGGTGCGCCTAGGATTTACCAGCTCTGTACCTAAAAGGTGGATCAATCATTCCCGTAGCGCCTCCTCATCTGCATGTTAGTGAAGGTAGTCCGACAGATGATTTATCGATACTTGTGGCTTTAGATGAACACGGTAATCTTTTTTCTTAACTTTTTATTTGATTTTCTATGTGCCATTCTTTGCTTTGACACTGAACAGGCGTTGATAGTTTGCATGTATTTGATCTTTAAAAATTGCAGGTAAAGCTGAAGGCTTTCTATATGAAGATGATGGCGATGGATATGAATTCAATAAAGGAGGCTATCTACTGACAACATATGTTGCTGAACGGCAGTCTTCTGTCGTCATCGTGAAGGTTCTCAAATCAGAAGGATCTTGGAAGAGACCAAACCGTCGCTTGCACGTTCAACTACTGCTTGGAAAGTGTGCTACGGTATGTTCTTATCCCATGAAGTTGTATATCATGCGAGTGCCACTTCATTTTTCTGTTACGTCGGGATACTATTTGTTGATGCATCGTATAATGCAGATTGATGCATGGGGTACTGATGGAGAAGTCCTACAAATTCCAATTCCTTCCGAGAGCAAATTGTCGGATTTAGTCTTGGCTGGTGAAAAGCAATTGAAGAGTCGTATAGGTAGGTGCCCACTCTTTTTCTATTTTGTTTGCATTATTGCTGTCTTCTATTTTGGATAAGTAAAGTCAGCATTTTCTTTGGTCGATAACTTAAAAGTATCACGTTGATTGCAGAAAGTGCTAAACGTATTCCAGATTTAGAAGTTTCTGGACAGAAGGGAACAGAACTCTCACATGCACTCGTTGAAATGAAAAGTGGAGATTGGATTCTGAAAGTCGTACCATGGGTTGGTGGGAGAATTCTTTCTATGGAGCACCTCCCCTCTGGTAATATCTTTGAACTATAATGTTCCAATGTTGTTTCACTGCCAAAATAAGCTCGTTGATCGAGCCATCTAGGGAGTAGAATGATACTTTGGTATTAGCTGCAAATGCATACTGAAGTTCCTCAATTTATTCGGGTGTTTGACAGGAACTCAGTGGCTGCATAGTCGAATTGATGTTAATGGCTATGAAGAATATAGTGGTGTGGAGTACCGATCAGCTGGATGTTCAGAGGAGTATTCTGTCGTCGAGTAAGCATTCAGATGATATGATTATTATTCCATTAAAACAAATAATTGCAATCTCTTTTGATCATATTCTAGCATGCTTATTAATTATAGATGGAAAAGGCCATATATAAATATTTAATACTTGACATTTTCTGCATTGTACACCTCAGACGGGATCTGGAGCAGGCCGGAGAAGTGGAAGCACTGAAATTAGAGGGTGATATCGGAGGTGGACTTATTCTTGATCGACACATATATATCTCGAAGGAAAATCCAAAAGTTTTCAGAATTGATTCTGCCATTGTAGCTCGCAATGTTGGTGCTGGTTCGGGAGGATTCTCAAGGTTTTCCATCTTTACATAATACTCTCTCTGATTTCATTCTCTTATATTTCTGAATCTGATTATGGGCTTTGTTTTCCCATTATTATCGTCTTCACAAATATATATCCTAATTGTACAGGCTCGTTTGCTTGCGAGTGCACCCGACTTTCAATTTGTTACACCCTACTGAATCACATGTGTCATTCACTGCCATTGATGGATCCAAGCATGAGGTTTGGCCCGAATCTGGTGAACAGTTTTTCGAAGGAGATTCCCGCCCAGATGGTAAGATCAACCCCTAAATCATGTTTTAGAGTATAAAGTTGTAATTTTACGATCACTAGCCAGTATTCTGCTTAAGATAATAGCACCTAGCATCCGGTATGCATTCTGTGATAAACCTAAACATGCATTCTCGTTTTTTTTTTTTCTTGTTAGGCGAATGGATGCTCGTTGATAAAGGGCTCAGCTTGGCACTGGTAGACCGATTCAGTATCAGTGAGGTATGCAAGTGCCTGGTTCACTGGGGGACGGGGACAGTAAATTTAGAGCTGTGGTCCGAAGAGAGACCCGTCTCTAAGGAGTCTCCACTTCAAATATCACACGAGTATGAAGTAAGAGGAGTGCCGTAACTGAGCATGCATGATGCATTGCGCCACCAATAAGGAAAGCACCGAAAGCATGATACATGTATATTCTCTTTCCATCGCTGCTGCTGTCATGCTTCTTGTTCTTACTGGTTCGAGTTTACACAAGTCTAAATTCATTTGTCTATTAAATGTTCAGACTGAAAATTGAAATCCTTGCCGATCAAATTATATACTCAAATGGAAATTGTTTTTGCGCTTCATCCATGACTTCTCCTCACTATGCCTTTTTCTTCTTTATTTACATCAAATCTTCTTGCATAAGAGAATCCCAAAATGATAAGAAATCTTATGCTAATGAATAAAAATGGTCTGAACTAAAAACTTTGTACTAACTATTGTCGTTTCTGTTCTTTTATTTGAATAGAAAAACTATGTTAATGCTGGAATTTCTTCAAGCAGTTTTATACCTGAAATCCCTTCTATTTTACCCTGAGAGAGGCAGATGGATCTACTTGCCCGAATAAAGTATCATTTCATAGTCAAATTTCGAATTACAGTTATTTTGTCTCAAGCATTTGAAATTTTGTTGATTCATCAATTTGTAGATATTAATTATAGAAAAGAAAAGTTAAAAAGGTAATGTAATCCTTTTCTTTGTTTTTTCCGTTTCTGCCCTTTACTACAATACAATTAGCGGAATTAAGGTTGGTAGCACTAAACTTGTTTGTTTGTGCGGTTAAGCATCCAAATCTTAATCCAACAGTAAACAAGTGTTTCTTTACCCGCATCTCTCTCTCTCTCTCTCTCTCTCTCTCTCTCTCTCTGAGTGATCATGCTGACTTGACTTCCTAAATATATACTCTATATATAGAGTCTTCTTACATGAAGTCTGCACACTAAGTTAGCTCCACCACAACATCAAATTTAAGATAAACCTTCTGTCCACTTTTACAAGCATAAAAGCACAATTTCTTGTTAATCCACCTGAACTTAGTTTCTACAGCCCCAACTACTTATCTTTCTCGATTCATGATGAACTCGGACGACGTTAAGCAGCCTTTCGATATGGCAAAAGGGCCATCTCCCATACTACCCCTCCTTCTGGTGGTGGGATTAGGCCTCCTCCTCCGCGGCAGCACCTCCTCTCTCAGCCTCGATCTCCCCTTGGTCTCAGGTGGTGAAAACGCCGTCTTCACGTGCTTCGTCTTCATACCAGTTCTACTCCTGCTCGCTGCATACTCCACAGCCCATACAATCGTGCTACCTCTCGCCCTAATCCTCATAACCTACACAGTGAGCACCATGCTCCTCGGCCCCCTCATGCTCATACTCATCATATACCTAGGCGGCGCTTATCTAGCTTCGATCAAATGCAACGGGGAAGAACTCGGGTGGGGCTGCATTCTGGTGCTCGGGTTCTTCTTGCTGCATTGGGTGCTGTCTCAAGAGGGCCGCCAGTCGGGGGCTCTCATCCTCGCTATAATGATCTTCCTCTGCTACCATTGTTTCCCTTAGACATGTTGCAAAAGTTTGTTGATTTGTACATAAGCCTTGCAAACTTACTGCAGTTGAGAGTTGCTAATGAGAGTGATATTCATTTTCGTGAAACATTTGTGTAACATATTAATTTGCAATAAGGTTTTAAGATTATTTGATCTTTCGTTTCTTGAATCTTATCTTATTTCAACTTCAGTTATTTCTTGGCGTATGACCTTCATATGACTTCCCCTTGTTTTGTTTAACTTGTACTCTATTATCGTACACCCCTCGCTCATTTTGAATAAATTTTACTTAAAAAAAAAAAACCTACATATGACTTTGTGAATAAAGCTAGTAATCTTGACCACACTTTTTGGTTTCTTCTTACATGAAGAATTGAAGTTTAGGAAGCATTTAATTTGCTGCTCTTACTTCAACTAACTTTCTTAAATCACCGATTGTTTGCAGTATAAATCAGTTTACTAAACTTGAAGTGAATTCCACATTTCTAAAATTTCAAAGGCATCATCAATCCACGAGATCTATCCTCGTTGTTTGTGGGACAATTTTCATCATTAGGGTAAAAATTTTACCGTAAAATAGGACGTTGATGAATATAAATGAAGAAATATGTTATTCTACCTATGCAGTACTATGATTATTTGTGAATATAAAACGTATGACTTGGGGGGAAGTTTATTCGGGTAAAATTTCAATTTAACATAAAGTTCATAAATTTATGGGTCAAATAAATAGTTGGTGTCAAAACTAAATTTAAATAAAGTTTGTAATCTATACTTATATAAAAAGACTCTTATTTTACAAAATTAGAATTGCCTATTATGCCCGTATATTTATATCACAAGTCTTATTTTACAATATTTGAATTGTCTAAAATGTCCCTGTTAGTACTATTTTTTTTTAAAAACATAATAATATAATATAGTATTTTATATTTATAAGGAATATACAAATTCATTAAGACTTTATTTACTTACCTTAGTGTAATATCATTGCCTTCCATTATAGTAACAATAAAAATATGAAATATAATTATCCAAAAAAGCACAAGTTTTAGAAATTAAATTTACTATTTACATATTTAGAATTTTGTATTAAAAAATTTAAATATTTATAGAATTTTATGGTTAGCTAATTATTATTACCCGATCAAATATTTATTCCGAAGGTCTTAATAGTTGATTTAAGTAGTCTCTTAATTATAAATATGGGAGCATGATTGACCTTATTTAAAATTAAATTATTTAGTGTAACGTAAATTAGAAATATGAACGTGTTTTGCCCGTGCATCTCATTAGTATCTGTAAAAAGTATTTGATTATAGCAAATTTAATAACGAGTGGACAAACAAACACAAATCACAATAAACTAATGACAATGACAAAAATGAAATAACTATTGAAAAAAATGAAATCACTATAAATGACAAAATTGAAATAACTATAGAAAAAAAAAGGTGAAATTATCAGTTATAAACAAACAAACAACTATTTTTATGCCAAAATTCATAACCAGTAAAAAAAGCAACACAAATCCCAATAAATGGCAAAATGAATTAACTATATGAAAAAAGAAAAAAAATGAAATTATCAGTGTTGCCTATCAAATGTGGTGTGAGGTGTGTTGAAATACGCTGTGTTTACCACCGCACCAAGAATTACTATCCAGGAGAATCAAAATGTATATGCAAGCGATGCTTCACCCATATGATTATCTTTATATTAGTAATCGGAGCGAAGGCGGAATCGGAAAAAAAATCTAGAAAAAAATGGGGAAAAAAAGAGAAAAACTAAAAAAGTCAACGGGCCGGGTTGACCGGGTCGGGTCGAGATGGGTCAGTCCGCTTTGCATAGTGCAAGTCTGCACAGAAGTGCAACTCAAAAATTTAATATTGACAATATAATAATTGACAAATTAAATTTTAAATACAAAATTAGACTACTTTTTGGCTCATTGAATTGGTTGTGCAAAAATTGAAGGTTGAGAAAATGCATATTAACATTTTGGTATTTGTACATAAATCTTATTAAAAAGCTACTACTATATGACATGGAAAATTTATTATATTAATAATAGAATATATAGAGAAAATATTTAAAATAAGGTTTGCTGATAAATATTAATACTAAATGGAAGTTGCGCTATATAAGATCAATAATTAAAAAGGAAGACTTCAAATTTAGAGGCGGACCTACTGGTGGGCAACAGGAGGCTTCAGCCCCCACCACCAATTTTTTTTCCCTAGTCTTATAGAAAAGTGTGTAATATTTTTATCGTACTATGGATTTAACTCGATTCTAGAGGCTATAGAATGTGGTGTGTCGATATTGGCCTGGCCTATTAAGGACGACCAATTTTACAATGAGAAGTTAGTTGCATTTTGAACCATCTCAAGATAGGGTGCATGGCTTGCCTAGTGGCTAGATAGAAATGGCGAAAGATGACTTAATTAGTGTGGAGTCAAGAAATTGATGACGAATGAAGTTGTGCGTAGATGAGTCGAAATTCTTGGTGCAAAATTCGAATTTGAAACATTCATAGATCTTAGCGATACATAATAAGATATTGACAAACACTACTGTGCAACGTATGCACGAAGGAACACCCGCCCTGATTCGGCCCAAGACGAGCGCGTAGTGCGTGAGATCACATGTTGCGCCTCTAGATTTTTTTAAAAATAAATTCCAGATTTTTTTTTTAAATTTTCTAGATTTTTTTTTGTCTTTTCTTTTTGTTTGCCTCTTCTTTTTTTTGTTTGCCTCTTCTTCTTTGGTTAAAAGATCGAGTAAGAGGAGCCGAAGGCCTCGGAACGAACCGAGTGATCCAAATTGTTGCCAGTATGATTATCTATAGGTTAAATTCGGAGCCAAAGGTGGAGTCGGGAAAAAAATCTGAAAATTAACAAGAAAAAGAAAAAAAAACCTGAATAAAAGTCAACGTTCAATGTTGACCAGTTAAGGATGCAGTTGTGTAAAAACAGTTTTGTAAAGTCACGAAAGTCCAGCTTTTCTTCTTCGCCAAGTCTCTCAGAACAAGTTAGCGTGAGATAGCTTAATATGCGCCCATGCCGAGGGGAAGACTGAGAAAGGTGATCGACGTAATTTTGGTGACGATGCCATCGCCGGAAGGAGTAGGAACTGGATCGGGAGGGAGGAATTCAGAGGCACATCCACAATTGCAACAGAGTGCAAGCAATCTCAATGGAACAGTAGTTTCGAAGGGTAAAGATGTTCTAGAATCATCAACGGCGGGAAGCACACGAAGAAATAGCAGCCGAAAGCTGGTAATGCAGGAATCATCAGAGCTCCATGAAATCCCAGGACCTAAGCGGATGGCACGTGGTATGAGTCTAAATTTCATAGCTCCAACTCTAAAACAAGGAACTCTGGTTGCATGCTTAGATAAAACTGCAGTTGAAATAGAGAATTTGAAACGGAAATTTGCTTTGATACTATATGTGATAGGAGAGTCTCTAACCATAAGTTTTCTTCGCATGTATCTGATTAAGAAATGTCACATTAAAGAGCCTGAGATCTATTATCATAGTGAAGGATACTTTGTCGTGAGATTTGAAAATGAGGAGGAGAGAGGTGCAGTTATGTTGGCAGGGCCTCATACATTAGGTAGCAAACCTATGATCATCAAACCATGGCAGCCTGACTTTTGTTTTGAGGATGAGATTTTGAAAGTCATTTCGGTGTGGATCCAGCTCCCAAATTTACCACTCAATTACTGGGGAATGGATTCTCTAAGTAGGGTTGGGAGTGTTTTGGGTAAACCTATTGCAGCAGATGAGTGTACCTCAACTCAAAGCAGGATCTCATATGCTAGAATGATGGTGGAGATAGATATTACTATTCCATTACAGAAGATGATAAGGATAGAAGGAGAGAGTGGAAAGATGATTGAGCAACATGTGCATTATGAATGGCTACCTCCATTTTGCAAAATTTGCCAGCAGGCAGGGCATGATTGTGAGTGGAAGGCTAAGCCAAAAAAAGAGGTAACTCAACCTAAGAAACAATGGATTTCAAAAGCAGCTCCACCTCCCCAAATTGAACAAGTTGAGAAGATTCAGGAAGTGAAGGAAAAACAAGCAGAAGCTGAAAATGATAAGTGGCAATAGCCAAAGAAGGTGAGCACTAAAACGCCAGCTCCAGCAGCTCAATCTTTGCCCATTGGCAACATTTACCAGTTGTTTGCTACAAAAAGAAACTTTGGAGTTCAAGATGAGAATGGAAAGGGCGGGGACCTTTTCCCATTGGTTCCTCCATGAACCTTTTGCTATGGAACATTAGGGGTTGTAACAAACCCTATAAGCAGAAAGAAATTAAAGCTTTTCTGCATAAAAATAAAATAGATGTAGTTGGTTTATGTGAGACCAGGGTCAAGGAGTGCAAGTTTTCTAATGTAACAGCAAAAATAAATTGGAATTGGCAGTTTAGAAACAACTATAGAGATGTAGTAAATGGGCGTGTATGGGGAGGTTGGAACCCGAGGAGAGTATCCAAATCTTGGAAATAAATGCTCAAGGAATTCTGTGTGAGGTGACAGAATTACAAACTTGATTGAAATTTTATTTAGTAGTAGTGTATGGGTATAACACCATGGAAACGAGAAAGCAGCTTTGGAAGTTTTTGACCAAGATAATTCAAACATATTCAGGGGCAATCCTGATGGGAAGAGACTTTAATAGTGTATTTGGAAGTAGAAGATAGATATCATGGCTATGACACAGCAAGAAATTCAGGATTTCAAAGAGTGCTTATCCAGTAATGGTTTGTACACTGTCAACATGAGTGGAAGCAGTTATTCTTGGTGTAATCAGCAGATAAGAGAGAACAGAATCCATTCCCTAATTGACAGATGCATAGCTAATCAAAATTGGCTTATCACATTTTCTAATGTGGTGGTGGAGTTGATGGACAGAAATGTTTCAGATCTCAGCCCCATGTATTTACATTTTGGAGATGAGTAGATCATGAGGAATACTCCTTTCAGATTCCTTAATGTTCTCACAGAACATCCAGATTTTATGGGCATTGTATCAAGAGGTTGGGAAGAATTGAAGCAAGGAAATAAACTTTTGAGTATTTGGTATGCTCTCAAACAATTGAAAGAACCTCTCAAGATGGTGAATGTAGTGCACTTTAAGAAAACAGCTAATAAGGTTAAAGAAAGTAGAGACAAACTCAGTTGCATCCAATCAGTATTGCTTTCAGATACTGGAAATGAACTTCTGCTTGAGGAAGAAAGGCAGGCCATGGCTAAACTAGAGAAATGGAGTGGGATAGAGGAGCAAATATGGAAGCAAAAAGCTAGGGTGGACTGGATAAAGCTGGAAGATAGTAACACAAAATTTTTCCATGCATTTGCCAAAGCTAGGAGGAGTAGCCAAGCAATAAAACTACTGATCCAGATCTCATGGAACAAGATGTTCAACTCAGCAGGAAATTAAAGAGGAAGCCAGTAAGTTTTATGAGAGCTTAATGGGAAGTGAGCATCAACACTACCCATGGTAGACAAAAACATCATTGAGAGAGGGCCCATACTTATAACAACTCAACAGAAAGACCTCATATGCCCAGTTACAGCAGAGGAAATCAAAGAAGCTGTGTTTAGTATGGATATCAACAAGGCACCAGGTATGGATGGGTACAATGTGTTTTTCTTTAAACAAACTTGGAGTATTACTGGGAATTCTATAATAGATGTTGTTCAAGAGTTTTTTTCTACTGGTTTTTTACCTAATACTATCAACAGCACTTTGATCACCCTTCTACCAAAAGTGAAGAATCCCAGTAGTATTAGAGAGTATAGGCCAATCGCCTGTTGCAGTGTTATATATAAAATCATTTCTAAAGTGATTACAAATCGAATGCAATGTGTTCTTGGATCTGTTGTGAGTGATAATCAGTCTGCATTTGTTAAAGGCAGACATATATTTGATAACATTTTGGTGGGACATGAGCTGATAAAAGGGTACAACAAAAGTAATATTTCTCCTCGTTGCATGATTGAAATAGATATACAAAAGGCATATAATTCAGTGGAATGACCTTTTGTATATCATCTTTTGCTGGAATTGGGATTCCCATATCATTTTGTGAAGCTTATTATGGTCTGCATAACCACAGTCGCTTACACTGTGAATGTGAATGGTGAGCTTACTGTTCCATTCAAAGCAAGGAAGGGGTTGAGACAAGAAGATCCAATATCTCCTTACCTCTTTGTTCTATGCATAGAGTACTTGCACAGATGCTTACTGGAACTACAGAAGGATGGAGACTTTAATTTTCATCCAAAATGCAGGAAGTTTGGATTGGTACACATATGCTTTGCGGATGATCTACTCTTGTTTACTATAGGAGACAAAATTTCTATTCAAAAAATGCTCCAATCATTCCAGAAGTTCTCAGGCGCCTCAGGTCTTCAAGCTAATGCCACCAAAAGTTGCATATATTTTGGAGAAGTTACAAGAAGTGTGCAAGAAGAGATCTTGGCTGCATCGGGTATGAGCAAAGGTGAACTTCCCTTCAAATATTTAGGAGTCCCACTCTCCTAAAAAAAGTTACCTGTAGCTCAATGCTAACCATTGATTCAAAAATTCCTTGCAAGGATAGAATGTTGGAGTGCTAAACTACTTAACTATGCAGGAAGAATAAAAGTTGATAAAGTCAGTGTTAACTAGCATTCAATCCTACTGGTGTCAGATCTTTGTGCTGTCACAGAAAGTCATTAAGCTTATCCAAGCTTCTTGTAGATCATTCTTATGGTCAGGATCTTCAGGAATTACAAAAAGAACTCTTGTTGCCTGGGAGTACTTATGCAATCCAAAAAGAGCTGGAGGGTGGAATCTCACTTTG
The DNA here is from genome assembly GCA_029490685.1 of Schizonepeta tenuifolia. Taxonomy (NCBI): domain Eukaryota; kingdom Viridiplantae; phylum Streptophyta; class Magnoliopsida; order Lamiales; family Lamiaceae; genus Schizonepeta; species Schizonepeta tenuifolia. The sequence goes on along the minus strand of CM055957.1, from coordinate 95,735,715 downwards.
ATGAGTTTGTGGAATAGAGCTGCCATTTGCAAACTCTTATGGTGTCTTGCTCAATAACAGGATAGGATATGGGTCAAATGGATCCATGGCTATTATATCAAAGGTGGTAATCTCACCACAATGGTAGTTCCTTCTCAGGCTAGCTGGGTGGTGAGAAAAGTGATTGAAGCTCGAGATTATCTGAGGAGAATTCCTGATGGTCTGGAAATGTTGGAAAGTGAAAAATTCTCCATAAGAAATCTCTATGTGAAATTGAGGGGTAATGTGACAAAAGTGCCATGGAGTAAAATGCTATGTAATAATTCTGCTCCTCCAAATGCAGATTTATTACATGGCTAACCATTTTGAGGAAATTAGTCACTTGTGATCACGTTCAGCGAATTGGAATCCAAGTTGATCAAAATTGCATTTTGTGTCTCAAGGCGGATAAAAGTATACATCATCTTTTCTTTGATTGTGAGTTCTCAGCAGAGGTGTGGATTACAGTGGCAACATGGATTAATCTGAATGTACAACACCTAGGATGGGATCAGGAGTTCGGGCCTCTAATTAGCCAATGTAGAGGGAATGCCAAGAAGAAGCTTTTTTATAGAACAATGGTATCTATGGTGATAAATGCTATTTGGAGAGAGAGGAATTATAGAAGATTTCAAGACAAGGTGACCGCAGCAGCAGCAATTGCAAGACAGTGCCAGATTGATATAGCTATAGTGTGTAGAAATGATAAGAGGTTAACTCAGTTCTTAGGATGAATCACGTAGTTGCGTGAGTTTGGAGGTTTAGGAGAGTTGAGTTTTTTTTGTTTGCTTTGTAAATAGTTTTTTGGTATTTTATAAAATCTCTATTAAAATAAAAGTTGTATAAATTAAATTTGAAGCGTGTTAAGTTATTGTATGAAATTAACTAGTGTGTAGCCCGTCGAAAATCGACGGGAAATTATTATTATATAAAATTAATAAAATTAAATATGTGGTAACATAAGCAAGATAATATTTGTCAATTATTATTCATTTATTCTAAAAATATAATTTACACTTACCAATTAAAAAATAAAATCTAATCCCCCCATATTTATAAGTAATTCTCAAATATCTCTTTCTTCTTAAAATCGACGTGGACAAAAATATATTTGGCTCTCATCGAGATTGTCTCATGTATGAGAATTCTTCTGAATTTTAAAATCAAATATCTCTTTGTCCCATATTAATTTAGAGAATTTTTTAATATTGTCTATAGAAATTAAGGTGACACTAAATATCTCACATCATCACATGTTAACATAATTTTATTTTTTTTAAAGTTGAACCGCGAGTTCGAAATCACCCCGTCTACCCTCAAGATTTCGCATTGAAACCGTTCATCGACCATTTATGTTGGCTTTATTATCTGTTTTCGACGTCTCGTCTCAATATTTTTTTTATTAATACCTGCTAATCATTAAAATTCTTTAAATTTTAAAAATATATTTTGACAAATCATTGCAAATGAATATTACTTAAAGAATCAATAATTCTTTATTTGTTCCAATGAAAATAATTCAATCCTTAGTTATGAAGTGATATTTTTCGATAAATTATTGCAAATAAATATTATATGCGGCATGTCTTCGAGCGAAATAAAGAAGTTTAAGTAATGTTATACAAATCCAATTAATAAATAAATTGGCCAAATAAAACTCCTACAAAAAATAATTATCTATTCGGTCAATTAATAAATTGATCAAATTAAATTAAATTAAACTATAAAATATAGTTATTTATTCAGCCGATTAATAAATAAATTGGCCAAATAAAACTGGTGGAGCAAAAGATGAGAAAATACACATTGATTCTAAATATTTATAGGCTTTTTAATAGGTGAAGTTTCATTGAGAAATAGATGTGGGACACAAGATTTTAGTATAGATATTTAAAATCTATTATTTTACATTTCAAAATTCAAAATTTTGAGAATTTAGATAAATATGAATGGAGGAATATAAGGGGTGCCATGTAGGATTTTTTAAAAGCAAAATTCATTTTCCTTTTAGTAATACTAGTAAGTAGCCCGTCGAGACTCGACGGGAAATAATTTTATGATTTCATCTATATGTTTATATACTTTAAAAATGGATTTCTTTGATTTTTTATTTCACCGAAGTAAGTAATGTAAAAAAATATAAATATCTTACACGATAAATTAAACAACAAATCAACAAACCACACCATTATAACTTTGAAAAAACTTGTCTTTGTCTTTCAACGCTACTCCCTCACTCTCTCTAGAATTACTTTCCAAAGATTAACTGATATTTAAAAATAATTGTACTATAACTTATTTAGAAGTTATTATATTGTTTGCGTTAATTGTAAATTAAAATTAGGAAATTAATTTTATTTCATGTATCTAAAAACTTATATTATAAATAACAATAAATCACATACTCATTTATTAGGATTTTCGAATTTAAATTTATTTAGAATTTTTCTACATGTTCTCCTCCTAATCTTGATCAAAACAGTGACTTTATTGTATAACCCGTCACAAATTTGTTGGGTAATACTCGATAAAAATATGAACACTGCAAAGTGAATATTAGCTAAAATTGGTAAAAAAAAAATCTTCTTTTTATGTCTATTTGAATCGTCTCGTTGGGTTTTGAATCGTCTCGTTGGTTTAATTACTCTTTTATGTCTATTTGAATTGTTTCGTTGGTTTTTGAATCGTCTCGTTGGTTTTGAATTGTCTCGTTGGTTTAATTATTTTTTATGTCTATTTGAATCGTATCGTTGGTTTTTGAATAGTCTCGTTGGTTTGATTATTCTTTTTATGCCTATTTGAATTGTCTCGTTGGTTTTTGAATCGTCTCGTTGGTTTATGCTAAATTGATATCTCTAAATCTTAGCCAAAAGACTGAGAAAGATGTATTTATATTTTCAAGATTTTTTCTTTCTTACTCTTTTTAGCTATCTATTCATACATTAGATCCAGTGTTAATATAAGATATTTATTTTGTTTTCATAAGGATTTTTTTATTACAAATTTTCTATTGGCCTCTTAAATGCTAATTTATTTTTTTCTTTTTGTTGCTTTAAATTTAATTATTAGCACTACTTATAGACTAACTTAAAGAATAATTTATTTTTCATAACTATTAAACATATAATTAAGGATGAAAATGGTTATATAATTCATATTAAGAATTTGAGAATATATGCATATTAAGAATTGAGATATAGTATATAATACTAATATTATGAATTAATAACACACAAAAATTTAAAGAAGTGTGAAGAATAGAGATAAAGATGGTAATAATAGATTTATATGTGAGGTATGAGAAATTATAATATGAATATAATATGTAATATATGTGTATTATGAATTAATAATGGAGAATATACGAGAATAAAGGAAAATTGGAATGGAGCACCGTGGAAGAAGAACCGTTTTTTCTATTATTAATAAATAAAAAAGATAGCCAAATTTTTATAGGAAATTTTGAGAACATTAAATAATTCTCCTCACCCTTTAGGAAATTTCATTTAATTATAATTTTTTTAGTAATAATAGAAACCGATATATAGAAACCGATATGGTATATATACAAGATTAATAATATTCCAATATATAATTTTTCATGTGTCAAATTAATATAACACTTAGAAATTACTATAAAAATTATACTATCTAAAATTAGTATACTAAACCTCTAAATAAGGTTAAGTATGTTCTCCTCACCCTTTAGGAAATTTCATTTAATTATAATTTTTTTAGGAATAATAGAAACCAATATATAGAAACTGATATGGTATATATACAAGATTAATAATATTCCAATGTATATTTTTTCATGTGTCAAATTAATATAGCACTTAGAAATTACTATAAAAAAAATATACTATCTAAATTAGTATACTAAACCTCTAAATAAGGTTAAATATGTTAGTAGAAGATACAATAGAATATATATATGCAAGAGAATTGATGTTGCATGATAAATAAATATGCATTATATTATAATTAGAAAAGATTATATATTAATTTGCATAAATAATTGAGAGGATATATATGATCGATATAGATGGCGTTTAGTTTTATGTAGGAGACTATACGTATATTTTTATATTTTGTATTTAGTATATTAAAGATAGTAATAATAGATATACATGTGATCAATTCATTTCTTAAGTATATATATATATATATATATATATATATATATATATATATATATATATATTATATCTTTGTTAATAATTTATTTATTTTATATACACGTATTAACAGAGCTTGCAGAGTGGATTGCCGGTTACTGCCTTGAACTATGAGACTTTCCTGAGCATCCACACAAAAGAAGACGGCACCTATGCGACACAGAGGGATAAACATCTTGATGTAAGTATTTAAATTTATTTAAGTATTAGTTAAATATATTGTAATGTATTTAATTTCTAACAAATATGCAATGTTATGTATCAATTAGGCTGAAATTCATCGCATTGCTCGGGAGTCACAACGAACGGACCATAACGATATCTACTTGGAGCTCGTACATCCCGACAGGTCACGGCGTTACGGCACTGGAAGTGCCGGTGCCAGCCAGTCGAGACTCGACGGGAAATAATTTTATATTTTTTATATGTATAATTTAAAAATAAATTTTTTTTATAAATAATATTGTATTTCACCAATGTGAGTAAGGGAACATCTTGTAAACGATAAAAACCAAACAACAGATCGCACCATTATAACTTCGAAAAAATTTATTTTTCTCTTTCAACGCTTCCCCATCATTCTCTCTCTTTAATTTCTCTCAAAAAACGGACTTATATTTAAAAATAGTTTTATATCTTATTTAGAAATTGTTATGTTGTTTGCGTTAATTATAAATCAACTTAGTAAATTAATTATATTTCACATATCTAAATTTATGATTATGAATGACAATAAACCACATACTCATTCATTATTTATTTTTCAAAATTTATTTTAGAATTTTTTTTTACATCTCAATTAAAATAGTGACTTTATTGTAAATACTCGTCGCAAACTTGTTGGGTAATAGTACTCCATAAAATCCGAACACTACAAAGTTAATATTAACTAAAATTAACAAAAATTCTTCTTTTTATGTCTATTTGAATCGTCTCGTTGGTTTATAATACATTAACATCTCTAATCTTAGCCAAAGGCCGAGAAATATATATTCGCATTGTGATTATATATTTTTCAAATCTAAATTTGTTTATAGTTTTTCTACATCTTCATTAAATTTGTGATTTTATTTTATATACCCATCGCAAACCTGTTGGGGAGTACCCGATAAAATCTGAACACTACAAAGATAATATCAAACTACAATGATAAATTGATACTTTTGATCTTAGCCAAAGGTCGAGAAAGATATATTTACATTTCAAAAAAAATATTATGTCTATTTGAATTATCTCATTGGTTTGAATCGTCTCGTTGATTTATGAAAAATTTATAGTATCTCTAATCTTATAGCCAAAGGCTTACAAAGTTGGTTTGAATCGTCTCGTTAATTTATGATAAATTTATAGTATCTCTAATCTTATAGCCAAAGACTGGCAAAGTTGGTTTGAATCGTCTCGTTGATTTATGATAAATTTATAGTATCTCTAATCTTATAGCCAAAGCTGACAAAGATATATTTACATTTTCAAGATGTGTTCTTTTTCTTTTTTTAACTATTTGTTAATACATTAGATTCAATGTGATTTGAGTATTGCACACACTATTTGAAGATTTTAGAAAAATATGAATGAACGATAAAAAGAATTTCATGTAGATATATTGATTAAATATATTTATTTAGTTTTCATACATATTTTCGATTACAAAATTTCAATTGGCCTCTTAAATGCTAATTAGTTTATTTTGTTGCTTTAAATTTTAGTATTGGCGCTAGTTAAAGATGAACTTAAAAAATAATTTTACTTTTTATAATTATTAAACATATAATTAATAATGAAAATAAGGTTATATAATTTGTATTTAGAAATTAAGAATATATATCTATTAAAAATTAAAATATAGTACATAATATTAATATTATGATTTTTTAAAAATATTATTAATAATAATATTATAAATTAATAATACAAAAAACTTTAAGGAAGTGTGAAAAATAGAGATAAAGATAGTAATAACAGATATACATGAGGCATGAGAAGTTATTAATAAGTAATATATGTGTATTATTATGAATTAATAATGAGGCATAAAAAATTATTATATGAATATAATAAGTAATATATGTGTATTATTACGAATTAATAATGTCAAAAATACGAGAATAAAGGAAAATCAGAACGGAGCACCGTGGGAGAGCACCGTTTATTTTCCTATTATTAATGAGATAATGATAGATAATAGATTGTATGCGTACTATAGTCGCAAGATGTCACGAGCCTACTAATATTGGGAACCTGAGAGGTCCGGCACTTACTACGTATACTTGATTCTATTGATATAGACTTTATTAAATTTGATGGTCATATAAAAATTTCAATTGCATTGAGTGTATTTAAACCCTTATTAGATTAAGAACCCCAACAAAAAATTAAAACAAAAAGTCATATGGAATAACCACAGAGCCCTCAAAATTCATTTTCATATAAATTGAAGAATCAATTGATGACCCTCTTTGCGTGTATTGAGTTAGTGAATTACTTGTGTTTTAGAAGTATCAATCAATAATTGAAACGGATTATTGACTTGGAATATTCCAAAATCTAAGTCAAGGGAATCTCGCCCACCATCATCTCAATTTGGCTATTGACAATTGGTTTAAGTGACACCAAAGTCTCCTTTAAAAAAAAAAAAAAATGGTTTTCTCCTTCTCAGTCCACAAATATTAAATCATGATTATTAATTAAAGAATAGTAACTTAACTTCTCGCAAATTGGTATAGATACCTACCAAATGCAATATTCTTATCACTTTGATCAAGTTCAAGTTTGATCATTTGAGTTTGGCCCTAAATTAGATTCAGGCAGCTATTTTTTACTTATGTGAAAATAGGACCACATAATTGTGACGTTAATGTTTTTGTCTTAAACTAAAATGTCGAATCAACTTGATAGAAAAAGAATGCAAACACAAACTCCTGTTTCCAACTTAGTACAAAGCTTTGACAAATGAATGTGACAGATTTGTAACAAATTAATAAAGGAAGCAAAATAATGGAAGTGAAGAAAAGCAATATGCAAGAAAATGGGACTGCAAATTTTATTGCTATTGAAGTAATTCCCATAAATAAACGACAACTAACTTATTAAAATTAAACAAACTCCTAGATAAATGGAGATTAAACCAATGAGAGAGATTCCACCAGTGACAAATGAGATTCATATTGATGCATCGTTTGACTTGTATATATCAATGATCATATATATAGTATAAAACTGCAAGGAGATATACTGAGCTCATTCCAATGGCTTCTTCTTCTTCTTCTCTAACAAACTGCCCTCCCTTTGAATTTTCAGCTAAATATTACCATCTTGATGGTGGCACCTGTGTTAGGCAAAGCAGCTTCTTCGGAGGAAAGCCGGTGCTCAATCAAGGCGTTGGATATTCTGTTATTCTTGGATTTGGAGCCTTCTTCGCCGTCTTCACCTCGTTCCTGGTACTTGTTATCCATACTTCTGTTGTTCTTGAGTTCACTACTTTGCACTTACCTTGTTTGATGGAATAGGTTTGGTTGGAAAAGAGATACGTCGGTTCACGCCACACATCAGAATGGTTCAATACAGCTGGAAGGAATGTCAAGACTGGCCTTATTGCTAGTGTGATAGTTTCCCAGGTAATGAATACTCCTCACTCTGTCTCTGTCTATCTATGCTAAGAAAAAAAGATCGATTTTATTCGTTTTTGTGAAGTTTCAAGCATATGTATCTCTGCAGTGGACTTGGGCTGCTACCATCTTGCAAAGCTCGAACGTGGCGTGGGAGTATGGAATCAGTGGACCTTTCTGGTATGCAAGTGGAGCTACTATACAGGCAAGCCCACTTCACTTCTTCAAATTACTTCTTTGGTTTCATTTGTAATTTTTTTTTTTTTTTTGAATCATGTTAAATAATATATAGGTGCTCCTGTTTGGTGTAATGGCTATCGAGATCAAGCGAAAGGCTCCTCATGCTCATACCGTTTGTGAGATTGTCAAAGCAAGGTCTGCTTAATACATTGGATTTTACTTCATTAGTTGTAGTACTAATGAATGTAGTAAGAAAAGTTGAACTTTGTGTTTTTTTGAATTTGGTAGATGGGGAACTGCAGCTCATGTCGTGTTCCTCGCGTTCTGCTTCATGACGAACATTATTGTGACAGCCATGCTTCTTCTAGGAGGATCTGCGGTTGTGAATGCTCTCACAGGTGTCAACATTTATGCTGCGAGTTTCCTCATACCTCTCGGTGTTATCGTCTACACTCTTGCTGGAGGCCTAAAAGCGACCTTCTTGGCGAGTTACATTCATTCTGTTATAGGTCAGTAACTTGTTATAACAAGTTGTTGCTGCATCTGTCCTGTTTTTTATAATTATAATCGTCGTTTCTTGGTGCAGTGCACGTGGTGTTGGTGATCTTTGTGTACCTAGTGTACGTTGCAAGCAGTGAGCTAGGCAGTCCGGATGTGGTGTACAGAAGCTTGCTGGAGGTTGCAAGCAAAGATCGGAGCTGCCAAGATCCGGTCTCTCATGGCGGCCAATCATGTGGTCCGGTTAACGGTAACTATAAAGGCTCCTACGTTACAATGCTGAGCTCTGGAGGTCTTGTATTTGGCATTATCAACATTGTTGGGAATTTTGGTACAGTTTTTGTAGACAATGTATGCCTTATCTCTCACACATTCTCTCTCCCTCTCTCTGTATGTCTCTCTCTCATTTTCTCTCTCCTTCTCTGCAGGGGTATTGGGTGAGTGCCATTGCTGCAAGGCCATCATCAACTCATAAGGGGTACTTGCTGGGAGGATTAGTGTGGTTTGCCGTTCCATTTTCTCTGGCGACGTCGCTTGGTTTAGGAGCATTAGCCCTTGATCTACCTATATCTGCTAGTGAGGCCAGCCGCGGGCTCGTCCCTCCCGCCACAGCAATTGCTTTGATGGGAAAAGGAGGATCTGTTCTTCTCCTCACAATGCTATTTATGTAACTTCTGTACACTTTAACTTGTTCAATCTCTCTCTATTTCACAATATTTAAAAATAAAAATTGAGCAGGGCTGTAACATCTGCTGGTTCCTCGGAGTTGATTGCTGTTTCTTCGCTATGCACGTACGACATCTATCGAACATACATCAATCCGGATGCAACGGGGAAGCAAATCCTCCGAGTGTCGAGGAGTGTGGTTCTTGCCTTTGGTTGTTTGATGGGAATTTTAGCAGTGATGCTAAACAAAGCAGGAGTTTCTCTTGGTTGGATGTACTTAGCAATGGGGGTTTTTGTTGGATCTGCAGTTGTTCCCATAGCTTTCATGCTTCTTTGGAGAAAAGCAAATGCTAAAGGTGCAATTCTTGGCACCATCACTGGCTGCATGCTTGGAGTCATAACTTGGCTTACAGTAGCCAAAGTCGAATACGGAAGAGTTAACCTTGACACGACTGGAAGGAACGCGCCAATGCTGGCTGGGAACCTCGTCTCTATACTCGTTGGAGGAGTCGTTCATGGCGTGTGCAGCTTCATCTGGCCTCAGGACTACGACTGGGAGACGACGAAGCAGATAACGGTGGTGGAGAAGGAAAATAGTGAGCTAGCAGCTGAAGAGTTCAAGGAGGAAAAGTTGATAAGAGCAAAGAGATGGATTGTTAAATGGGGGATTGGATTCACACTACTTATTGCTGTTATTTGGCCTATTTTAACTCTCCCAGCAGGTGATAATCAAGACTATTTTGCCTTTTTCTTTTGTTTTATAAGTTTGTTTTAAAAAAAATGGTTTAATGTAAGGTTGTTTGAGGATGCAGGGGAATTCAGCAAAGGATACTTCACATTTTGGGCAGTGATAGCCATTGGTTGGGGCACGGTAGCTTCGGGTGTAATCATTGCAATGCCGTTGATGGAAAGCTGGGAGACGATAAAGAGCGTGCTTCTAGGCATGTTCACGAACGATAGGGTGATGGAGAAGATGGAGGAGATGAACTTGAAGCTGCAGACGATCATTTCCTCGATTCCGGAGATGGAAAGAATGCACTTGCTGAAGGATGCAGGCAGGGATAGTAAGAAGAATCAAGCATCAGAAATAGAAGTGCAGATTGTGCCAAAATGAGTGAATTGTAGAAGGTGTTTGTTGTTGTTTGAAGTGTGTGAATTGGGAATGTTGTTCGATTTATTTTAGAATTGTTAGTTTATCATGTAAATAAAAGTTGCTTTGATTAAGTGGTTGATCATTGAATTTATCATGGCATGGGTGAAAATTGGAAGAAACTTCGTACTAGAATTTGTAGACATGTGCTATGAATTTCTCAAGTTTCAAAGTTTGGATGATTTGTTAAAGTGGATGTAAAATCAAATTTTTGGAGTCCAAAAGCAGGCCCTCTCTCTAAAAATAAAACACTCTGAATTTTGAGGTTATCGTGAAAAGTTAGACTGAAATAAGCACTGAACACTTTTTTAAAGCATTTTTTTTCCTTAAGTACTAGAAAAAAAATTACTATACCACATCTTAATTACGAGATACATGGGCGGGGCTAGGGTATCGTGGGCCCTGTGCGAGTTTAAAATTTTTGACCCTTTATTTATAGTAAATATTTGTAAAAAAAACTTATAAATTATATTGTAGAAATTTGATCAAACTACATGATAAACAAATAATTAATTGAAATGTATAATTAAATATCTTCACAAAATTTATTAAGAAATATAAAATATAGTAAGTAACTAAAATTTATAATGATTAAGAAAGGAAGTTTACAATTTTTTAAGGCGGCCCTTATTAAAATTTAAACCTTTATATATATATATATATATATATATTTAAGAATTAAGTATGAAATATAAACCTTCGATTCTCTCTCTTCTTCTCTCAAATTCAATTAGGTTTTCCTGATCTATCTCTCTGCTTGGTTCCATGGATATTGAGAAGAATATGCCGAAGCCGATTAAGGTGTGCGCAATTTTCGATATGTTTGGTGATTATGGTTTGTTTATAGTAGATGTGGATTTGTGGTCGCCTGATGTTGATGTTGATGTTGATGTTGAGTCAAATGCAAGAATCCTTGATTTGAATAGCCCTAATCCCGGAGATGGATATGTTTCGGTGGTGCCTAATCTTGTAATAGTAGGTTTTGACATGCTCTGTTTTTGTGCAATGCCTCACACACTATTCATGTTCGAAACCTCGCCAAGAAATGTATGGGAAAGATCTCTTTCCAAAGGGATGGGTGTTTACACCTTAGAGCTGTCGGAAATTAATTTGTCTTTTTTGTCGAAAAGAGTAGTCTCCGCTACCGGCGCAACATGCTAAGCCGTAAATTAATGGCTGAAGCAATCCCTTATGGGAAAACCAAGATTGTAGTGTTTTCCACTGATATTGAATTTGGTAACACCAACTCTTTTAATAATGGCGACTTCGGGTTGTTTTCTCTCGAGTCCGATGAGATGATACGCCTCCCCTGTTTATGCGTTTATCGTTATAATCTCGTTGATCATTCATGCATTGGGTGTAGAGACATCACCGATGAATGTTGATGATCGTGCATCGTTCAACATTGATAGATGAGCATATCTTGGTCGTGGAAGCTGAGTTATTTTGTCTTGATCTTGAATGCAACCCATTGGCGTGGCGAAAATTCCAGGGGGGGTTGTTTCCATCTTTTCATCACAATTTTGTGGTTGAGAAGAATAAGTTGGTGTGCAATTAAGAAACAAACATTTTTTGTTTATGCATTTAAACAAACATTTTGGTGTGCAATTAAAAAACAAGTACACTCTTGGAAGGACTTTATTCTCTCTTTGTTATTATTCCACAAAGGCACAAACAGAGGTATTCTCTCTTTAAACTTTTTGAATATTTTGATTTATGTTCCTCACTTTTCACGCACGTCTGAGTGGTTCTTCCCCTATTACTAATAAGTAATCCGTTGAAATTCAACGGGAAATAATTTTACGTTTAAATTTATAAATTAGAAACTTTAGAAAATAATTTGAAATTTAGCTAGGGTTCAGCTAGGGGTGTATAAACGGGTATTCATGGGTATCCATACCCATTTTTTCGGGTAACCGTTCTCATTTAAGCAGAAATAGCATACTCGTACCGTTTTCATTTAGCCAACCGGATGCCCAATACCCAACCGGGGATACCAGTCCCGGGTAACGGGCATCCGGTCTACCCCTCTAAAAGATGTTTGTTAATTTTTCCGTCTTAAGGTAAAATTTTCAAATTAAATGCTATGAACCAGAATGATGAGGCTAAAGTTCGGCCAACAGAAGCTATTGACTGCAATGGAGCAAGACGATTAATTGAAAGATTCAAAACAATAATTAAGTCTATATGATAATAATTCGATAGTAATACTAAATAATATCAGAAGATTAAACAATTAGGAAAATAATTTTATCTAAATTTGTTTAAAGTTATCGAACCGTCTCAAACTCGACTAAAAAATAATTTTACCTTTTTTGTTCTCATCTTAAACCTGCAGAGTAATACCGTCTAACTTCCTAATTTATTTAAATTTATGAAATATCAAAATAATAAATAAAAACTCTTTAACTATCGATTTCAATAAATTGAAACATTGTGTTGTTAATATTGATAATAAATAGTATGAATAACTAAAGAATCGATGTTGGCCGGATGATATTTTCTCTCATGAAGAAATACACTCAACACTTAACACTCTATTTTCTTTGTGTTCTCATTTTTACCCTTACTTTAATGTAAGGAATTGGTTGAGGATGCAGGGGAATTCAGCAAAGGATACTTCACATTTTGGGCAGTGATAGCCATTGTGCCGTAGCTTCGGGTGTGATCATTGCAATGTCGTTGATGGAAAGTTGGGAGAGGATAAAGAGCGTGCTTCTAGGCATGTTCACGAACGATATGATGATGGAGAAGATGGAGGAGATGAACTTGAAGCTGCAGACGATCATTTCCTCGATTCCGGAGATGGAAAGAATGCACTTGATGAAGGATGCATGCAGGGATAGTAAGAAGAATCAAGCATCAGAAACAAAAGTGCAGGTTGTGAAGTGTAGAAGGTGTTTGTTGTTGTTTGAAGTGTGTGTGAATAGGCAATGTTGTTTATTTATGTTACAACTTGGTATGTTATTGTTAGTTTATCATGTAAATAAAAGTTGCTTTGATTAAGTGGTTGATCATTGAATTGATCGCGCATGGGTGAAAATTGAGAAACTTCATACTAGAATTTGTAGACATGTGCTATAATAAATTTCTAAAGTTTCAAAGTTTGGATGATTTGTTAAATTAAATGTGAAACCAAATTTTGGGAGTCCAAAAGCAGGCCCTCTCTCTAAAAATAGAACGGCCCAAATTTCAAGGTTCTCGTTGAAAGTTAGGCTGAAATAAGTACTGAAACTGAACTTTTTTAAAGCTTTTAGTTTCCTTTTTTTTTTCTTTTACTTTCTTTCCTTAGATGCTCGAGAAAAAAAATATTATACCACATCTTAATTACGAGACGAAAATGTTTTAGCCAATCGAAGTGTAAAAATTATGAATAGATTTTTATTTTCTTGAGAGAAACATGTATGAATATTTATGTTCATATAAAGTAAATAAATTATTTTGATTTAACACTCATACAACCCTTTCAAAAGAAATGGAGTATTATTTGTATAAAAGATTCATGCTCTAAAAGCCATGTTCAAATAAATGAATAATGGTCGTTAAAGTTAGTCTACAAAGTAAAGCGACATCAAGTTCACATCAAATTTCAATGTTATCTTCTTAACAACATACACATTATCATAGCATAATTTGATGATATTACTATAAAGTAGAGCATGCTCGTAAAGAAATGGATACTCACACGTTGGTGGAATATAATAATCATCAAACTAATAGTATAAATATGCCGATGTATAATGGGAAGACAATTTACACTTTAGTGTAAATTGAGAAGATCTACTTATTATATCTCGGCTTTGTTAATAGAGTTTCAAATTAATATAAAGATTAATTGTTATTTATTTACAAACAAATTCAAAAAACATTTTGAAGATGTGAAAAAGCATTGAACAAAAATTATCTTTTTTTTCTTTTTCGAATTTCCTTTTCGTGGTTGACTATAATTAAAAAGAAACAAGCGTGCTATGCTTTGCATCTTTATGCATTTTAATTCCTTACACTTTTAAAACGCTTCCACCAAATCGGCGGTCGGTTTAAGTGGGTCTCACCCAATCAGTCAAATCTCTTAGAAGAACAAATCCTACACATAATAATTTAATTATATTTGAAATTATTGACTGAATTTGTAAACTCAACACAAACAATTATGCACCGAACATATTTTTGGTGACCAAATTCCGCCCATAATGAATGAAATTTCACTTTTTGAACACTAAAACTATATGCGGTAATTAATTCCAAGTACAAAGGGGTCATTAAAATGAAAATGCAATTTTACATTAGGCAGAATTGAAGTCAACATTTTCCGCTAAAGAAATCGACCATGCGAATCATAAATTATACTTAGTATTATAAATTTTATATACAAAATTATTCTCAGGGTTTGATCGTTTTTCTTAAAAACTTAAAGTTTGATTTATTAAAAAATAAATCAACATTTACCTGCCTTGCCATTTGCTTTTAACCCACTAGTTGCACAAATCGATGGCAGTAAATACAATAGCTATGTAGGTCAAGAGTGGATCAATAGATATTATAAATTTCACCATGTGCCGAATTTTATGAATCGTCGCATTCTCTAATAACTAAAGGTACAATACATTCCCTCAAAAAAAAAAAGTGCAATACCAATATTATTATCCATATGTAAAACAGTGAAAAAATAGATTTTTTCCGCCATAATTTATCCATGTATGAATCTCAAACTATATATATACAAACTCTTTCAAACTTAATGATTAACATGCATGTTTGTGATAGGAGGGAGGCCTTAAAAAGACTTACTCCACTGCTAAGAAATAGTACTACATTAATAACTGATAAACATGGATTTTCTAGTAAAGTCGGTACAGAGATTAAGAAAGTTGGTAAAGTTGTTTTCAGTGAGGTAAAAATTATGATGTAGGGGTAGTGTTAATAAAGTAGGTTACTTTTGTTAATCCTTTTTTAATCCCTATAATTTCCAGTAATAAAATTAAAGGATCAAATACATCACAATCTAAATGAACAAAATCCAAAGGGCGGCATGAAATGAATCCACCGCCATCGATGGAAGTTGACAGAGTGGCATAAGTGAATCCAACAATGTGAATAGGGTTTCAAGCACCACATCTGCCGCCGAGTCGGTCTCCAAATCATCTTGATTCTGGATCGAATCGAGGATGAAAGGGAGAGAACAATTTGGAAGATGTGAGGAAGGCGGTAGCTCTAACGTTTCAGGCACCACCGCCTCCGCCGATTCGATCTCTAGTTCATTATCATTTTGGGTCGAATCGAGATAGAAAGGGAGAGGAGAGTTTGGAAGATCGGCGGAGGAGTACATCAACGCCGTAAAGAGTAAATTATGGTTGAGAGAGAAATTGAGAAAGTGAGTGATATGAGGGTTGGAAGAAGTATTGGATTAGATTGGGTATTTGGGTTATATTTTTGGTTTAATTAGTGGATCTAATTAGTGGGTTAATATCGAGTTAAAATTGTAGTTTAATTATAAATGGTGGGTCTATCAGTAATAAGGATAGTAACAAGGGTAATAATTTAGGATAGTGAAAAAGATAGTATTGTATAAAAAAAATAAGTAGAGCATTGTTTGGTGATTTTTTTTTGAAAGATAAGTAGGATATTATTTGGTGAACAGAGACATAATGAAGCATAATCTAATGGCTGATAGCAAATGAACATAAAAATAGGCCATAAAATATGCATAATCTGTTTAAGAATAAATTGTTATAGTATATGGCAACGTTCCCACGGCCCCACCCCATCCCCCTCTCTTTTTCTTTCCCTCTCATTCGTGTTGTTTTCCTCCCATTATTATTCACTAAATTATTAATTGTCAGTATTATTCAATTAGTCTATATATATCTTAAATACGTCTCCGTGAAGCCATATTATATTCTGCCGCTTCTTGTAAGTAGCAATGGTCGCCGACGCCGGAGAAAAAACCACCGCCGCCCCCCTGGTTATTCCGGCTGCTCCCACCGTCGTCGGTGGCGATGGAACTCCACAAGCTTCACCTCCTCATGCTAAAACACTCAACTCTCCGAATTCTATCGACCAGGTACGCATACATATATATATATACACACACATACGTAAATGTGTGTGTGTGTTTCTCTCTGTTTCATATTCTGGAATAAATGCTATTCTTGTGATGAAATACTTTGTTCTTCTTTTTTCTAGAATTTTATTTTATTTTTTCTTTTGGTTGCTTTAATTTTGAGGTTTTTCTATTCAATTTAGGGTTGTAGGCAGAAACATTACTATATTATTATACTCCATATAATAATGAATAATAAATAGGTAGATAGGGCCTATATTGTTTGTGGCGGTTAAGCTGTGGTCACATAGCAGCCATGGGCTCTGATCTCATATTTTGCGTATTACATTTTGCTTCTTAAATCTTAAATCATTTTGTTTTTGATTTACTACATATTATATAGTAGCTTCAATAATATAAATATATATAATGAATATGAAGTAAATTAGAAGAGTATTACTATTTCATACATACTTCTCAATATACTCCATTATTCTACTCTTAACATGTTCAGAATATATAGTTGTGAATCCAACCTTGAAATTTGGAAATGTAAATTTTTGTAATTTTATAGAATTAATTTACATTGTCAGAAGTTTACTTGAACCAATACAAAGTCCCGGTCAATGTGATTTATCAAATGGACTATATAAATATGACAAGGGAGGTGGGTGTATTTTCAATTATGTGTGTTTCATCAATATGGGAGTAAAATTCCATCTCCATTTTCACTATATACGTTTTGAGTATAGTGATATTGAGAAATTAACAAGTACAGCCAAATATAACATGTACTTGTCTTAAAGATTGAGTAATCTAAAGCAAAAGTATGAGATTTGATATGATTATTAGAAGATTTCACTATTGCAACTTGTGGTTAACTACAACTTTTGGTTCTTAAACTATAATTAAGTATATGATTGTGCTACCAAATCAGAAACAAGATTTCACTATATGTTTTCCCATTTGTTGTTGGTTTGTTGTTGGAGTCATATGTATAGAAAAGAAAAAAAGAAAGATTCTATATATTATCTGATATACTAATAATTAATAATGGAAGTATAGTGAAGATATCACGTGGACATGTGATTATTAATAATTTGATTACTCCCACGCCTACATGATTCGAGGGCTTCTCCTTATCGAGTTTTGACATTATGGCCACTTTGTGTACAACTTTTCAAGGGGTCACTAAAGTAGAGCGTGCCTCGACTTGGACTATTCATCCACTGTAACACTACTACTTCACTGAAACACATAGTAATAGTATCTACCGTTATCGAATACTCCCTCTGTTTTTTTATAAGTGTCCTCAGCCGTCAAAACACGCAAATCAAAGAAATTAATATATTACTATTTTTATCTATAATTATTGCCTAGGAAACTTAAAATGTAAATAATTAGCATTTATTACTTAGGTAAAATAGAAAGTTTTGCATGATTTTTCTCAAAAATTGCATCATTTTTTTCAAAATTTATGAAATACGACACTTATTAAAAAACAAATCAAATTTCATAATAGGACATTTAATAAAAAAACAGAGGGAGTAAATACTATCATATTTTAAAATTAAATTTGTTGTAAATTCTTTTTCCGAATTCTATTACGATAAGGACTTGGGTGCATAAGTCTACACCCATTTGCACACAACCCGACCTGCTCCGACCCGTCACGCGCCGTTTCTGAATAACTGTCCTATTTTAATATTAAACTTGTTCCGAATTCTAATGTTCCTTTAGAACAAAAGTGTGTTTGAAGATGGAAGACTTTACCAAGAAAGTATAATTGTAAAATGTCGATATATTTGCAACATATCTGATTTAAATTCTTAATTAGACCATGAAATATATGCAATTATATACTTTCATATTATAATATGAGTGATGCGAAACAGATTAATTGATGGCCCTTAATTGATTCGGATCAAAAGTATGAATTCATCTTTAAAAAAAAAAACAAAACAAAACAAAACAAAAACAAAAACAAACAAACTCCACTTTAATTCAATTTTCTAATTTTTGTGTAATCAATTACTAATAAATAATAGTAATTAAGATTCTTAACCCAATTAGGGTGCATATATTTATTTTTATATCTAGTTTGCAACTTTTAGTTAGTATTTATTATTGGAGTTGATTATTTCACAATTATTAGGGTATATTGTATTTTAAAGTTCCATTTTTAGTAATGAATGTTCATTAGAGTTTATTTATTTTTTAATAAATATTATTAAAATAATATAATTAATAGGTAGACTACAATGAGACATAGAAAACGGTAGGATGGACGATCCGATCCAATTAATTTAGCTCCAAAATCTTAAGATGAATGTTGAAACGAATGTTACAGTATAGATATGCATGTGTTGGAGCCTCATCTCATACTGTAATTGTTTTATCATTGAGCAATATTTTTGTAAAATAGCAACAATTTTTTCTGCTGTAGAGGCGAAATCTAATAACCTCTTAATTGATATTGCATGCAGAAACTGAGGGATTCCGAGAGTAGACCAGCTTCCATTGAAATGGGTGGACAGAATAATGCTGATTATGTAGGGATCAATATAGCACCTTCTCCCGGAGCAAATCATCGTAGTCATAAGAAAGTATCGATGATTCCCCTCATTTTCTTGATCTTTTACGAGGTATCAGGAGGGCCATTTGGTGTTGAAGACAGTGTTGGTGCTGCTGGTCCACTTCTTGCTCTAGCAGGGTTCTTAGTTTTCCCGTTGATATGGAGTGTTCCGGAAGCCTTAATAACCGCGGAGATGGGCACAATGTTCCCTGAAAATGGTGGTTATGTTGTTTGGGTGTCGTCTGCTTTAGGGCCGTTCTGGGGCTTCCAGCAAGGTTGGATGAAGTGGCTAAGTGGAGTCATTGACAATGCCCTTTACCCTCTGTTGTTTCTCGATTATCTCAAATCCGGGATCCCGGCATTAGGTGGTGGTTGGCCTAGGGTTTTGGCTGTCATTGCCTTGACCATTTTCCTCACTTACATGAACTATAGAGGTTTGACCATTGTAGGATGGGTTGCTGTGTTTCTTGGGATCTTCTCTATTCTTCCTTTCGTGGTGATGGGGTTCGTCTCCATCCCTAGATTGGAGCCTAAGAGATGGTTGGTTGTTGATGTTCACAATGTGGACTGGAATTTGTATCTGAATACTCTCTTCTGGAATCTCAACTATTGGGACTCGATAAGCACACTTTCCGGGGAAGTCGAGAACCCGAAGAAGAATCTCCCGAAAGCTCTGTTTTTTGCTCTGATCCTCGTTGTTGTTGGGTATTTCTTTCCTCTGCTGACGAGCATTGGAGCTACTCCCCTGCATCGCGAATTGTGGAGCGATGGTTACTTCTCGGATGTAGCTAAGATTATAGGCGGAGCGTGGCTGAGCTGGTGGATTCAAGGGGCTGCAGCTATGTCGAACATGGGGATGTTTGTGGCCGAGATGAGTGGTGATT
The DNA here is from genome assembly GCA_029490685.1 of Schizonepeta tenuifolia. Classification (NCBI taxonomy): domain Eukaryota; kingdom Viridiplantae; phylum Streptophyta; class Magnoliopsida; order Lamiales; family Lamiaceae; genus Schizonepeta; species Schizonepeta tenuifolia. The sequence continues at coordinate 95,715,921 of CM055957.1, read as the reverse complement.
CCTTCCAGCTTCTCGGTATGGCTGAGAGAGGGATGCTTCCCGAGTTGTTTGCTAGGAGATCGCGTTATGGAACTCCTGTCGTGGGCATCCTTTTTTCAGCTTCTGGCGTGCTTCTGCTTTCTTGGCTGAGCTTCCAAGAGATAGTGGCTGCAGAAAACTTCTTGTATTGCTTTGGGATGATCCTTGAGTTTATAGCGTTTGTCCGGTTGAGGATTATAGCACCAGCTGCCCCCCGGCCTTATAAGATACCGGTGGGAACGTTTGGTGCGGTTTTGATGTGTGTCCCTCCCACCATCCTTATTTCTGTGGTGTTGGGTTTGTCCTCGCTCAAAATTCTTGTGGTTAGTCTCGTTGCTGTGACGTTGGGGCTGATACTGCAGCCGTGTATCAAGCATAGTGAGAAGAAGAAATGGCTTCGATTTTCAACGAGTTCAGATCTTCCGGATATTCATGCTGGTGCTCGTGAGAATGAAACGTTGATCGACTGAACCTGGTGGGCCGTGGTTTAATATTGTTGGTGTTGATGTGCTGCAAATATTGCCTAGTTGTTAGATTTTGAAGTAAGTGAGCTTCTCTGCCTGCAACTCTCTAGTTCACAAGTTCTAGCAGTATCTGCTGCTGTGCAACATTTGGATAGAAGGACTGGAGGGTAGTTCCTCTCTCTCTCTCTCTCTCTCTCTCTCTCTCTCTGAGAAACCGAATGATGGAGGGAAGGATTGGAATGGCTAATCTAGAACATGAGCTTAGATAAAGCCAGATACCACCAAACCACTAGGATTGCTGTATTTCTACTTTTAACCTCATGTAGAATCTTTGTACAAATAATTTAATATGTGTGTTGGCAATTCTATTGAAATTTATTTTTAGTTTATGTATTTCCAACCTAGCTAGGTAGGCTCATTTCAAGAAATGGTAATCACTTCAGAAAATGAATGGCTTAAAATTGAAGAACTACATATTACCACCAAAACAACCTATAATTCGAAACAATGAATTTGTTGGGATCAAATATATTCAAGACATTTGAACTATTTCTGGCAAACAACAACTTGCAAACAAAACAATCCGAGTAAATGCATGAAAAAGTGGATGAGATAGTAGACATTGCAAATAAAACAATCTCATAGTATTAATCAAGACTTATAATGTCGACTCCTACAAGATCAAGTAATAGATTATCTATAACACAAATAACCAACAAAAACCTAGCAGCACTGCAAAGACACCAAAACTCTCAGTCAAGATATTTCTATGCAGGGTCTAGGTACTCACACGAAGCAAACGTTCCAATCCTCAGAAAAGGAAAACGAGCAGGACAAAAATCGAGCACAACAAGCTTACTTTTTCTTTTGATCTTCACTTGATTTGAGTTTGACATCTAACCACTTGTTGTAATACACACAAGTGGCAGGGGAGATGACCCCATCGGGTGTGCACTGAGAAATCACGGGACACATACCACAAGGAATCGAAGCAAATGCTCCCGTGTCGGGAGTCTTTGCAGCCCCGCCTGCTGCTGCACTCGGAAGCCTGTAACAGGTTTCTCCAACTTTAATGCGGAAAAAATCTCCCAAACCATTGCTCTTCACCTCTACTATTTCATTGTCCAGTACCATCGAAACGAGTAAGTCACGCAGTTGTGGCATAGGGATTTCAACCCTCGCTGCTCCCGTCTCCTTGAGGTATTTGTAGAGTCCCTCTAGAGTAGCGACCTTGTTCGTCCTGAGGTGCTTACGGATTACAAATTTGAGAGCATCGACAAATTCGGTGTTGAGCTTCCCCTCCTCGTACCAGAGGCCTCCACTAACTTGGTCAGAAGGCGTGAAGCGGATTCCCATTATGACTTTAGTTGTGCCAACGCCCTTCACCTCGTGGATCAAAGCTTTAGCCATCAAAGATTTGTAAGCTTTGGTGACATTGGGTTGGCGGATGCTACTCTGGAATTTGAGTTCTCTCATCAAAATGCCGGAACCCTCTTTGCTCAAGATAATATCAAGGATGTGTTGCTCATCACTTGTTAGAACCGCTGGATCTTGTCCCGGTCGCTTCCGCTTGGGCGGAACCGATCGATTCATTCCTGTCAAAATTAATCATTACCCCCAAATTCATAAAACCCATCAAATACAAAAAATAAAAATGAAAGATAATAATATCATAATCAAAGAAATTTAAATGCAAATCTGTCATGGATATGATATTCATACAGCAACTCAAAACAAGTGATGACTGTCATATTGTTTATCCCTAATTTCAGCGGATTATATCTAATTGGGGCTATGAACAGTACTGTATGTATGCCTTCAGAAGAAGAACAATAAACCAAATTTATTACTAAAAAAAATCAAACAAAAAAACAAATTTATTACTGAAAAAATCAAACAGAATTAAGCACGGAAATAAAACAGAAATTTATAGCTAATCTTAAACGATTTCGAGTGCAACTATGAAACACACAGTGAAAAACTGAATGCTCTAAACTACCTCCCTAAGACTGGCTAGAGAAAACCGGTTACTGGTTTTATCGATGGCGAGGAACACTTTTTGTTAACAAAACCAGTATCTTTGCTCTCTGTGTGTTGCGACGCATCTCGAGGAAATGGGCTCCAACTCATATTCTGGGCTTGAAAATGAAAGCGGTTATTTCGGCAAAATCTTTAAGAGTAGGTCTACCTGTGGAGATGCATGCACGGTGGAAATGGGCCGTGACTCGACCCGCGCGTGGGCCTCACGCGCCCCACCTTTTTTTTTTAATTTTCAATTTTTTTTTATAATTTTCAGACTTTTTGTTCCGACGGAGTCTTCGGCTCCGACTTTACGGCTTTACTTTCACTCCGATTACTAAAATAAGGATAATCGGCAGACAACAATTTGGACTTTTTCGACTCGCTCCGAAGCCTTCGGCTCCCTTTGTTCGAATCTTGATCATAGAAGAAGCGGCAAACAAAAAAAATAGGGTTAAAGAAAATGAAATTAAAAAAAAACTGAAAAATTAAAAAAAAAATCTGGTCAAAGGGGGTTGACCTGGTTCAAACTCGGATTAATCGGGTCGGGTCGGATCGGGTCACGGGCATCTGCACCGTGAAGACTTCCACGGGAGTTTTTGTCAATCTTTAATTACTCCGAGCCTAGTAACTAGTTATACTATTCTTGGTTAAAAAAAATAGTTATACTATTCTTTTGTTAAAATATTTATGACTGATCTCTTAAAATGCTTATTTCATTTTTTCAATTGAAAATTTGAGGAAAAAGATGGCATTCAAGATAAACCGGAACAGATGATGAAAGGTTTATACTTTTTTTTCAGTGGTAAAACTAGAAGATGTTATACTTTCTTTTTTTTTTGGTAAATGAAAATTTATTCAATCACGCACGAGGGGTATAACCCAATAATAAGAAATAAAGTTCAACAGCAAAACAAGCCAAAATCAAAAGAGCTCGAGATAAAGAGATGGATTACAAATCCAATCTCCCACACTAAAACAAACACGATGCAGAGAAAGATTTGAAATTCAAAACCAAAAACGAACTCTAATCATCTCAACCAAATCATCGCAGCTACTCGACTTATTCTTGAACACCATCTCATTCCGATTATTACATATGTTCCAAACAACACAAATCCATAAGGTTCTCCATTTCTCCGATGATTTCTTTTTCCTTGCAAACTCCATATGTTGTCAAAATGACATACCGGTTCCTCATGACCGACATACTTGATTCCAAACTAATTGTAGCAGCAAACCATGAGCAAATGCACACGAGAAAAATAGGTTTCGAACAGTTTCACCATGAGATAAATAAAAGGGGCACCTGTCATCAACAACCTCGCAGAGCACTCCTCTTCGTGAAAGATTTTGTCTAGTTGGGATTCTGTTCTGCAAAAGTTTCCACCCAAAAGCTGCAGCTTTGCTTGGAACAAATTTACACCAGATAGCGTTCAGAAATCCACGCGGCGATCTATTTTGGTTTGCTCTCTTCTCAATTTCCTTAAGCAGACTTGGAAGAGTATATGCCATTGCTTTCTGCGGACCATTTCCATGTATCATCCTTATTTTGAATTGTCTTTAACCTGCCTATGAGAGAAAGTAAGGAAGAAAAAAGATCTTTTTTCCACTAAAAAAATTCTCTCCTCCAACTCCACCTCCATTTCCAATTGTTTACTGCCCATTAAAAGATGTTATACTTTACTTTTATTTTTATTTTTTTGGTTAATGACGTGATTAGTTAGGAATGGAGGTTATTTATTAAAAGGTGATGCATTTAGTCTTTAAGTGACAGATAATTCTAAATGGAATGAGGATCTAAAGTGTTCTATCTACACCTATAAATGGAGTTTTGTACCATATGTAAGTAAGCTAATAAGTAAGTTTGTAAGCCAACTACACTTGAGCTAATACAATCTATAGCCTTCTTTGGAGACAAAAGCTCCACTCCAAATTACTCTCTATATCACATACACTCTACATTTACTAAATACTCACAATCTTCATCTACACCATTCACTAAAATTACTCACCACATCCAAAACTTCTATGTTCACTTTCATTTTCTAACACTGTTAGAGAATAGGAATTGAGATAAAATAAAATAAATAGAATATAAAAGATGTTATACTTATATTGTTTTTCAATGAGTTAATTACGTGATTAATTAGGGATAGACATATAAGAAAGTATAAAATTGAGACAATAATAATAATTATAATTATATATTCAACTTAAAATATATATATATGATAGATTCAAATTAGCATATATGAATTAACATTGCACAAATTATCAGAGTAAAGTAAATCGGAATGGAGTACCAAGGAGGAAGCACTATTTATATTCCGATTATTAATTTAATAGTATATACTTAAATTATTTTCGAAGGATAGTCTTTCTACTATTCATTAGAAAAAAGTGTCGCATAAGATAAATAAATAATAATAAAATAGGTAGAGATGATGATTTCTTTAGATTTTCTGCTTTTATCTCCATGCATATTATTATAAAAGGCAAATTGTCTTCTATGTTTTCCATAGGCGAAAGTCTGCAAAAACAATTCTATATTCTTCAATCCGATTACAAACTCGATATCTGGTTAGTATTTCTCACATCATTTTTGTGTTTGGATTTCTAATGAATCTTTTCTTCTATCTAAATAGAATTTGATTTGTTTGAAGGCTTCTTTTTCTTAAGCATGTAGTAATGAGATAATCTTAAATATTTATGTACACGAGTTGTATTTACATATGAACACAAAAAATATGCAATATTAATTCTATTTCAATAATAACGTAGTACTCCCTCCGTCCCACTCAACAAGTCCCATTTGGAATATGCACGTAGATTAAGAAAAAGAGGGTTAGAGTGTGATTAAGGTAGTATTTTATTGTTGATGTTAAAATGTGCTAGTGGAAAAACCCTGTACAATAAAGTAAACAACACTGTTCACGTCTGAGTGTGATATAAAGTGGGTTTTAGTATATTAATCTTTGCCAAATAAGGAAATGAGACTTATTGAGTGGGACACCCAAATGGCAAAATGAGACTTATTGAACGGGACAGTGGGAGTATATATTAAGATTCAATAAAGCTTTTCGGACATAACTGGTTCGACCAAAAAATAAACCGACGGTTCATTATTAAGTAAAAAAACTAGTTTAATATGATAATTGATTTGTCTAATCTACCCTTAATCATTTTGGCTCCAAAACAAATAGCGGTATTCCCTCCCTCAAAATCTCTTCGCAATTCTTCTAAAAAAAAAATAAAACTTTCAGCATTTTTTTTCTAAACGGCACCATTGATTGTGTAACTGATCATGAGCAGCGATAGCAAGTTGATCATAGATAAAACAAAGAAGAGGTCGTTGTTTGGTTTTTGCTTTCTTTCTTTTCATGTACGCAGACAATAAATAATTAACATCACCTTTTCTTTCTTCCTCGTAGCATCGAAGAACTGCAGTAGAGTGGTGGTAAGAGATATGGTATTGAGCAAAGATGGAGCTGTATAAATTTGCATGGAGCAAGGATGTACAAATATAGGAATTTCAATCCTACAAATCGGAAGACATGGCATTCAGTTCAAGACTAGTGAATCGTGAGGAAAGTGATGTAGGTGTTAGCAGCATTCTTGTATTCATACTGTCACAGCATATATTTTATTAAAAAAATTGAAGGAAGCACAAACTACTCGTAACTGTTCGTAGAAATGCTTCAGTGAACAAACAATGAAAAAACAAACACTATTAAGTTCGAATCGAAAGAATGCATTGGATAGATATTGAAATTTGAATTGCAATGAAAAAACAAACACTATTAAGTTCGAATGCATTGGATAGATATTGAAATTTGAATTAACAAATTCGAAATTTCAATTTTTAGTTTGAAAGTTTTTGTAAAATTTCAAAAATTTCGAAAAGGGTATTATTGTACATTCATAAATGGCCGAAATTAATAAAATAAAATATTAATTAAGAAATTATGTAAAATACGTAATATGTCATTGTATGTCCGGACATACTATGTCCGAATAGCACCGCCCATTAAAATTTTAGATAAATACAAATAAAAATAGAGGAACTGCCAACTAAGCATAAGGATGAATGTGGTAGCTTCAATCTACTTTGCTATTAGGAATTGAAATTGATGATTGATGAGACATTTTATGACGACAATATGACTGCATGGACATTTTACATGTATAATTTTGTTGCCATTATCACATACATGGTTCGATTTCTATCTCTTCTTTAGTCTTAAATCTTCCATCTCCAATCTTTATTGACGACCCAAAAACTAAAAGAAGGTGCAAATGGAAAATTTCATATGAGGGAACGGATACCAATCTCTCTCACTTTTGCAGTCAGTAATATTCATCCACATGCGTAGATACGACTGTTCTAGAACATATGTATATGTAAATAGAGAGCATATAATCTGTTTATTAAATTTAGCAAGTAGCATCTACGTGGTTAGATATCATCAAAGAAAAAAAATTGCTATTCATTTGACTATAGATGTAATCATACATATATCAAAACAAATTAGTGTATAAAGATTTGCATTAATGAATTTTCATCCATCAGTCCACAAAGCATATGGATCACATCTACAGCAAGGAAGTAGAATAGAATGCAAAACAGAGAATTGATCATCATTATTTCTGGCCAAAAGCAGAGAAAACAATCCCCATATCCAAGATCAATTACCTCAAGACTTGTACAGCAAAAATTAACAGCCAGTCAGTATTAAACTCTTTTTATCTTTTCCATCTACCAAGATAACCATAACACATAACACCAGAGTAGTACAATACTTCGATCCAAACTCGGACATCTGCCTCAATCCCCATTTCCATGGAATGCTGCTCATAGAAATTCTGCCAACCACACGAAAATCAAATGCGACGTTTCTTTGGACGACGACAGCCATTATGTGGTTTTCTAGTCGTGTCCTCAATGTACACAACAGGATTGAAATCTCCTCGTGAATGAGTAAAGCCATCTTTGAAGGCCAAAATAGAATCCTTCTTTCTCCTAAAGTAGGAAAATCCGCTCACTTTCACCACGACTGATCTGATTTTCATCTGTTTCACTACCCGTCCCATATACTCAGCAGCTGCTTCACCAGTATATCGGCCAGGTTTATCTCCTTTAGCAGCCACTTGACCAGCAGAAACTGACATCTTTTTGTTCCCTTTATAATCCGTTAACGTGACATAGGAATTATTTCGCATCAACTTAATGTGGACGATATCAGCATTCGCCTCGAGTTGAGGAGGATTATAAAGTCCAAAAACGTTGCCTCTGCCTGGGTACCCTCCTTCCACATCGTCCAGAGGCCTAGGCATCCTTCCTGTGTCAAAACCTTGCTGATAATGAGGAGGTCCTCCATTTACACCGCTATTATGGAGTAATCCCTGAACATAGTTCATAGACATTGGACTCCTTCCTGCCTGATTTTCAAATGGAGGTTGCGCATTTAAACCAATTCTTCTTTCCCGAATTGATAACTGATCATAGCCCATGGATCTGAGATTCCTTCCTACCCCAATATCAAGTGAAGGTTTTCCAATTACACCATTTCCACTTTCTTGTGAAAACTGTTCATAGCTCATAGATCTATGACTATTTCCTGCGTCCACCTCTGGTTCTTCTTTAGAATGTATACAACTCCTGAAACTCAAAGCACAAGGCAAAGGAACATTCTCTGCCACCCTGACCAAGCCTAGTTTCATGCCCATGTTTCCCAAGATTGACGGCAAATGTGTGTCAATTTTTGGGCTACTCATTAGTCCTGCATAACAAGTTACAGAACAATTATCATAACAGAGAAGGCTGGAAGTATGAAACGAATTGTATTTTCAGCCACTCCGCCTTATCATTCAGAATCATGGTTGAAGGTGTTCCAACCCCGGGTATCCAAGAAAAATCTTAGATAGTTAGTCACTCTAATTCTCGGATATAGCTATCATATAACATTCCATAAAATGCAACAGAATTAGAACACGAGGGATTAGGAGTGGAAGCATTCAATTATACACAGTCAAAGGAACCTTATAACTCAACTCAAAGAAATCATCTTCCTTCGTGTCCGCCCCATTACAAAATTTCAATTCCTCCCAGTTCTTCAGAAACCAAAAAATTGCCTTTACAGACCGTTTTCATAGATGAGTCAGGCAAGATTTTACATCAGAATTTACAATAATAAACGAAGAAAATAAACCAACTAATGCAACATGCGCAGGTTCTGGAAAAATTTATCGAATATTTACCGCGCAAACACAAATAATTTAACACAAAGTCGAAGAAACTCCATTTCACATATCAGAATGCAATATTTTACAGCATCCAAAATTCTAGCATAAAAGGACAAGGTGGAAAAATACAGGAATACATCTAGAAATACACATCATGAACAAAAGAAGAGAAATGAAAGAAATCTGAAACTAACTGGAGGATTTTGTCGGGGTTGGTGAAAAGGCATGGAATTGCCGGCCGGAGACAGATCCACTGGCCCGAGACGCTTGCCGGTAAATGCCGGCCCGAACGACCGGCCCGAACAGAGATCCTTGTAACATTGATTTCGTCCTTGCTGAATGTTGAGAGTTGATTGAAGCGCAGAGGGATGCGATAAATTAGGGCAGAGGGTCCCTAATTTAGGGTTTCGATTGTAAAGAGATTTATGAAATGAATATTTATTTATCCCTGCAGTGTGGGGTGGGTGTGCTTACGGCGCCGTTTGAGCTTACTTTTTCTAACAACTAGTTTTACCCCTGCGTTGCACGTAAAATATTTAGGAAAGTAATGATATTTACGAAAGTAATGATCTCTTCGATCCACTTATATTTGTTATCTTTTCCTTATTTGATTGTCTTATTTATATTGTCAACCTCCAAATAAAAAAAATTTTAAATCAGTAAAAGTGATAGAATCTACCTATTTTCTATTATTTTACCCTTATTTTTAATATTTGTGTTGAATGGTCTTTTTATTATTTAAGGACTTTACTCATAAGTATTGTGTTTCCACTTTTAGGACATGACCCCATTATTTTTCTTACCCTTTTAAACTTACAATTACTAACACAGCAACATTGTGGGCCCTTATTCCACTTAAAATATATGTATTTAATAATTTCATAAAACTCGTGAAGCACTCCCATGCTTCACTTTTGGAGGACGTAGTACTAAATTAAACTCTTGTCACCCATCAAAATTCACTCTTAAGAGTAATATAGTAAAAAATTAGTATTCCTTACTAATTTGTTTTAACTCCATTTATTAATTTTTTCCTCAACAATATTTATTTTGGATAGTCTAATTCTGTTTTTTTTTTATTTTTTATTTAAATATCATATGAATAAATATAAAAAAGTTAACATATCTCAAAAAATGTAATTAATTTTATATTGGCACATATCAAATAAATAATAAACTTAATTTTATATATTCCCTCCATCTAAATTTACTTGCCCCATTTGGGTGCTGGCACGGAGTTTAAGAAATGCTGAAAAAGTATAGTTAGTGGAGGAAAAAAGACTTTGAGGGGTAGTGGGATAGTGTGCAATTAGTTTCTTAATTTTTTGATTAACAAAAAAACATCTCATATTCCACCTTCTTCCTTCTTCCTTCTTCTCGTCTCCTTCTTCCTTCTACTATTTTTATCATTTTTGGAAGCAATGTCTATGCAATGATGAATATCTACTAATATGCGCAACAAAACTGTCCATCTCTCTACATAAATCACCGCCTTCCTCCATCGATTTCCTGAAGGCGGCGCTCAGCTCCTCCGCCCTGTTCCTGATCTCCGCCCTGTTCCTGATCTCCGCCCCCTCCTCCGCCGACAACAACTTCTCCACCACACTCTTGATCGCCGCAGCATCCACCATGTCTTCCATCGCCGCCCACTCCCTCACCATCACACCGATTCTCAGAACCTCCGTCAGAAAAATAGCATTCAAAGGTTGATCGGTATGCATCGGCCACGCCACCACCGGAATCATAGATATTAAGCTCTCAAAGCACGAATTCTAGCCGCAGTGCGTCATAAACCCACGGTCGATCGATGAGCGAAAATCTCCATCTGCGCGCCCATTCTCTCACTATAATCCCCCTCTCCCTCACTCTCTCCTCGAACCCTACCGGCACCTCAACCTCCCTCGCCTTCCCGGAGAATATGTCCGCCCTATCCGCCTCCTTCACCACCCAAATGAAATTCTTCCCGCTCTGCTTCAGCCCCGCCGCCAGCTCTCCGGTCTCTTCATTTGTCAGTGAGATACTGCTCCCAAAACAAATGTACATCACAGATCTCGGAAAAAATTTCGCTCACACAGGCAGATTATTAATCTCCTCTTCCACAGCAAATGGCCGCCCCAAAAACTCATACAAAACGCAGAACAGATTCAGAGGAATAGAACTCTGTCACCTCCCTGCCGCCGCTGTAGTGGCGCCAGCCCAACCACCACAACTTCGGCGGCGCATCCTCCCCCTCCTCCTCCTCCTCTCTCTCTCTCTCCATCTCTGCATTCATCTTCTTCAATGCTAGTGGTGGTTGTTGTGGTTGCTATCGGAGGTGGTTCTAGTGGTTGCTATCGGGGGTGGAGGTTGAGGTTGCAGAGTTGGAGGGGTGGTGGTGGCGGTGGTAAAGAGAAGGGTGTGAGGGAGAGAGACACAGACGTAAAATGGGAGAGGAGAGAGAGTGATATACTTTGAAATAATTGGGTTATTTAATTTGCTAATTAAAATGGTAATGGGTTAATTGTGGCAAAGGGTAATAATAAAGCAAAAATAATAAGGGTATATGGGTCAAATTGTCAAAACAGGTAAAGTAAGTTTGGATACTTTTTTTAGGGTAAGTGGGGCAAGTAAATTTGGACGAGGGGAGTAATAAATAGAAAGAAACCAATTTGATCGTAAAATGGACTTTTCCACTTATTTTTATAAAACAAATCGGCCCACAATTTTGTTGCCCTATAGTATGAACTCGGTCCCTTTAATATGAAGCTCATGTACCACAGATAACAATTAATGCCGACTACCCTAAAAGTTTTAATAATTACTAATCGAACCCAGTATAAATATCGAAAAACACTACATTTCGTCAAAGCCTATGCGCCGCATGAACCCTAATTCACTCAGCCGCACACACTTTCACTTCCGATATCAAATCTTCGAAACAAAATCATCTTCTCCGGTCGAAACCTTTGCGCCGATCAATATACTGTAATTTGTAACCTTAGTATACTTATTCCTTTATTATATTTTTCATATGTGAACCATAGAAACATAGATCGATTGCGCTAAATTCAAATATCTGAAGGAAATGTGAAGATGTTATACGCACATCAGACAACACACCGCAAGAGATGAAGATCTAGGTTCTTTGTTATATCCTCTTCTATGTTTTAGTTTTCTACTTCATTTTTCCGGATCTAAATTGTTGTACATATTTTAAAGAGATACATAAATATCTTAAATTTTTTTAGTTTTTCGATACTTTTTTATTTTAAAAAATTACAAATCTTATTGTATTGTTATCTTAAAGCCATCTTACCAATTTACAGAAACATGGTTTTGGAATTTATATTTTCTTCTCTCCCTAGGGTTGCACATCTTAAGAATCTATGTGTGTTATAGATCGAACTTTATATCTACAGAACTAAATCTTTATTATCTTTAAAACATTTACTGATTTGCTGGATCCCTACTTTATGAATTCCATTTTTTAACACAAAAACTCGCATGCGACCTGCCGCCACCATGCGACCGGGCGTGTGGCACGTGGGCCGCACGCGCCTCACCCACGCGCTTTTTTTTTTTTTTTTAATTTTCCGATTTTTTTTTTTAATTTTCCGATTTTTCCAGTTTTCCAGTTTTCATTTTTTTTTTATTTTTTTTTTCAGATTTTATTTCATTTTTTTTTTGTTTGCCTCTTCGTTTTTTTGTTTGCCGTTTCATTTTTTAGTTTGCCGCTTCTTCTTTGGTCAAGATTCGAGCGAGGGGAGCCGAAGGCCTCGGAGCGAGCCGAAAAAGTCCAAAATGTTGCCCGCCGATTATCCTTATATTTGTAATCGGAGCGAAGGCGGAGCCGTAAAATCGGAGTCGAAGGCGGAGCCGTAAAATCGGAGCCGAAGGCGGAGACGAAAAAAAAACTGAAATTAAAAAAAAAAAAAAACTGAAAAAAAAAAAAATTGACCGGTCAACGGGTCAAACCCGAATTGACCGGGTCGACCCGGCCGGGATCCGGTCGCATGGATCCGGTTTCACTTGACCCGGTTGCACAGGAGATCACCCCATTTTTTAATAGATTCTTATTAGCGAATTTTCAGCGACATTTAAGTATACGTCATTCTTACTATATTTGTTTCATTCTATGTAATTAGTGAGATGTATAGCTACTAATTTTGTGTTTTTTCTCAGGAAATCTACCCCTAATTTTAATTTCAGATGAACACAACAAAAGGCAAATAAATAAATTACGTATTACATCTAATACATTGAAGTAAAAATTACTCTTTTATTTGAAACATATGCTCTTTTGATCTAAATTTTCTATACATAGCATAATATTTATTGTCTTTCTCTTTGCAGATCGTGAAATAATATGAAGAAAATATAGAGATATATTACTACACGGGATTGAAGAGCTGTGAAATACAAAATAGGTATCCTTAAATTCTTCATGTCATTCCATCGCAAATGACATGCCTGCATTTTCACCAAGGGAATTTTGTCGATGTTCTGCAAAAAAACAGCATATGGACTTGATTGAATATTTATCAAAAGCATGGTTGCATTTCGCACTGCCAATCTGTATTAGAAAAAGATTAGACATTTTCTTTTTCTTGACTGGATTTGTTGTTACGTAAATAACAAAATCAAGAAATAATTTACAAAGTATACTCCCTCCTTTTCAAAATCAACTTTTTAAGACTTTTTTACCTTTCGCAAAATTTAAGTCTGTTTAGACTCTTTTAACTTTTTCAAAATACTGTCTTTCTAGCATTTTTTGGCTCTTAATTCCATAAATGTTAAATCACCTCAAAACTCACATTTTTTCATTCTTTACTCATTTAAATTCATTTTTATTAGGGGTACTTTTAGCAAAAAGAGATTTTTAATGATTTGCGCACAATGATAGATAAACTTATATTTTTACTAAGTAGGGAGTATTTGATAACAAACCATCAGTTCTATACCAAATAAATGTTTCTGGTTTTGAGATATATCTTTAGCTGATTCTTAATATTCTGTGGACACAAAACAACATTAAAGTCGTACAACACTAAAGAAATAACTCTAAAAAAATAGTAGCACCATCTGACCTTACGGAGAGTAAGCTGCAAAACGTAAAAGAAAATAATGTGAGTAATTAGAAATTTTATTAGAACACTACTTATGTAAATTAAGACTTGTAATAAAAAGAATTGGAATTTAACTAAATATAGTAAATTGACGAAGCGATATCGTTACACTCTTCGCACAAATAATTTTATAAACATTTATTGCCCAACAAGATAGTAGTAACGGCAAGTGGGGTCAATCCCAAGGGACTTGGCGTAGATCTGCTCTTCAAATCGAACTCAATAAAAGGGGTTTTGACTACAATGTATCATGTAACTCAACAAGTAAAAATATCAAATAACAAAAGAGTTTGGATTGAGTTTTAAATCTATGATCTTAATTACTCATCACTCGTTCATTGATATTCAATTAACTGATCTCATCACTTGGATTAAGACAAAGATTAGTTTATACCCTAAAGGTTATGAAGTCACGATATAAACACACTTATCCTATGTCTATCCAATTATACAGATCTTGACTAGAAGGCAATATCTCCTCTCTTGATCAACAAAGTCACGAAGACACTTCAGTAACGATGCTGCCCAACAAGCATTAAGAATAAACAGACCCAAGACAGCCAAGAGGTAGGTCACTACCAACTGCTCTCCAACACTCTTTACCTTCTTGGGCACGAAAGACACTCTCGAGTTAAATCTCAATTCCTGTTAATGACTTAATATCAATATCTAGATGGTGATCAATCATACGTCAATATCAATTAAGTCTAGTATTATTCCTAAGTGTTTCGGAAACAAAATCGATTAATGAGCTAACACATTTAAACCTCACGACTTTAGAACGAGTAATTTACGATCACTTCATCTACATCCAACCCAAACGATAAATTTAGCTAGACATAATATTAAAAAAGATCACAAAATAAATAAAGGAAAACATACTTAACATAAACTGGAAACGGATTGCTGCCCAAAAACGTAGTCAGCAACCAGGGTCTTGGCTTCTAGCCAACAACTAAACTACTGCAGAAAATATAAAATGAACGAAAAAGTAAATTGCCCGTAGGACTTGTTTCTTCCTTACTTCCTCTCAAACTAAGAATGCAGAACTAGCTATGAACTTGAATAAAAACGTCCCGCATTACATAATGGAGTCGGCCATATATATAGGCGAAAGGATTAGGGTTGAGATAGTTTCCTTGTTGGTGAAGGATTCTTCCCATGCATATCACATCCGCTTTCTCTCTCATCCATGCAGCCACGATTCTTTTCCCTTGTTTGGTAGATATCTTCTTTGATTAGGTCCGGCTAGGATAAGGAAAGAAATATCCGATCCTTTTTTCCTTGAAGGAAAAGAAATCTGCTACTGACTCGACTCGCTTCTTGCCCTCGATATCTGCATCCTGGATTGCTTCCTGTGTAGACCAAGATCTTGGCTCCTCCGGGTATTCTGTTGGCTTCAAGGATATGGGGAGGTACTTCTTGACTTGTAGAGCATGTAAAACGTTGTTGCCCAGCTACAAGCCTCCAGTCCTATGCCCATTTGCATCGTATTGTCATTTCAGCATCTCAACAACAGATTTTCTACCGAATTTGCCCAACATCCCACCTGTTCTTCCCTGCACACCATCTCTCGACTTCGTGTCCTCCCAGACACACTTTGACTCGATAAAGACTAAAAACACAAGAAAAATACAAGAAAAAATAGACACAAATATGGGTTCATCATAAATGCCGGTCAACCTATAAAATTTTTAGTGCCCCAATAACCTTGAACTCATAAAGCTAATATTCATAGACTGTCCGAATCAGAATTTTCAGTCAAAGTAGTATTACTAAGTTATTATCCTTTAAATTTGCTACATGAGTACGTTTGTTATATACATTTCCTGAAACCAATACATTTTTTAATTTTAAATTTTACTCTAATAGCTGCTCTTCTTTCATGTTTTGGAGCTTTGGAGGCCATGGTTTGCATGTGGAATGGTCCATGAATAATTATGAATTTATATTTGCATATCTTTTTCTGCATAAAATCATGGTTACATCTTATATGAATTTCTGAAAGCAAACATTTCGATCATATATATACTTGCATAAAACTGATGGTGTTTGTTTTTTATCCAAATTAATAACTTGGTGTGCTCTTAAAAAACAGACGTTGTTGATGGAGGAATTGCAAGGATGCTCACCATTAATCATTTGCGAGCTCTGCTCCATTCTCAGAAGCTGCACATCAAATTTGAAGAAGTTAAAGAATCCATCTCAATGCATTTGTATATACAGGGGGAGAGAGCCGATGTTGTAATAGTTAAATAGGAAATTTATTATGTTCTAATAGATTAAGAAACAAACAATAGAGAAAGACAACCTGCAATGAAAGATTAAATAGTAAAAAGAGCAGAAAATAACGTATGATTAGGAAGAGAAGTAGGAACTAAGTGAAAGCTAAGCACATAAGAAGAAATTATTTCTGAGATAAATAAATGTTCCACCTTTTTTTAGAGAGAGAAAATTTAACTGTAGAAAATTCTTGAATATCAAGATGCTTATATAGAATAACATCAACTTTGGCTCCAAATAAAGCTGATTTTGAATTCAAATTTAGGCTCCAAGTTTTGGAGCCCATTTCTCAATCAAATCTCATTATCCAAGGGGTAAAACTAATATATAATTACTTTTCTAGTCAATGTATAGTCAATCAGTAAGAACAATGATAATTTCACATGCCAGACAGTTGTTTGTGGACTTAATTTATGTTTAGGCGGGAAAATAACATTCTTGTAAATAAGCTGAAAACTCAGCTTTTATGGTAGTATAGATTTCCTATTAAGGACTCTCATAGGCTAATATGTCATTAATATAAAAATTGAACTCACATGATAATATGACATTAATATAATTTATATTAGAGGCAAATTGTCATATGTCAATATTAATATAAAATTGTAACATGATAATATTCCATTAATATAATTTGTATTAATATAAAATTATATGTGAGAGATGGATGTATTATACTATACTTATATACTTAAAGAATTTACATGTTTGTTAATAATTAAATATAAGATTATAGATTATTCCACGATATGTTGTGGGAGATTACACAACACGGGATCCATCCCCGATTTATTTCCAGAGTAGAAAGGGGAAGAATTCTATGTTGTGTTATAAACATAGCAGATGGTGTCATGTATCACCACGACGCCATGTTCCTAAAATGATGTAATCAAATTAACAGCCAATTCCCACTAGGGATGCAAATGAATCGAATAGCAGTGTATTCGATTCAGATTCATGAACACCTCCAAAACGTTGTTCGCGGGCAGCAGGACTCATCCACGAAGAGAGTCGAGAGAGAGAGAGAGAGAGAGAGAGAGAGAGAGAGAGCAAGAAGGAGTGAAAGCAGAAGAAGAAAGTGAAAGTGATAGAGCGGCTGCAATCACCGCATAAGCGGGACCAAGCACGTTGCCGCCAGAAGCCCATATTTCTTCTAGAGAATATTAGAGTAAACCATAGACATTTAAAATTACAAATATATTAATATATTATAAAAAATTTATAATAGGTTGTCTAAAAGTAACTTTATATATATATTACAGACATAATTTATTATAAATATATTTTATTTTATATATAAATTTATGATATCGAATCGATACGGATATCAAATTGAATATCGTAAATATTAATAAGTATTTGAAAATTAATCGAATTAAACAAAATATTTGAATTTGAATACGAATATCAAAATTCGAATAGCAATCGTGAATCGAGTCAAAATATTTGATTTGATTTTCACCCCTAATCCCCACATCCTTTTGTTATTGTTACTTTTCTGAATCAATAATTAACAATGTTGTTGTAATTTAAAAGGTTCGAATAAAACAAAAAAAAAAAAACAAATAACACTATAATAGTGTTGTTTTTATTACTCCTAATTTTCTATTCTCATATATAAAACTCCAAAAAAAAAAATCAATAATAAACAATAACATATCCCACAAATAGAGATTCATTAGGCAAAGTGGAAAAGAATTATCACTAAGATATGTCTAAAAAAACAAATAACAGCGTTGTTTTTATTACTCCTAATTTTCTATTCTCATATATAGAACTCCAATAATAATAATAATAATAATAATAATAATAATAATAATAATAATAATAATAATAATAATAATAATAATAATAAGAGTAGAACGTTTTTTAGGACGGTAACTTTTACTGTTTTTCAATTATAGGCCAAAATTTTGCGGGCTTTCAATTTTAGGATAATATCTAAAATATTGATCAATTTTAGGACAATATCTAAAATATTGATCAATTTTAGGACAAAATTGAGCCCGATCGGGCTAAGTCGCACTTCACTCTCACGTGAACTCAAATCTTCGGCCCGATTCTCACTTAGCTGCCAACTAGGTGGTCCATTCATCAATTGTATATATTATTATTACAAACAAAAATCAATTATTCACCCTACAAAGTAAATTCGTCCAGAAAAAGAAAACAAAACCACACCGCAGCTGCCCCAAGAGTCGATTATATCAATTACATTTAGTTTGGGCAGTAAAAATTCTGATTTGCAATCGATTGTGACTAGGGTTCTTCAGCTTTGGGGTGGTTGTTGTGTGTTTTTGTTTTCTTTTTCTGGACGAGTTTACTTTGTAGGGTGAATAATTGATTTTTGTTTGTAATAATAATATATACAATTGATGAATGGACCGCCTAACTGGCAGTGAAGTGGGAATCGGGCCAAAGATTTGAGTTCACGTGAGAGTGAAGTACGACTTAGCCCGATTAGGCTCAATTTTGTCCTAAAATTGATCAATATTTTAGATATTGTCCTAAAATAATTGATTAATATTTTAAATATTGTCCTAAAATTGAAAGCCCGCAAAATTTTGGCCTATAATTGAAAAATGATTAAAATTACCCTCCTAAAAAAAACCTTTTCTCTAATAATAATAAACAATAACATATCCCACAAACCGAGATTCATTAGGCAAAGTGGAAAAGAATTATCACTAAGATATTTCTAAGTTTAATTTTGCCAACTTTAATTTCTGGTTAACCAATTCATGTCAAAATTCAGCTTTAGATATTCTATCTACTTTTTTCCCGAATTTACCACAGAGGCGCCGAATTTTTTTATTGCAGTTGCTGTAGTATATGTGTTTGGAAAGAAAGAGAGGGGGAAAAAAAAAAATTAATTAGGACTATTGCGTTTTTATATTTCAACGGCGTCGTAGTGAAGTGCTGAGAATATGTGGTAATAATCGATACACATCATAGCACTTGATCAGTTGAATGTTACATTTTGAGTTTAATTAATTTATTTTCCTTAACTTATTAGTACGTGGACTATATAATAAAAGAGTAATGATATTCGGTCACACTGTGGCCAGCCACACGCGTAAAAAAAGGAAAGTTGACTGTAAAAATAGAAATAATCACATTTTTCTCTTAGGGTTTATGCATCCCAATTAGGATATATTTTCATTTTCAAAACTTATATTACCATTTTAAGCTTATGTGGTCGGCCACACTGTGGCCAAACATCATTACCTGTAATGTAAAAGGGTAAATATGAATATTTTTTATATATCACTGGTACTAAATTTTTGTTTTCTATATTGTAAAAATTCACAGCCATCATCATCAATGTACCCTGAATAAAGTCCTATCTTGTATGCAATAATTTATAAATCACACACTGCAAAAAAAAAAAAAAAAAAAAAAAAAAAAAAAACTATAATGTTCTTTTTTTTGGTAAATAAAGATTTTTATTAACCAAGTGAACGTTTTGGGACAAACGAATACAAACCAATAAACCCCAAAGACTACAACACAGCTCTATAGCTTAAGAAAGAAGCATGCGGCTGAGTTGGGTATCTTTCCTGCAGCAACTAGCAATGGTGAGTTGGCTCTCTCGAACAACCTGCTTTCAACCCACATTACCTCCTCGAAACACTCTATTGTTACGTTCTCTCTAGAGATAGTAGATGACCACACTAAGAAGAACTCTAAATAGCTTCTACTTCCCCGTATTTGAGCGACAATGAGCTATCATAATTTGCTTTTCATTCTCCCATGCTCCAGTCACTCCATTCATGCCCCTTCCTCCCCTCCCTCCCCCCTCCATTTCTTTATTTCAGTCCACACTTTTGCTGAGTAATCACAACGAAAGAAAAGGTGATTTTAAGTCTCCTCCTCCTGTCCACACAACTTGCACACTTGATCTATTTGCATACCAAATCTTGCAAGCTTATCACAAGTCGTGAGCCTCCCCAGTATTAGAAGCTAAGTTATAAATAAGCACTTGGGAGGAGCCATGTTCCTACATATCATTTTGCTCCAAGAAACTCGTTGAGCAGTACCACAAAGAGCCACATATAATCTGCGAATAGAGAATGCATCATGAGATAACATACTTTTACCCATTGCATGGGAATAAAGGATCTCTCTAGACTCCAAAATTTTTCTCACAACCCACGATGCTTGTGTAGGAATCCTCAAGGTAACAATATCCTATCCTTTCACATAATACTCATGGATCCATTTTATCCAAATCTTATCTTTTTTCAAAGCCTCATTCCATAAGAGCTTGCAGATAGCCACTTTATTCATGTTGATTAGGTTTCATCCTCCTGCATGTTTGGGGAGATAAAGATGCTCCCATGCTACAAGCGCCGTTTTGGAGACTCCTGAACCACCAGTCCATAAGAAAGTTCTCCAGGCTGTTTGGATGAGCTTTACCACTTTCTGATGGATTATAAAGACCTGACACCAGTAGGCTTGCATCCCAAAGAGAACTGACTTAATTAACTGAATTCTACCAGCATAACTCAATAGTTTAGAAGCTCAACAATCCACTCGTGCTAATATCTTCTTGATCAGAGGTTCACATTGAGAAATAGTAAGCTTTATAGTAGACAATGGAACTCCAAGATATTTAAAGTGAAGCTCACCTTTCACCATTCCCAGATCATCAAGAATCAGTTGTTGCATATGATGTGAAACCCCTCCAAAATATAAACAACTTTTGGCCTGGTTTGCTGTTAATCCAGAAGCATCAGAAAACTTCATAAAAGCTGTGAAGAGTTGCCTAACTGACTGAATATCACCTCTGGTAAAGAGTAGGAGATCGTCAGCAAAACATAATTGAATTGGCTCCAGTTTTTTGCATCTTGGATGAAAGTGAAAGTCTGGATTATATTTGCGTTCCAAGAGGCATCTGTCTATATACTCCATACTAACCACGAAGAGGTATGGGGATATGGGATCCCCCTATCTAAGCCCTCTTCTTGCAGAGAAAGGTTCTGTGACCTCCCCATTCACATTAATAGCATAGCTAACAGTAGATACACATGCCATAATCTATCCAACATATCGATAATGGAATCCCAATCCTAACAGCAGGTGTTTTAGGAAAGGCCATTCCAAAGAATCATAAACTTTTTGAATGTCAATCTTGAGCATGCAACGGGGAGAGATACCTTTTCTAGAATAACCTTTAATCAATTCATAACTAAGAAGGATATTATCAAATATATGCTTTCTTTTGACAAATGCAGACTCATTAGGGCTCACCACAACATCAAGCACCCTTTGCATTCGATTAGCTAAGACTTTAGAGATGATTTTGTATAAAACAGAGCAACATGCTATAGGCCTGTACTCTTTGACTGCACTAGATTTAGAATTTTAGGCAGCAAGGAGATAAGAGTATTGTTGATAATTCTAGGCATAAAACCTGTACTAAAAAATTGCTTAATAGCATTAGTTACCTCATTTCCCACAACTCCCCAGGCTGCTTTAAAAAAGAATGCATTGTATCCATCCACACCTGGTGCCTTGTTTGAGCTCATGCTAAAGAGAGCTTTCTTTATCTCTGCACAGGTAATTTCACTGCATAGAAACTGTCTATGTTCAGTCTCAAGAAGAGGCCCTCTCTCAATAATGCATCTATCTGCCATTGGAATGTGGGTGGCAGCACTCTCCATTAGTCTCATATAAAATCTTCTAATCTCCTCTTTAATCTGAACTTGAGAAGTACACCTTACCACATCACTTGTAACCAACATTTTAATAGCTTTCCCTGTTTGCCTAGCCTTAGCATAGGCATGAAAAAATTTTGTATTTGAATCACCAAGTTTGGTCTAATCATTTCTAGATTTTTACTACCAAATATTTTCTTCTATTTTACTCCATTTATCCAGTTCAGTCAGTATCTCCTTTTCACTTCCGATGTGAGCCTCATTGAACTTATCTATCATCAAAAGTCTTTGAGTTCCAGTCAGTTCCTCTCTCAGCTGCTGTAACTTCTCACTTATATTTCTATAGTGGAGATTGTTAAGCATCTTCAGAGGTCCTTTGAGCTGCTTAACTTTGAACCAGACATTCAGCAACCCATTTTCATGTTTATAGTCATTCCAAGTGCATTGAAGGAGAGGTTTGAAGTCTTTATGTTCTGCAAGAACATTAAGGAACCTAAATGGAGTATTCTTAATGTCATCTGCCACTTCAAAGCTAAGCAGTAGTGGACAATGATCAAAGATGCCTCTCTCCAAGACTTCCACAACTATAGAAGGGTACTCTCTTAACCAAGCAGTGTTAACAAGACTTCTACCAAGCAAAGAATAAATTCTAGAACTACCCTCCTGATTATAACACCAAGTGAATGAATCACCAATCATTCTCAATTGAGAAAGCTCATTTTGCTGTATACATGCCTTAAAATCTCTAGTATCAGATTCTGTAACAGGGTTTCCTTGTATTCTCTCTTCAGGACTCAACACTGTATTGAAGTCTCCTCCAATTAACACAGGTTCATCACACGAACTACAGATAGAAGATATGAAACTCCATAGATCTTTCCTCAGGTGTATTATATGCATATAGACAACAATAAAATGAAAATATTGACCAGAGAGGATATTATGGATCACACAGTGGATACCTTGTGCATGCTCATGCTTCATAGTAACATCTACTCTCCTAGGGTTCCACCCTATCCAAATTCTCCCTTTAACAACATGTGAATAATTGTGGATAAATTCCCATTGTTTATTAATCTTCTTAATAGTCTTCTCAAACTTACCAACTTTCACTCTAGTCTCAAGCATTGCAACAATATCAATGTGCTTATGTTGCAAAAAGAGTTTCAACTCTTTTTAATTGAGGGGCTTATTACAGCCCCCCACATTCCATAGAACAAGCTTCATGAAGAAACAAAGGGGAAAAGGTCCCCGCCCTCTAGTTCACTTTCATTCTCATGTTCATCTGCTTTATCTAGAATTTGATAAGTATTCGCAACCTGCATGGAAGGTGTATTAGTGCCTCTCACTACTTGACTGAATGTTCTTTTGGAAACAGACCAACCCTCATCTACTGAATTCTTCTCAACCGGAGGCTCTTCAACACCTTGGGGAATAGCTTTTGGCACCCATTGTTGTTTCTGCTGAATATGCTTCTTCTTCTCCAGTGCTAAACAATCATGTCCAGCAGCTTGACACACTTTACAAAATTTAGGAACGCATTCATATACAACTTTCTATTCCACTCTCCTTCCCTCTTCTCCTTCAATCTGAATCACATGTTGTAATGGCTGAGAAATATCAACTTCAACTAACATTCTAGCATACGAGATCCGATGTTGATTAGTGGTAAATTTATCAGTGCAGATAGGTTTCCAAGTACATTGCCGATTCTACTAAGAGACTTCATACCCCAGCAGTTAAGAGGCAAATTTGGGAGCTGGATCCAAAGAGGGATCTCTCTTAGCACCTCTTTTTCAAAACAAAAGTTCGATTTCCAAGCCTTCACAACAGCTGGTCTATTGGCAATAGTATGAGAAATCGCATACAGCACAGAATTACGATCATACATGCTTTGGAAATGAACCACAAAATATCCTTCAACGTGATAAAAAATCTCAGGAGTTTTCACTAGGCATTGCTTTTTCAAATAGGTATTAAAATATTTGATCGTGGGTGTAGTGCCTATCACGTAGAGGATAATAGCATTCTCCCATTTGCGAGCTTCAGATTCAATATCATCTTGTTTTAAACAAGCTACATGGATGCCATCTTCAATAGTAGGAGCAATATAATCCAATTTCATACCTCTGTTAACTGGTGCGGGGGATGAATCTGTATCAGTTGGGTTCTCATGAGTCTTCTCCATCTCCAGTCGCCTTTGGATAGATCCACGAGCTTCAGCTCGTGCCGATGATTCTGCACCTTCAACAATAGGAGGAGGTACTGTTCCATTGCTGTGATAGCGAGAAGAAGAATTATTATCACGATTCACCTTCTGAGCTTGAAAATTCTCCTTCTCTCCCATGGATCCAGTTGGAGTAATTCGGATTCCCGGATTGGTCGCCGAAATCTTCCTAGGTCTGCCTCGTTTCCTAGCCTTCATCGGAAAGCGCACGTTAACCAGATTTGCTATCGTGCGCCGAGAGAACCTTGGCTTGTACGAAAAGCGAGCTCGTCGATAATAGTTTAAAAACCATTGATGGTCCCGAAACGAGTTACTGGTGTATGGGGGGGGGGGGGGGGGGAATACACCAGTTAGGATTTAAAAACTTAAACCTGAAAAATCACTTCAACTGAGTGAAAGAGGACTCAGTTGGAATCTCACAGCTGAGTAAGCGACCTCAGCTGGAAGAGTGAGGTTGTGCGGAAAATGGTGGAAAATTATACTCGTTAAAAACAACTCACGCAAAACAGCTCGGTTGGTCAAGAACCAAAACAGCTCGGTTGAAAATGTGCAAAAGAGGTTTGTATGTCAGTTAGATTGATCAGATAAAAATGCAGATGCAACTGAATAAAAACAAACACGAATACACAGGATTTAACGTGGTTCGGAGATAATCCTCCTACGTCCACAGGGAGATGTGAATCTTCACACCTCAGTCCAAGTTCTTCTGGAAAGAACCACTCAGCTTACGCGGGCTGAGCAACCGTTAAGGATAAGTTTGCGGGTACTTATCGACCTTACAGTTTAGTTTCCGGGCACTAAACAGCCTATGTCAAGTTTGCGGGTACTTGACGACCTGACTACTCAATTACAGGAAGAGTAAGGTCCTAGCACACTTTTTAGGGTGTGAGATAGGGTGGGATTTCCAACTACAGCTCGATCACGAATGAGAGCTGGATCTAAGGCTTGAACGAATAAACACTCAAACTAAGATCTAAGACAGATTTTCACTCTATGAACCCTCAGCTACTAATGTTCTATCACTCTTGAACTCTCAGCTGCTGATGTTCTTAGAATAGGAGTTTAGCAGATTTTTCTTTCGCTTGTGATTGAACTTTTTCTCTCTTGCTTCAGTTTGTCTCGTGTGTCTTCTCTATATCTCTCGAATGAGAGAATGCCTCTATTTATAGGCGGAGAGAATCAACTAGCTGTTGGAGGAGCAGTTGATCTCTGATCGGTTGATAGCGATGGCTTGTCTCTCATCTCTGCAGACTTTCTCGATATGGCATCTGTGCTCTTCTGCTTTCCATCTGAGACAGCCTTGTGTTGGGCCAGATGGGGTAATGACTGAACGGTCAAACCCTCATGTGACTTCCTTTTGAAATTCAAATCTTAACCTTTCTGACAGTCAACCTCGGTTCGTCGGTTGAAAGTCTTGATCTTCATCTGAGTGGTCTTCAGCTGATGTTCTGAACTGTTGGACTCTCAGCTGACTTTGAACTTCAAGCAGTTGATCTTCTTGTTCGAGTTCTACAACTGAGGTTCTGAAACTGAACACTTAGTTGTCTTCCTTATATTTACTCAGTTGGGTTTGAACCCCCAGATGACTTTCCTTTTCATCTGATGTTCTCTTCCTTTCTACTGTTTCTCATCTGATGAACGCTCAGTTGGTTTCCTTCACAACTGATGTTCTGAAGACTTCCCCTTGTTTGCATCTGAACATATGAACTCTCAGTTGTCTTTCTTCACAACTGATGTTCTGTCTGAGTGACGCTTTGTTGCCATCTTCAGCTGGAGACCTGTAAAGATAAAATCTTAACTTTGCTCAAACAGCGAGCCTAAATTCTAACATTAGGTTCTGGCAACATCTACTCGGTTGGGGTCAGTCGGTTTTGGAATTCATCAAAACTTATACTAATAAATTTCTCAACAATTTCCCCCTTTTTGATGATGCCAAAACCACTTACAACTTTAAACCACTATTGATCTAATCCTCTCTGACTGACCTAAAATCTCAGCTGAAATTCTAGACAGTCTATAAGATAAAACATCAAAGGGTTAGAACAGTTATAACATGATATTGAAAGACTTTTTGATTCAGAGCTTGGACAATGAGGAATTGTTCATCAAGGTGAATCGTATTATATACTTTGAAGTTTTTGTTACAACTGAAGGTTACAGGGTTAAGCACAAAACAGATAAAGATACAACAGTTGCTTCAAAAACTACAACATCCAAAAAAAACTTCATCAGCTCAAAAACTTTGACAGCTTAAAAATACTGTTGACCGTACTTGTTGAAGATACGGTTAAAGATCTCCTTCTTCGCTTCCGACTCGATCCCAGTGTTGACGCCATGTTCCTTGCAGACTTGCCTTGCCTCAGCCATGATCGTATTTCTGTTTGGCGTGCTCGTGCCTTTGATCATTGGAGGGCGGTATCTGCACATCTTCGGAACTGGAACGGTGTTGGGATCAAGCTGAGCATTCAGCATAGCTCGCTTGAACTGACTGAACATTCCAGGGTCTCCAGTTCTGAGTTCCCACAGGGCTTCCTTGAAGGCTTGCCTTGGGTCTTCAGTCGAGTAGACTTTCCTGTAATAGAAGTCATTGACAAACTCATGCTTGAACTGCTCCCAGTCATCGTTCCACTCAGCATTCATCCACTTGTCAACATGTGGATACCGAGACGGGAGCGGAGCATCCTTCTGCAGTTGGCGCGTCGACTTCCTAGCCTCAGCCTTCATCTAGTGCTTGTTGATTCTTCGCACACTCCGGCTGGCTTTATTCCTGTCGACGTTCTTCTCTACCTTAGCGAGCTCCTTCTCGAACTTGGCCACCTTCTTGGCCTGATCGGCAACGAACTTCTTGATCCAGGAGGGATTCAAGTACTTCTCCTTTGACTCCCTCATAGCTTTGGCAGCTTCGATACAGTCTTCAACAGATATTCCTTCCGTCAAGTTCTGCTTCGAGCTCGGCCGTAAGCTCGGCTACGAGGTCGTGGGAGACTTCCAGTTCAGACTGCGATCCTTCAGCTGGCACTCCTTCCCCTTCAGATTGCTGGAGAACAGCTTTCCCTCGTCCAGCAACAGCTGCTGGTTCCTTGTCTTCCCCAGCTGCTGGCTCCTTATCTTCTCCCTTTTTGGCATCATCTAAAAGGGTGGCTACAGTGCCATCCAGGGAGGTCAACTTGGCTTCAGCCTGTTGAACTCGGGAAAACAGCTCGTCAACAACATCCTTCTCAGCTACCTTCTTGGCCAACTCCAAGTCTTGGCGCTCCTGCTCAGCTCGCTGCACAGCTGCAAAGGCCGCAGAGACCTCTTTGTGGAGGGAGACAAACTCAGCTCGGAAAGAGGCGAACTGAGACATCCACTCCTGGTCCTGAGTCTGCTGGGACTTTGCGAGGTCAGATTCAGCAACGGTCTTGAACACGTTGAAATCCGAGCTGAGGCTCTGAACGGCCTTCCTTAGAGCCGAGACCTCCGAGCTGGAAGAAGTGGAGAGGTCTTCGAACTTGTGCTGCAGAGAAGAGGAGAGGTGTTCTAGCTGATTCTTCAAGCTGGCATTTTCTGCCATCAGCTGCTGCATCCTGTCAGCTTCCTCCACCTTGCTCAGCTGGATCTTGGACAGCATCTTCTGCCTCAGCTGGTTGACCCTCTCCGAAATTAGCTCGCAGATGGCGTCGGTTGAGAGAGCTGGCTGATCGGAGGGTCCGGGCAGAAGCTGTGGTTGTGGCTGGGCAGCAGGCTCCGAGACAACCATGGCAGATCGGCTGACGAGGTAGGCCTTGAGCTTGTCTTCTTCTCTCTTGGCCGCCTCATCAGCTGCGTCGACGTCGTCCATGCAGGAGGCATTTTTGGCTAGCATCTCGTCAAGAAACTGAACAGCTCCAGGATTGTTGCACAGATCCCTGGTGTCTGTCCCTTCTTGGATGCTCTTGTCCAGACGTCGTCGTAGCACAGCCACCTTCTGGTTGTAAGCTACCTCCATGTTTTGGTAGTCGAAGTATTCCCTCAGGTTGGACTCTTCGACCTTCAACTTGTCCCAACCATGGATCCTTAGGGTTTCCTCCTTGACGTACCAGTAGCTGAATATGACGCTGAACTGGTAGAGCAGTTCCGTCCCGAGTACGGCAAAGACGGACATTGAGTCTTCCTTCATATTCAGCCAGGATTGCCTGGCGGTTGGCTTCTTCATCGATTGGAGGGGGTTCGATATCGAAGGTTACAGGTTCGATGGTTTCATCAACGTTGGCCGAAGGAATGGTCACAACGTTGGCATCGAGCGAGAGGCTCGGACTATTTGACTGAGGACCAGTTGAGAGAACTGGATCCTCTTTAGGTAGTGAGTCGGCTGGCTCGAGGGTTTCTTCAGACTCAGGTGGGTTTACCTGGCTGGCATCAGCTCTAGTTTGACTGTCGTGGGACTCCTCAGATGAAGAAGAATCATCTGAGGAGGAGCTGGAATCCTCCACTTGGATCTCCATGTCTTCAGCTGCTTTCTCCTGACGCGGCTGAAGAATGAATCCAGCTGGGTCAACCGATTGACTGGATTCGATTGACTCCTTTGCCTCAGCCGGCTTGACCAACACTGGACTTGTTGTGGATGGTTGAGCCACTGGCTGGATGATCCTTATCCTTGGCCTCTTCTGCAGAGGTTCCTCCTCTTCCTCCTCTTCATCTTCTTCCTCCTCAGCTACCTCCTCCAGCTGGCGCTTCGCCGGCTTGGTCCTTGAAGGCCGGCGAGCTGCTGACTCCACAGCTGGCTTGGGGGCACCCTTGGGGGTGTAGACAGCCTCCACAACATCCCTGGCTTTCTTAGCTGAGGTGAATAGCGATAGCTTGCTGACTGGAGTGTCCTCACTTCCTTCCCATGTCAGCGGCAGTCCTTGTGTAGCTTGGAGGATGAGGGCAGAAATCTTTGTTCCAAAGTTGAGTGTCCCCTTGACACTCAACAGCAGTTCTCCGGACTCAGCTGTTGTCTCGGAGATTTTCTGCTTCTCCATCATCAGTTGGCTTTCCAGATATCCCAACCAGTCGACCTGGTGCAGCTCTTCCAGGGCCTTCTGCTGCTTGAGCTTAGGACGGCTTATGTCACCGAAGGCTCCACCATATGCGAAGGCGCACTTGGAGATTACGTCGAAGAGAAGTCGGTGAGCTGGCTTCAGCTTCGTCCTCTGCATGCTCCCCTTCAATGGCTCGGGAACTATGAGGGTTGTTTGAAGGAAGGTGTCAGCTTCTTTGTCAGTGAAGTTCCCCAGCACATCTGAGGCTTCGCGGTTTCTGGGGATGAGCTTCTCCAGCTCCTTTGACACCTTTATCTCCACGACTGAGTCTTCTACTATCCGGGAGATTCTGTGGTGTTGTTTGCACGGGATGATCGTGACAAGCCCGTCTTCTGCGACTCGTTGTAGATTTCGGTAGAAATGTACGACCTGCTTCCTGAGCAACAAGGCCGGAGAGAGGGTTGCCCAGTCAAGCAGATGGTGGTCGGAGAGGATGGCGGCGACGGGAGCAAGCTCAGGCTAGGAGAGAGCCGCTTTGGATAAAATTTGTTCGAAATGAATCTTCGACATCACCATGTCGAACGATTCCTGGAACGTGGCAGGCTCTGTGGAGACCATCTTCTTAGAGGCTTTGGATTTGGGCGCCATCTCGACTCGATATATATGCAAAGAAGAAGGAAAAACTTTACTGAAAATGGTGAAACAAGATTTGAGAAGATGATGAATAGTGAGTAAAGATATGCACGAAAGAGAAGGTAAGGATCACTTCCTGATTTGCCGTATTATACAATCTTTGACTCGGATAAAATCAACGGCTAGGGTTAAATCGCGCGTATTTATCAAGGGCTGTGATTTCGCGACTGTTGGGTAATTTTGACTGATATACCACGCGTGCGAGTGAGAAGGTGAATAGTTTAGGGTGTCAGCCCAGTCGCACTATAAAGTAAGGCTATAGGTGTTCAGCCAGACTTTACATTAAATGCGATATGATGGCTTGTTTAGTCTAGCTAACATGTTCAGGAATGTTTGAATTTATTTCAAACATTCTCATTTAATATCATAACACCTTCAGTCATAAATGATACCTGGCAGCTGATGTCGATATCAGCTGTATACCTCAGTTGTGCTCCTCAGTTGCCGCATACCATCAGCTGACTCGAGTTCGTCTGTTCAGCTGACGTTTGATGTTTTCAGTTGGCATTTCGCATCTGAGATTCTCCCTTTATCTGAGCTTCCCTTTTCATCTGAGCTTCCCCCTTAAATAGATATCTGATTCTTCAGCTCGGATGGATCCTTATCAGCTCGGATGACTCTTCATCTCGGATGACTCTTTAGGTCGGATGAGTTTTTAGCTCGGATCCAAGAGTCCTAGAAGATCACACAGCATCTTGAATCGGGCTTCAGGAAGAGGTTTGGTGAATATGTCAGCTCTCTGAATCTCAGTTGGGATCTTCTCCATGGACACATCCTTCTTCTCAATATGATCTCGGATGAAATGATGACGAATATCGATATGCTTAGTCCGAGAGTGGTGAACAGGGTTCAGAGAAATAGCTATAGCACTCGAGCTATCACAATGAATGGGAACCTGTCCAGTTGAGACTTCATAATCTCTCAGCTGTTGTTTTAGCCACAATACTTGCATGCAACAGCTTCCGGCAGCCATATACTCTGACTCGGTTGTCGAAGTAGCAACACACGCTTGTTTCTTGGAGAACCATGAAATCAGCTTGCTTCCCATGAACTGACAGTGTCCAGACGTAGACTTCCTATCCAACCGATCTCCTGCTAGGTCGGCATCTGAGTATCCAGTCAGCTGGATATTGTCATCAGTTGGGTACCACAACCCAACATTGACAGTTCCCTTCAGATACTTAATGATGTTCTTTGCTGCCAACATGTGTGCTTCTCTTGGTTGGACTTGAAAACGAGCACACACTCCAACTGCGTATGAAATGTCTGGTCGGCTGACAGTTAGATAGAGCAGCGAACCGATGATCCCTCTATACTGGCTGGCATCAATGAGCTTTCCCTCAGCTCCTGGTTCGATCTTCCAGTTCGTGTTCATAGGGATCTTCGTTGTCTTACTTGTCTGCAATCCGAACTTGGTGATGAGCTCCTTTGTATATTTGGACTGGTTGATGAAAATCCCTTCACGTGACTGCTTCACTTGTAATCTAAGGAAATAATTCATCTCGCCCATCATTGACATCTCGAACTTTTCCTTCATAAGATCGGAGAATTTCTTGCACAGCTCCTCCGACTTGGAGCCGAAAATGATGTCATCGACATAAATTTGCACGACAAGTATATCTTCTCCAACTTTGATGGTGAACAGAGTTTTATCAACTGAACCTCGTTTGAACCCCGAGTCCAGAAGAAATCCACACAGAGTGTCATACCATGCCCTTGGCTCTTGCTTTAGACCATAGATAGCTTTCTTCAGCTTGTACACTCTTCCATCTCCAGTCTCAAAACCAGGAGGCTGTTCAACATATACATCTTCTTTGATATCTCCATTGAGGAATGCACACTTCACATCCATCTGATATACTTTGAACTTGTGATGTGCGGCATAAGCTAGAAAGATCCGGATGGCTTCCAGCCTTGCAACTGGTGCAAAGGAATCTTCAAAGTCAATTCCTTCTTGTTGGCAGTATCCTTGAGCTACCAACCTTGCTTTATTCCTCACAATGAATCCAATGGCGTCTCTCTTATTTTTGAAAATCTACTTCAATCCAATCACCTTGACACCATTTGGTCTTTCTACCAACTCCCATACACAGTTGCGTAGAAACTCATTCAATTCTTCTTGCATAGCTGTTGTCCAGTGGACACAGTTGAGAGCTTCCCCAACATTCTTCGGTTCTGGAATATCAGCTACAAAGCAAGAAATCATGGCAACATCTCCAGCTTGCTCGAACTCTTCTAGAACTGCCAATTCCTCAGCATATTGGGCATAAGTGTTGGAATCTTCCTCGGTTGATTCTGGATTTGCAACTCTGCTCCGTGTGCGCACACCCTCGGTTGGATCTCCGATGATGTCGTTGGTGGAATGAACTTCATACCATCTTCGGTTGCGTCTTCCTTCTTCTTCCAACTGTGGCTGTTCAGAAATCTGAGTTGGAGTCTTCAGAGCTGGTGATTGATCAGCTGTTGAGTCTGGATCCTCAACATTAACAATAGTTTGAACTGAGCTCGATTGGGCATCGGATGCTGATACAGTTGGAGGGGCATCAGCTGAAGTTCCCCCTTGGGACGAGCTGAGGTCTTCGCATTCATCTTCAGAGGAGTATGGATCCTCATCCTCAGTTGCCCATATTAGAGGTTCAGCTTGGTTCTTTTCCCGAAGTGCTTGCGATCTGGTGAGAACTGGTAGAACAACTGGATCCGCGTGTTGTTCCTTTACCTGTTCCCTGCACTCAAAGGTAGATTCATCAAAACTAACATGAGGTGTTATTTCCACAACACGAGAACTGTTGTTGAAAACTCTATATGCCTTGATCCGAGCTGCATATCCAAGAATTATGCCCTTCGAAGCTTTGGCATCAAAAGTTTTCAACTGAGTCTTCCCATTGTTGTGAATATAACACTTAGATCCAAAAACACGAAAATAAGAATTATCTGGCTTTCTGCGTCTCCACGGCTCGTAGGGCGTCTTTCCCAACCGCTTGGTGAGAAGAGATCGATTCTGAGTGTAGCATGCTGTGTTGATCGCTTCAGCCCAAAATCTCTTTGGCAGTGCTGAGCTTGCTAACATGGATGTGGCTGCATCCTTCAAAGTTCTATTTCTTCGCTCAGCTACGCCATTCTGTTGTGGAGTACGCGCGGCTGATGTCTGATGGGTTATGCCATTCTTTTCGCAATACTCAATGATGGTTTCATTTAGAAACTCCGTTCCACGATCTGATCGGATAGATATGATCTTTATCTCTTGTTGGTTCGATATCCGATCCATCAGCTTGGGCAGCTCATCTCGGGTTTCACTCTTGTGGCGCATGAAGATGGTCCACGTATATCTTGAGTAGTCATCAGTTACAACCAATGTATATTCGTTTCCATTAATGCTGTTTGGTGTAACTGGCCCGAAGAGATCCATATGGATCAGCTGCAACACTCGGTCGGTTGAGGGAGTTGACTTCAACCGGAAGGAGGTTCTAGCGAGCTTTCCCAGCTGGCAAGCACTGCAGATGTGTGTTGTTGAAAACACTCAGTTAGGTATGCCTCTTGCATGTTCTTGTCTGACTAGTCGGTTCATCGTCTTGAAGTTCAGATGGTTGAGCCTTTTGTGCCACAGCCAGCTCACATCCGAACTACTCTTTGATAACAGGCAAGTGTCAGGGAGGCTGCTGTTCCAGTCAGCGTAGTATACATTCCCTGTTTGAGATCGATTTCCCAACAATATCACCTGCTTTGATCCGACATCTTTAACTCTGCAACCCTGTGCATCAAACTTGACAGAGAAACCATTATCACAGAATTGGCTGATGGAGAGCAGGTTATGCTTCAATCCATCAACATGAGAGACATTAGAAATTGAAACATGATTGGTTTCAAGGGTACCGTAACCTCTGGTATAACCTTTTGAGTTATCACCAAAAGTAACTGATGGACCTTCTTTTTCCACGAAACTTCCAAGCAAATCCTTTAGATTCGTCATGTGTTTCGAGCATCCACTATCCATCACCCACATTGTTGCAGACGCCTTCTTCTTCCTCAGCTGTTTCTCCTGTACCTGCAAAGAGAAACTCGCTTAGGTCCCCAATTTCAGTTGGGTCCTGGAGGGTTAGAACCAGTTTCCGCTGGAACTGTGCGTCGCTTTTCCCTGTAAACTCGGATGAATTTATCATTCCAAATTACTTTTCCTTCATCATCAACTATAACAACACCTCGGTTATCCTTAGGCTTGTTGTTAGTAGTGATGTTCTGTTTCTTGGGAGGAGTTGGATTTCTCCTATGTTGAGCTTTAGGAGGTGAGGCTTTCCCCCTGTTTTGATGGCGATTCTTATTCTGTTGAGTTTGTCTGTGAGGTCGGACGCCCTGTTGGAATCTTTATGGCTGATTATGATTCCAACTTCCTGAGGGTTGTCTGTAGCTGTTCATGCCCTGTTGATGATTAATATTATGGCATGAATATCTCCAGTTGTTTGACCAGTTCCTCATTGGTTGACTATGTTGTAACCTTTGGTCGAACTGATGTTGGAACCGCTGTTGATTCAGATGATTGAATCCTTGCTTGTTCAGAGGTTGGTTCCATTCCTTCTGACGTTGACTTTGAGGTTGATGCAGAGGTCGGTTCTGGTTCTGAGATCGGTTGCGGTTGTGCTTTCGACGCCTCTGATTCCTCTTCTGACTTTTGGAACATTCCCCCTCGGTTGAAACCTCAACCGATGGAATATTCTGTCCTACATCAGCTACTCCTTTTCCCTTCTCAGTTGTAATTTCATTGGTCGTTTGAACTTGTTGAGAGGTAGAAGTTGAATTAGCTTCTGGAGACTTAGTTGTGTCTGGCTCTACAGCTGTAACTTCTACTGGTTTGATGAAAGTTGCTGGTGGAATCCCAGTATCCTTGACAACATCATAACCGAGTCCTGACACGTCATCCATCTGTCTGCTGTAACTTAAAAGGTTTTCGATGATCTTGGATGACTGATACAGCTTGATTAGATTGTGCTTCTCAGTTTGCAACTCCTTGATGAGTACAGCTATCTGCTCGGTTTGTCCATCTGACTTCTTTATCAGCTGTTTGATCTGAGCATCTTGATTTTTCAACTGATCTTGTTGTTCTTTGTTTTGCTTTGTCAACTCCTCATCAGCTGGAGCCTTAGCTTCGATCAGTTGACTCTTGAGATTCTCAATCTCCTGAGTTTGGCTTGTAATCAGATCCTCTTTTTCGGTTAAGGAATCTTCAAGCTTGACGAACTGAGCTTGAAGACTCTTAAACTCAACCGACTGCTGATGCAGTTCCTCACTGAGTTCTTGAAAATCATTCCAGGAGGGTTCCAATTCATCGCTCAGAGATTCCTGCAGGTTAGAAGTATTGGAAGAATTTAAGCGAGCAGGATTAGATTGTACCTCAATATCATCTTGGTCGGTTCCAAGTGCCATGAGGCATTGATCCGGACTGATGACTTTGTTGGTAGAGGTCAGTTCATCCTCATCTTCAGTGTCTGTGAAGATGTCCATATCGTCAGCTGCCTCTTCAGCTACCATGGCCTTGTTCTTTGCAGTTTGCTTGCCCCTCAGTGCTTCTCTTTCCTTCTTTGAAAGGTCTGGGCAGTCAGCTTTGAAGTGTCCTTCCTTGCCGCATTCGAAGCAACCATTGGTGACTGGCTTCGAACTGTCTCGAGTTCGGTTTGATTTATAGAATCGTTTATATTTGCCGAACCGAGTGTCCATGTCGGCTAGTTTCTTTGACAGCGTTGCAATGTTCTGTTGTAGTTCCTCTCTGCTCGGCTCCTTTGCAGTCGTGTCAGCCGATCTGGTTGGCCTTGACGATCTCGACTTTGAGTAGTCAGCTCGGAGGGCAACTGACTTTGATGCCGAGCCAACATCCTCAATTCTATTTGTCTGACTTGAGGGCTGCGATCTCCTTCTGTTGACCTTATACTCATTTCCTTTCAAGATTGAGAACAATCTTTCAGTTCCCATTTCACCAAGGTCAGCTCGGCTCTCGTGGATATTTGTGAAAGTATCCCACTCAGCCGGTAGAGCTTGCAACACTTTGAGGTTTATTTCTCTTAGAGTGTATTTTTCTTTCCGGATGGACTGGATTCTTCTGATGATGTCCATAAACCGGAGCTCTAGCTGATCGATAGTCTCATCAGGTCGCAGACTGAAATTGTCGAAATCTTGACATGCATGCGAGAACTTGTTTTCCTTCGTCTCGTTGCTTCCTTCACTTAGCGAAGCCAGGATGTCCCACATCTCTTTTGCAGTCTCGCACTCCTCTATCCAGGGCAGATAATCTTGTCCAACCGTGGACATTATTGTGCTCTGAGCCCAGATATCCAACTGGCTCACCTTGGCCTCTTCCGGAGTGTAGTCTTCTGGCTGTTTCTCCACATACTCCACCACTGCATCTCCATCGTTGGGATTTGTGGGAGTGCGAAGTATTCTGTCTCGTATGACGATTGGTCCAAACGTGAGAACTTGTTGTATCCTATGATGCTTTGACAGAAGGATCTTCTTCATTCAAGTTCTCCATGATGTATAATTGACTACAGAGAACATGACTACGATCTTGTCCTTGACGTCCATCTGCACAAACAAAAACAGGACAAAAATGCGAGCAAGTATGCACTAGCGTGAAAAGATCTGTTCAGTTGACCACTGAAGAAAAATTCTCGAATTCACACCTCGTGAAACAGAGTCAGCAGTCTTTTGAACCACTGCTCTGATACCACTTGATGGTCCCGAAACGAGTTACTGGTGTATGGGGGGGGGGGAATACACCAGTTAGGATTTAAAAACTTAAACCTGAAAAATCACTTCAACTGAGTGAAAGAGGACTCAGTTGGAATCTCACAGCTGAGTAAGCGACCTCAGCTGGAAGAGTGAGGCTGTGCGGAAAGTGGTGGAAAATTATACTCGTTAAAAACAACTCACGCAAAACAGCTCGGTTGGTCAAGAACCAAAACAGCTCGGTTGAAAATGTGCAAAAGAGGTTTGTATGTCAGTTAGATTGATCAGATAAAAATGCAGATGCAACTGAATAAAAACAAACACGAACACACAGGATTTAACATGGTTCGGAGATAACCCTCCTACGTCCACGGGGAGATGTGAATCTTCACACCTCAGTCCAAGTTCTTCTGGACAGAACCACTCAGCTTACGCGAGCTGAGCAACCGTTAAGGATAAGTTTGCGGGTACTTATCGACCTTATAGTTTAGTTTCCGGGCACTAAACAGCCTATGTCAAGTTTGCGGGTACTTGACGACCTGACTACTCAATTACAGGAAGAGTAAGGTCCTAGCACACTTTTTAGGGTGTGAGATAGGGTGGGATTTCCAACTACAGCTCGATCACGAATGAGAGCTGGATCTAAGACTTGAACGAATAAACACTCAAACTAAGATCTAAGACAGATTTTCACTCTATGAACCCTCAGCTACTAATATTTGGCCTGTTTCTTTTGGATACGGAGTTTAAGGAGAAAACAATTAAAAGTTAAAAGTATGTTTAATAGAATTTTTAAAATAAAATGAAGTGGGTAAAGAGAGGGAATAGTGAAATAAAGTGGTAAAGTAAAATAAAGTATGTAGAGAGAGTGTGAATAATGAAATAAAATGAGTATAAAAAAAAAAGAAAAATAGTGAATGACATAAAAAAATAAGATGAAAAAGTAGAATCAAAGATATGAAATGAATTATTTAATAAATTAATTATCTTTTAATTATTTTGAAGAAAGAAAACAGCGGGGCAGAAAAAAAGGAATACAATAACTTTCATTATTGAGTTTCCGACTTCGTGCTTAACTGACAATTTCATTTCTTTCTTTCCGGTGACCTCGAAATTCGGTGAAGGAGAAGTCTTTCTCTGCAAACTCACGATACTTTGCTCCCAACATCTCGACGATGAGTAGAAGTGGTCTTGGTGGCGGCGGCGGTGGAAGAGGACAATCAACGGCATTGGATGCTGGTGCCACTAAAGAGTAGGGAGAAAGGTTTGAACACAAGTAGAGAGAATTTGTTGTTTTAAACCCCAATTTATCCAATAGATGTATATATAACCTTTGTTGGAATTGTCAATTTCTCTAGGTTTCAGTGTTTCTGTTGTTACTATAGTATACGTGAAACCAATTTTTTTGAAATTCTCCAATTTCTAAATCAGTTTATCGACGTTCCACATTATACTCATGTAGAATCAGTTTACGTAACAATCAATTTTTGACTTCTCTCTCTTTAGCAGAGAGCTGAGGCTTGCGGCTGTTAACTTCGGAGTCGTTAGAGGAAATCTGCCGCCTCATTGCGGCGACGCGATGGTCGGCTTTAATGGTGATTACTGGACATGTGTGCCTATTTCATGTTTTTATTGTTTATTTCTATCTGACAATAAGTTCATTTCCTTATGTTGCACGATTTAGTTTCTATAACGGTACAAGGATAGGATAACTTTTAGTGAAAGTTTGTTATTTTTTGTGGTCATTTGAGACAATAAAAGTTACTTGATTCAAGCGGCTATGAAATTATAATGTTGAATTCGAATAGCGGCAATAACCTTGGTGTGTCAAGCTATTTCTGAGTGTTTTAGATGCAATTGTTATCTCTGTAATGGTCTCTATACCTATCTGTATTTCTGAAAATGTTAATATTCATGTTCTCTGCTGCTGGTCTCAAACTTTGTTTTCTAACCAGAAGAAGATTTATAAGAAATGAGTCTTCTTTGTTATAACCTGTTGTACAGTTAATTCTGAAAGTTCCATGAATGTTTTAATTAAGATACTGACAAGACTGTTTTCATTAGCAGATAGTGCAAAGAGAAGGAACTTCATTGGAAACTGATTGGATTTCTTTTCTGCTCGGGTGTATCTTGGACTAGCATTCATTATGTTTGTCGCTTTAAATGAATGTGTTTCTTATGAAAATGCATGCTATGGAAGCATATGAGTTCATTTGTAGATTTATATAAGATGTTGATAGGTGCAGATTTATCCTTTTCTCTTTATTGGTAGAAATTGCATTTTCGTTCAATATATTGTCTGATAATGTGTATTATTTTGCTTAATTATATGCATTTCCTACTTCCTCACCAATCTTGACATCTTTTCCATTTACATAGGTGATAGGCTCAATTACTTTGTTTATAAAATTCTTGAAAACTTCAATGAATGTTTTGATGTGTATGGAGTAGTACTCACTAGAATTCTTTTTTTTTTAAGTTCTAAAAACCCAAATGGCAATATTACTCGTTGATATTTTTCTAAGAAAATAATTTTAAAATTCCAAATAATCACATCAAGGACAGAAATAAATGTGTGTTGGCCCAAAAAAAGTTGTTGAATTCATCTTTATAGTACCGTATTCCTTATGTTGTTAGAATGTATCATATAAGCATGAGTCACCGCATATGTATTAAGTAATGTAAGGGCTGACTTGTTTGGAAGTAAGGCTTATCAACAACATGTTTTCCGAATTTCCGTGGCATCCGGGAAATCCAGTTGCATTTATTTTTAAATGGTTTAGTCGTTTGCTCCCGAAAATGCGCACTTCTGCTTTTATGCAGCTAAATGAGTAGTTTTAACCGTTACCCTTTAATAAGCCTTGTTAAGTAGCCTCCCATTATTTGGGCAGTATTATTACTTTTTTTATTGCTATACAATTGTTTCACCGCATAGTCATTTTCCTTAAATGTGTGCCTACCCTTTAATCCACCTAAAAGAAAAGTTTATGAGCAGTGTTTAGTTAACCACCCATGATTTTTAGGAGTAATAGTATCTCCTCAACTGCTAGTTTTAATTTATGACACATGCCAATTCTGTTGTGCAATTATTTCCCTTAAAATGCAAGCATCCTGCTTTGTGCAACTATAACAGAAATCAACCCATGGCATGGGTAATACTAATCCCTCATTGGCTACTAATTTAAACTTTCATGGCATAGATCAATTGATTGGACAGAGACGAATTTTTTGGAAAGAAAATAGAAACTGTCTATGCATAAATGATGTTGAATCCTACATCATTTACCTTTTCTCTAATCTATTTAAAACTCTTGTGAATGTTTCTTGAATACTGGATTTTCTATGAGCAAGCAGGGATTGACTTTAGTTGAAGTTGTATATAGCGGAGTTCTGTATTTGAATGCTACTACTTTATATCCTTATTGTTCTTGAGATTGCATTCTAAGTAACTCGAACATAAAAGAGGTGGTATATACAAAGCAAATGCTTCTTTTTTTACTATTTACATGATGATTATTCTTGAGCTTCAGTCTTAGTAAATGCTGAACTGGTTTTTATCTCATTTTATTCATAAGTTTTGAAGTTCTCGAGTCTCTGTATTTTTGCTAAAGTGACTCATACTTACCAGCAAATTTATGATAGAAACAAAATAAAATAATTGTTGCAGATTCTACCGTACTCTTTCTCTTTATTC
Source organism: Schizonepeta tenuifolia (assembly GCA_029490685.1). Classification (NCBI taxonomy): domain Eukaryota; kingdom Viridiplantae; phylum Streptophyta; class Magnoliopsida; order Lamiales; family Lamiaceae; genus Schizonepeta; species Schizonepeta tenuifolia. The sequence goes on along the minus strand of CM055957.1, from coordinate 95,675,819 downwards.
GTTTAGCTTAATTACACACAGCAGTCGGTTACATTGGTTATTTGATCCCTATATCTATCTTTAAAATTTTGGTTCAGATATTCATTTTGGAAGAGCATATTTCCTCTCTTTGTCTTGTTCTTGTTTTGCTGTTGGATTTCGTTGTAATCAAAGGTCTTCTACAATTTAGGTTAATTCAGATGGATCTAGGTGAAAGGAGTGAAGCAAAACCTCAACCACGGTTATGATCCTAACATGGAACATTGGCTTGAGAAGGCAGTGTTCAATATTTATGTTGAATATGATCTTAGTAGCATCATGTGTTTTGTTCAATGCAGAAGAAGGTAAGTCTTCTTAACTCAAACTATGGTCTTACATAGATATCATCAGCATGTATAGATGATATTGTCGGCAGCTCCATAGTTGCATTTATTTTTCCTTCTGATTTAAATATACTTTTTTCCTTAAATATAATATACATTCTATTACACTGCATCTGCTATTTTACATGTATGTCTACATAAGGAAGTTGTTCATGAGATTAAGGTTGGCTATGTTTTTGGCAAAGAAATGTGAGAGATGAATGCATCACTAGGCTAGAGTTCGGTCATGGCGGTTAGGGCAATTTTGAAATTTGTAGGAAATGCTGGTGTTTGGGGGACACTGGTTAAAAATAGTGTGAAAGGGTTCTAAAGAGCTTATGGTGAAAGATTCTCGACCATACTATAATTCCAGAGTTGTCACATTTTTATTAAGTGATGTAAAGGTTGTCAATTTCGAAAGTACGGCTTATTGATTCGTGTCAATTTCGATGTGTTTTTTTGTTATTTCCTTCCGTATAATGTGCGCCTTCTGCTTTTGTACAAGCTAAAAGAGTAGTTTCGGCATGTAGCTTTTAATAAGCCATGTTAATCGACCTCCCATAAATTGTGCACTTTTTTGGCCTCTAGTTTTTCGATACGTGTCTGTTTCGTCACAGGATCAGTTTAGCAATATTATTACTTAAGTACATACATTTAAAAGAAGGTGTTAACTAGTAGCTCAATACCCATCGATTGAGTAATTAATATTAGTACCTCTTCAACTGCTAATTTTATGACACGTTTCATTTCCAAATTTTCTGACGTCCGATCATTTTCTTAAACTGAAAACATCCTGCATTGGTGCAACTTGAGAGAAAGCAACCGTGGCATGAGTAATATTGATACCTCAGTGACTGCTACATTTATGAATGACACGTGTCACTTCCGCCGCATTTTCCATAACACGAACAGTTAGTGGAATGGTTGACGATTGTACATTGGTGCAGCTATAAGAGAAAGCAACCACGTCATGAGTGTTATTAATACCTCGATGACTGCTACATTCATGACACATGTCACTTCCGCCGCATCTTCCATAATGCGAGCAATGGAATTGTTGATGGTTGTACACTGGTGCAACTATAAGAGAAAGCAACCACGACATGAATTATATTAATACTTCATTGACTGCTACATTCATGACACGTGTCTCTTCCGCCGCATTTTCCTAATGCAAGCAGTCAGTGGATTGGTGACAGTTATAGTTGCATGCTTTTATATTTTGGCCTCGGCCTGATAAATTGGCCTTCCAACTATTTTAAGATCATAGTACAATGGCAATCATTTAGCACTGCTTAGTTTGCTTAATACTCCCTCCGTCCCACCAGGCTTGTCTTGTTTCTTTTGGACACGGAATTTAAGGAGAAAATAATTAAGAATAGAAAGTATGTTTAATGGAGTTTTTAAAGTAAAATAAAGTGGGTAGAGAGAGTAAATAGTGAAATAATGTGATAAAGTAAAATACAGTGGGTAGAGAGAGTGAATAGTGAAATAAAGTGGAATAAAGTGAGTAGAGAGAAAAGGATGAATAGTGAATGGCACAAAAAATGAGGTAGAAAGTATGATGAAAGATGTAAAGTGGATTGTTTAACAAATTAATTACTATCTCCTAATTATTTCCAAAAAAAGAAACAGGACAAGAATAACGGGACAACCCAAAAAGGAATACAGGACAAGAATAACGCGACGGTGGGAGTACTTTTTATGGTAGTATCACATTATAGGATCTATTTTTTTTTAGGAGATAACATGTCTTGCCGCTAATTGAACTCAAATTGAGATGCTCAAGCACGGCCTCCTAATAGCAACATGTCTACCAATTTCACCATAGACCCCATAATAACCTATGAATAAGAAGTTGTCTATACTTAAGAATTTGGCTGGGTGCATTACTTTCTCGGAAAGATTTAAATCGATGAATACAAATTTGTTCATATATTTGCTTGAAGGTTCATTATTTTAATTTAGGATTTTAGTTTTATTGTGGATTGTAGCCTCTTCTCAACTTGAACTCTTGTAAAAACAGCGAGTCTTTCTATGAAAAACAACCCCCCCCCCCCCCCCCCCCCCCACCAAAAAGTATTAGTTTACTAATTTTTGATTTATCTGATCCATATGGCATTTACATGCTGGATCACTAATGAGACGAATGATAGGAGGATAATTTAAGTTGAAGATGCATGTAGTGCAGTTTTTGTATTTGAGGCTTCTTTTACAGCCTTATCATTCTTGCAATTTTGTTATCTAAGTAGTTGACATGCAAAAGATGTGGTATATAACAGAAGCAAACACTTCTCTTAACAGTTTGCATGATGTACTGTTTTCGAGCTTCATTGTACACTATATTCAGCTAGCTTTGTTTTCTCATATATTCCATGATTTTGGAGTTCTTGAATCCATTCTTTCTCAATTGACTGATACTTACTTGGCTCTACATCAGTGCAACAATGGCTACCATTGGTGTTGTGCTGCTGAGCTTGTGAAAACTGGTGTCAGCACTGTTGCGCTAGGCATTTTATACATCCTTTTTGGTAGCAAAAACATAAAGCTTATAATATCAATGTCACAATTTCTAAATTTTACTGGCCAATCATTTATCCCATGGCATAATAGATGAAGTCAGATATAAATTACATTATATCACTTATGCTTAACCTTAGATGATTTAGGCCTCGAGTCAATTATGAGGAGATAGTTGAAAGGCCTTGTTGTTTACTTTGGGTGATAGCTCAGATAGATAAATTAAATAATATAGGTTAATCCACCACATACTTTGATGGACTGAACAATTTTGAACCTTTTTGATTGATCTTCAAATTACTCAATCATTTGTATTGTCAATCTAATCTATCATCCATAGTTAATGCTCCTTCGAAACTTTGACAGATGATGAGATGGATATCAGGTTGGAACAGGTTTTACAGGTAAACTATTGTTCCTAACTTCTAATATATATTTTGTTTATTGTTTGTTGGGTCTTTGAGCATCATTTGCCTATGGTGATTGTCTACAAACAAACTTGATCAATTATTATGTTAGCTGATGTCGGTTATGATAGTATTTGTAACTTACACATACCAATGTTGCTAGAAGACTTGTTTGATATTTTTCAGGCCCAGTATTCTATGAATCTCGATCGATGCCATTCATTGTTTGTTGCAACTTGTGATGTACGTGACGACTACCTTCTTTTTCAATCTTTCTTTTTTCTTCTATATTTAGAATGTCACACTATTTTTGATTTTTTGTTCTTTTTTCACAGCATGCACAACCGGGATTTCAGGATGCCTTTAATGCACTGTATGAAGGGGGGGATTTTGGTGATATACACTCTTTTGCAGCTCAGAGCGTTTATATTTTCAAGTGTTTCTTTTTTTTTTAACAAGTTCTTGATTTGAAATTTTGAATGATTGAAAATGAAATGTACTCTGGTAAAAATATTAATTGTGATAAAATATAAAAGTAAAAAGTCTCATGTCAAAAACATTTGCAACATAACTTCTTCTGAAGGAAAAGGGTTTTCATGTAATACAGCTACGACACGAATGAATATCGCGTGTATGCATAGAAATATGTAGTCACCATTTGTTTCTCTTTTCTTTTTACAGTAAGTAATGAGATGCATTGTTTTGCGACATATTCAATGCTCCTCCTCAACTAATTATTTCATTCTGGATTTTACTTGCGACATAGAATAATTGCATTGAAAAACCAACCAAAGACCAAAGGGTCTTATAAATTACAGAACTTTTTTTTTTTGGAGAAATGAACTACAGAACTTAAATAGTAGTAATAAAAAGCATGAAAAGAAAAAGAAAATACAGAACTTCAATAGCAAGAAGAAGAAAATAATCCCAGATCCCTTATTCAGCAATTATTATTGTATATATCCACCATCTATAAACAGACGATCAAAAGGTATTAATTAAAAATAAAAATAAATAAAAGAGTAGAAATTCGAAATACCCACTATGGGTATAACATGTACTCTCAATACCCACTAAGATAATTTACTATCCCATATATCCACTTGGCCCACAAAGTGTACTTTTCAGCAGCTATTTCTCTCTCTTTGACCGAGAGATTCTCGAAAGGGTCCCATTTTTTGTCTTCTTGTTTTTGAAAATTGAAACCCTAAACCCATAGCCATGCATATCCACTATGTAACGTATGACTATCTCTTTACCGATTTTTCAGGGTGATTTAACCCCCACCCACCTCCTGCCAGATTCTTCAATGAGAATCAATTCCCTTCACGTTAAAAATAAACGGTAAAAAACAAATTTATGCACCAATAAATTCTGAGTTCCAAACCAAATCTATACAGATCAATTGATATACAGATTACTCAAAATTTCTCTGAAGCTTTCTTCTCCACAATTCTTGTTCCTTCCCTGTACTAATTTTTATCACTAAACCCTAAACCCTTAACACTAAACCCCTAATCCATGGCGTCAATATCGGGTTCAAAATCAAAAGTTAGAGGAAAAAAATCGAAGAATGAAGAGGAAGGTTTAACTGAAGTCCAGCAACAACATTTACAAGAGGTAAATTTCTTACAGTTCGACTAAATAGTATACAGGTCGATAGATTGTATTTGTAAATTTCACACGGCCTGTACAGATTTTTTCTCGATCTTTATAGTTTTTGTTAACAAGAATATTATTATAATTAATTTAGACACATAATAGACTAGTTTTTTTAGATATCTCTATGCTTTATGATTTTTATTATGCTAAATAGTTGTATGTTGATATAATTAGTTAGTCTAATGTAAATTAATCGAATAATTAATATACTTACTCTAGTTTAGTACCATAAGTAATGTTAATCATAATATAGGAATAATTTAGAGCAAAATCCTTTATAAAAAAAAGTATACAGGTCGCCTAAAAAGTGTACAGGTCGGGTTCGTTTTTTTTACCGCCTGTACATTTTTTTGTCGATCTTAATAGTTTTTTTTTTAAAACAAATATTGTTGTGATTAATTTAGACACATAATAGACTTGTACTTTAGATAACCATGTGCCTTTATGATTTTTATTATGGTAATTTGTTGCATGTTGATATAGTTAGTTAGTTTAATATTAATTAATCGAATAATTAATATAATTACTCTAGTTTAATATCATAAGTAATGTTAATCATAATATAGGAATAATTTAGAGCGAAATCCTTTATAAAAAAAAGTATACAGGTCGCCTAAAAAGTGTACAGGTCAGCTTCGTTTTTTTACCGCATGTACACTTTTTTGTCGATCTTTATAATTTTTTTTTAAAACAAATATTGTTGTGATTAATTTAGACACATAATAGACTTGTACTTTAGATAACCATGTGCCTTTATGATTTTTATTATGGTAATTTGTTGCATGTCGATATAGTTAGTTAGTTTAATGTTAATTAATCGAAAAATTAATATTATATCTATAGTTAAATACCATAAATTATGTTAATCATAATATAGGAAAACTTAGATCGAAATGCTTTATAAACCAAATTATACAGGCCGTATAAAAAGAATACAGGTCGTGTGAGATTTTTTCCCGACCTGTATAGTTTTTTGACGACCTGTATAGTTTCTGCTTTAATTCTGATTACATATTTAATTTTATTTAATTAATTTCTTAAGTTTATTAAATATGCATGCATAATACGGGCTATACAGAATATATTCTGTACAGGTGGATTGTGTTTTATATACGGGCTGTACAGAATATATTCCATCTGTATATAATTTTTTTGTAATTATGTTTTTTAATTTTTTTTAGTTCTGTTTTGTAATTGATAATTGCTTTTATTTGTGTTTCAGCATGGTTGGTGTTGGCTACGTAAGACCTTGCAAGAAGTGACGTGTACAGTGAACACGTACAACAAGCTCAGCATGTTAGCATTGATAGAGAAACGACTGTTTGAAGTCGGGGGTGCAGAGCTTGTTCAAACATTCGCTGTGGGTGTTTTTGGCCATTTTTTCAGAATGTATCAGGGTAAAGCGTGTGCGAAAGCGCTTCATATGGTCGTGGCTAGAGAGGTGAAAGTGGCCGGTGCTGATCCGATGGATCTGTGGTTCCGTATTGGTGATAGAAATTTGAGATTTTCACCCCGTGAGTACGCTCTTATTTCGGGACTTATGTTTGGAGCGTCTGCATTTGATCCACACGGTGCAGATTTATCGACGGAGAATGTGGAAGCATGTCGGGCCTTTGCTGGTGACGTCCGAATATTCAAGGACGTGTTGGATGATTTTTTGAAAGTGGATGGTTTAGAAGCACATTTATATCTTCGAGTAGCCCATGTGCTAGTCGCACAAGCAGTGTTATTAGGTTGCGACGTTAGAGGCAAGATACAGTCGTGGCTTTGGGTATTATCGGATGATCTCAACCGATGGAACCAATTTCCTTGGGGCGGCTATTCATACAAAGTGTTGAAGAACTATGTCTCGGCGGCACTGCGCCACAAATCTGTTTTTGGAAAGAATTTGAGGTATAACATTTACGGGCCGATTTGGGCACTGCAGATGTGGATGAACGAGGCTATACCTTATTTGTCAGCAATTATTGCGAAGAAAGTGGACGAATATGCTCTTCCTCGTTGTCTGAGATGGACACTGGATCAGGCTTTGCAGCGCAATTTGGATGGGGCTTTTGTCGACGGGGTGAATTGCCGAGATTCCCTGCACCCTGAAGAACAAGAAGAAGGGATGTGGTACTGGTTCTCTTTGGTTAATGCTGAAAACCCCCTCGCGATGAATTATGTGAGGCCCGTCAACCTACTATCCGAGGGTGAACAGCCTGAACGTCGTGCCCCAGTTCAGCGGCTTTCTAATGACCCTCCAGAGTGTCAGAGCCTAGCGTCGAGCCGAGTGTTTATGAGCTGAGAGACAGGCCCCCACCTAAAGATATGAAGAAAGCTAAGAAGAGTAAAGGAAAACGTGCTCGCGTAGTGCAGTCGTCATCATCGAGCAGCGGCACAGAAATCGGCATTCGGAGAGAGGGGAGAAGAAACAAGTTCATGGAGGAATTGCGAGGCCTCGTCAGAAGTGAATTGACTACACAGTGGAGAGAGGTGTTTTTTCCGGAGATCAAGTCTTTTTTCACATACTTGTTTAAGAAGAAGAGTAGCCGACGTTCTAGCCCGAGTGGACCTGTACCACCACCGCCCAGTGCCTCAGCCCGCGAGAGTCCAGTTCACCAACCACAACAACCCTTTGCGCCAGCCCGTCATTCAGCGCCGCCGCTTCAAGGCACAAGCCCCGAATGGCTTAGAATGGGTGGCCCTCAGTATGCTTATCAACCAGATGATCCTCAGCCCATTCCGGCGACACCCGTAGCTGTTCGGATTCCTGATGAGAACCCTCAGGATGTGTTGTACAATCTCGCTGCATAAGCTGATTTTGCTAAGAAGTCGTTCGGGCAGACACGACCGGATGAGCCAGGAACAGGGAAGAGCACCGGTGCCGAAAGCTCACGCCGAGACACGAGTCTACTTCAGCAAGATCAGGACGTTTCTCTTCTCGATCTTCACGACGAAGACAAATGGAACAGATACGACCTGTTTTTAAACAACACAGACTCGTACGTGTATGTGGGAGCTTTGACATGCAGCGATAGCTACTTTCGCCGGATTGAAAACCCGAAGGCTGACATGGATCATCCAGTAAGATTCTAAACTTTAAAGTTGGTACAGGGTATCATTAGTTTTACGATGTTATAATAAATAATTTTTTTTTGTGTTTATTCTCAGGTTTTCGTCTTTGCCGTCCAGTTGTTGCAACAGCGTTTGAAGGAACGTGTGCACATCATGGACCACATTACTGAGGCTAACACTGTCCTTTTGAACGTCGACTTCTTCGTAAGCAAGCTTTTATTTTAAAATTATTATTTTTATTTGTAATCCATTACATCACTAATATTTTTTGTGTTTAGACGACATTCATGCACAAACTTAACAAAATGGAGAGGTCGACCAGCTTGAGTGCGAGCATCATAATGCCACTTGATGTAGGTGTTAATGTCAAAAGTTGGCGGCAGGCTGACACGGTAAAAAATCACTGCATACAAAAATTGAAGTTATCATTTACATTATTTTTAATATTCTAATTATTTCTAATATTCTGATTATTACTTACAGATAATAATTCCAGTACTGGTCGGTCAGCATTATTTTGTTCTCCGCATCAACATGGGTCAGTGGGTGATGGATGTGTTGGACTCAAGTCTCACTTAGAAGATGCTCGGAGACATCGAGTAGACACACTGAAACCGTTTGCTCGTAAGTTCTGGACGATCCTGGACAATGGAGGCTATTGGCTGACCCAGAGAAAACCGAAGGCCAAAAACAGGAGTGACAGCTCCTCGCGTTGAGATCGACATTGACAGTCTGATTTCCGTCGTGGACTTTGAATACACCATCTCTAAAGGGAACGACAGTGTACGTTCTTGACAGTTCAACCTCAGCTGCAAGTTTAGCATCTGTCGTGCTGGTGACAAACGCAGTACTAGATGCGTATAATTGTCGTTTTTCATCAAACCACCTCTCGACGGTCATTCTAAGGGTCTCCAAACACGAACAAATTGGTATACATCTAGCAAACTTCAAAACTTTATTGAATTGCTCTGCGGCATTCGACGTCAAGTTACTATATCGCGTCCTGGACACATACACCGAGCCCACTTCTCCGGACCAATGGACATCAGCTTGGCATGCGCTTCGGGTTTTGCCGACAATATATTGTTCATCACTTTCTCGTAAGCTGCTCTCCCGTACGCAAATGCTGCTTTATGATACAGCTTGGTGATAGACTTTCCATAAGTCACCATGCTTTTCAGTATGTGAAAGTAGCACAGGCCGTGGAATATGCCAGGATAGATGTCCTGAATGGCATTCGCAATACTAAGATGGACGTCTGAGATGAACACCAAATCAGGGCGAGGAGGATATGCCAGCTTCGGATGACTTACAAACCATGTCCACGAGATGTCATTCTCAATTGGACCGATCCCCCATGCTAGCGGTATAAGTTGCTTGTTCCCGTCCTTTCCCATCGCAACGAACATAACTCCCTTATTCTTTCCCTTTAAGTGCGTTGCATCCAATATAATCACCGGCCTAAGACAGTACTTGAATGCAACGATACAAGCTGACAACGCCACAAAACAGTGTTCGAATCGGAAATCATCAGGGCTGAAACTGTAGTCAACAATCGAACCTGGATTCTCTTTCTGGAGCATGTAGAGATACTGAGGAACCATCTTAAACGAATTGACATATCCACCATACAGCATCTCCAGGGCCTTGTTCCGTGCTCGCAGACACACATTGTAATTTGCAGCCACGCCATATTCCCGCATAAGACTTGCCATAATCATCTTCGGTGTGATGATTTCTTTCTGATTTTTCATGCCTTTCGCAAAATGAGCTGCAATCACACTAGATTCGACCTTCCTCTCCATTAGAGGATGGTTGATATTGGTTGTGCAAGTATGCGTCGGTTTGAATAGGTGAATATACCAATAGTTGCCCTCTCTCCTTCCGCACAATTCGAAAGGACACACATCTCGAAACTTGCATTTGTAAGTAACACGCCCTGAATCTGATCGATCTATACAAAACTCAGCTCGTTGTTCCAAGTGCCACAACCCAACTGCAAGCCTCAACTGCTCTTTGTCTTTAAATAGGGAGCTCATACTCAAAGGACCATCAGACATGTTATCTAGAACAGTTTCAACAAGCGAAGCAGCAAGTTCCAATGGAATCATGGGAACTAACCAGTTTTGTAGGTCGGTCGCTTCAGAGGCGAGCTCCGTCTCCTCGTCAACAAGGGGTGTATGACTTTTCTGCATCAGCATTGCCAGGAGCTTGTTCACACCGCCTTGAGTATGCACCCAATTAACAAATTCAGCAAGAGTTCCAATTTGCAGAGTGGCTGTCTGTTCCTCTTCGTCATCAGTGTCGTCAGACTCAGATTCAGCAGAATATTCTTCTTCATCATCATCATCATCCTCCACGACAGTGGCATAGGATTGCACAGGTTGTGGCTGCAGCTCCGGCGCTTGTGATTGCTCCTGAGCAATGACAATCGCTGCACTTTCAGAACCCATTTGCGTCTCGCCAAGCCAATTGTATGAAGCCATACGTGCGAGGGAATCGTCGTACTGCGAGTACTGAGACGGATACACATCATCATAGACAAATTGCGAAGAAGCATTCAAATCAAAGCTAGGTCTATACACTGAATCACTAATATACAACGTAGGCTCAGACTTAGTACCACACAATCGACGAAGTTGATCATCATTACTCAATTTAAATTTTTCGACGCCGAATTGAGACGTTGAAAAATAGAATATTTCAAAATTCTCACTTAACGATCTAGACATCATTATGAAATTTATTTGTTCCTTAATGTTGGAAAAACTTATCATATCCAACGGAAGATAGAATGTGCGCTCTTCTCCGCCATTATAAACAAAATCGTCCCAAACGCCGTTGAATTTAACGCGGAACATCTTGCATTCCATCTGCCAAAACAAAACCAAAATTTAATAATTAAATATACATAAATAAAACTAAATTATTTTATTAAAAAATTCAATTCTGTACAGATCTAAAACTAATTATACAGGTCTAATAAAACTAATTCCGGACCTGTACAGTTTTTTTTAGATCTGTACACTTTTTTAGTTTTTACAAATATTTAATTAATATTTTAAACACTCCAATTTGTAAATTTAAATGAATTTACCCTCGTTTGAAGAAATGCCTATATATGGAATTTCGAATTTAGAGTGTATTCATGTAAAATACATATATTAATGTTATAAAAAGAACATAAAACATAAATATATAAATAAATAATATAATTAAAAAAAAATTATGCAGACCTTTACAGTTTTTTCTCGATCTTTACAATTTTAAATTTATTCAACAATTAAAGTAAATTTTAAATACTTACATTTGGAGATGAAAATTGCAAAATCAATGTTAGTTCTCTTCTAGCTTGGATTCAACTCGTTTCAAAGATGCCTAATTGATATTTCTGTAAAATACAAAAAATAATGTTATAAAAACTATATAACAAAACATAAATATATAAATAAATAATATAATTAAAAAAAAATTATACAGATCCTGTAAAAATTATACAGCTCGCGTTAAAACACTACCGAGCTGTACAGTGTTTTGTCGATCTGTATAATTTTTTTTTTTTTTAAATAATAAAAATTTGTATCATGCTCACCTGACTTTGAAAAACGGTAATGACTACTATAACTCTTCGATCTAATATTCGCTCAAGTTTTCTCTCTATTTTTTTCGTTCTTATGTTTGCATACAACTCCTTCAAACTATGAATCTTATATAGGCTGAAAAATTCCAATTCAATAATGCATTCAATTCTATATCTACCCGCATGCAAAATTACTGTTAAAATTGGTACAATTTTTGCATGCATGCCAATTTTAATAGGCTTTATTCACGTGAAACTTACACATTGCATGCATGCACTCAAATAAATTTTGGCCTTATTCAAAAAGCTAGTCAACTAATGAGATTGGTTGCATGATTGTACCACAATTGAATAAAAAATGACTTAAACAAATGGTGGAAAGTACACTTTGTGTGCCAAGTGGGTATATAAGATAGTAAATTATCTTAGTGGGTATTGAGAGTACATGTTATCCTCAAAGTGGGTATGCATGATGATTTTCTCTAAATAAAATACCAAAGATACAGAACCTATATCCAATAATTCTCCTTTCAAACCCACCTGACATTACACAATTTCCCATGCGCGCGGCCTTCTCTGAAAAAATCGTAGCAACCATTTATTTACCTTGCGCCAGTAAATTTATCAAAACCGCCTGGTGTAAAAGTGTAAACCTAATACCACCTCTGCCCGCCGAGCATTCAGCCGCAGTCGGTCGGCGCCGCATACGTGGGGCATCCTGATTCGTCCACGCGTCCAGTTGTGGAAAACTGCGGACTCAGAATCCGAAACCAGATTTGTTGTCAGTGAGTAATCTCACTAACTTAGAGTCGAGCATGCAAGTACGAGGACACGTGGCGGGGATTGGGGATAAGAAGAGGCTCGCCCCGGGCAGGGCGGGCAGCTGCCCCGGTGACGTGGATGTGGCTCAGCGGTTGCGTTTAGGGGTACAAATGGAAGGGGCTCGCTCAACACGTAGCAGTCTCCCTCCTCTGCCTCTCGACACTTGATCCTGCTTTCTCTCTCTCACCCTCTCTCTCTAGAAAAGCAACATCCCTTGCATGTTGTAGATTTACAGAATGCGTACATACACGGCTCACATGGGTCGTGCGTTATGCATTTTGTTTGCACGTGTACGAGTGGGTTAGACTTAGAGAGGGCTAGCTCTATAAATGCGTGTGAGTCTCTGCGCTTTCTACTTCAAAAAAAAAAATGGCGGACGTAGCTCGCACTACTCGCTCCTACTGTAGAAGAAAGCCGCCTTCCAGCGCCACAACGGTGGAGCGATCGACGACCACGAGGCGGCGGAGGAGGAATCCGGTGAGGAATAATTCTGGAGAGGATGCTAATGGTAATGGTAATGGTAATGGTAATGGTAATGGTAATGGTAATGGTAATGCTAATGCATTGCCGCCTGTGGTCCGTGCGGGAGGTCAGGCTCAAGCGCCGACGGAGTGGAGGAGTGTTGTGCCGGTGGCCGGTGTGGTGGCGGTGGCGGGAAGGCAGCGGCAGATGGAGGATACCGTAGCTGTGTGGATGGATCTTTGCTATCCTCTCGTCAACCGCTGCCTTCCTGTTCACTACTTCGGGGTTTATGACGGCCATGGCGGATCTCACGTATGTTTTTTTTTTTTTTTTTTTTGGATGCCCTAATCCTGTTTTTCTTATTTAATTTATTTTTGGTTCAGTTTTCTAAGTTGTGCAAGCAGAAGATGCATGAGATCCTGAAGGAGGAGCTGATCGGGTCGGAGGAGGGACGGGTTGGGATCGGGGCGGCTGGGCCGTGGGGAGTGCCGCCGCCGCCGCCGGGGCTGATAACCGACGAGGGCGTGCTCCAGCAGACATGGAAGATCGTGATTAATCGCGTGTTTGCGAGGACTGAGATGGTGGCGCTGCGCACATGCAGCTGCGGGAGTGAGGGTTTCCGCTGCAGCTGCGACCGGAGCTCTCTCTCCTACTCCGGGACCACGGCGGTGGCGGTGGTTCTCACTGAGAACCACCTCGTGGTCGGAAACTGCGGCGACTCACGCGCCGTCCTCTACCGTGCCGGCAGAATCATCCCCCTCACCTTCGATCACAAGGTACATTAATTAATTCCATCGCAACAAATTAATTAGGTAAGGATATACGTAACTCAATAGTTTTTATTTTTTACTTTTTTTATTTTACATAACTCATAGTTGGATCTCACCGTGCATGAAAGATTACTGCAATCTGCTATGTGTGAACGACACGTGTCTTCAACTGTGGCAGTAAGCTGTTGAATCGATACGTCTCGGTCAATAATAGTTAGCAACAGATTGAAAATTGAAGAAACATAATCATGAACTTCCGAAAAAGTAACCCTATCTAAGAATTAATTAAAAAGCAGAATTAGATTACAAAATAACACAATTAATCATCATTTTTTTTTCAATTTACATATTTTGTGTAATAATAAATGAATTATTTAATGTCCACAGCCGGACAGAGCTGATGAAAGGGCTAGGATTGAAGCTAGCGGTGGCCATGTAATGAACACAGACACTGCTCGTGTTGAAGGGATTCTTGCTATGTCTCGAGCAATAGGTATATATACATATACATATTTACAAAAAATTAAAATGATATAGAGATAATGAGATTAATTATGGTGTGGAGCAGGAGATGTGTTTCTGAAACCGCACGTGATCTCGGAACCGGACGTGACGGTCACAACAAGGGTTGAAGAAGATGAGTTCGTGATAGTAGCGAGTGATGGAATGTGGGATGTGATCCCGATCGAGATGGCGGTTCGCGTCGCGCGCCAATGCCTTAGGGAGCCGCCTAGTGGCGGCTGCCGCCTCCCGGAATATGACGTGTTGACCACTACTGCAACCTTCCCCTGCCGGAGCGCGTCCGCCGCCTCCTTGCTCACGCGCCTCGCCTTGGCCCGCTGCAGCCTTGATAACATCTCCATCGTGGTGGTGGATCTCAAGGGGGGCCGCGGTGGCGCTTAGGGTTCGGAGGCGCGGATTAGTGGGTTTAATAATAAGGGTTTGTGGGGAATAATTTGAGTTTGATATATTATTAATTAGTACTACTATTTGATGTCATGAACTTGTTTAATTGTGAGTTAAGTTTCGAATAATCTATAGTGGTAATCAACTGGTTAATCTAATTAAGAGGGTAATTCTCAATGTTAGTGATCATATACATATATATATATATATATATAAATATATGTATGTTTCCTTGCAACCTAGCTATATTGTGGTGGTCTTCGGAAAAATTTGTAGCTCGATCCGTGATTGGTTATATGAATTTCGAAGATATGTGTGCAAAATGTGGTTCTTTAAGTTAATTTCTTTCTCTTCTAAAAAAAAGTTAATTTCTTTCTATGTTTCAATTTTGCTTGCATTTGGGAAAACCCTAAGAGCTCGTTACTTATTGTATATAGTCTTGCACTTCAAAGTTCTTTTACTTCTTATTAATGGTTATTCAAATACTCTTAATTAAGAAAAAGCAAAACGTTAGATTGCTTGAAAAGTTTGAATTTGGGGAAACCCTAATAGATAATTATTTTCAATACATCATAGTATTAATTAAGCAGATTCACTTATTCAAACAACTTTGTGAAATAAGAAGAGCTAAACAGAAATATATAGACAGTTGGATCTCATTATGTATATTGGATTAATATATGGGGTCGAAAAACGAACCAGATACTCGATCTATTTCATATTTGTATTTCATCCTATATATTGCACTAGATGAAAGCAAACTTATGATTTGAACTAAATGATGTTAATTAGTGGTGTTAAGAACTGCACAAACATAGGCCACAATCTAATTAACGAGTGTAGAAAATTAGGAAATGCGCGCATAAGGAAAACAACTACTACGATTCACGAGTGTACGTAGAGAATGAAAAAGATTTTTGAAAGCAATATTCAAAGGTATATAAACATTTCTTGTCTATTAACTTCAGCTAAAATGTCATTTGAATTTTATTGTGAAACAATGAAATTGGGGAAATTTTCATATATCATAGAACTTTAGAATTCGAGAATTACAAAAATCAATTAACAATAGCAACACACCTGCTATTTATAGTGCAACAATAACTAGGAAAATAACAGCGAAGGAAAAACGTGGTAGCGAGTTTCATCTAATCTTAACCGCCAAATGCTAAGAAACAATCCAACGGCTAAGAGAGACCCACGTGTTTATTTAACTAAAACAGAGAGAGCATATAGAATAGAAATAAAGGACCGAACTCAAATTCTTCACCCCCCCCCCCCCCCCCGCAAGTTTGACATGGTGGTGATCAAGCATGCCAAGCTTGGACAGCAAAGAACGAAATCTGGGACCAGACAAGGCTTTTGTGAAGAAATCTCCAATCTGAGCTGAAGAGGAAACATGCACCGGCAGTAGAAAACCCTCTCGAAAACGATCACGAACGAGATGACAATCCATGTCAAGATGTTTAGTGCGCTCGTGGAAAACAGCATTCTTGGTGATATGAATAGCTGCAAGATTATCACAGTGAAGAGGAAAAGGAAGAGTAAGGGGAAGCTGAAAATCAGTCATCAAGTAGCTCACCCAAGTCATTTCCCTCACTGTAGTGCTCAAAGCACGATACTCGGCTTCAGCCGAAGACATGGACACCGTCGTCTGCTTCTTACAGCGCCAAGAAACCAAAGCACCGCCAAGAAACAAGCAATAACCAGTTAGAGAACGCCTAGTGGCAAGATAGGACCCCAGTCGGCATCACTGTAAGCAGTCAAAGAGAAAGCATTCTCCACTGGATAAAACAGCCCAAGAGAAGGACAACCTTTGAGATAACGTAGCACATGAATAGCAGCTGCCCAATGATGTTGGCAAGGACGAGAAACAAACTGACTTAACTGTTGTACAGCATAAGAGATATCATGCCGAGTTAGATTGAGATACAATAATTTCCCAACAAGTTTCTTGTAAGTGTCAGGCTCAGTCAACAAATCATCACTTGCTTGGGAAATCTGCAAACCAGTTGGAAAGGGAGTAGCAACTGAAGAGCTCCCTTTATTCCCATCATATCCAACAAATCCAAAATATACTTTCTCTGGTTTAGAGCTGTGCCTGATTCTCCTCGGGCAATCTCCATGCCTAGAAAATAATATGCATAACCCAAATCCTTGATAGTAAAAGCCTCATGAAGATAAGCTTTCAAATCAATGATAAGCTGCTCACAAGGACTTGTAATAAGTACATCATCTACATATACCAACAAACAGATAAAACTGTCACCAACACCCTTGAGAAACAAGCAATTATCATGAGAGGATTGCACAAAACCATACAGAAACAGCTTCTTACTAAATTCTGCATTCCACTCCCTAGAAGCTTGTTTTAAACCATAAAGACTTTTAACCAGTTTACAAACCTCACCTGGTTGAGCTTTCTGATATCCAGGTGGTGAAGCCATATATATCTCATCATTGAGAAAACCATGCAGAAAAGCATTGTTAACATCTACTTGATGCAAAGGCCATTGAAAACCAGTAGCAACTGCAATCATAAAACGCACTGTAACTAACTTAGCCACAGGTGAAAAAACTTCGGTATAATCAATACCATGCTCTTGGTTATAACCTTTGGCCACAAGTCGTGCTTTACATCTCTCTACAGTCCCATCTGCATTAAGCTTCACCTTATACACCCATTTGCAGCCAATAGCCCTTTTGGTAGGTGGCAAAGCACAAAGTTCCCAAGTATGATTTTCTTCAAGAGCATCCAACTCTCTCTGCATAGCCTCTACCCAAGCTGGAGACTCACTTGCTTCCCTGAAATTCCTAGGTTCCCTAATTGCAGCAGCATTGACCAGGAAAGCTGAAAAGGAAGGGCTAAGAATAGAAGAAACCTGAAAAGGAAAAGTAGGAGGTGTAATGATCCCATCAGAAGTGAAAACATGGTCAGGTATAGTAATAAAACCGACATAATCTCTCATCCAAAGAGGAGGTTGAGTTACCCTTGTACTTCTTCTGAGATTAACAGGAGGCAAAACTGTATCAGGAATAGTAGTAATAGAAGGCTCAATGGATTGTGGAACAGAAGAAGAAGTGGTGATATTAGGCAAAACAGGTTGTAGCTGAGAACTAGAAAAATTCTCAACAATCAAATCAGAAGAATGATTAGAAAAAGGAAATATATTATCAAGAAACTTAACATCTCAAGAAATGATGAGCTTATGAGCATCTAGATCAAAAAGAACAAAACCCTTTTGCAAAGGTGCACAACCAAGGAAAATACATTTTTGCCCCCTACTATCAAATTTTCCTCTAGAAGGTGATAAATCGACACTATAAGCCAAACAACCAAAAGGATGCATAAGATGCAAATCTGGATCAGTTTTAAACATAATGGAATAAGGAGTTTCCCAATTCAATACTCTGCTAGGGATCCTATTTAATATCCAAGTGGCCGCAAGTATGGAATGTCCCCAAAACTTCTTGGGCAGCTGGCTTTGAAACATCAAAGCTCGAGCAACCTCAAGTAAAGTCTTGTGCCTTCTCTCGACTATCCCATTCTGCTGAGGAGAATACACACATGTCTTCTGATGCAAAATCCCAAACTCAGCACATAAATCAATCATTCTTTTATTTACAAACTCTGTTCCATTATCAGTTCTAATCCCTTTAACAACAATATTCATTTGAGTCTTGATCATGATAATGAATGTTCTCAAAAGATCACACACTTGAGACTTAGAATTCAGTAAATAAGTCCAAATCATTCTACTATGATCCTCCACAATAGTCAACATGAAATGTGTATTACTAATGCTCTCCCCAGCATAAGGACCCCATAGATCTATATGCACAAGTTCAAACAAGCTACTAGTTCTCCTATTCAAAACAGGAAAGGAATCTCTAGTTTGCTTTGCTCGAATACATACCTCACACTGTTGAATAGCAGCCTCGTGTTCAGATGTGATGAGCCCTTCCAAGACCTTGAGATGCTTCATAGAAGATAGTGAAGCATGACCAAGTAGTTGATGGCACTGTACCAAATCCTTTTCTTGCTTATGATCAGCATGATGCACTGAGTTCATGATCTCTCTGTCAATGACATACAGATTTCCTTGAATCTTCCCCATCCCTAGAACATGATCATTACTTCCATTCTGTATAACACAATGTGTGTGATAAAATGAACATTTAACTCCCTTTTCTTTGGCTAGTTGTATCACTGAGATGAGGTTATGGGTAAATGTGGGAGTATACAGTACATTATGCAATGTTATCTCCTTATTTATCCTCACTCTGCCAACCAATCTGATTGAATGTGATGATCTATCCGGCAGATAAACATCTGATGGTCCTTGCAGATGCTTTATCTCATACATTTGATCCAAATCACAACAGATATGAGCACTCGCTCCTGTATCCACTATCCAGGAGACACAATTTAACTTTGAAGCCACTGTAAAGGCATAGTATCCCTCTTGAATCAATAAATCTGACTTTCCTCCAATTACTAAGTTCACATCATTCTTTGGTTGTGAGCTTTGTCCATTCCGCTGCATCACATGATTTATACATTTATTGATTTCAGACTGTATGTATTTACTCATATCTGAAGACACCTCTGAACCATCTCCAACTCCTCTTGTATCCATAACATCCAAAGGTGTTTCAATGCAATTAGCCTTAAACTTTCCTCTAGAATCTCTCAATTTCTTATACCAATCAGGATATCCATTTAATTTGAAACAATCCTGTTCCTCATGCCCATTTTCATCACAGTAAGTACATTTTAACTTCCTCTTATCTTCCTTACTTCTTTTTCCTTTAAAACTATATTTCTGACCAGAAGAAGTAGGCACAAACTTAGACTGTGCAACTTTTCCAACATTTAAAGCAGTTGAACGATGGAAATCAGAAACATTATCAGTAATTAGTTTCTGATCTTCAACTTGCAATAACAAGGAGTAAGCCCTATCCACCGTAGGCAATGGATCGTGCATTATTATTTGCTCACGAGCAGACTCATATATTCCGTTCAAACCAGAGAGAAATTGCATCAATCGCTGTTGCTGCTCCCTTTGACTCAACACAATTGTAGCACCACAATAACAATGCACAGGAGGTAAAAGCATATCTAATTCATCCCACATGGCAGTGAAATTATTGAAATAGACAAGGACGCTTTGATTACCCTGTGCATAGCTACTAATCTCACGCTGCAAACGGTAGATCTTAGCTCCATTATTTCTGCCAAATCTCTGGTTTAAAGCATGCCACAATTTTGCAGTACTATCAATATTCACAAATGCAGAGGCTAACTCCTTAGAGATTGAGTTCAAAATCCAACAATATACCATATAATCAGCCTTAATCCATATTTTGTAGAAAGATGAATTGGATGGAGGCTCAGGAACTCGTCCTTCTAACAATTCTAGCTTGCTCCTAGCTCCTAGGACTCGCTTAACCGATCGACTCCAATTATGAAAGTTATTATCAGTTAAAAGAGTAGGAACAAGCACCATACCAGGATGATCAGCAGTATGTAGTTGCAGCATTTCCTCGATCTGATCGGAGCTATAGATCGGAGGCTCATCCTCTTTCTGCGTCGATTTACTCTGCGCTGTTACTTTCGTCTTCTGCTTTCCATCATCGGATCCGTGATCGGAAGCTTCTCCAATCTCCTCATCAGCAATCACATGCCACGGTACTTGGCGATTCCTCCCCATCGAAAAACAACAGATCAATCAACCCTAAGCTCTGATACCATATTGTGAAACAATGAAATTGGGGAAATTTTCATATATCATAGAACTTCAGAATTCAAGAATTACAAAAATCAATTAACAATAGCAACACACCTGCTATTTATAGTGCAACAATAACTAGGAAAATAACAGCGAAGGAAAAACGTGGTAGCGAGTTTCATCTTAACCGCCAAATGCTAAGAAACAATCCAACGGCTAAGAGAGACCTACGTGTTTATTTAACTAAAACAGAGAGAGCATATAGAATAGAAATAAAGGACCGAACTCAAATTCTTCAAATTTCATAAGTGAATACTACTCATAATTTACTAGAAGATATTTTGGAATTAATGGAGACAGGTTTTTGAGGGAATTAATGTTGACCAACTTGTACAAAACAAATTATGGGTTAAGCTAACTTTCTTTTTAGGAAAAATATTTCTTATTATAAATATTAATTTGAGATGAAATCAATTTAATCTTCATATCTCTTTGATTATGTTACTTTAAAAGTATTTGTTAGCATTTTGTTTCTATAAAAACTGAATAAATTAATGTGAAAAGTGAAGCCAGCCGAAAGAAGATTCCTGGAATCAAGCTCGAAATATTGCTTTCAAAAATTATTTTCTATAACTTATTAAACTTGTTAAATTATCTATATGACTTTTCTTATGCATTTCCCAACATCGATCATTAGTTAACACCGTTTAATTTATATACAACAAGAGTGTCACATATATATGGTTCATTAGTAGAGGATGAAACACAAATATGTGAGGATCCGATTGATCAATCTAGAGATGCAAAATTAATCTCATCCCTATTGTTCAGCAAAAGTCTTAGTTGTTCTCATATTTCAAAACTCAAAAAGTGTTTTATTAACCTTCGTACATTCATTAAGATGATGGATTAAGATTTAATTGTTTGTTTGATCATTAGCTGATCTTTTTTCATCTTCCCCCCAACATTCAGTGGATATGAATAAGCAGGAGGATCCATCTTACTTTGAAGCTTCACCAAATTATAGGACTTGGTTGGAATCTGCAATTAAAACATTTAATTTAGATAGAAGTCACGGTTGGGAAGAAAGATTTACAAATAATATGTTGATAGGGTATATTTTTTCTTTTTGTTAATTTACCTAATTATGTGGATTAGCATTGCTTCACTGTTGTGTATTGAGAAAGATGATAAGATCTTGTCTACTTCAAATATTTCGAGTTCAAACGTTGTGACAAAATATGATATTTCGGCCGTTTTCTATTATTGCACCAATTGAGTAGTGGTGACAAATGATGTGCAGGAGGGCAAATCGGAGAGCATATGAAACAGTTCAATTAAGTTGTTTGGTATACCACTCATCACTTCACAGTGTGTTTCTAAGCAAATGGTTTCTTGAATTTTGAGTGAAGGACTTTGCATAAAGAAGAAATTGAAAACAGAATCAGGACTTCGATGAGATTGAGAGGATTAATTGAAAGATATAGGGGGAAAACGAGAATATTTGTCGTGTTGTGCATTAAATTTATAGAAATTTCAAATAGCAATTTGGTTGGAGGTCCCGATTGAATTAATGAAACAAATATTGGAGTATAAGATCCATGTGAAATAAAATGGCGGCTGATGTAATACATATGATAATTATATTGTTGAGAATAAACTCAAAAACAGTTAGGAATGCCTGAATTTTCGGGATATTGAAAAAATAAAATTGGCATACCGAGAAACATATATTAATAAAAATTGGATTATTATTGATCAAAGAATTGTTGTGCCGCCATGAGATGAGGCCATGTGCTTCAAATTAACTATGCTTTTTCGAATGCAAATCGTTTAAAAACAAAAAAATTAATTATTGTATTCTTATCCTAATATACTAACGGTATGATTTCAGTTTGTAAGCAGTGAGGTCTCGGATTCAAGCCACACCGTTCTTCTTTCCTATGTAAAAAAACATCATGTACTAGAACGAAGATTTGAAATTTTTTCTTACTTTTAGGATTATTATACGATTTCACAACTATAAATGTATATTTTTTTCTTGATAGTGTAGGAAATCGAAAGCGCTACTTTTGATTCGCGTGGGATAAATTCAGGCAATAGACTTCAAAAAGAAATGTATTGTGTACATGTATTCAACTATTCATCGAGATATTTCTGCCTACATTCATTGTATCAAATATTGATTTAATTTCATATTCCAATAAGCTAATTGTAGTGGATAAAATTCGTACTAGGCTCAATTAACTTACTTGATAAGTCAGACGAACCAGACGAGCCAGACAAGACAAACGAGCTAGCTCAATAGTTATTTAATCAAATTCAAACTCATAATAGGGCTGGAGAAGCCATCTCTAAAACTCATGATCTGCCACGTCGGTCATGGCGGTTGATGCGACTTAACAAATTGATTTACCATATCCGCTGGAGACGAGGTCAAGATGAGGTGGTTCCGCCAAGATAGGAACTGCTATAACAGAGTAGGCTAACGGATAAGGCTGACAGAGAGAAACCCTAAAGGGTATTGGCGGCTCTATATAAACGACTTGATTAGGTCAAGCAAGACCATCTGGACTCTCATACTCTCGTACTCTCATTCTCTCAACTCTCTTCGCTTTCTCTGCTTGCTCAGTCTCCTGATAGCCTTCTCTATCGGTGTCAAGACCGCCGGAGTTGCCCGTCACGCCAGCTACACTCTCACTACAGTCTCATCTGCCACCGTCACCGTCGTCACCCTCCGACCTATCCCAATCTATCCAGATCACCATCGGCTCTCTACACAATCTCTCTATTTATTTTATCTACTTTCCATTTACTTTATCACCGTACTAACTTGAGCGTCGGAGGCTCTTTGGTCGACACCCCCGCCGGTGCTCACCCTAGGGCTCTCACGCCTTGTTCGTGTTGTGTTGACAGGTTGCTAGTGCCCGATCAACCCGACGTGCCTGACGTCACCTTCAATTGTAAATCTAGCCTCTACACTAATATATTTTGTTTTGTATTTTGAGAAACATCTCATAATTGATTGTAAGTTTAAATACATAGAGTACCTAAGTAACAGCCATAATGACTAAAACATGTACTATGTGATTATGAATATAGTGTATACCTGCAATTTATTTTTAAAAACTTAAATAATTTCCTGACAAAATTTCCTCGAAAAAACATACTCTTAATTTACTCTGAAAGAAGAAATTATCATTAGGCCCACTTTTAAAGGATCTTCACAATCAATGGGCCCATATTACAGCCCATAGTACTGGTAAGGATAAGCTCTCAATTATTGAGAGGATAACTGCGATCCACCCATTTAAAGCTTTTGCTATTCTATATGTACTAAATGGGGGAAAAGAATATGTTCTTTTTTTAATTAAAAAAACGTTCCATCTCATTGTGGCAAACATGAAATAACGATTACTAGCTTCTTATAATCTTATCGTGAAGGGGAGAAGACAACAAAAGAAATATGGACACACTAACATTAACACAGACTGAATTTCTTTAATATCCGCACATTCTTTTTCTTTTTTTCTTTTATTAGAATTGCCAAACCTTGCGCGTAGATGAATTCCACAAATATGAACACGGTACGTGAAATGTCAACTAGACACAAACACGACACGATATAAATTATACAAAGATATATATGTTTTCGACACGAAAAAAAGGCAACACCATACGATAACGATCAGACACACGGCACGATAAATTCAAACTCTAACTATAACTAAATTAATAATATACAAAATGTCATGTTATAAAGAACGATACAAACACAGTACGAAATTATATATATTATTGTATGAATCTAGCACGGAACTATTGTACTCGTGTTGACACAAGAGAATAAAAATAAAATTACAATAATATTGAACACTTATTAATTTCATGCATACCCTAGTTTCATGCATGTTAATAATGCCATATCCAAAGCTCTTTTCTCTAGTTCTGATATCGCACACCTTTAAAAAAACATTGAACATTATTCATAAAATAATTCCAATGAAATGAGAAATGGGGGCCCAATATCATTCATCTTTCATCGCCATCCCAATAATCTTTTATCTTGGGCCCGGTGGGCCCATCCTCCCCAAAAATTTCAGCTGGCAGCACCTTCACTAACTTCTCCACCTGCTCCCTCAACTTCCCGGGCAGAATTTCCTCCACCTTCTTCACTTCCTCCGCTATATCATAACTCGTCGTGGGCCCCCATTTCCTGTAGTAATTCAACCACGGCGGCTCCACCACCTCCTCCCCCTCCGCCGCCACCACCGTGAATCTCGCCCCCGTATCCATCACCTTCTCGCTCTTCGCCGTATCATTCCTTATCCCAATATCTTCCCCTCCCTGCATCACCACTCCCACCTCATGATACGCCGCGTGCCCATTCAGCGACGCGTACCCCACAAATCTGTTGCCGCCGCCGCCCTCGAATTCAAGCTCGCACGAATCCACCCACCGCCCGCCGCTGTGTTCCGCGAAATACACTCGGTACAGCATCCCATCGAAGTTGCTGATCCTCAGCGTCACGTGCTCCCAGTCCCCCACGTGCTCGCCGAATTTCCCTAACGACACTCTCTCAATCAATCCGACCTTCGCCGTCGCCGGCCCGTTGAACGGATAAAACACCCACACCTGAATATCCGTACCGGTCCCACCGTGAACCGGTTTAATATGCAGATAAACCTCCACGCTGAGCAAATCCCCTTTCTTAACCGCGTCCCCGGCCCCCAGCTCGACCGGGAGGTCGAGCCAATACGAGCCGTCGTTCGAACCGCCCTGCGGGAGGTTCGAACCGTTTGGCTCGACCGGAACCGGGTTCGACTCCTCCCCTTTCTTGTACAGCAAGGCACCATTGCTGAAATACCAATTCACCGAGGAAGGGAGGTAGGTTTCGTCGGGGTGAAAGTAAATGTACGGTGCATATGATCGGAATACAGCTTCGACTTGGTTCAGATTAGGCACGGCGGAAGAAGATGAGTTCTTGCTCATTAAACATGACAATGGGAGGGTAGTTTCGTCATTTCGTTGGATGATAAATGTGCCGACGCTTACTGCTTTGGCATTCGCCCCTCTAGTTTTGGGCCTTAATCCATACACATTCATCCCATTTGCAGCTTCCTCTGTTCCTTCCCCCCAAATCCAGCTCTCTCTCTCTGCGTCGTCGGTGAAGTCTGACCGGACGCACCGGATTCTCTCCAGCGGCGGCTTCTCCGATGAGGCGGTGACGACGAGGCCGACGGCTTTGTAGCCCTCGGCCGGAGAAGGGAGCCAGAAGTAGGCTGAGCTGTTGTAGGTATAAATGAGAGTGTAATCAGTTGGTATCTTAAGAATTTCACCTGATTCATCGGCTGCATTTGTTTCTCCGACCAAAACCGAGCCGAAAAGCGGACGGTTGTTGGGCTGAGCGTAGGCGCCGAGCATGGAGAATCCATCGGGAATGGGGGAAGGTTCTAGAAAGGTTGCACCGAGATCGGCGGGGCCTCCTTTGTAGGCCGTGGTGATTTTGTGGAATGTGTTTACTTGTCGAACACGAAGCCCTCCCAGATCGATCTCTCCCGTCGCGAAATCCCCGCCAGCTGGCCAGGTGGGGAGTGGCGACGGGAGTTTGAAAATGGTATCGATTGGGAGGGCGGAGGGTTTGTTTGAGGAGGAAGAAGTGGTGGTGCCGAGACAGTTGCCCATGGCTATTGTATTAATGAGAGTTTTTCAAAGGGGTCTATATATTTACACTCATAATGGAAATAAAGAGAGTAGCTAGAGATGAAAGCTGTCATTTTAAGAAATCTACACACAATTTTCACGCGATGATGATCGAGATCGTCATGAAAACTGTTGCTGTTACTGGTCCCTACTCTTGTCGTGCAAGTTATTGATGCATGCATGGCTTATTGGAATATTGTACTCTTCTGGAAAAATGAAATAAATAACAGCAAATAAATGGTTTTATTGTTTTCGCACAAGTAGTCAAAATTTGGTGGACGAACTCTTCATTTTTTTTTAATTGAGGGTGACGAACTCAATGATCCTATATTCCATTTCCGTGTTTCATCTGCTATTACATTAATAAAAGAATGACACGTGTCATTATTAATGGTTTAAATTTAAAGGATAATATTTTCATAATATATACCTTAAATATTGAACCCTTAATCATGCTACATGTCGTGCTTTCATTAATGTAATAGGAGATGATATACCGAAATGCAATAGAGGATCTCATTTGGACGACCTCTTCATTTTCTGTGGAATTAATTTTGACAATTCTTGGAGAGGTTTTGGGCGTAATAGAAAAACTTAAAATAGAATGGTTGGTAACTTGGTTGAGGAAACTTAAGGGAGCGGCATCTCGAAGATATTGGGGATATTATATTTTTTCTCATGCGTGGAAAATGTGAAATGAATTTCTATCATACACCTATGATATACTCGTATTATTTATTAACTATCAGTAAATTTTAGAGTTTAGAAAGTGACATTTTGGTCTGTGGATGCGGTCCCTTTTGAAAATCTCATCTTGGAGTATTATAGGCAACGTGATAATTAATGGCTAATTACGTGATATAGATGTGGGATATTCGTAGAATATATCTCAAGGTCGTGGATACTTGAAAATTTAGTTTTTTTTTTAAATGAAAAAAGAAAAAAAAATTGGAGTTCACGATGACAAGTAATATTAATAAATAAATAAACTTTGGATCATAAAAATTTAGGCATGGTCTTGGCATAATGCTTTCTTTCACGTTGAAAATTGATGGAAGTATAAATATATTTAATTAAAAATACAAAATTTATTTAATTTTAACACATTAAAGAACTATATAAAATTATTTCCTACCCATAATCTTTATATCAGTTATATCTTTTTTAAAATTGAAAAATCACTCTTTTAATTAATAAATTATTAATTTATTTATATCTTAATATCTCTCTAAATTAATTAAATTTCAGGTCTCAAAATTATTAATTTATAGAGATTTTATTGTATAAATTTTAATATGATGTGGATCGGAGAAGTTTCATTTTAGATTCTTGTATAAGAAGTTGGATTATTCTCCGCTATTATCCATATTTGGTAGGGTATTTTCACGGACCTGTAAACGGATTCAATTAACATAATTTATTACTTCTTATTTGGTTTAAGTCGTAAATTAATCATTATCTTTATTTAAAGCTAATTACCATCCAAATTAGAGTAGTAGTAATATTTTTTTCTTTTCGGATTCATTTTCCTTACAAGTACTTTCTTTGTATTGTTGATCCAATCACCCCATAAAAGTAACGGTTATTGTTATTATTCATCTCATCTACTTAATTTCATTTTATTTCCATTCTTCTACTTGAACCAAACATTTACTTATGTATGAATCCTATTTTAGTATATTTTTCTCATGGCCGGAGATGGAATCACGTATCTAGAAAGCCTAGAATCGTAGTAGTTTGTACATTGAATGTCTACGATATTTGACGTACTTTGTAGTAGTTTGTACAAGGGCTGCACTTGAATGCGGGCCGCCCCTACTTAGTCATCTTTTTTTTTTTAATTATTATTATTTTTTTAATTATTTAATACTGAATTAATTCCAACTATATCTGGCTTAATAAATCTGATCGCAGGTTTATAAATTCTAATTAAGATTAATAAAATTTATCTCCCTCTTAATTAACACTAATCATTCTCATTAAATTCTTGATTAAGACCGATGCGGGTGTCCGCACCAGAAAATTTGCGTTCTGCAAAAACATCATTTTCCATCATTAGTAGTAGTATCGTTTGTCTTTCTTCTTGAATTACTTTGTGAAGATTGTCACCCTTTTTTTTTCGTAAATAGCCGAACTTGCATTACCAGTGAACCAATCGTAGCAAAACTTTACAAGCACAAAAACTGAAAACAAAACGATCTAGCCACAAGTCTTCAAATGTCTCGAGGCCTTGCCATACTTTGCTCCAGCCAAAGCTATACAGAGTTGCATTGCCTTATCACGTGTTCTGGTGAGCTGGTGCTACTTCGAAACTTCCTTCCATTTTTCTCCTTCCAAATATGATACACTGCAGTAGAAACTACAAGTCTATAAAGCATTTTCTTGCCAGATTTAGTTCGGCATTGTGATTGCATAAACACAAGCTCCTCCTGCCAATCATAATTACGCGCATGAATCCCACACCAATTAGCTAACTACTGCCATACAACGGCTGAGAACGAGCCTTTTCAAATACTACTATATCTTGTTCATTCAACAAACTTGTTGCAATTATTGTTCCTTTTTTCTAATTAAATTTCTAACAGAACCTGTCCCCTTTGAGATGTCATGCATAAATCTTGTTAACTCCTTTTCCAATCTTACTTTCTCATGTTCACTTTCCACATTTCCTATTTAGACATTATTATTTTCACTATAAAAAAAATCAACAAGATGTTCTTAATCTCTATATAGCAATTGCTTAAAAAAAACAATCTTTATATCCCAATAATAACAAAAAATTAACAACAAAACAAAAATTAAAAACTAATAGTAGATATTATATTAATCAATATAAACATGGAATTACAACCAAAAATTAATATCAAATTTGTTAGTAACCGGGTACTCGAACGTGTATAACAATAAATATTGAAACTTTATTGGAGAACTTGAAGAGCAAACAGAGTTACAAGTATTATAACGAAACTAAAGTATAAGATTAGAAAAACCAGAGATCGCCCGAAGTTAGAGCTTCTGGCCGCACGACGAGAATACACTCCGGTAGTGCTCACGGTAAGACGCTCGTCCCCAAAGGTTAAAACGATCTTGACGTATCGACTGTAGTAGCACCACAAACAGCACCGAGCACCGGCGAACTGGACAAGAACGAAGACTGAACTCGAATACTATGTTATGCTTTGAGAGAAGAGAGAATGCTTTTCGATTGAGTGAGTTTGCGCGTGCCTCCTATATATAGGCTCTCGAACCATATGAAGGGACTCGTCTACATAAAAGCCATTATGAAGAAGCCATGATGGCTGGCAGTTTCGGATGTGAAAAGACTCAGTCGGATGAAGAGTCTTGGCAGTTACAGAAGGCCAAGAGTAATGACTTAAATACAAGTTAAATCATTCACATATAACCGATGTGGAACAACTAACATTTATATAAATATAACATGTTAGCTTCTACTCCAACATCCAACCTTTAGTATTCAATATCTCACTTACTGAAAATCGTTTTAGAGATATTGATCATATATGTACCACGTTCATATACTCACGACGTAGATTAACATCCAATAAATATTTTAATTACATAATAAATAACTAAACCACATTTCCAACAAAAATATATATTGTAATAATCAACAAATAAATCTATTAAGTATATAAAGATTGAAGAGATCGTCTGGCGTGGACCTGAATTTACAACAGGCAATATAATTCGGCAGAACTAGCTAAGTATAACGCAAATAATTTGCAATGGTCAATGCTAAACTAATGGCAGATAATTCCTTAATTTCTTGATTTTTAATTTAAATGTGATCAGATGCGAAGAAAGCGAGATGTTGTCAGGAGTTTCGCAAATAAGTATAGTATTAATTCAAACTAAATTAATGTTTATCAATTTTGGGTAGTATAGTGACAGGATAATATAAATTGAAATCGTTGAAGAAATTGGTTAATGTTGCTATTGTACCATTGCTGCAGATAACCTTACAAGTATGAACATAATACTCTTAGGTTAGGTCTCTAACATTTGAACTTGTGCAATCACACCCTCAACGTCCTAAAAATAGTACAAGTCTGTCTCATTGCTAATGAGATATTAACTGCCGTTCGTAAATATCTAATAACTTCAAAGAAATGAATATTTAAGTATAAAAAAAAAAATCAAACTTTGATTTTTATACAATTTGTAAATTTAATAATTTTAATAATATTCTAGGGTATACGAATAAAACACAACATAAAAAATAAAAATAAAAAAATGCCCATAATCGTGTAACGAAATTTAGTCAGGGTAAGTGATTAGCGTATCACTTCTATTTATATAAATAGCATGGGATTTTGTGGATCTTACAAAACTTGGATAATCTAGTAAAACAAATAGCAATAACTAACTAATTTATCAATCAAATTCATAGCCATGAATCCATCCAACTCAAGTAATCATTCATCGCCATTCCAATTATTTTTAGCCTTGGGTCCCGTCGGCCCATCCTTCCCAAATATCTCATCCAACACCTTCACCAAATTCTCCCACGCCTTCTTCAATTTCCCGGGCAGCCATTTCTTCACCTTCCCCACCTCCGCCGCCGTATCATAATTCTCCGTCGGCCCCCATTTCCCGATATAGTCCAGCCACGTCGGCCCCACCACCGTCTCTGCGGCCACCACCACGAACCTCGCCCCGGTATCCATCACCTTATCACTCTTCGCCCAATCATTCCTTATCCCCACACCATTCCCCGGCCCCTGCAGAGACAACCCTTCCCTATAACTCCCCGCGTGCCCATTTCTCGACGAATACCCCACAAACCTATTCCCCTTTTCAAACCCTAGCAAACAAGAATCGATCCATTCTCCGCCGCTATGTTGGGAGAAATAAACCTTGTACAAAACCCCATCAAAGTTGCTGATTCTCAACGTCACGTGCTCCCAGTCGCTCACGTGCTCGCCCACTCTCCCCAACGCGACTCTCTTAAAAGGCCCTACTTTTGCAGTTGCATGGCCGTTGAAGGGATAGAACATCCACACTTGAATATCCGTGAATGTCCCGCCAAAAATCGGTTTAAAATGGACGTAAGCCTCTGCGCTCCCTAAATCCCCTTTCTTAACCGTTTCCTTAGCACCCCCGTCCACTGGCAGGTCGAGCCAGTATGACCCCGAATCACCCTGCGTAGGGAGATTCGTACCGTTTGGCTCGACCCGGACGGGGGTAGATTCCTCCCCTTTCTTGTACAGCAACGCACCGTTGCTGAAAAACCAGTACACAGAAGAGGGTAGGTAATCATCCTCGGGGTGCAAGTAGATGTACGGGGCGTACGTTAGAAACACCGCTTGCATTTGGCTTAAACTAAGCCTACCGGTTGAATTTGAGTTCTTGTTTATCAGACAAGATAGTGATACGGTGTCGTTTTGGATGCTAAAGGTGCCTACTTTTACTCCTAGGGCATCACTTCCTCTAATTTTGGGCCTTAATCCGTACACGTTCATACCATCTTGGTTCCAAATCCAGTCATCTATCTCTGCATCGGCCGTGAAGTCTGATCGGACGCACCGGATTTTATCGAGGGACGGTTTTTCCGGTGAGGCCGTGACGACGAGGCCGACGGCTTTGTAACCGTCAGGTGGAATTGGGAGCCAAAAAAAGGCGCTACTATCATTAGAGCGCCAAATGAGAGTGTAATCAGTCGGCTGCTTTAGAATGTCGCCGGAGTTTGCTTTTCCGACCAAAATCCAACCGGAAAGTGGGCGGTTGTTTGGCTGAGCGTAGCTTCCGAGCATCGAAAATCCATCTGGTATGGGGGAAGGTTCTAGAAAGGTTGCACCTGAATCGTCTGGTCCACCGCCGTTCACAGTTAGAACTTTCTGGAACGACGTTATCTGTCGGACTTGAAGGCCGCCGAGATCTATCTCTCCCATCGCAAAACCACCGCCTGATATTAGTTTACAAAATTTAGTTTACCTGTTATGTATATCCCCATTATATCATATTTAAGGGCATTAGTGTAATATCATAGTATTATAATTATATTACAATTGTAATCCATCGAATAATAAACAAATTTCAATCATAACTCTAAACAAGATTGAACTCTTCAAATTTGGTCATATATGTATATTGAGGAGTATATTGCACTTTGCAGCCAATTTTAATACCCAAAAGGACAGGAAAAATCAATGATTTTATCTAATTTCTTAATTGCAAAAAGGTACAATATTATTACATTTTCTTATCTTTTTATTAATAAAATTCCACCGTTATATCTACTAAAAAATGCTTTTACCATATTATTACTGACGCAACAATATAAAAAAAATATTATGGAGAAATTACAATTATTAGAAATTACTACTCCATAGAATTACTTAAATATCAATAAAAGGTTGATTTTTTATGGTAAATAAATATATACCTGCAGGCCAAGTTGGCAATGGAGAAGGAAGTGTGAAATTGGTGTCGATTGGTAAAGCGTCGGCTTTGTAAGAGAGAGAAAGGGAGATGGCGAGGAGCAACAGTTTCAAGGTAAGAGTAAATGAGAAATTGAGATGGCTACAAGATAACTGAAGTAAATGGGTAATTTTTGTCATTATAATTACGGAGTTTTGAACAATTTATTATCCTCCTCGAATTCACTTTTGTCACCTGCAATGAAATGAAAATTTTGACACGACGAGTCAAAATGGGAGTATATGTACGAACTTAAAACACTTGCAAGCAATGAATATATATGGAGTACACAATTTGAATGAATGTATTGTAACAATATAACAACTATATAATAGTAATATTACACATGGTAATAATATATTTTACACATGGTAATAATGTATAATATATATCTACTAGTTTTTATTTAGTTGATAATGCATGTATATGGTAATAATAGAGCGATAAAATTTCATCCTACTCACATATTATGGACATCTTATGTAAGCACTTATCTTATTGTTACATTTTTCTTTTTCTAATATTTTTAATTTTGACAGGTGCTCTCTAAAATATCCACGATTATTGACTAGCATAACATCATTGGCAACAACATACGTATAATACATCTACTAAATACTTACTTCGAATTTATATTCTTTTGCACATATTGTTTTAGATGATTGTTAGTATTTGTTGATAATGCGGTTTCATTTATTAAATACAATTACATATAAATTACAATTCAATTGTTATGAATATCACATAGTGTTAACTAAATATTTTTATATAGCATAATTCAACATTCGGGAGATGCAATTAAATTCAAGCACCTCAAACATGGGCGTCTATTTTCCTTGTTAGAATATAGATCCAATCGCGTCATGGTGTCATGTGTGTGTATATTAAGAAAAAAAAGTATTAAGAATAAAGATGGTAATTAGTGTATTAATAAAGTGATATAAAATATTTTTAAATTAAATAAAGTGTTGTTGATGTGATATAAAGTGGTTTTAAAGTGAAAAAAGTATTACTGATGTGATATAAATTGGTTTTAAATTGAATAAAGTAGATAAAGTGATTTTCTAATTATTTATGTAAAAGAAACCGTTGCAATATGAATGAGACATCCCAAAAAGAAATATGTTGCATTATAAACAGGACCGAGGGAGTAGTATTTTTTTTTTCTTTTTTTTTTGTGAGACTATTACTACTTGTTGGTGTCCATAATATATTCCCAATAAAAGAAATACACGTACGTGTCGAATGAATAGCATTTTGAAACAAATTGATATTCTTTTTGTTTTTAAAGAAAATCGAACTTATATTAATTGACCAAATCAACATAGACAATATTAAGAAATCAAGATAGGAATTTTGACCTCCAAATTATTAGATTCTTACTGATTTATGTTTTCTACTAGTTTGATTTTTACTGATTTTAATCTCTGTAGTTGATTTTTGCTGATCATTTGAAATTGATATTGGTCAACTTTACTTTTTTCCATTACCATATATGTATACAGGGAAAGATGTTAATATTTAATTTATATATTTTATAATATAGTTCACGATATTCAAATAAATAGTTAAAAATTAAAATATTACGCCCTCATGATCTCCACAATCATTGGTGGCATCCCAATTTTTTTTATTTACACTGGAACTGCCTAACCACATCCAATGAATTTCGTCATTAGAATAGCTCTCACCATCCCACAACACCAAAAAAAAAAAACTTAAATTAAACTACATATCCAAAATCCGAACACAATAAATAAAAAAATAAAAATTATCATAAGTATGCGATATGATGGTTCCTCTCTAATCTCAATAGAATCAGCTTCCAACCTAGATTTGCTAAAACCAATTTACAAAACTCAATTCAAATAATACGCAGAAATGATCATTATAGTTTTAATTGTTATCTGCAAATTCTAGCTACAGCGTTTACATAACAAATTAAAGAAAAGTAATACCAAAATGAAGAAGAATCAACAATCTAATTGAAATGAATAACCACAAAGTAAAAAGAACTACCTTTTGTATGAAGAACCTTGGAGTAGCTAGGATTTAGATCTGATATCTTTTTATTTTCTTCATTTTTTCTTTATTTGCTGGAGCTAAATCTGATGTAATCAACAATTCTACCTATCATCCAATTACTATTTCTCTTTCTAGAAATAGTAAAATGGGTTTGTAAAAGTTGAAACATGATTTTCAAAATCCCTAAACTCGGCCACAATATAGAACGAAAAAGATGTATTGTTGAATCACTAGTCTCGGCCATAGAATCGTGGAATTACCCGTTTACCGACTTAATTAAAGAGTTTAACCTACAATTTATTGTACTTCAATAAATGCAAAAAAGCCATTAATCTCGTCGAAGGGATTTAGACTTCATAATCCTTCTGTTGAAAATTAATAAAAGCACATTAAAGACTAAAGAAACCATTTGATTTGGTCCTTCCAGCGCTTGTAACATCTCTATATCGAAACTAATTACATATATTAAGATACTTTATATAAAATGGACCCTTGTGATATAACTGAAAAATAACGTAATTGGTTTTTTTTTTTTTTTTTTGACATAAGGAAGGGAGAGTTGGGGTTTGAACCCGAGACCTCACTGCGTACAGATTAAAATCGCACCGTTTTGGTGTTCGCTTGGAGATTGATGACTGAATCCTCTATTGCCCCTTGGTGCGATATATCCTATTACTTTAATAAGGATATATCACGTAACATAATTAATGGTGTAAAATTTATAAAATAATATATAAGAATAATATACCCTACATCTTGAATCCTTAATCTTATCACTTATCATTTATTTATTAAAGCAATAGGAGATGACGTATAGAGAGACAATAGAAGATCCAATTTGCCTTGGAGACATTACATTAGGTAATTCTAAATGTCATTTTTCTGTTTTTAATATCTGGCATAGGTAGGTTCCTAAAAAAACAAGGAAAAGGTACAACCAATCGCTAATTGGCCATTAATTTATTAATTCTAATTAAATTTTATTAACTTAGTTGCAATATATTACTTTTACCTTAAAATTTATTAAGCTTAAATTGGAGTTTAATAACTAACAACCAGAGTTTATTAAATTCAACTAAAATTAATTAAAAAATTATTAAATAAAAAATTATAAAAACAGAGTAGATCATACTGACCGCACATTACGGTCGACCGCACGAGATACTATGTCAGTGATTTTTGTTTTCATATTTTCCCGGGCAGGGGTGATTTGCGTTCTCTTGTGCTCGATTACATTGTTAATTAATCATTGTGATCTAAGTTTTATCTAGGTTATTTCGAGAGAGACTAGTATTTGCACCGGAAAAAATATAATTATAATTATGAATAATCAAAATAATTTATTCGAAGGTGACACAAAAAAATAATGAATTTCTCATGCGACAATATTTATAACCGGAAAAAATGTATTATCAATTTAGTTAACAAACATTGGTAGCGGCAATATAAAAATAAGAGTAAACTAAATATTGTGGTATTTTAAACCACGAAAATGTGGAGTTATAATTTTTTCTCTCTCTTTTTTTTTTTTTTTTTTTTATGTCGTGAGAACCTGCAGCTGCTACCTTCGGTGCGCACTGGGTAAACCCCCGTCCCTTGTGCAGTAGCCTGCAAACCACACAGGGCAGGTAAACTATACTTTCCAAGTACAGGTGTGGCAGGCTCGACCTATAGAGGCGTGTCATGGGGTTCGAACCTGAGATCTTTCAGTCTCAGGCGTCCACTTTTACCACTAGGTCATCCTCAAGGGGACTGATAATTTTTTCTCTCTATGTGAGTGGAAAGGAGGAATAACAAATGATAGAATGAGAGGGATGTAGAAAGGGTGCATAAGAATATGAAGGATGTGTGAAGTGTGAGAGTTTTTGAATCTTTGAATGGGGTGATAATTTTTTCTCTCTATGTGAGTGGAAAGGAGGAATAATAAATGATGGAATGAGAGGGATGTAAGAAAGGGTGCATAAGAAAAAAAAATTCTCTCTATGTGAGTGGAAAGGAGGAATAATAAATGATGGAATGAGAGGGATGTAAGAAAGGGTGCATAAGAAATGAAGGATGTGTGAAGTGTGAGAGTTTTTTAATCATTAAATGGGATAAATGTGACCAAAAAGCAAAGGTATTTCTTTAAGTATAATATAACCCCTGTAAAAAAACATAATAATATATGGATCTTAAAAGATAATTTAACTGGAACACTAAAAATAGTTGATAAAACACTGGCCATAGTAATTTACAACCGTAAAACAAAAAGCTCTAATTAAAAAGTTCACTTTAAAATTATAATAGGAGGCTAAAATTCTTATCTTTAGAAAATGGAAAGTTTAAAACCTGATTCCCTTGTTGCTATTAGCCAATATATGGACTTGTAGGGATCTAATAATTTCTTTCATTTATTTATTTTCTTATAACATAAATGTCATCATGTTCTCAAATATATTTTTTACTATAAATATCATATCGATCATTATGGGAAATCAAGTCGGATCCTCTATTGCATGTTCGTGTGACATTTCTTATTGCATCCACACGTGTCAAAGTAATTAAAAAATCTACCGGATTTTTCTTATTGAAATTCATAAAAATCATAACATGTTTTGATACTTTTCTTATTGCAATAGAGTAAATTTTTTGATTTATTTCCGAATACTGTAACTAAAATATGAAATATTTATCCGAATAATTAATTCTCTGGTGTCATGAAAGCTAAAAGAAAAAATAAAGTCCCCTTGGAGATGGCCTAGTGGTAAAAGTGAGCGTCTGAGACTGAGAGATTTCAGGTTCGAACCTCATGAAGCGTCTCTATAGGTCGAGCCTGCCTGTGTGGTTTGCAGGCTACTGCACAAGAGACAGAGGTTTACCCAGTGCGCATCAAAGGTAGCGGCTGCGGGTTCCCACGATATCAAAAATAAAAATAAATAAATAGATATGTTTTTAAGTAGTTTTCTAAAGATTAGGATCCTATAATAAAAGTTAATCCTAAATTTTCTAATCTATCTTTTGACGTTCGAATTGCAAACTTTTAACAGAAGCAAAATACAATCAGAGAATCGGATGCCTTCTTATAATATCGAGTTCCATAACATCTTAGCTTGGGGCAGAGAAATGGATAAATAAAATCGGTATAGGAATGATAATGATAATGATTATGATTATAATTATATGTGGAGAGAGTGATAATAGTTTTTTATTAGCTCCAACAAAATTTAAGAGAGATAAAAGATAAGTTTGAGAGAGAGAGAAACATGGATATTTGCATGCAGAGGCGAAATGAAAACCACTACTCATTTAGTTGATGAATCCAAGAATATGCTTTTGCTTATATCTTTTCTTAACTTTTTCTTCTGCTAATGTATTTACGTACATTGCTATCAGACCGCTTCAATTTTCAAACACATAATTGTAAAATAAAATAAATAAATAAAAAGAGAGAAAAAAGAAAAGAGAATACTCTGTTTCTTACCTATTAACCTGTAAAAAAGAGTCACTTCATTTGAGAAAGCGTTGATTGAATATTGATTTTATTTCAAAGATTTAGATTTTAATTTCTATGATTAAATCTACCCAGTAGTGAAGGAGATGATATCCCGCAACATATTAGTAACTCAATTCTATCATAGAAGCTTTCATTATGTGGTATAGAAAGAGCATTTTAAGAGAATTTGATCACATTTCAATATCTTATAGAAAGATTTCAAATTTAAAATTGTGTTTTGAGTGTAAAACTGATCTCTAGATTGGTGAGGCTAGGGTTTCTGAGCATTTGTCTGTTTTCTTGTTCTTTTTTAATTTTTTGACTGAATTACGGCGTATTTTGTTTGTGAGGTGTTTGTGCATTTTTATGAATTATGTTAGGGTTTAGCAGCTGAGGAAATGATGGAAGATGAAGATGATTATGTTGAG
Organism: Schizonepeta tenuifolia; assembly: GCA_029490685.1. Lineage (NCBI taxonomy): Eukaryota > Viridiplantae > Streptophyta > Magnoliopsida > Lamiales > Lamiaceae > Schizonepeta > Schizonepeta tenuifolia. The sequence goes on along the minus strand of CM055957.1, from coordinate 95,637,491 downwards.
TATGCCCCTTTGTCAACAAGAACCAGAGCGAGACGACTCTGCTTCATCTGAAACAGAGGACACCTTCAGCTTAATCATCCAATGGAAGATGCAAAAGCAATTCAGTGAAAATGTTAAAGTTTATTTTGCAATCATTATTTGATGCTTCTCCACCTTTAATTTAAACATGATGTTTATCTCTTTTGGTGCCTTATTTCAATTTATAAAGTTGGTGTCTTGGTAAAAAAACTTACTGCAGTTGGAGAAATTATTTTTTGTATGGGTACTCGTCTTCTCAATTGCTGTTCTCACTAAAAATCCGTACAATGTCTAGAAAAAAATTAAAATCCTCACATGAAGTGTAGAGCAAACCAAAACAGAAATAGAACTAGTCCTACACTTGTAGATTGAGCTTAGGTTGAATCTTGTAATAATGCTTTGGTTCTTAAACCCTTGTTGACAATGGATGGATTTGGTTCTTGGTATAGGATCTGCATTAGACCTGCTCGTCTTTCCTGCACGTGTCAAACGCAAACATATAATTAGGAGAAGTGATGAAGATATGCCTAAGCTGTAACCTGATGAAATCAGAGATAGCAAAAGTAGTTGAGAAAATAAAAATAAAAATTAAACAAACTCATTGATTGATGAAATACATACCTTCACTATCTGAACACAATGTTCTCCTCTTTGCAATAGGCAACTTTGTATGGTGCTCAAATGCAGATGTATATCGGTAATTAGTGTTCTACTTTCTTCAACACTCTCCAGCAGAGCCTGCTTCAACATTTCTGCCTCTTCTTCAAGAATCTTCAGTCGTCCCTCGAGTTGCTCGATTTCAACTTTTCCTGTCCTGTCATTGAAGTTAGACGGTACGGTGCGAGTTGAAGTTGAGGTCCTCTGCAGCTGTACCATGTGGTTCTTGCATCTTGATGTGCTTGCTTCATTAACATATTGATCGTTGGGCATCCTTTTCCTTTCTTGTAGGATGTAGAGAAATTTGCACTTGTAAATTGTGACTATAATGAAGTTGGTTTTCTTTGCAGAAAAGCAAGGATGTCATTTGTCAAATTGTAAGTTGGTGAATATGACTTCGCACATCAAGTCTTATGGTTAGTCGCTGCACTGACAATTTGATCTACTTTGTAGGTCGTGTGTGCCTTGTGGTGTGTGCAGAGAGAGAGAGAGAGAGAGAGAGAGAGAGAGAGAGATTGGAGGTATCTGCTGCAAGATTTGTCCTATTGTGTTGTTTAGGCAAAAATTCCGGCTGGGATTTAGCTATGAGTGAAGGCGGTTTTGAATGTTCCTTCTCAATCTGAGGTATTTGGTATTTATAGCAGCAATTAGTTCCCCCTTTCAGAAAAAAATGGATCTTCTTCTGCATATCATCACATGGTATATTTGTCTTAATTTAAAGTGTGTTTACTTGGGAGTATAAATTTATACCTCTAAATGGAGGTATAATATTAGAGCTAGAGACTTTTTAAGGACTGTAATTTTTGCCTATTCGACGATTAAGGACATTTTTTTGCGGGCCCTCTATTTGAGAACATATGTTAAGCAAATTAATACTCTGTAGGACAATTTCTGGCCCGATCGGGCTCAATCGCACGTGAATCGCACGTGATCGATTTTTTGAGCCCGAACGTTTAGGTGGCATGCCAAATCATATCCACATCTGCAACCCCTCCCTCTCCCTCTGTTTTTTTTTTTTTAGGTGGTGCCGATGTGGAGATGATTTGGCATGCCACCTAGGCGTTCGGGCTCAAAAAATTGATCACGTGCGATTGAGCCCGATCGGGCCAGAAATTGTCCTATGGAGTATTAATTTGCTTAACATATGTCCTCAAACAGAGGGCCCGCAAAAAAGTGTCATTAATCGTCGAATAGGCAACAATTACAGTCCTTAAAAAGCCTCTAGCTCATAATATTATGAGATATAAATTTATACTTTATTGTGAAGACCACATGTTTTATATTTTGTTTGATTCGAGGGATAATATACTTATTTATACTCTCAAAGGGGACATAATGTTTATATCTTGTTCACTTGAGATGAAATTGATGGATAAGTGGGTAAATATCTAAAACGCATGGTATGTATAATATTATACCTTTATACTCCGGGTAAGGTAAATGGGTTGCCCGAAAATTTATACCTCCTGCCCGAATTTTTCTTAAATCGTAACCAAACAAGATATAAGCGAGTAAAATAATATTATACCTACTTTTACCTCCATGTAAACACACCCTAAGGATATCTCAAGGTTCGAGAGCACGCACTCGTCTGCGAACGGCAGATGTAGGAGAATATAAGAGTAGCAAATTAACACAATTTAAAATAGAAAATCTGGTGTGGAGAAGGATTGAAATTCCGATACAGCTTTAACTGCTAGAACCTTGTAGAAACAATGGTATACATCTTTTAGGTTGAGCTTGTTCTCATAAATTTTGTATCACTCCAGAACTAAGAAGGTTAGCTGCAGAAGTATAATTTATACGCGTAATAATATATACTTACTTTAATATTCGACTTTGATTTGTACTAAACACAACTACATTACAATGTCACTAAAATATAGAAACTGGAAACAAATTGCACTTTTTTAAATATTTCACATAAAAACAGTAACAAATGCCCCTTCCATCCATGGTACTTGCGGCTTGTGAGCTCCGATATCTGAATTAACAATAGAATTAAGAAAAAAGTATATAAATTATGCTAAAAGAAAGTGTAAATGATGTAACATTTTAATATACTTTCATGCGCACTGAAGCACTAATTCATAGTAATACATAATAAGATCAAATATTAGAAATAAAACAAAAAATACAAACAAAGAAACGCTAGTAAATACTTTCCTGATGCGTATAAATTTATTTCAAGCTATTATTATCTTTTTTGTTTTATCATTAACTATCGATTTTCAATAGTTATATCTTTTTCTTTTTTTGATATCTTAATTATGAGAAAGGGTAGGACTATGTACAACAGAGTGTACATATTAGACTGGTTTGATTTTGACCCGCGACTTGTGCATCACCAAAAACATCGAAAATGTTCGCTAATTTCGTCACACGCCGTAAGTGTATGGGTGTAATTGTGTACAGGGAAGTAAGGTCATATCCATAGAGATTGTATTAACCTAATGGATACTACTTTCAATTATTTTCCTCTATTTAGACTACGAACTTTAATTTTGGGTTTTTGATCTTAAAAAAATAACAAGCAACGAAAAGGCAAATAGCAAAAATATTCAAAGATTCAAATATGATAAAAGATATCTTAAGACTTCGATTTCAATGGATAATTAAAATTCAAATCTTAATCAATCAATCAATTAATATCGGGACTCGACTATTCCTAGAACAATCACACAATAGTTTAAACCTACTTTCGTAGTGAATTAACCGTTGATCACATGCAAGTGTTTTCGTTCCCGACAAACATCATATGCATGGAACTCCAAAAAGATCAATTAGATTAATGCTCTCACACAAGGCTCGTCCCCTTCCGGTTATTTTGCAATGTATATCCTATGTTCTAGATCAAGTACTAACTATCTTCTTCTGATCTCAAGTTAATACATCAAATCATGCAAAGTTGGTGATCAAGCAACATGCAAACAAATCAAACCAAGAACATAAGAAAGAAGAGAAGGTCGTAATTGATTGATCGACTAAGAATAAAAAATTAACTATTCATCTACTCTCTAACCTTAGGATATAAGAAAACTAGCTACTCATAACTAAAACAAACACACAATCAAAATAAGAGAAATTCATAATCAATAAATAAGAAAAACTGTAGAAAATCGTCTTGAATGCTTGAATCTTGTATCCAAGTCTCCAAAAGCTCTAAACTAAACTAAAAATATGAATAATAATAAAAGGTGTCTAAGATGGTGTCTCTTCTATGCAATAGAATGAGTATTTATAGCTAAAAATCTACCACAAATTCGTGCATGAATTAAATCCAACTAGGAAATGAATTTTAATCAAAATAAGGAAGGTTTTAGGCTAAACCGCATGCGGTCTATGCATGCGGCTAATGGTAGACCGCATGAAACGAGCGTGAACGACTTCAAATTTGGGAATAAACGCGACCGCATGCGATCCCGTCATGTGGCCGCATGGCGGACCGCATGGCACTGCATCTGCGCGCAACAATTTTCAATCGGCTTGTTCTTCCTCATTTCAACTCCGATTTTCGATCGCCTACGGACTCTTATCGAGCTGTACTTTCATCCTATCATGCTTAATTTTCATATTATTAACTGGAATTTTCTGCAAAATCAAACAAAGTACAAACGAGCATCATATTTCACAAATTAACAATATTTAATTACAAAACTCATTCCAAACATGATTTTACCAATACAAATTGACATCAATTAAACTTATGAGAAAATCCATGTTTATCAATCCCTCAAACTTAAAGGATAGTTTGTCCTCAAACAACATCAAAAGAAAATAAACAAAGTAAACATGGATTTTAAGCAAAATAGTAACCCCAATTGGCTTCAGAAATTTTCAAGGACAAGATTCATGTAAAAATCCAATCAAGATCAAACACAAATTAATAAACCAATCATTATAGCCTCGTTTAAACTCCTCACGGCATAGGAAATATTTTAGTGAACTCTCAACTCTCAAGTGTATAAGGTAGGAAGTATATACTCTCAAATCAAAACATAACATGCAACCTACCATAGGCTTGCCAATTATCTAACATCGCCATCGTGCAAACGCGTGCTTCGAAAAAGTTTAAAAAATGACTTTTTTTTTGTAATGTTGGCTCTTTGATAAGGTAGGGAAATTTAGTCTAAGTGACTCAAATCAAACAATTCCCCAATTTCTCAATCATCACACTAATCTTTCTCAACTTACACAAACTTCTACCTCGTTTCAATCCCACAAATTCTCAACACCACAATTTCTATTAGCACCATTGTTTCAATCTTGTACCCTTTTATACTTTTATTTTTCTCTTCTTCTTCTTCTTTTTTTTTTTTTTTACTTCTTTTTTTAATCTTTCTATCTCAAACAATCACTTTTCTATTTTCATGAGTTTATAAGGGTTAAAGCAACTTAAAACTTCCAACTAAAGGTGCTCTTTCAAATCTTCCTTGCATTTATTTTTTCAAGCTCTACCAATTTCTTATAAATATCTACCCAATTTTTCAATGATTTATCAAAGAAAGATTCAAAAGCTCAAAGTGGCAAACTAGGATAGATTTAATAATTTGGACAACAAACAGGAAAAAAAATGGCTAACAATGATGACCTTAAATCATCTCTTAATTATTAGCAAATTAACACAATCTTGAAGAAGATTCATGGAAAGTTCTAGATATTTACATGCATGCTTGACAAATCACACAAGAATGAAATAGATTATAAAAATATAATAGTCAGGGCTCAATTTCACATAGGCTATTTTTTAGTCAAAGAGGCTAAAACAATCAATCTATCAATTCATGCTCAATCTATCAAGAAAAACTCACAATCATCAGTTTTCAATCCAAACCAACATTTTCATCACAAGCCAAGTCACACATTCACCCAAAAACATGCTTTTTTTTATATAAAAACTTGAAAACAATTAACTAAACTAAACGACATAACTAGTAAAGAAATTAATCAACTAAGAAAGCAAATAAAAATAGAAAGCAATCAACTCCCTTCTCCATCTCCCCAAACTTATTCAACAACAAATAAGAATAAATTTGTAAGTAGAAGCGGAAGTTGATTGGAACAAACATACCGAAGCAATATGAAGGGAAGCAACACAAAGAGCTATCTTTTCCCCCGCTCTCTCGTTCCTTTCTCTCTTTTTTTTTACCTACAATGAAATAAAAACAAAGAAAACGAAAAATAACAAAAACAGAAAAATAAATCTAACATTGTTGGGTTGCCTCCCAACTAGCGCTTAGTTTAATGTCGTTAGCTCAACGTAGCCTCATAATCACAACTCATCAAGGAGGATGATATGTCGGCAGCCGATCATGGATTTTGTGGAATGAACGTCCAGGCAAAGATTCATTTGTTGTGTATTGATCACCCTTATCAATGAGAGGATCCAAATCTAAAACTTTATGTTCTTCAAAACATTTGAAACTTTCATCTTCATGGATCTTCAAAGTTTGATAGATGGAGAAAGTGTGCATCTCATCATTGACTCGAGGGGTAAGCTCTCCTTTTTCCACATCAATTAAAGCTCTTCCCGTTGCCAAAAATGGTCATCCAAAAGTTAAAGGGATCTTCTCATTTTCATCTATGTCCAACACCACAAAATCACAAGAAAAAATGAACTCACTCACTTTGACCAAAATATCTTCAACAATCCCCCTTGGATGAGCAATCGAACGATCCGCCATTTGAAAGCACAATATTGGTGACTTGAGTGTTCAAACTACCAATTTGTTGAACAAAGACAATAAGATTGATGTTAGCTCCCAAATCACATAGTTACTTTTCGAATTGAAATCCACCAATAGTACAAGGAATATGGAAGCTTCCCGGAACTTTCATCTTTACAAGCAACTTCTTTTGTAAGACTGCACTACATTCCTCATTAAGATAGACCGTATCAAAATCCTTCAACTTCTTCTTTCAAAATCACATCTTTCAAAAATTTCGCACAATTAGGCATTTGTCGCAATGCCTCCACGAGTGGAATGTTGATGTGGATCTTCCGAAATATCACAAGGAACTTGGAGAATTGTTCCTTCATGTTCTCCCTCTTGTTCATATAATCTCAATAGGGTTACTGGATATATTTATGAATTGTAAAGAAACAATTGTAGAGCATCATGAAAAACCTTAAGCGGGTTCACATATTTTTGTCACGAAAATCAGTAAGTACAATACTATTTTACAAAAACAAAACTCATATAAATCTAATTTTCATGTAATTTTGCTTTCCACAGGTAAAATATTCAGATAAGCAGCCAAAGAACCTTGCTCATCCAACAATGTGTGACTAAAAAAATCGATGGCCATTATGCATCTCTATGATCATATCCTTAATAAATCGCGCAACCATGATCGAGCACATAGTTAATGAAAGGCATTGTGTGTCAACTGCCTCATCTCCACCCATCCTTATCCACCTATGAATCTTTATATCACAAATCTGGCAGAAGGTCGTGGCTCAAATTCTGCACAAAACTTACAAGACACTATCTGCTTAGATATTTTTGCAGACATCGTTAATTTCTCCAAATCATGAGGTACCGAAGATGAAATTATCAGATTTTCTGTTGCACTTCATGTGGCCCCTTGCAATTTGATAGAAAATAGAAAAAAAATACAGATGAACAAAAGCGTAAAGAACTGCTATGACTTTCATTTTTGTTGAAACTTAAATATTCACATCTCCAATTACAATGGTTGTTATCATCACTATTTATATAAGCAAATAGAAAGATCTAGAACAACTACACTCACTAGCTCTCTAACCTAAAAGCAGTACTAACAACATGCCAAAACTATAAGATAGAACATCACAAAGGATTAGTATTGTTTGTTAGGTAAATTAGGATTAAATTCATGTATATGGAGCATCAGTAAATTAAAGAGAGCATTAGTAAAGCATCAGTAGTGAAAGATATCATAATGCTACTACCACAATCTCTCTGCACGGACCAATGCCACGCCTAAGAAGAAATTGCCCAACACGATGGGCGGATGTGAGACAACGTAGCTCGTGGTTCATGTATATCTTCTCAGCCGCCTCCATCCCTAATTCCTTGTAGGTACGGGATAAAGCAAAGCCTGGCTGCTTCACCAGAGAAGCAATGCAATCAGCCAGTTCGTTCGTACCTTAGACTGCGTGTGCGAACTCTGGTTCAACATTGAGGCTCTTCAACTCATTGTAAATCATAATTATCATCTCCTTGCTGGCATTGAGAAAATTCTACTCAGGAATAATACCATAATAGCAGCAATGGAGCAGATGCGCCAAGGTTTCGCTGTCTGTTTGAAGTAAACCAATGATTTTTTCTAATTTTTTTAATTGCAAAAAATTACAATATATTATTACCATGTGTAAAATATTGTAGCGAGTGACTGTCCAGCTATCAGAGTGATGATGGTCGTCAGTCCCACCTTCACTTCAGGCTTAGCATTGACAACCGGTTCAAGCCAACGAACCCACATTGGGTGAGCCGACTGCTATTGGTTTGGAGGCAGCACGATAGGCTGCTCTAACAAGCGAATCCACCATGGAAGCAGCGGCTGCTGGTCTGCAGGCAGAACGGCCCGCACGGTCTGCTGGTCAAGCAAACGAGTCCACCATCGGAGGGGTGATTGTTGGCTTCCAGTTTCAGATCAAATCTGGATATCGATCTGCTCCACCACGGCCCCGGTCATCTCATTTATGGTCTGATTTTTAGGTTGCTGAGTTACCGGAGGAGACGAACAGATCCCAAGGAGTTTTAGATTGTCGACATTGGGGAGAGAGAGAGACGAAGGAATCCCAAGGAGTTTTCGGAAAAACTTGATTGTTGACTGATTGATGGATGATGTTTCCTTTTTGACAGGCATGTTGTGTCAAACACATTTTTTATATTTAATACGAACATGACCTTTAAAAATGTTTCTTTATACTCTAATTGCAACATAATTCGTGGTGCATGGATCACAATATTTCAAGTTTAAAAAATTTGGGATAGAGAGACTTGAGGCATAATAGAATTAACCTAGAAATCGAATAATTATGGAAAATGAATGACATAAAGTATTTGAATCCCGAGTCTTTTTCTTACATATAGAAATAAGTGAAATTAGCTTAAACTTAATAACTGAAAACTTAATAATATAACCTAAATTAACCATAACTCCCCTCGATCTCCTTCATGCCATCTCACTTCCCCTGACCTCCTTCTCATCACGATCTCTCCCATGCTCGTCTTGCAACTCTGTAAGTTGTTTGTATCGGCGTTCACCCTGACACATTGCCCACTGCAAAAAAAATGGGCCAAAACAACCGCTACCCCCCAACATACCTATACTGGGAGCGTCAGAATATATTTTCTACGAAAATATTAATCATAAATAGTATCCCCCATCCTTTCAACAGTCGACAAAGGAGGTTGGCACAAGAAGTGATTTGACGAGCAACCTCAGAAAGACGAGTATCTACTTTGAGAAAGAACATGTGTTCGCTCCTAGTTACCCCGGCTTGAGTGCATGAACCTTTGGAATATAGTCTGTGTCGGTGCAGGAGAAAGACTGGGAACTGCCACCATCGTCGCCGGAGAGTTTGTCGCACAAGCCAAGTCACACATTCACCTAAAAACATGCTTTTTTTATATAAAAACTTGAAAACAACTAACTAAACTAAACGACATAACTAGTAAAGAAATTAATCAACTAAGAAAGCAAATAAAAATAGAAAGCAATCAAACTCCTTTCTCCATCTCCCCAAACTTATTCAACAACAAATAAGAAAATAAATTTGTAAGTAGAAGCGGAAGTTGATTGGAACAAACTTACCGAAGCAATATGAAGGGAAGCAACACAAAGAGCTATTTTTTCCCCCGCTCTCTCGTTCCTTTCTCTTTTTTTTTTTTTTTTACCTACAATGAAATAAAAACAAAGAAAACGAAAAATAATAAAAACAGAAAAATAAATCTAACATTGGTGGTGGTTTGGAGGCAGCGCCGACCGCTCTAACAAGCGAATCCACCATGGGAGGGGCAACTGTTGGTCTACAGGCAGAACGGCCCGCCGCCGCTCGAGCAAACGAGTCCACCATCGGAGAGGTGGTTGCTGGCTTCCAGTTTCAGATCGACTCTGGTTGCCGGTCTACTCAACCACGACCCCAATCATCTCATTTTCGATCTGATTTCTAGGTTGATGAGTTATCGGAGGAGACAAACGGATCCCAAGAAGGTTTCGGATGGTTGCCATTGGGGAAAGAGAGACGAACGAATCCCAAGGAGTTTTCGAAAAAGCTTAACTGTTAAATGATTGATGGATGATGTTTCCTTTTTTACAGGCTTGGTGAGTCATAACCAATTTTTTATATTTAATATGAATATTGAATTTAAAAATATTTCTTTATACTCTAATTGCAACATAATGCGTGGTGCCATTTCGGATGGATCACAACTTTTCAAATGTAAGAAATTTGAGATAGAGAGACTTGAAGCATAATAGAACGACATAAAGTATTCGAATCCCGAGTCATCTTCTTACAAATAGAAATAAGTGAAATTAGTTTAAACTTAATAACTGAAAACTTAATAATTAACCTAAATTAACCAAAACTCCTCTCGATCTCCTCCCCGCCATCTCCCTTCCCCCGGCCTCCTCCTCATCACGATCTCTCCCCTGCTCGTCCTGCGGCGCTGTAAGCTGCTTGTACTGGCGTTCCACCTGGCATACGGCCCACTGCAACAAAATGGGCCAACCAACCGCTATCCCCAACATACCTATATCGAGAGCGTCGATTATATTTTGTACGAAAATATAAATCATAAACAGTATCCCCATCCTTCCAACAACCGATAGAGGAAGGTTATTACATCATCCTTAATAGAGTCATTTTATAATTTGATCTTTTTACTTCTCCTCATAGACATCTCTTGTGTGGAATTAACGATGTTTGTTTATGAAGGTGAAGATACTTCAAATTGGGGAGCTGCCAGACAATAAAGATCTATGTTTCGAATGGCATTCAACTTCTCACGCCTCTCATGTGTAAAATTAACAACAATTTCTTTTGAAGTCAAAGATACTTCGAATTAGATAGCTACAGGCCAATAGTTGTTTCTAACTATTTGTAAATATTTTCATAAACCAGCGACCATGTTGAGATTACATGTATAAGTTCATGTTAACATAAAAATTTCTTGCCCAGATTTGCTTAAGATGCTGCCAAACTAGAAAGTCGAAACTAAGGGAAAAGAGCAAGCAACTGAAGACATCAGACACCTCACTGCCCTGAAGAGCAGTGGCTCTCTTGTTTTGCACGCTTAGAGAGAGAGACTCCAAAAAAAAAGTACCAACGCAACATCGAAAGCGAGTGTTTTCTGAGTATAGATGTCTCTGAGATCGATCTTCGTAGGACGCCTATATTATCAGATCGAACTCTGTTGGGAAATTTATTAGTAAAAGTTTTGATGAATTCCAAAACCGACTGACCCCAACTGAGTAGATGTTGCCAGAACCTAATGTTAGAAGTTAGGCTCGCTGGTTGAGAAAAGTTAAGATTTTATCTTTACAGATCTCCAGCTGAAGATGGCAACAAGGCATCACTCAGACAGAACATCAGTTATGATGAAAGACAACTGAGAGTTCATATGTTCAGATGGAATGAGAGGGAAGTCTTCAGAACATCAGTTGTGAAGGAAACCAACTGAGCGTTCGTCAGATGAGAAGCAGTAGAGAGGAAGAGAACATCAGATGAAAAGGAAGTCATCTGAGGGTTCAAACCCAACTGACTAAATACAAGGAAGACAACTGAGTGTTCAGTTTCAGAACATCAGTTGTAGAACTCAAACAAGAAGATCAACATGAAGTTCAAAGTCAGCTGAGAGTTCGACGGTTCAGAACATCAGCTGAAGACCACTCAGATGAAGATCAAGATTTTCAACCGACTAACCGAGGTTGACTATCAGAAAGGTTTGAATTTGAATTGCAAAAGGAAGTCACATGAGAGTTTTAAAATCCTAACTGGTGTATTCCCCCCCCCATACACCAGTAACTCGTTTCGGGACCATCAAGTGGTATCAGAGCAGTGGTTCAAAAGACTGCTGACTCTGTTTCACAAGCTGTGAATTCGAGGAATTTTATTCAGTGGTCAACTGAACAGATCTCTTTATCACGCTAGTGCATATCTGCTTGCACCCTTCTTTTGTTGTTATGTGCAGATGGACGTCAAAGACGATGAGGTACAATCTAATCCTGCTATTTTGAATTCTTCAATTATTTCTAACATGCAGGAAACCCTAGATGAAGAGTTGGAACTCTCATGGGACGACTTCTTAGCACTCAATGAGGAAGTGCAACAGCAGTCGGTTGAGTGTAAGAGTCTTCAAGTACAATTCGCCAAGCTTGAGGAATCCTTAACCGACAAGGACGATCTGATCAAGAGCCAAACGGAAGAGATTGACAATCTCAATAATCAACTGAATGCTGCCAGCCAACCTAAGGTTTCAACTGATGAGGAGTTAAAGAAACAGATCAAGAAGCAGGAAGATCAGTTGAACAAGCAAGAGGCGCAGATCGGCCCGCTGGTGAAAAAGTCAGACGAACAGTCCGAGTATATAGTTGTTCTTCTCAAAGAGTTGCAAACTGAAAAGGACAGCCTGTTCAAGCTATATCAGTCATCCAAGATCATAGAGAATCTAATCAGTTACAGCCGACAGATGGATGACTTGTCAGGACTCGGTTACGATGTGGTTAAAGATAGTGGAATTCCTCCAGCAGCCTTCATCAAAGCTGTTGAGGTCAAGGTTGTTGAACCTAACACAGTTAAATCTGAATCTCCCCAAAGTAATGCAACTTCCACTTCTCAGCAAGTTCAACCGACCAAAGGAACTCCAACTGAGAAGGGAAAAGAAGCAATGGATGAACAGAACGTTCCATCGGTTAGGACATCAACCGAGGGGGAATGTTCCAAGTCACAGAAGAGGAACCACATGCGTCAGAGATACAGCCGAAACAAAAATCAGAACCGACCTCTGAACCGTCCACAGAACCGACCACAGAAAGAATGGAACCGACCGCAGAGCCAACAAGGACTCAACCATCTAAATCAACAGCGGTTCCATCATCAGTTCAACCAGAGGTTCCAACCGAGTCAACCAATGAGGAACAGTTCGAACAGCTGGAGATATTCATGCCACAACTTGAATCAACATCTGAGCATGACCAGCTGTCGTCGTCAGTCAGGAAGATGGAATCAGTATCAGCTACGAAGATTCCAACATGGCGTCCGACCTCACAGACAAATTCAACAGGATAAAAATCGCCATCAAAACAGGGGGAAAGCCTCACCTCCTAAAGCTCAACATGGGAGAAATCCAACTCCTCCCAAGAAACAGAACATCACTACTAACAATAAGCCTAAGGATAACCGAGGTGTTGTTATAGTTGATGATGAAGGAAAAGTAATCTGGAATGATAAATCCATCCGAGTTTACAGGGAAAAGCGACGCACAGTTCCAGCGGGAACTGGTTCTAACCCTCCAGGACCCAACTGAAATTGGGGACCTAAGCGAGTTTCTCTTTGCAGGTGCAGGAGAAACAGCTGATGAAGAAGAAAGCGTCTGCTACAATGTGGGTGATGGATAGTGGATGCTCGAAACACATGACGAATCTGAAGGATTTGCTTGGAAGTTTCGTGGAGAAAGAAGGTCCATCAGTTACTTTTGGTGATAACTCAAAAGGTTATACCAGAGGTTACGGTACCCTTGAAACCAATCATGTTTCAATTTCTAATGTCTCTTATGTTGATGGATTGAAGCATAACTTGCTCTCCATCAGCCAATTCTGTGTTAATGGTTTCTCTGTCAAGTTTAATGCACAGGGTTGCAGAGTTAAAGATGTCGGATCAAAGCAGGTCATATTGTTGGGAAATCGATCGCCAACCGGGAACGTCTACTATGCTGACTGGAACAGTAGTCTTCCTGACACCTGCTTGCTATCAAAGAGCAGTTCAGATGTGAGCTGGTTGTGGCACAAAAGGCTCAACCATCTGAACTTCAAGAAAATGAACCGACTCGCCATACAAGAACATGCAAGAGGCATACCCAATCGAGTGTTTTCAACAACACATATCTGCAGTGCATGCCAGTTGGGAAAGCTCGCTAGATCCTCCTTCCGGTAGAAGTCAACTCTCTCAACCGACCGAGTGTTACAGCTGATCCATATGGATCTCTTCGGGCCAGTTACACCAAAGAGCATAAATGGCAACGAATATACACTGGTTGTAACTGATGATTACTCGAGGTACACGTGGACCATCTTCATGTGCCACAAAAGTGAAACCCGAGATGAGCTACCCAAGTTGATGGATCGGATATCGAACCAACAAGAGATAAAAATTATTTCCATCCGATCAGATCATGGAACTGAGTTTCCAGATCACAGTTGAGAAGAAAGACGTTTCCTTGGAGAAAAGACTCCAACTGAGATTCAGCGAGCTGACATCTTCAACAAACCTCTAGCCGAAGCGCGGTTCAAGATGCTATGTGATCTACTTGGATTGTTGGATCCATCAGATGAGGAACCAGCCGAGGTGAAGAGATAGATGCCCATCCGAGGGGGAAGCTCAGATGGAGGGGGAAGCTCAGCTGAAGGGGGAATCTCAGATACGGATTGCCAACTGAAGACATCAAACGTCAGCTGAACAGACGAACTCGAGTCAGCTGATGGTATGCGGCAACTGAGGAACACAACTGAGGTATACAGCTGATCTCGACATCAGCTGGCAGGTAACATTTATGACTGAAGGGGTTATGATATTAAATGAGAATGTTTGAAATAAATTCAAATATTCCTGAACATGTCAGCTAAATTAAACAAGCCATCATATCGCATTTAATGTAAAGTCTGGCTGAACTCCTATAGCCTTACTTTATAGTGCGACTGGGCTGATACAATGAAACTGTACACCTTCTCACGCGCTGGTTGGAACTCGGATCAAAACGTCGAGTCAAAGATAGTCAACAGTCGCGTAATCCCAGCCGTTGATGGATTCGCACCATTTAACCCCAGCCATTGATCTTATCAATTATAACTGTTCATCGTCTTCCAATTTTCTGCCTAACCCATTTCTGCAAAAAGATTTCTTTCATTTCCTATATATTACCTTTGCAGTGATTATTAATGGCACCTAAAAGCAAGAGAATGGCGTCATCCGGACCTTCCCTCGTGCCTACCACGTATGAAGAGTCATTCGATATGTTAGTATCGAAGATTCACTTCGAGCAGATCCTCTCCGACGAGGATCTAGAGTCGTCGGTCCTAGCCCCTCTCACCAACACTCTCCGTGAGAACGGACTACTGGAATGGGCCAAGCTCTGCCCCTCCCACTTGCTCAGGCGCCAAGTCGGAGAATTCTACGTCAATCTCGTTCGCCCCCTTGACAGTTCGGAGGGAGTTTCCACGGTGGTGTCGTGCCGACAAAGAGATGTTCCGGCAAGGACGATACGTCGTGTCTCCTTCCCCATCGACGTGTCCAATGTCCTCCGGTACATCATACCAATCAACCACACCGCCACCGAGTTCCTGGAGAATATTACTGACGAACAAGCAGATGAATTTTTTCAGGATGCTTTGATCGAGCCGGAGCGGTTGAGGAGCAACATGCAACGAATAAAGCTGAAGCCGGAACACCGCCTGCTGTTCGACGCCGTGTCGAAGGTAGTGTTCGGATACAGTGGTGCGTTCGGCGACATCAGCCGACCTAAATTGAAGCAGCTGGTGGCCCTGGAGCACCAACACCAAATCAACTGGTTCCAATATTTTCTGAACCAGTTGATGGTGGAAAAGTCGAAGATCTCTGAGACTACAACCGAGTCTGGAGAGAAGCTGCTGAGTGTGAAGGGCACGCTCAACTTCGGTTGCAAAGTCTCCGCCCTCATCCTCCTCGCAACAAAGGATCGCAACATGGTCTGGGCTGACTGCGAGGAGACGCTGCTGAAGAAGCTGTTGCTGTTCCCGACAGCCAAGAAAGCACAGGAGGTGCTGAGGAGTGTCTACACTCCTAAGAACAAGAGGGAGTCGGGAAAGCCAGCTGAGTCAACAGCTGAGGGGGAACAAGCTGCTGCTCGCCCCGCAAAATCCAAAGCCTCACATCGCCGAGCTGACGCTGAGAAGGAGTCGACTGACGAACCTGCCCAGAAAAAGTTAAGGGTAAGGTTCAAGAAGTCCACCAAGAAGGCAGCTGAGGTGCCGGCTGATGAGCCAACTGATGTTCTAGCTGATGAGTCAGCTGATGAGCCAGTTGATGTTCCAGCTGAGGAGCCAGCTGAGGAACAAGCTCCAGTCGAGGAGGGAGTGCAGGTTGATTCCACACCTGCTGAGGAGCGTTCCGAATCCAGCCGCTCAGCTGAGGCCGCATCATTCGAGATCGTACCTCGAGGCCCCGAAGCTGATGAGGCTGAGGGCATGGAGACGTCGGATGCATCCTCCTCATCTGAGGACCTCGAAGATGTTACCAACTCCCCCACAGCTGGAGAGAATGTTGTACCGCCCCCAGAGCCTCTTGCTCTTTCTACCCAAACCGAGCCAGAAATTCCGAGCTCTCAGCTCGATGCCAACATCGTGACCGCTCCTTCGGCCGATGTTGAGGAAACCATTACACCCTCTTCCCCAATTGAATCCCAAATTCCGAGTTCTCAGCTCGATGCCGATGTTGTGACCGACTCTTTGGCCAACATCGATGAACCTCTTGAACCCGAACCATACAATCTCACCCCCTCCCCGATCAACGAAGCGGAGGACCTGCAGGCTGTTGCTGAGGAGCACGAAGGCAGGGTGGCCTACTGCTTTCAAAAGCTGTTGGGTCTGTTCCCTGCGGCTCGCGACATGCCCATCTTCGCCACACTGGGAACCGAGCTACTGTACCAGTTCCAACTGCTCTTTAGCCAGTGGTATGTCAAGGAGGACACGATCAGGGTGCTGAGCTGGGACAGGCTGAAGTCTGATGAGTCCCGCATCCGAGCCTACTTCAACTATTCCAACTTGGGGGTGGCGTACAACAACCGGATCGCGCTACTCACTAGACGGATGGACCAGAGTCTGGCTGAAGGGACAAACACAAGGGAGGCAGCTGGAAAGGAGTGTGTTGACTTCCTTGACAGCATGTTGGCGAAATCAGCTGACTTCCTGGAGGATGTCGATGCAGCAGCCGCCGCCGCAAAGGAAGAGGAGGAAAACCTGAAGCTGTACCTGGCAAACCGTCAAGCCATGGTCACAGCTGAGCCTCTAGCTCAGTCCGCTCAAGCCCTTCCAGCTGCTCAGCTCACTCCTTCAACAGAACAAATCTGCGAGCTAGTGGCTGAGAGGGTCAACCAGTTGAGGACCGAGCTGCTCACCAACCTCCAGCACCAACACGATGACCAGCTGAGGGAGTTGGCAGCACAAGAAGTGAAGTACCAACAACTGGTGGAGGAGAATGCCGAGCTGAAGACGAAGCTGAATGATTTCTCCTCCTCCACCAGTCAGGACGTGTCGGAGCTGAAGTCCACTCTGTTGGGCTTGAAGTCGGAAGTGAATGTCTTCAAGTCCTTGGCTGACTCAAATATGGCCAAGTCCCAACAGACGCAGGATGCTGAATGGGAGTCCTGGTTCGAGTCGCGTTGGGCTGAGTTCATTGCCTTTCAGACAGAGGTCAATGACAACCTCTCTGTTGTGAGAGTTCGCAGAGTGTTAGATCCCAACTCACTTCTTGTTCGAGCTGTTACTTGGAACATTATCTTTCATACTTGAAAAGGTTTTAGGATTCTACTCTTTCTGTAATTGAGTAGTTAGGTTGTCAAGTACCCGCAAACTTGACATAGGTTGTTAAGTACCCGTAAACTTAACTGTAAAGGTTGATAAGTACCCGTAAACTTATTGCAACGGTTGCACAGTCCGGGTAAGCTGTGTGGTTTGTCCAGAAGAACTTGGACAGAGTTGTGTGGACTCACAACTCCCCGTGGACGGAGGAGGGTTATCTCCGAACCACGTTAAATCTCTGTGTGCTCGTGTTTTTCATTACTCAGTTATTTCTAGCTTACTCATCTGTCTGACTAACCAGCATACAAACTGCATCCGCACATATTCAACTGTTTTGGTTATTGACCAATCGTGATAAAAGCGTGAGTTGTTTTAACGAGTTTAATTTCCACCACCGCACTGCACCACTCTTCCAGCTGAGGTTGCTTACTCAGCTGTGAGATTCCAACTGAGTCTGTTTTACTCAGTTGAAGTAATTTTTAAGGGTTAAGTTTCAAAATCCTAACTGGTGTATTCCCCCCCATACACCAGTAACTCGTTTCGGGACCATCAAACTCTCATGCCTACCCTGTCTTCGTCTGAAGAGAAAGAGAAGGCATAAAGAGAAGAGAAGGAGACATGGAAAAGGTGGCACAAAGTGGTATGGAAATAAAGGTATCATTTCCAAAATTTTGCCTAAACAAGACGGAAAACCCGTTGATATGGTCTTCAACCCATTAGGAGTATCTTCATGAATGAATGTAGGACATATATTTGAATGTTCGCTCGGGTTGGTGGGGGAACGTGAACCGAGTGGTAGGTACAATTTACCGTCCGGCGCCATCAGATGAATATTAATCATGAAATAGTAAAAACTTTGACGATGCACATAAATATAATTCGAACTATTATTATCTTTTTGTTTTATCATATGTTTTGTCGACTTTCAATAGTTATTATATTCTAATTATGAGACAAACTTTTCGGGACATATAGTTGAATATGATCTTCGCGAATTTGACATGAAAATAATCATAACTGGTGGCATTGTGAAATTTATTAACATGAAATTTGCAATGATTCTACTCAATTTTAATTTTGTAGGTAGCTAAATATTTGTTTTTTTAGGGAATCAAATATTTGTTTCATGATAGATTATGATATAAGAGGGTGAAGGTTGATAGTTCCAATAAAATAAAGGAAAATAATTTTAGGACATAATGTCCTAGACATAATAAGGTTAATTTAGTTAAATTGTTATTTTCATTATTTTGAAAATAATTAATTACTTTAATCGTATTTCAGCAATTACCTTATTGTCCTTAACATTAATTAAGGGTTAAATTAGATGATTGATTTCAAATTTAGAAACTAAAATCATATATATATATATATATATATTCTGTAATTAAAAAGAGAAATACTCCATAAAATTTGATCTTGAAATAGCTTCCATGAAATTTGAAATAAAATAATCGGAAATAGATTCCTTGAAACTTGATATTTCGAATTCATTAATAATATACTATTACTAGTAGATAACTGCATTAGACATATAATTATGAAGAAAAAACTTATTAAAAGATGACATTCGATTATAATAACAAACAATTATAATTTGGTAGGTATCCTGTATGGATCATCTTTATTTTACGTAAGATATAAATGAAATGTTATTTATAAAAAATAATCCAATTAAATAAATTTTGAACAAAATAATCTTACAATACTTAAAAAGCGAAATTATTAAAAGATAGATTTTTGCATTTTCTTTTTCAGTATACATTGGCTTCGTAATGTCATTTTAAATTAATATAGTGTTAGTGTATCGTATTATATTAAACTATGATTATTTTTATTTTATAATCAAAATAATACATTACCAATATCTGGTAAAGATATTTGAAGATCATCATAAATAATTAAAAAAAAAACTAGCAAAAAATTATAGATTATTTAATGGTATAAGATTATTTTGTTACCTACTTTTAAGTCTACAAATCTGTATGTATCTAATGAAGTTATGGTAATATTTAAAACCTTTCAAACTAATACAAGGGCGAATTAGTCACCAATAGAATATAGAAAACCGAAAAAATTGGAGCCAGTTTAATTAAATTTGGTTATTTAATTTTATGGGTAAAAAAAATCAATTATGTCCTAGATATTATGTCCCATTATCACTACCCTAAAATAAAATAAAATGGATAAGGAATATAATTTACTATTTAACAACCTTTTACTAAAAAAAGTTAACCTTTTACGATATATTTTTATATGAACATATTATACGACGTTTTTAAATAGAAAATTGTTTTTCTTCAAAAAATTTAATATAGAAAATTAATTATTGAGAACACTTCATCATTATATTACTAAAAGGAAAACGATTCTTGCTTTGAAAAAATCCTACGTGGCACCCCTTATATTCCTCCATTCATATTTATCTAAATTCTCAAATTTTTGAATTTTTAAATGTAAAATAATAGATTTTAAATATCTATACTAACTTGTGTCCACATCGGTTTATCAATGAAACTTTACCTATTGAAAAGCCTATAAATATCTAGAATCAATGTGTATTTTCTCATCTTTTGCTCCACCAGTTTTATTTGGCCAATTTATTTATTAATCGGTCAAATACATAATTATATTTTATAGTTTAATTTAATTTAATTTGGTCAATTTATTAATTGGCCGAATAGATAATTATCTTTTGTAGGATTTTTATTTGGCCAATTTATTTATTAATCGGCCGAATAAATAACTGCTATATTTTTATAGTTTAAGTTATTTTATTTTGATCAATTTATTAATTGGCCGAATAGATAATTATTTTTATTAGGGAACCAATTTATTAATTGACAGAATAAATGGTTCTAAAATAGTTTGGATAATTTATTGGTTGACCAAATTAAATTTGGAAATACTCTAATATTTTTTTATTTAATTTGATAAAAAAATAAGTAATTTCTAATTTGTCAATTAATTAGGTAGACGAGCCAATTCCCAACTGACGGGTACCTCAACTTGGGATCCTACGTGACACATTTTCATTCTTTATTCTTATTAATTTTAAAATTTTCATTTTATTCATTTTTTTCATGTATTTTCTAAAATCTAGAATCGTCATAAATTGTGCATTTATAAATCAAAATCGTGGTCAAGGGGTCAATAACTTTGAACCGTGGCGGTAGACGAGTCAATTCCTAACCGACACTCGAGAAATTTTTCATTTTTTGTTTTTTTCCCCATGTATTTTCTAAAATCTATAATCGTCATCCATGAAATAATTTTTACGTTATTTGTAGTTGGGTTTCCAACTTTACATAATTTATAATTTTAATTAACGAATATTATTATACGATTAAGGACGATTAACGAATAGTACAATTATTATTTTTATTAAATTTTTGGATCTATATAAATTGTAAATAAATTTTATAAATTACGTACTTATAAATTACAGTCGTGGTCAACGGGCCAGTTCCGATGCAGAATTGTGGCGGTAGACTAATATAAGGATTTTTTTCAGAAAGAAACACAAATGACTAATTTTTTAATCGCATTTTAAACAAGTACGAGTATATAAATTTCAAACAAATTTGAATAATCCTAAACACATCATCTCAAGCTGTTTATTAATCGTTTCCGTTGGAAAACGTAGAATATGTAGGAAAATTGACAGAAAAATTACTAACGATCTATCAACGAGTCAATTCGACCAAGAATCAAGAATCGTGCGCGTAGATGGGCCAATTCAGTACTTAGGGACAATTTTTTTTTAATATATATAATTTTGAACTCATAAAATTAAGGATATTCATGGTCAACTTTTATCTTATATCATTGACTAAATAATTTTATGAATCACAATCATTCCACATAAAGTTTTGTAAAAAGGAAAAACTACTAAGTATATAGTGAAACAATTCTTGAAGTTCTATTCTCAGTTAAAAAAGTTATTCTCGAAGCTGGTAGAAAAGAAAACGAATGTCATCATTTATTTTTCTATGAATATATTTGGAAGATGACTATTTATATAATACTATGATTTATAATTAAATTTTTATTTATTAAATATTGTGTGAATATTTTTGTAATATAGTTATGCATATAATTAAATATTAATTTCAGGTAGAAAGAAAACAAATGTCATCATTAATTTTTTTGAGAATATATTTGGAAGATGATTTTATATAATTTAAAATCAGTATTGTAGTCAATAGGCCGGTTCCAGGTCGGAACCGTCGGGGTAGACAGGATGATTGTGAAACGGTGGTTCAACTTATTTTTTATCTTAATCTTGTGTTGAATTTATAATGTGGGGTATTTAGGGTCACTTTCATCTTATAGACAATCTTAACATCTATAATATTATTCGCTATTTATATATCTCTTCTCTCTCTCTCTCACAACCCGCTCATTCTCTTGCCTCTTTTTCTTAATAAAAAGCTAAAAAAATCAGCTTAAGAGTCGCTTTCCTTTGAGAGAAAAATATATTTTTGCCCACATCGGTTTTGTAGAAGAATAGAGCTTTAACAATTATAGAAAGTAATGAGAATATATTAGTTCTAATTTTTAACAAATATAACTATATAGATCTGAGACGTAAACATGTGGTAAAATTACTTTTTAATTGAATTTGAGATGTGTTCAAAGAATATAATTTATAAGCGAGTTTAGTAGATTGCATAATCGAACTATTTAACACTAAAATAATTAACGAATAATATTTATTTTTTTTTAAGGAAAAAATAATATTTGTGTTAATCTATCACATATTAGTATTATTTAATAATTTTATTAATTTTTATAATTTTCTATCGATTTTCGACGGATTATACGGTAGTTATAGTTTATGCGGAGTAGCATATTATTGCAAATTTATAGGCCCATTTGAAGCCGTGAAAATAGTGTAGAAACCGCCGCCACTTTCCTAGTCACCATGACAACATCGAGCATATTCCGTGCTCCCTAATTGGCTCGGTGTAGGTGGGTTATATGTAGGAAAGAAGCTTCCTCCACACAACAGAAATCGAAAAATCTATTTCATGTTTTGGCGCTCACTCTCCCTCCTCTATTCAGTTTCCGCTTAGGGTTTTCAAATCTTTCCACTTCCTCCACTCTCCCTCCAACTCTCCAAATCCGCGCTCGCCACCAACAAATTTCCCGAACCCAAACCCCACGTCGCCTGAAAATGAATCCGATCGAATTGACGGAAGGCGCCGTAGCGTTTTTGTCGAGCAACGAATCCGACAAGTCCGACTTCAAGCCGGTGATGCAGGTCGCCGATATACGCCTCGTTAATACTCAGAATCAGAACACCGAACGATTCCGGGTCCTGCTTTCCGACGGCGAATTCACTCAGCAAGGAATGCTCGCCACCCAGCATAATGAATTGGTGAAATCTGAGAAGCTGCAGAAAGGCTCTATTGTCCAATTATTGCAGTTCGTCTGTAACAATATCCAGAATCGCATGTGAGTATTCTTTAATCGACGCTGAGTGTGTGTGTGTGTGTGTGGGGGGGGGGGGGAATTGAAGCTTGCGGTTTCTTGAAGTGAATCAAGTAATGATTTTATTCCTGGTTATATTGATTGTGTGCATTGGGCTGGGGGACGGTATGGTTGTGATTTTTGTTTATTTCTTGAGGGAAATACCAGATTTTATTATAAAGATTGAGTTTTTGGTATTTTTTATTATAAAAACTTATACTGTACTTGTTTATTTTTGCTTTTGAAATGAAGTAAGTTTCATTTCTTGTCCTGTATTTGTGAATTGATTGATGACTTCTATTATCATGGAGAAATTCTATTCGAATCTAAGGTCGTTCCTTAAATTACATCTACTTCAGTTACTCACTGGGTTCAAGAACAGGATCCTTCCAGTTCTTATACTTTAGATATCGTTTTTGTGTCAGATTTTTAGATTGGCCTGTAACGCAGTTCTATAGATACCAAGCCAAATGAATACTGGGTCTAGTAGTCAACCATCCCTCTTTCCATCCTGTGAACAAAAGTTTTCATATTGCATTCTTTTTATGGTTGGTGTAATTAACTAAGTGTGGTTTCTAAATAACTGCTTCTTTATATGCCATCTTTATTGTACTGTCATCAGTATGGTGTGACAGATTCTTAACCATGTTCCTAATGACTTTGAGCAGAATCGTCATCATCATCGATCTACATGTTATACTTGAAAGATGTGAGACTATTGGTGTAACGAAGCAGTATCCAGGCAGGGCTGATGGGAATGCTGCTTCAGTAGCCAGATCATCTGCACCAGGACAGCCGATGATTCGGCCAGCTGTGACAGCTGGTAACCCTCCATCTTACAATACTGGTTCATCATTTAGTGGTTCCAGTCCAAGGCCAACTGTGGGTGCTGGCTTTGGTGGGGCTCAAGTTCACCCTTCAGGGGAAGACTACAGTGCAGGCTCACATGCTTACAACAGTTCTTTTTCTGGCAATATGAACTCGGGAAGATATAACCCTTCGAATACTTCACCAGTATATCCCAAACCAGAAGTTGGTTCAGGTGTTCCACGGGCTCCTCTGAACAATTATGCCCGTCCACCCAATTACTCATATCACCAGCCATCACCAATATTTTCCAATAGAGGGCCAATAGCTAAAAATGAAGCTCCTCCAAGGATAATTCCAATTGCTGCATTGAATCCATATCAAGGCAGGTGGACAATTAAGGCGAGAGTTACAGCAAAAAGTGAACTCAGGCAGTACAATAATGCTCGAGGCGATGGAAAAGTGTTCTCATTTGATCTTCTTGATTCAGATGGTGGAGAAATAAGGGCAACATGCTTCAATTCTGTTGCAGATCAATTTTACCATCAAATTGAGACTGGTCGGGTTTATATGATCTCCAAAGGGACATTAAAACCTGCTCAGAAGGCTTTTAATCACCTACGCAATGATCATGAGATAACGTTGGATAATACATCAACTGTGCAGCCTTGTTATGAAGATGATCAATCCATCCCGCAACAGCAATTTCATTTCCGCCCCATAAGTGACATTGAAGGCCTGGACAACAACAGTATTGTGGATCTGATTGCTGTTGTTTCTTCAATCAATCCACCCAGCTCTATAATGAGGAAAAATGGTACTGAAACTCAGAAAAGAACCCTCCAATTGAAGGACATGTCTGGGAGAAGTGTTGAGTTGACTTTGTGGGGAAACTTCTGCAATGCTGAAGGACAAACACTACAAACCTTGTGTGATTCTGGCCTCTTCCCAGTTTTGGCAGTGAAAGCTGGTAGGGTCAATGATTTCAACGGGAAATCTGTGGGCACCATATCCACTACTCAATTGTTTGTAGAACCTGATTTTCCTGAGGTTCAGAAGCTTAAAACTTGGTTCGACAGCAATGGAAAGAGCACACCTGCTATTCCTCTATCAAGGGAAGCAGGTGTAGCCCGCGCAGATTCACGCAAAACCATATCTCAGATCAAAGATGAAAAGTTAGGGACCTATGAGAAGCCAGATTGGATCACAGTCTCTGCCACTATATCATTCATTAAAGCGGATAATTTTTGCTATACTGCATGCCCAGTCATGATTGGTGATCGACAATGCAACAAAAAGGTTTCTAATAATGGGGATGGAAAGTGGCGATGTGAGAGATGTGACCAGACAGTTGATGAGTGTGACTATAGGTATATCCTACAGATACAAATCCAGGATCACACTGGCTTAACATGGGTGACTGCGTTTCAGGAGACTGGAGAGGAGATAATGGGTATATCGGCCAAAGAGATGTACTACTTGAAGCATGAAGAACAAGATGATGAGAAATTCTCAGACCTGGTGCGTAATGTTATTTTTACAAAATTTTTGTTCAAATTGAAAGTGAAGGAAGAGATTTTCAGTGATGAACAGCGGGTTAAGTCAACGGTTGTGAAAGCAGAGAAGATTAACTTCGAAACAGAGACCAAGTATCTGTTGGACTTAGTAGCTAAATCAAAAGAAGTGGACTTAGGCTCTCTACCTCCAAAAAGTGAAGTTATTTCAAGACCTGGGCTGACTAATGAAGGATTTGGTGAAAGTGGGGAATCTGCAGCACCGGCAAGAGCAGCTGCGATGAATTACAGTGGAATTAGTAGCAATGTGGGGAGAGAAGGGGGTAATGCAAGTATGAGTCAATATGGTAACCAGAACCAGTATGGCGGCTCAAGATTTCCTTCAAGTGGAATGTATACAAGTTGTGGTAGCTGTGGCAGCTCTGCGCATAGCTCTGCAAATTGCCCGAGCCTAATGACTGGTCCAGGACAATCTTATGGAACTGGTCTTGGCAATAGGGCAGGTGGTGATGGTGGTGGTGCGTCTACCGACTGCTTTAAATGTCATCAACCTGGGCACTGGGCAAGGGACTGCCCTGGTGTGGCCAATGCTCCTCCTGCTTATGGGACTAATCATGCCACTACTGCTTATGGGAGTAATACTGCCACTTCTGGCGTTGCGTCTGGCGATTGCTATAAGTGTCATCAACCTGGGCATTGGGCAAGGGATTGCCCTGGTATTGCAGATAATGGTGCTCCCGGGAGGTATGGGATGGCTCCCAAGCAACACGTAGGTAGTTTTTGAGGGTTCTAATGGCTGTGGCTGATGTCTTTTTTGTGAAACATAAGGATCGCCTCCATAGAAAGTATGTTTTGTATTTCATGCTAGAGGCCATGTTTTGTTGTTTTAATACCTCTCTGGACTTGCAAGAAATGGTCTTCATATTGTATATTTGTCAAAGGACCAGAGCGGTTGATTATATTATTTCTGGTATGCTGCGTTGTATATCAAGTAGTATTTCCTTTCCTTTATGGAAATATAGTTAAATTGTGTTTGCTATGATTGTTAAATTTATCATGTGGAAAGAAGAAATGAGGTGAAATTCTTGTTAATAGAAAATAATGCAAAAGAAAGGAGGGATTTAAAGGGTCAGAGAAGGAAGAAAAGAGAGTGAAACTTTTGCCTATAGAAAATGATGAAAAAGAGAGGAGAGATTTAAAGGATGAGTTTTCTTTTCCCTCCTTTTCACGTTATAAATTTAACGACTAAAGTTGAAGCAGCCTTATTAGATTATTTGTGCAATGCTCATAATAACTGTTGGCTCACAATCATTCTCAGGATTCACCGCAGTAACGGATGTGTTACAATTTCTTAGGCTGAATTTGAATTTCACACTTTTTACTTAAGAGGATATACCAAGACTTTCACACAAAAAAAGAATGATTTTTTTTCCTTTTTGATAGGAGAACACAGATTTTTCTTTTGAATAGTTGTGTTCACATATACTTATTGGCATGTTACAGTTGCAATAACCAAGTCATTGTACGCTATAAATCTTTACATGTAATTAGGCTTCTTTACTACACAACTTGCATAGTTAATGCATACTCCTTCAAAATGTGACTCCATTTCATCAAACATGCTAATTATTTTTCGCATCGCAACTCTCTCAAATCCAATGAGAGTTTGATGAAAGTTGGAAGGAAAATACATCGGCTAGCTACTAAACCGCCAATACAATAAAGAAGGTAGCAAGTGAATTTGCAATATAAGTGCTGCAGCAGCGTCAAAAGAAATTAACAAATTCACAACTAACTGTATTCCCAGCCAACATAACAAGGAACTGTAGTTTGATGGTAAATACTAGCTAATAGGAGCAGCTTTCCTCTCAGAGACATAGATGCTTAAAGATCTGGCATTCCCTTACCAGTTGTAGGATCATAAGTCTTCTCGAGAACCACATCCATTGGTGTGTCCCTAGGACCGACTGTAGAACAAGATATGAGATTCAGCGGAGATGTTTATGCAAAGTATAAATTACTAACTTCATAAACGGTTAAACTACTCTAGGCTGGTGTAAGCCTTGCATTATTGGATATAAATGCTGAGAAACTATATAATATGACCTCATATTCAAGTAGCGGGTATCTAATAGAATACGATTGTGCAAATTTTACTGGTTTCCTCAATTACTAGTTTGTGTTTTCGCAATAAGCAAAATTGATCAGCACTAGATTTATTTATAGGTGACTCAGCACTCGACAGGAATTATAGCTAGAGCAAAACACTTTTAACTTCATAAGGATAACTTAAACTCTCGATCATCACATACTAGCAAGGCCCATTTAGCACCATGTAAAAAAAGTCAATACATAATTTAATGAAAAGGAGTTCACAATCCACCTCAAACTTCCTAATCCATAAAGTTTAAATCGTACTTATCCTACACTGTATAAAGCGAAATAAAAAAATAAAGAAAAAAATGTTTTTTTTTTGGTCTCAAGATACATTTGATAGTTCCTTGGTTCCAGTTTACATTGTCAGATCAAAATTTATGTAAAAAATAGGGTGCATCTATTCAAATCCCTAACTTGAGCAATGGATTTTTATTTGACCTGACATCTCTAATAGGACTGACTAAAATGAGGGTCATCTTTCATTTCTCAGCGAACGTCTTAATCATTATGAGCCAAGACAAGGTGACATTATCTAAAAATCCAAACTACAATTCGACCCGTTGCTAGCTATAGTTCAATGTCACATGTCTTGTCTTGATTCTTGAACAGAGAACTCTAAATCATATTTCAACAGCCAGATATATATGCAGGAGTAGCAGGACCAAGCTCCAAAATTGAAGACAAACAAAAGCACATGATGATGCATAAATATTGCTGGTCAAAATGCACGAATCTGAAACTTACCAACGGTAGGTCTAGGGGTCGATCTAATCTTCAAGATTTCTGGACGAGGAATGATGGATCCTGACGTTCCAATGCCTCTTGATACTCTTACCTTGCTACCATCTTCTAAATATTTGATTCCAACCTTGCAAGGCTTCCTACAGGCAAACATTAGCCACAGCTCATTTGTGACTAGAGGAACACAAGCAAAAGGCATTAGCATCTCACCCTGTGACAGGATCGATGACCTGAACATTTGAGACGTGAAGAGGGGCTTCTACTGTAAAAATCCCGCCTTCGTGACCTTGCCCTTGCTTGATATGTTTCTTCACCTGCAGCCGCATTATTATCAGAAAATGAATAAATTATGGAAACTATAAACACTAAGAACGACAGAATTACGAGATAAAACAGGATCATGCAAAACACAAACAAAAAAGGATAAAGAGCCACCATTCATTAAAGCGGCTAATGTGTTTATTTCCTTGGATTGAAATCTTCTGCCATTTCAATTTTCACATATAACAAAAACAAATCCGGATGACCAAGAACAACCACACAATAACAACGAGAGAGGAAGCTTGTTTCGCATTTTCACTTTAACACAAACAGAATATTGGATTAAAAAAAAAAATCACATCGAATCAAAGACATATTCCTTTAATAAGTAAGCCAAAGAGGTTACCAGATTCTTGCCCTCAACGATAACACGATTCTGAGATCGAACTACACGCTTAACAACTCCAGTCTCCCCTTTATCTTTCCCCCTAATTATCATGACCTGTCCAATCAAAATGAAGGATTGTTTAGAAGAAAATCCTCGGCAATAACAGCGAAACTCGTGAAAAAAAAATAGAAGAATAATTATATGATTTCAGTTCCCTTACATTATCACCTCTAAGAATCTTCCAGTGATGAATCAGTTTCTGTGCTGCCTTCCAACCCATTCTATCCTACACCGATATTCAACTTTCCAGATTAGTTCAAACACTCTTTTATACAGCAAAATCAACTAAAAAAAATCTACAAACTTGGAACCAATTTGCAGTGGAAAATAGTAAGCAAAAAACTGAAAGTGTACCTGAAGATTTCAGATTGCGCAATGAAAATGAATGAAAGGGTTTACTCTTCGAAGCTGTTTTGAGTTTGAGAAGTGGAAAGTGGTTTTGAAGTGAGGTGGCTAAATTTTGGGCCGATAAAATTGGGCTTTTCCATGGCTGTTGGCCCAATTGAGGAGCTAGAAAGCTAAATTTTGGGCCGTATCTAAATAGAATTTGGCCCAATTTGTGGATTTCACTCGGTATAATTCATTTCAATTTTGTGAATTAATTGACTCTACCTTGTAGAATGCAAAAGTCAATTGAAAGCTAGAAATTACTAATTTGATTATTTAAATCGGTGAGTTGACTTCCTGTTATGTTACGAGACATGAAAATTGAAATCAATATCATAACAAGCTTTGGTTCTTATGAGTTATGCTTGTCTTCATTATATGTTTTTCAGATACATACTCCCTCTGTCCGGTTCAATATGTCTTATTTTTCTTTTTGGGCGTCCCATTCAACATGTCTCATTTCCTTTTAAGGAAATAATTAAGAAATCACTTTATATCAATTTAAAATCATTTTATATCACTTTATGTCACTTCAAAAATATTTTATATCACTTTATCAATTAAAAAATACTTTATATCACTTTATTCACTACACTAAATACACAATTTACATCTAATCCTTCTTTTCTTAATTTCCGTGCCGAAAAGAAACAAGACATATTGAACGGGACAGAGGGAGTATAATCTTTGGTTTTTTCATCTAATGAGAGAGAGTGACAAAAAAGAAGTGAAAGAAATGTCAACAAATTATAAAAAGAATCGTGGACAAACTAAAAGAGTAAACAAAAGGCTAAATGATTAATAGTCTAATAAAACTAAAACAGTAAACATGCATATTGCTTAGATTATTGCACGATTCAACAGCCCCCAAAAAAAACAACAAAGAACAAATTCAAAAGTACTTGTATAGTTGTATAGACTCGGTTCTACTCCCCTAACTATCGTAGGCATCATTAACGTTCATATGAATTAATTAAAGTTATTAAAAGAGGTGGAAGATGAGTGATATAGATGACCAGGTGATAAAGAATTGAGCAGAAAGAAGAAAGTTGGAGAAGTTAAATGCATTAGATATCGTTAGTTTAGAATATTAATGGAAAATTCGTATTATTTATTTATTAGTGTATTTTAATTTATTTATAAATAGGTGAATTAATTTAATAAATGAAAATGAGGAATTGTTTAATATTAAAGATAGAGCACTCTTGGGTTGCAAGGATAGAGTGCTCTAAGGGTGCTCTAAGGATTGCACATGGCCTTAGTTATGGGAGATATTGTTCCTATAAGTTGTTAATTTATTTAATAGGAAACTAATTATATAGTACTTATTTATATGATTAACTCCCCATCTCAAGTGACATTGTCACATTAACAGTGTACATATTAATGATGTCCACTGTGGATAGGTTAGCAAAACCATGTACATGTTATACTAGTTATATGCCATTTGAAGATTATTGCACACGTATGAACTATTACCATCATTATGTATAAATAAGTTACGTTAGCTCATGCAGACATGCCAACTGCTTATATTATCAAATTACATACAATTTCTTAAATATTTATTTAAGACTATATGTAGCTAATCTCGTTGATGCTTCAACTGATTATTTTGGTTAGGACCCAGGAGGGGAGTGGGCAACTTCACATATCAGAAACACACACTAGGTGGTGTAGATGAGATATTGGTAATCCTGTTGGCGAGTGGATCCCACTCGCCTCCCTCCTTCCCACAATGACCAACACTCAGCACATCTGGCTGCACCGAACCATAACTCGAAACAGCGGCTGCAGAAGCTCGAGCAACCAGCTTGGCACTATCGGCCTTTGCTTTCAGTCGAAGGCGCTCGGCTCTTGAGCCTATGATTTGTCCAAGGATAGAACCTGCAATGGTAATCGCCATGGCAGTTTTAGGCATCAACACAGACTTCCTGAGCATAGCAATGAAGGGGACTGCAGCATGTACTGCAGTGAACCATGAGAGCGAGAACTTTCTGGTATGTTCTCTCCAGACACCCAGCGGAATGTTGGCAGCAATGCCCAAGCAACCAATCGCGAGTATTTTTGCAGGTAATGGCTGTGGACGAACGGTTTTAACAAGGGCAGTTCGGGCAAGGGCTGCCCTGGCTGCAACTATTGCAGGTGGACATTTGAACTTGATTCCGGGTGGTGGTCGAAGAGCTGTCGCCACAAGTGGAAGAACACCACTTACAGCTCTGTAGGATTTGGCAATTGGACAATTTCCTGTTTCGAACCACTCCTTTCCAAGTGCTTCATGTTCTGAGGAACCACGCTGAAAAATCATATGTAACAATCTATTAATCGAAAGCCCTGACTAATTTAAATTGAGTGCCGGGGAAGTAAAGTGAAGGTTCGGCAAATCCGTTACTCATTTGCATATATGGACCGAATAAACATGCAAATTACAAATGGAAGAAAGAGAACACTTCTATTTGTCTTACACAAGCATCAACCACTCAAAAAATAAAACAGCACTATCTCTATCTGTTTTATGGAGGACACTTGAAGGTGCCTTGCATTTTGAACATTTTCAATTTAATATATATTCATGCATCAGATGTCATTCAAGAATATCAAATTTCTTTTCGACTACAGAGTTGCAAATGACTAGCAGGAAATAAATAATGGTACATCTAAACTACTAAACAACAGAATGCGCAAAAATGCTTAGAAATTTGTGAGAGCTTGAAGGATACTGACATCGAACATAAAAAGTACTTTAAAGAAAATACACGAGGGTGCTTAAATTTTGAAAGATGATATGTGAATCCAAAACAAGCCCACAATGAACTGACTGTTGCATCTACCTATCAATGATGGATACATCATTATTTCACACCTTGTTATCAGAGACCTATGAAACCCTTCTAACGGGACAATTTCTTCTATTAGTTTCTCCACATATTATTACAAAATAATCCAAGTGAAGCTATCGTAATAGAGGAAAGACACCACCGTAGGCCATTCATGATAGAGCAGAGTAAGATGCTTAGC
The DNA here is from genome assembly GCA_029490685.1 of Schizonepeta tenuifolia. Classification (NCBI taxonomy): domain Eukaryota; kingdom Viridiplantae; phylum Streptophyta; class Magnoliopsida; order Lamiales; family Lamiaceae; genus Schizonepeta; species Schizonepeta tenuifolia. Next base: position 95,605,244 of record CM055957.1, on the reverse strand, counting down.
AGAAAATACCTTGGAGGTACGTTCTTTCTTCCTTGATGACTCGGATTCGTTATTCAGTTTCTTTCCAAAGAAGGAATGAAAACCAAAAGGCCCTCCTGGTCCAAATGCTGACATACCGATAGATGCAGCTTTTGATGCTAAAATATTAAATTCTGGCACAGCCTCAGTTTCCATTTTGTCAAGGTAGCGTGATGTGTTCCCTGTGAGAGGGAGAACCCCATCTTTCCCATGAAAAAGCTTGAAGGACAAGTCAAAATTGGGGCCATCCGCAAAAATTGGGCCTTTGGCTCCTTCAGACTGAACATAAAATTGAAATGAATGGAATTTAGAATCACATGCTCGCTGTACCAAGAGAGACAAAGGCAATGGAGAATGGGAATGCAGGAAACAGTAAAATTGGGTTTGAACTAAAAATATTGTCGCACATAAATTCTGCAACCAAGGGCAGCCAAGATTTTCAATTAAGGGAAAAGGAGAAATCTAACTTACAGGAACAGACAAATTCGGAGGAGCAAATGAAAAGTTGGTTGGCTTATTGATATTCCTCAAGAATGGACATCTGTTAATATCCTGCTCAATTACGGAGCAATCACAAGATTCCACTGGCTTGAAAATGAAATCCATTAGTTTCTCCCTGAAGCTATTTATCTGCATGTAGGAAAAGATTTACAAGATTTAGTGCTTTATGCACAGAACTTTATGTACATCTATAGGAGGTGATTAGAACTTGGTTAGGACATGTGACTATTGTTCTTTCTTTGTGCTCTTTTTCCTAAATTTGTGCCCCTCAGTCGGCTTTTGATGACTTTTATAACATAATTTAACAAGAGAAACAATAAAGTTCGCCATAATCTTGCTCTCTAGCAACAGATGATCAGACATTCAACGGTATACCGTGGGCTCACAAACATTTCCCAGCAGCCTAACCAGAATCTCAACAGCCATACCAAGCAGTAAACGAATAAAACGATTCATACAATTCAAAACATCTGGTTTAGATTTAAAGTGGACCAAATGAAAGATTTCATTCCCTAGATCACCGCCAATAACAGCTCACAATCACCATCAATCATCCATGCCAACTCACGAGTGAGTCCAGTGGAATTTCCAATGAATGAATAACAATTACAACTACAGAAGTTTTGCATCATGGAGTAAAAACTCGAAACTGAACGTTAGCAGCTCTTCAGTTTCATTTGAATGTAACAAGAATGATCTAATTTCAAGCACTCATTATGACTTCTGAAACAAGTTTAAAGGTTATCTAAACAGAAAATGCATACAAAAGTTATGAACACGAGGGAAAAAAAAAATCGATTTTAAACTAGGAAACAAGCCCCCGTGCAACTACAGCAAGTCATAAGGATCATCAAATTAAAACGAGCAACAAACCGAATTCGCAGTGTCAAAACAAAATTCGATCGATTCACTTCAAATTCACTACATCCACGCAATAACAACCAAATTGCCAAATCCATAAAGCAAAACAAGGAAAAAAAAGAAAAACGATGAAAAATTAGAGCGACAAAATTGCAGAAAATTAAAGAGAAATTCGATAATAAAGGAAAAGAAAAATGTGGGGAATATGAAAAAATAGGTAGACCTGCCGGTGACGGCGGCGGAACTGCAGCAGTAGGAGAGACGTGTGGAGAGCACGATACAACCGACAACACAATTAAGGAGCTACGAATTATTGTGGTCAGATTTTCCAAATTGTTTTATTTATGTTAACTTGTTTTAGAGAGCACTATTCAAATCCAGTTGTTTGATGGATACTAGTATATAGGACGAGATCACTTAACATTACGATATTTTATTTAAAAAATATAATTAAATAGTTTGTATGAAGTCATAGTACAAACACGAATCTAGGAGAATTGAAGGAGAGATGCATCATCATGCTCATTAAAAATATTGATCCGTCGAATGAGCTTTGCAATGGCACGAGAATTATAGTAACTAAATTTGGGGACCGCATAATTGTGGCCAAATTAATTTCAGGAAAAAATGCCAACAGAAAGTTTCATGAGCCCCTCTGATTTTACTAAATTTCCAATTCAGACAGTTTGTTTTGCTATAACCATAAACAAAAGTCATGGTCAATCTCTTTCCAATGTGGAGTTGTACCTGCTGAAACCTGTGTTTAGTCATGGTCAGTTTTACGTTGCCATTTCACGAATCACTAGCAAAAAAAGTCTCAAATTTTTGATCTGTGATGGTGACGGTAAGGCGCATGACACAACGACTAACGTTGACATCTAATTTTGTTTAGATGAGTGTAATTTTAACAACCTTAATATATTGGACAAAACATCGTCCTCGTCCGATTATAGTATTTTTATATTTTTATATTTATTAGTATTGAAAATCTATATTTTTGTATTTAGCTAGGCAAATGTGATGGCTCTATGGCGAATTACTATTCGAGACATATTTGTTATTTTCTGGTATTTCGAATGTTTAAATAGAATAGGCTTGGTTCGAAAAGTTTCCGTTAAAAAATCATTAATTTAGATATTAAAATTTTAATTTTACACTAAATTTGGTATTAAATCACATGGTAGGCAAGATAAAACTAGTGCATAATAAGGGCATATTAAACAACATTTTTGTTAATGTGATCACAGCATACACCATTCGAACTAGTCAGAGACATGAGTAAGCAAAAACAGATAAAGAACATCATTTGTAGGTCGTTTAACTTGAACATTTGAAGTAAAAGATATATTTTCTAACAACTGCAATGTTGAATATAGAGTCAAAAGCAGAAAAAATGAAGAAAAAGTAATAACTTTAATCTCGTGCTTAGCACATACATTCCAGCTTGTTCGGGCCAAAAAAAAGTTTTACGGACATTCAACTAAAGAGTTTTTGTCCTTAAAATTCAGTCTGCTCAAAATTTGTCTTTAATATGCACGCACGAGGCCTTAGTTAGAGTGTTCTGATCGAACCATCTTCTCAGATAAAATTGAGGTGAGTTCACATTACAGGGTACAGACAATATTCCAGTGACTTAATTAAAATTTTATCCGTAAAAGAAATATTTAAAATTATTATACTATATAGAAGGCCAACAACTTGCTTGATCCATCCATCATATACTCACACAGCTTGATCAACATGAAGCCCAATATGGTGCTTGGGCTTGTATGATTGATAACAAAGTTTTATTTGACTATCAGACAAAATTATTATTATTTTTTCAGAAGGATAAATTGGTGTCTCAAGGGAATGTCTCAGCATTGCGATTTAAACTCTATCGCTCTTCTTTTCCACGTAAAAAAAAAGGACAATTGTTATTGTTTTAATTACACATAAGCCATCAATTAATAGAACATGTGACTAAGTTGATTCGGATAAAAAAATTATGAAGTTGAATTTGATATCCATAATCTTTTAAAGACAAAAATTATTTAAAGGTGCGATTTTTATTTACAACACATGCGGGCGCGGGCGCATGCATCGCACACACACCCATGGATAGACAAGACGTGCGTGTTCAGTCAATCTATTTCCTTAAAGACCAAATATAACATAGACCGCCAAGCGATTGAATAACATAAACATATATTCCATGGTGCAACATTGTCGGACGGAGGAAGTATTTACTATTCGATATTGAAAGTTGAGATTCATGATATTCTTGCAAAAATATTGAAACAATGTTATAAATTTGTCAATTTTAAATGGTAGAATTGCATGCTTTGTATAATTATATAAGTATTTCACATAACTATAAGTAAAATTGCATGCTTTCTAGTTAGGTTTACATTCTTGAAAGATGCGATATCCGATTTAGAGGGTGTTTGGCTAAGATTTTAAGCTCCTTAAAATAGCTTATAAGTTCTTCATTATTAAGGATTTAGGAGCTTATAAACTGTTTTAAGGAACTTTTAAGCTCAGCCAAACACCCGCTTAGTTCACAACTTGCCTTCCCCAAACTCAAAAAATTGAAAAAAAAGTAGTAAATAATTATTATAGGATAACACCCACCTATATTATTTTGTGTCTAGTAAACTAGTAGGCATTCAAAGTAACTGATATTTTAGAGTAGATGTTGACTCCTACTTAAGTACAAATACATTATTTATTTCACTCGCATATTTAGTTACAAGTGGATGGATTGATTCACTGCCGCTTTACAGAGTAATCCCGCCACACTTAACTTTCCAAGTATGATTTACTTCTCGTGCAGTTTACAGATTATTACACATAAACATTCACTTTTTTTTTTTTTTTTTTTACACACATTAACTTACTATGCATGCAGATTAACCTTATTAGTATAAAATAAATAATAGTACTATTTAAATACACAATGATCAATCACACGTAAAAAAAGATGATATAGATAGTACAAAATGAAATATACCTTAATTGAGAAATTATAAACGTGAAGAAAGAGGTTCAATTTCATTTTTACAATTATTCATGCGTGTGTGGTTGGTTGATAGCATGCGTAACCGGATTGCTTTAGCGAAAAATGAAAGATTAATAGATTTGGTCAAGTTAAGTAGCAAATAACCGAGTAAATAAGCATAATAAATTGGGAAAATATCTACCTTTTATTTAGCAAGGAGAACTATCAATCTTTTTGTTTTTTATCAAGGAAAATATCTATGTTGGTAACGAAAATATTTGGAAAATTGTGGAAGGAAGAGAGAGAACGGCGTAGCGTCTCCAATACCAAATGAGACCCTCTATTGCCTTTCCATATTGCATCTCCTACTGTATTAATAAGGGAACGACATGTGGCATGACTAAGTGTTCAAGATTTAGGGTATATATAAGGAAAATATATTCCCTAAATTTTAAATCCATAATCACGCCACGTATCGTTCTCTTGTTAATGCAATAGGAAATACAACACTGAATATAATAGAAGATCTGATCTGCTCCAACACAACAACGTCGGAACGGAAGAGCAATGTGGGCAGACAGCATGGGAAGGCACATGGAGATGCACATGCACATGCTTGCCCTTCCCAATTTTTAATTCTTACTAGATTAATTACCTATATATGGATTTATTCTAGTGATTGTTTCCACATCTAATTTGACTTCTAGTTGAGCTATATATAATTCAGCCAAAAATATTGAAAATTTGAAGTAGGTTGGGACCCCCATAACTGCCAATTTTCGTCCTTCTCAAACGAAAATTATCTTTTCTTCAACATGATGTTACATTTACTTTAAGAGTTACACTCTTGTGCGGTATTTCGCATGGTACAATTGATCCAGTTTATTATTTTTTGTAATTTTATTTATTACATAATAGCTATTTAATTATACTTGATGTTTAATTATTTTAATTTAGGCTTTTAATTAAAATTTAATAAACTCTAATGAAGATTAACATTTCCACTTGAATTAGTAATTAATTCTAATTGGAATTATAAATCTTGATTAAAATTGATATATTAAGTACAAATCTGCGTGAAGTGTATTTGTCTTTCTCTAACTATAGAAAATATTGGGATGCAGCGTTGGAGTATATTTTAAGACGTTCGTAGCTAGTCAATGAAAATAACTAATAATAAAATTCAAATTTGTTGAAATACACTTCACGCAGTTTGTCTCATCTGCAAAGGAGAGTAGTATTAATTTGATAGGTGATCATTTTTGCAATTCTCACGTAAGAAATTCAGGATATATCTATATGACCATTTTTTATCATGTCGTTGTTATATAAAAATAAGGAAAACAGCCGGCTGATGAAGAAAGTAGGAAATGGAGAACAGAGAGAGAGACTAATTATAGACAAAAACTTGGGTAAAATTGTTCCACCGTGCAACACTCACCCACCCGACCCGCCCCGCCCCGCCCCAACCCGTTTGACCCGGGGTTGATCCGGTCAAACTCCCCTTTGACCAGTTTTTTTTTTCAATTTTTCTTTTTCCAATTTTTTTTATTGTTTGCCGCTTCTTCTATGGTCAAGTCGAGCAAGGGAGCCGAAAGCCTCGGAGCGAGCGGAAAAAGTCCAAATTGTTGCCCGCCGATTATCCTTATTTTAGTAATCGGAGCGAAGGCGGAACCGTAAAATCGGAGCCTAAGGCGGAGCCGGGGAAAACAATTTGGAAATTTAAAAAAAAAACAGGCGCGTGAGACCCACACGCGGCGTGTGGATCTCACGCGCCGGGTCAGAATGGGTCGGGTTGTGTGCAAATGGGTGCAGACTTATGCACCCAAGTCCTTCTCCTAATTATAATGTTCGGTGTATATCTATATTTACTCTATACTTATTATAAAAGAGTGGATTCTTATAACATTTAATTTATCTAATATATCCTTATTATTATATTTAATCCTCATATTATACCTAAACTTAATAAATTAATAATAATATTATAGTCCAGCTCATATTGTAATTTATTGAGAGATTTAATTGCTATTGCTTTTATTTTCTAAAAGAGAGCTATGCCAATTAAAAACATAGGGCAGAATGAGTAGTATTGCTTGTTATAGATAGAGATGGCAATGGATTCCAAATCCGGTTCATATCCATTTTTTAGGATTTGGACATCAAAAATTTGGATCCGATGAATCTAGGTCGGATCTTGACAAAGTGTCAAAAAAATGGATCTGAATCTGAATTTAAATATTTAAACCCAAATTTGGTCCAAATCTGTTTTAGGACCTGATCTACAGTATATGTGTAAATATATTTTTTTCATTTGTATATAATATATAAAACATATTTTAATTTTATTTGTAATTATTATTTAATTTATATTATCATTCTAAGATTAATTTTGAAGAATGAAGACTTGAAGTCTTATTTTGGATTATTGTAATGATGTATATGGTTTAATGACTTAGTTTTGAACTTTAAAATTATTGTAGAAGTTTATATATAGTGTCATTCTTGATTGTTTGTATTAAAAAAAATTAAAAGTAAAAATATTATGGATCTGGATCTAGATCCGAAATCCATGAATCTTATGAATCTGGATATGAAATTAATTTTTTTGGATCCAATGAATCCGTACCGAATCTGGACCAAACATCCAAAATCGGATCTGAATCTGAACTAAACAAAATCCGGTTCAGATTCGGCCTATTGTCATCCCTAGTTATAGATGGCCGATAAGATGAAAGTTTATAATGTTCCATAGCTGTATTTTACAAATGTTCTAGTTTAGACTAGCCAAGTTAGTTAGTGTATGCGGAATAAAGTAAAGGCTATGAAAATTATTCACTCTCTAGTTATACAAGTATTTATGGCCTATATCTACTCTATATACATTCTTTGTGCTCTCAAACATAAAAGTAAACTAGTGAATGAAATCCGAGATTGAATGCCATTTAAAACAACACCCTAGAAATTATCTGGGTTATAGGGAAAGACTAAACATTCATAATTAAGTAGAAATACCACATATTTTTTGGCATTTGATTAATTGATGTCCCTTTCATGATGGTATGTCTTGTATTGATCTCAGTATCTGATTCATATTTGTCACTTTCTTTCAATCTATGCCTCTTTATTCACCCCTCATGCACCTCTCACCCTCTCACCAATCTTGATAGTGATCGGTCCCATTCAATTCTTTTATTTTCTCAACAGTTTCAATAAATCTTGAATTTGCATTGTAGTGATTTTGAGAAACTTTTAGATTTTGTTTTTTATTTTGTTTTTTTAGAAAGAATCGGTGGGATTGAATCCGATATTTCCGCTTTTACATGGAAAATTTCATCATGTGAATGTCCTTGAATGGATGCAGATTCTACAAGTTATGTGGTGAATGTTCCCTCAAATAATTTTAGTCAGCCTAACGATAATGGAAGTGAATAGTGATCTTACTGCTGAATGAGAATTATTTCACTATGGATTTTAGTGACATTATAGTAGTTATTCGAATTGCTTTGACTTTGGGCACTTCTACTTAGTGCTCGATTCAAAGAAATCTTTTATATTTGGGAAAAAGAAAGGAATTATGAGTCAAGAATTTCCAAAAAAGAAGAAGGATTCTAATATTAGAGTAGCTTACTACTTCAATAGCTCAAACTTTTGTCTAAAAACAAAACAAGAAAATAAAAAGTGCCATTGAACATGATGGTAAGATATCGTGATGGGTAAATACGTACCCATCCTTGGCTTACTATTATGTCATCCTCCAACGTAAAACGGTAAAAAGTGAGTTTCTACATTTCAACTTTCATTAATTTCCTTGGCAAAAACTTGGATGAAGATTCTCCACCGTGCAGCACTCGCCCCGACCCGACCCGGCTGATCCAATCCGCCTGTGGTGCATGAGTTCATGCGTGGGACCCGGCTGATCCAATCCGCCAAATTTTTTTAATTTTCCAATTTTTTTTTTCATTCTTTTTTGTTTATCACTTCTTTTTTATTTTCCTCTTCTTCTTTTGTTAAAGGTTGAGCGTGGGAGCCGAAGGCCTCGGAGCGAGCCGAATAATTCAAATTGTTGTCACTATGATTATCTATAAATTAAAATCCGAGCGAAGGTCGAGCCATAAAATCGGAGCCGGAAAAAAATTATAATTAAAAAAAATTGGAAAAAAAAAACAAAAAAAGTCAACGTTTCAGCATTGACCAGATTGGGCTTGTCCGGTTCGGATCGGGTGTGGAGTTGTTTCCACGGTGGAGACGTCTCCACAGGAGACCCACTCAATTTCCTTTTCCAAATAAAAATAGAAAAGAATAACGGGCACCCACACCCTCACATGACGGCGAATTTACGTGTGAGACCAAAAATGCACTAGTAAACAGCAAAATTTAATTTACAATTTTTTAAGTTATTCTTTCTTCAGTAAGATGTGTGATAACTTTTTTCAACAAGATATACGGGAAGCCGGATGTTGCTTACCCATAAAAAACACATAGTGTTCTTCACTCATCATCCACCCTCCATTTGTAAAAACAAATTCAATATTCAATAATTTTTTGTGTCCATTTATTTTGCATTTGTTAATTAATTTTTCTTTAACTGCGGTATAGTTATACTACCCTGCAACTACTATTTGTTTTACTTTTTAATGCATTTATTCTTTATTTTTGTTATTTGTTTATCCTTATAATGAATTGCTTGTCGTAATTTCCTTTATGATAAATATAGATTAACTGCACTACACATAATTTATATACTCACAAACAATTAATTAAATCTCATTTGGCAAAAGATTGATTTTAAAAAATAAAATATATAAGTATATTCCATTAAACACATTTAGTTAGTAATAATGATATACAACCACCCAAAATTTGTGTTTTAAAATTTTGAATTTGCGAAAGGCTTGCTTGTATAAAATGGTTTATTATAAATTAAGAAAAATGTGAACTTATTTGTAAGTAAATAAACAATATTATGATTTGCATATTTTAATAACCTCGTGTGTGCAACTAATCATGAATTAACTTTTTTTTTTGTGAGGAAATCATGAATTAACTTATTAAATGAAGTAAGTTCAACACAAACGTGATAATAATCACAACTTTTTAACTCTAAATTTAAAATTAATAATCGATTTATTCAGTAAAGCATTCACAAATCAAGGTATTCATTCAAAAATTATTAAACTAACTGTGAAATTAGTCTAATTATACAATATTTAGTGATGTTTGGTTGGAATTGGTCGACAACCACTGATAAGTTTACGTTTTCATTTAAGCATTGTTTGAAAAAGTTGTTACATTGACTGTGAAATTAGTATAATTTTAATATATTTAGTGATATTTTATCGGAATTAGTCCAATTTATTAGAGTTTAATTGGAAATGTTAACTTATCAGTGGTACTTGACCCTAACTAGACACTAGTTCGTGTTAGAGGGTAGCATGCTCGTGCGAAGACCCAACTCAACCAATTTTGACTAAGTGTTACTCATTATATTTAAATTTGACTAATTATACAATCAATTTCACAATTTAAAATTAATCAATGTTTAGTTATAAAAGTCAACTTATGAGTGATAGTTGACCCTCACTGGACACTAATTCGTGTTAATTGTTAACATGCTTGTGCGGCAATTCAACTCAACCAATTTTGACTAGATGTATATTAAAATCAGATAATTTTTCAATCAATTTATAATTTTCAAATTAATCGATATTTAAATTGGAAAAAATCAACTTATATGTGGTATTTGATTCTCCTAGACCATAGTTATGTAATGATATTACTATAATTCTTATGAATATTTATTAATCAAAATTAAATTCTTATGAAAATTCATCAATTCGACTATAGTTTTTGGTACGAAGTATGATTTTTATAATCCTCACAAACGAAATTAAAATAATACATATATAGTAGCTAGCTACTAAATTAAGAAATAAAAAATAATAGAACTACATTTAAAATGTTGTACAGTACAATATATAATAGTACTACTTGTATGTACAGTTTTTATAATTGAATTAAAATACTCCCGCCGCCACACATCCCTCTTTCTCTTTCTCTTTCTCTCCCATAAAACCCACCACCAGTCCACCACCACTACTAGCCGCCGCCCACCAGTCCACCACCGCCACCATCAAAATTTTCATGTTCATTAATTTTCCAAAGAAAAAGACTCTATTTTAGGGATTACTCTTATAGCGTAGCGTAATTCTAGTATATTAATTGCCCAATGTGAGGGCGTTTGTGTTCTTCCTATCTCGATCCTACCTGCTATTCGCCTAGGTTATTAAAATTTTTTGTTTGGGTTAATTTGGTATATAATTTTTTTTAAAGGAATTTGGTGTATAATTTTAATTTCCTGTTTTACAAGTTCGCTTTGTTCGACTATATATATTTGGTTACTCGGTCTATCATCTGTCGTTTTGGTTTCGATTACCGCTGCTCCCTTGTTCCATGCTCTATTATGATAATGAGGAAGAACCATTCAAGCAACACGTTAATTGCTTGAAAATACAGAAACAATAAAAGTTGTGAAGGAAATATTAAGGAGGAAGGAAGAAGATGAACAATAGTATTTTGTTTTATTTTACTAGACTAGACTAGGCAAGACAACCAGACCATGGTTCCAGTAATTAAATTCGGATTTTATTTTTTTAAAATACTGTTCACCAACACGTGTCTTAAGATTAGCTATGATGGAAGCACGCTATGTGGTGCCAACTTCCAATTTGCCGCCATAACTCTGCTTTGCCTGCCTTAGGTAAAACTTTCTCGATCTTTTGACTATTATAGTCTAGGATTGCAAACTCTACTAAACAAGCCTTTTATTTTGAATACATTGGAAGAATTATGTACAATTTATTTTTACTCATGACCTTTGAAAAAAATTATTGAAATTGAAAAATCACTCTTTTAATTAATAAGTTATTAATTTATCGATATATTAATATCTCTTTAAATTAATAAAAAATTATGATCCCAAGATTATTAATTTATAGAAGTTTTACTGTTTATAGATAAATAAAAAAATGCATAAAATACTGACAATAAATAAATAGTAACGCATATGGGAAATATTTAATCCTCACATATCTATTACAATTACTGTAGCCGATGAGGCTCTCGGTGGAAAAAAAACTCAAAACTGATGCCAAACCATAGTTCAATATTTTTAATATAAAATTAATTTATTATAATTACTGTTTGGGGACATGTGTTGGTGGATTAGAGATGGGTGGATGCACGCTATGTGGATTCAACATCCTATTTGCCAAGATATACCAAACTTTAGGCATGTAAGATGGATGATGCGTAGAAATCATTCATTATGACTATGATGAAAATATAAATGTTACCATAGTTACTTCCAATTAAACAGTGAAAGGAAATGAATTTTTAATTATCACTATTCAAGCAAGTCAAACAATCATATTATCTGAACACTTCAAAGACTGGCTTTAAACACACAGGATTCTCTATTACGAAATGTTACATCTCATATTCATGTATAATTTAATTACGCATCATGTATATATCAAATGCGAATTCATCTATTTTAATTATTAGTATTCTAAAAAATGAGATGCAGTGCATATACATTTGATAATAGAAAAATTCCCTACTTAAGTAATTAGAAGTAAATTATCCGAGGAAGAAGGGAAAAGAGTGAGAAGAATAAAGAAAGAAAACAAAACAGTTGACCGACAAATCTCAATTCCCTAAATCGATCCTCAACATGATTAAACTTTCAGTTGAAACTCTCTTAGTTCTAGGTAGATTAAAATTACAGACGGCTTTAAATTTTAAAGGAATTAACTTAACTAACTAAAATGCAGGCTTGCCATATGGATTAATTTAGTTAAAAGTAGTAAATTATATAAAAGAGAAATAGTCAAAAGTCGGCAGTTGCCGGGCCGGATATAAATGCATTGGTAAATTTTGTCAAAAACATAGTCATAAAGTAATCAATAGAAATATAATCAGTAAAAGTCCAATATATTTTATTACGAAAGTCCAATATATCTTATTACGAAAGTCCAATATGTATATATCAAATTTGTAATTAAGTATGTACTAATCTAGCTATTAAACATACATATGTCGTACATGAATGAAGGTGAAATAGATAGTAGAAGATAAAATATAATTTAAATTTATGATATTATATACTCTCTCCGAAGCTTATGAATGCACGAAAAAGAGAGAATTCCTTAGCTGTATTATTAAAGTGTGACAATGGCCAAGGAAAGAATAAAGTAGTTGCCAATGAAATTTATGTCGGTGATCCCAAATTTCTTTCCTATTCATTTAACACAATCATCGCATGACCAGGCCCCACCTCAAACCCAAACAAATTAAACAAAGGGGAACTATAAAGAAACACCATTTGAGGAAGGATATATCACTGGCAAAAACTCTGGTACCCTGGCCCTGGGTGTACCTAGTACATCCGTATGTGGCGCGTGAGATACACACGTGCGGCGCGTAGTATTCATGCTCCTGTTTTTTTTTTTTTTTTTTTTTCAATTTTTTTCTTATATTTTAAGAATTGAGCGAAGGGAGTCGTAGGCCTCAGAGGGAGCTTATAAATTGAAATCGAAGCTGAAAGCGAAGCCAAAAAAATATGAAAAAAAAATGACGGGCGCGTGCATAACACACGCCATGCGTGGGAGCCGCGTGCGCCAGAAAACCGGTTGTGCTGCGTGCATTAACTTGATGATTCAATTACTCCGCGATTCAATTAACTGAAATCTAGTACTGCCATATACATTTTCAACCAATTATGTTATAAATTGAAATCGATCTTTTCCCGTCTGGTTTTGCAGAGACCTTTTTCCTTTAGAGTAACACTCTAGTACATACATATCTACGGTGCAACACCCGCTAGTGTCGACCCGCCTGCCCCACGCGCTCCCGACCCGCGCATGCGCGTGGATCTCACGCGCCCCTCTGTTTGTTTGTTTTTTTTTTCCAGATTTTTTTCCCGACGGAGCCTTTAGTTCTGATTTTACGGTTCCGCCTTCGCTCCGATTACTAAAATAAGGATAATCGGCAGGCAACAATTTGGACTTTTTCGGCTCACTCCGAGGCCTTCGGCTCCCCTCGCTCGAATCTTGACCAAAGAAGAAGCGGCAAACAAAAAAAACTGAAAAAAAAATAGAAAAAAAAACTGGTCAAAGGGGGGTTGACTAGGGTCAATCGGGTCGGTTCGGGTGGGCGGGTGTTTCACGGTGCAAATGTTGCACCCAAGTTTATCTTTCCTTTAACTAGAATTACTAGGCAATAGGATTTTGTTTCTATAAACTCATAGATGATCACCTAAAAATAACTAATACTCTAGGGTTGTTTTCCATCCATTTTTATGGTATTGTGAATAATAAAAATAAAAGTTTAATAACTATGAAAATAATATACGCATGAACTGTAATTTAGTTTTCAGTTCGGCTGGGTCAATCATAACAAGACAAAAATAATAATAATAACACCACAGCAATTTGTGTATTAAGTAGAAATTATAAAACTTTGGGCTCGTTTGCTACAAAGTATGGGATAAGATCTGATATGTTTGACTGTGATGTTTTATACTTATAAGAAATTAATATTTCGTCTGGTAGAAAATATTAAATTCTCTGCAAAAATGTTAAATATGGTAATTTAGTGGTATAATTAGTTGCAGTATTTTGTCTGGTAGGATGTATTAAATTCTCTGCAAAAAGTTAAATATGATAATTTAGTGGTATAATTAATTGCAGTCATATTTATACCACCTCATAGGTAGTATACGTAACAACAAAAATCAATATTATTCATATGAGCCCGAACTTTATAAAGGGTCGTACACTTTGTACCAAACAACATATTAAGGTGTTATAGACATATTATACACCCTAATCACTCGCACCAAACGAGCCCAATATCCTAGTTAATGATCAAATTGGTAAGCACTTCTGATTAGGAGATAATGTATAGAATCACAGATCTAGGTAGGTTAATTTGAATTTACAATTCTACAAATGTTCTTATTCATCAAATCTTGGGTGCTTTCTTCACTCTGTTTCCTCCCCCCAACCCAACACACACACACATATATATATATATTCACGTACAATCGAAGGAAGATTGTAGTAATTGTAATGGAATACTAATAGTTTGCGATAGCATGGAAATGTTAAGGAGGAAATGAAAAAGAGATCCATCCAAATCCAATTAACAAAGATTCAACAATGAAAAAAATAAAAAATAGAATTAGTGGTGGTGGTGGTTACGACATGTGATGCGACGTACCACAACATGGGGCGCTTGCGCTTCAATAGCATGTGCTTTGTGTTACTCTTAATTCGGCCAACGAAAATGATATATTTAACGCTCCTTATAACTTTAATTTCATATAAAAAAGTTAAATCTTAAGGATCGTGGGTAACACTAGTTAATCACTATTTTGCATGTTCAATCCATCGCATCCTTTTTATATTAGGTATATTGGTGTTTTAAATTTCTAAACACCCCCTACCCCACGAGAGAGAGAGAGAGAGAGAGAGAGAGAGAGAGAGAGAGAGAGAGAGAGAGAGAGAGAGAGAGAGAGAGAGATTGATTTTACATTTATATAAAACTTTACACAATACTTATATCTTGAATTTCATTCTACACAAAGAAAAAAATGTCAAGTCGAGTATAGCTAGCCATTCTCAAATTTGACTCCCACGAGAATATATATTTACTTTTAAATATTCATCATTTTCCTTATTAAATAAATTATGCAGTATAATTTTAATATTTTTTCTTACTAAATTCCGCATTATATAAACGTATGTAACTACAAAATATATTACTAATCGAAGTGTACAAATGTGACATATCAATTAGTTGTTGTGTATGTTAAATCTAACTAATTATATACGTATGAAACATATTTAAAAAATTAATTAATTTTCTTCTAAATTTGATAATAAGATTTTATTTCACGTACTTGTAGAATGTGTTTTGATGGTTTATCGGAAAGTTGTACTAATCATATTCACTTCTGTATTTTAAATTAAATGCTTAATGAAAAACTTTTACGTCTCCCGAGTAATTAATTGTTAGTTGTCATGCAAGTTATGATTGTAATAACATTCATTTTTGCATTCAATATGAATTCATGTGTCTAGGATTAAAAATGAAAATATAGCCTGCTTTTGTTATAAACATGATTATTAAAAAAAATTATATATACTCTAATTTTTTCTTTTTTGAAAATATTATAGTCCAAAAATGATTTGATTGATGTCAAATATCAAAACAAGAAGCTCTAAACCAAACAAGTAATTAACACTTTCATAGGGACTCAGTCCGAAACCAAATGAATTGGACCGATTGTCATCAATACAATTTTTCCAGTTGTTTCTCAAATAATGATTGCATAATACTCCCCCCATCGCAAATCAATAGGTCCAAGGATCCAACATAAATGCTAAGGAAATGTGTTGTATAAAAGAGAAATAAGTATCTTTTTTAGTTATTAGTAAGCCACAATGACAAATGATGTAATTATTGAATTATGGAGTATCTATTATGACATTGGATATTTTTTTTTTAACAACATTACAAGAAAATTTAAATACCATGTTACGGTGGACTCGAACTCGTGACCTTTGGCCCGGATATTAATTACACTACTACTAGGCTAACACACACACACATCGTTGAATGTCTATTTTAGTCCGAACATAACGTCCAAATAAAAAAATCAAGCCTAGTGATTTAAGACGGAGTGAGTATCATGTTGCAACTACGTAAAAAAGTGAACATTCACTCAAAATAATTTTATCAGCTTTTCGTAATTTGCGTGCCCAAACCCAAATGGTCATTTGATTTTTGGACAGAAGGAGTATAATATGCTAATTTTTTTTATAAACTTACCGGTCCGACGGGTTAGTTCGAAAACAAAAGATTTAGGGTCATGGCATGCCAATAATTTAGCTTTTGAACTAAGCCGAAAATAACTCGAATCCGATAGAACTAGCCCGAAAACTAAAAGAGTTAAATGATTGAGATCTCTACATAACACACAACTTTTTCAGAGAGCTATACTCAATTAATTTATAGGAGGGGTATATTTCTGTTTGCAGAAAAGGACAAATTCTTCTAAGTCGAATATTTAATTTCGTGATTTTTTACTGTAATATATTATTTATTTAATAACTCTTGCAAAATAGGATTATTACGGAGTACTATAACAACATTCCCAGCAGATCACTCAAAATTGTATATAACAAGTACACGCATCTAAAGTTGTTGATGAGCTAGGTGGAATGTTGGATTTGTTCAATCCGTGGGAATTAAATCATGCTAATAAAGTAGCTAAATTGATCGATAGACTATGCATCCCAAGGAAAATGGTCATTGTCTTTGATGACATTTGGTCAGATGTCCGACTACTAGAATTTGACATTCCCCCTGATTCCGAATGGTGCACAATTGTCTTAACATCCCAGAATGCTGATGTTTGCGTGATTCGGGTGTTGATAGTATATACGAGATGGAACTTTTATTTGAAGAGGATGCATGGTTGCTCTTTGAAACAAAGGCTGACACATGTGCGACCGACCGCATTTTGAATGATGTAGCTAAAGAAGTGGTGAAGGAGTGTGCCGTATTGCCAATAGCACTTATAAAAGTGGGCTCATTGCTCAAAGATCGGATTGATAAATCTCTTTGAAGTGATCATAATAAGATTTTCTTCTGATTTGATAATAAGATTTTCTTCTGATTTGATAATAAGATTTCATTTCGCATGCTTGTAGAATGTGTTTTGATAGTTTACCGGAAAGTTATATTTATCATATTCACTTTTGTCTTTTTATTTCAACTCTTAATGAAAAACTTTTACGTCTTCCGAGTAATTAATTGTTAGTTGTCATGCAAGTTGAAATTGTAATAACATTCATTTTTGCATTAAATATGAAGTCAAGTGTCTAGGAATAAAATGAATATATGTCCTGTTTTGTTACAAACATGATTAAAAAAAAATATACTATATTCTATTTTTTTTTGTAAATATTATAGTCCAAAAAGGATTTGATTGATGTCAAATAATCAAAACAAGAAGCTCTCAACCAAACAATAATTAACACTTCACAGGGAGTCAGTCCGAAACCTAATGAATTAGATCGGTTGTCATCAGTACAATCTTTCTAGATGTTTTTCAAATAATGATTGCATTATACTTGTCCGTCACAAATCAATAGCTCCGAAGGCTCCAATATAAATGTTATGGAAATAAGTTGTCTGAAATAGAATTAATAACTTTTTTAGTGTATTAGTAAGCTACAATGACAAATGATGTAATTATTGAATTACGGAGTATCTATTATAACGTTGGATGTCTATTTTAATCCGAACGTAATGTCCAAATAAAATAATCACGCATACTGGTTTAAAACGGAGAGAGTATCATATTGCAACTACGTAAATAAGTGAACATTTCAATTGTGCAAGATTCACTTTATGAGCAAGCCCGTCATTTGTTTCTTCCAAGTAAAATTATATGAATGAATAAAAGTCGGATTCAACATGCATCGCTATCCAAGGACCACATGCATGTTTCCCTTGGATTATCTCATAATACTATCCTCAATAATGATTAAAGGTGTTTAGTTTTGACTTTTTTCTCGGTAGGTTGGATGGGATATGCTCGGTTGATGGCGTTTTCGGCACAAGAGACCTCTATTTCATCATATCAAATGCATCAGCAAACGAGGATGAAGTGAGAGGGCCATAAACGGTCTTGTGGTGCAAAGTCGTTCCATTGAAAGTCTCGGCCTTTGTTTGGAAAGCCTTGCAAGGTAGATTACCAACGAAGGAAAACTTGATCAAAACAGGAATCTTACAAACGAGTGAAAATGGGGGCTGCGTCATGTGCCAATGTCAATTTGAAATAGAGGTTTCTTGTGCGGAAAACGCCATCAGCCGAGCATATCTCATCCAACCTACCGAGAAAAAAGTCAAAACTAAACACCTTTAATCATTATTGAGGATAGTAATATGAGATATTCCAAGGGAAACATGCATGTGGTCCTTGGATCAGCTGCTCATTTATTTTCTTCTTGTTGTGAAGCTCTACTTGTCTGGACAGAGGTATGTGATTGGCTTGATCATCAATTAATTTATGCAGCAAATTTAAAAGATCATTTTGAGGAATTTGTGAGTTGCGCCCTTGGCAAATTGAAAAAGAAAGTTTTTGGTCTCATTTAGCAATGTACGTTGTGGAGTATTTGGAAGGCGAGAAATGAGAATTTCAAAGAGATAGCACTGGATACCGAGAAAATTTTGGAGAGCATAATTGAAAATGGTTGAAGTCTCATTTTCTTTCCTCCTTTTGTGTTTATCTTCACGATAGGGGTGCAAATCCTATTGTTTGTATTCATGCAAATCTATAGTTGTTGTTTTAATTTTTCTGTTCTCTAGCCATACTTCTAGTCCAGTCCTGTACATGGTTCGTTCCTGAGTACCTATAGTACACTTAATGAGAATTCCATTTTCAATTTTAAAAAAAATGAAATAGTAAGTACAATTAATTTGTTCATTAAATATGTTACGATGTGTGCTATAAATATATGCATAAATTTTTTAATGTATCCACATATATGATAATATAAACGGTGTTTTAGAAATCACACCGAAAATAATCTGTACGGCAATGTGAACCTCAATGGTCACAATCAATGTATGTAGTCCTTAAATAATCGATTTATGTAATTAGTGGTGGAACTACATTGTTAGTGAATGTGAGTATTATACTATGCCAAAGAATTAAATTTTCATGGTCATAAGTTATGCATAAACTTATAAATATATCTAATCTTATCCCAACTGAAAAGTTATAGGCAAAAATAAAACTAAATATTTTAAACATAGCACCAGGACTTCATGTGAGAATTGTTTGTTAAGCTTAACACACACACTCTTTTTTTTTTTTTTTTTTTTTGAGGAAGCTTAACACACACTCTCTCTCACACACACGCACACACAAAATGAACAAGCACAATCATTATCACACTAACTTGAAGGAATTGATTTGGACACTGTCAAAGTAACTAATAAATTGAAATTAGCTAAGCATTGAAAACCAAGAGTACTAAAAAAGAAAAACCAAGAGTACTAGTACAATATTCGTTACTATAGAATAGATCATGTCATAATTAGATATGGTCATTGATAATTGCGGCCTAAACACGCATTTTTGTACTATACTCTTTTTATAATACAAAACTAATAGTAATATGCACAACTTTTTTTTAGTCACAATTAAATCTTCGTGAAGATTCAATGTTTTAATCTATAAGGAAGAAAATTACATATATGGATCCTCAACTAGATACTTACTTAGACAATAGAATCACTCGTAATAAGTAATAAAAGGGAGGGATGTCAATTTAATCTGAAACTGATGGATTGGCCAAAGTAGACCGAAGAAAAAGGCGGGTTAAAGCCGAAAGTTTATAGCCCAAAATTAGTTTAGCTCAATTGACCCGAAGCAATAATAACCCGAGTTTAATAAGTCTAGCCCGAAAAACCGAGAGTTGGCCCGAATACTAAATTTTTATGAATATATTTTACTTTTTAATTTAGAATATGTTCACTTCTCTATCTTTTTACTCCAATTATTAATAAATAAAAATTACGATGCAAAAATTAAAATAAATAGATAACCATTAAATGAAAATTTATGTCAAACTCTAACTTCTCAAAAGTTATTTATTAATATATATAAAGTGGAGTTGGAACAACACCCATTTTTATATTGTAAGATCGAGTTTCTTGGATGAGAAAATATGATTTTTTTTTTGCTACAAATATATAATCATGAAAAAAAATTATAATATGCTTATTTTTTTTCCTTAAACTTTCTAGTCCGACGGGCTAACCCGAAAACTAAAAATTTAGGGTCGTGGCCAGACAAAAAATTAGCCTTTGAATTGAACGAAAAATAATTCGAACCCGATATAACTATAGCCCGATTTAAATGATTGAGATCCTACATAACACACAACTTTTTCAGAGAGCTAAACTCTAATATAATATTTATTTAATAATTCTTGCAAAATAGGATTATTGCGGAGTACTATAATATATAATCCCAAAGTTGCCTCCTTTTCTCCTTTTCCTTAATAAAGGATCAGAACACATGTTCTATTGGGGATGATCTAGCGATAGAGTGGGCTTCCTGGGACTGAGAGGTCTTAGTTTAATCCCACTGACGCCTTTATAGGTCGAGCCTGTCACATCTAAACTTGGAAGGTGTAGTTTACCTGCCTTGTGTGGTGTACAGGCTACTGCACAAGGATGGAGGTTTACCCAGTGCGCATCAAAGATATATACTCGGAAGGTGTGATTTACGTGCCCTATTGCACAAGGATGGGGGGTTTACCCATGGAAGTTGTGATTTACCTGCCCTACTGCACAAGGATGGAGGTTTACCCAGTGCGCACCAAAGATAGCGGCTGCGAGTTTCCATGAATTAAAAAAATAGTATGAATTAGATTTTAGAGGATACTGTCCTTTGTAAAATTTGATAAAATTGCAGCTTCGTATGAGTGAAAATAAGAATATATTGTACTAGGAATTAGGGATTTCATGCTAGCTCAATAGATATATTGTTGTTGCGATAATTAATGCTATCCCGCAAATATCTCCAAGTATAACTCCGACCAGAAGGAAAAGAATATTTATGAAGGAAATATAAATCAATAATAATATTAAGTGAAAGAGAAATATCCAAAATTTAATCGCATGACAAAAAGGTCTTTGAAACTGGACCCTCGTAATTAATATAGCTTTATGAATATTTTTGTCTTCGGCTAAAACATCATGCCATTTGAATTACTCTAGTAGCATGTCACAAATTATATTTCTGCATCAAATATATATTACTGTCTCACTAAAATCATAATCATTTGTGGCCGTTCCAACTCTACATTTAACAATTTTGCAATTACAATTAAGAAGACTTCGAACTTAAGACTAACGATTAAGTTCAATTCTTTTTTCTTTTGAGAACCGATTACGTTCAATTCTTGTTGTAGTTGAACAGACGTTGATTTCACACGGTCCAATGGAATAACGTGTTGTGATTGCATAATAAAGAGAAGTTTCGAGCTTGTGTTTTTTCAGTCAATGTATACACTTAATAATTTTAATTAACACAAATTAATACAAAACTAAGATATAATTGTGACCGTACCACCGATATTTCTGAAATATGTAAACAAATTAAAAACATTTAGTTTGGACATTAAAGGGAAAGTCATATGAAGGGGCAACCGACAGAGTAATAGTGTGCACGGGAAATAATAATTAAAATTAAAACCAAAGGCGCGTTAATAATCAATAAGTCAAAACGCATGTGAAGCGAACATGAATATTGGATATTCATGTTATCAACAAATTAATAAATTAAAGGAATTATTTAATACATTGGGCAGAATAGAAATTAAAAAAATCATTTCTTTACTATTTTGGTGATTAGCATTAAATATTAATCTGTAGCACCGTCAAGGACTAAATCCTACGCATTAAATCCAACTAATTAATTCTGCTCCGCTTCGTTTATTACTGAGATAGAAGACATAGGTGATAGGATATAGAGGTGTATATTGATATTTGCTATTCATTCTTGTGATATATTATTGTCACATTTATTATACACTAATTTAGCTACATGTTTCGAGAATCCGATATATATACGTCGTTTTTGAATTTCTTTACGGAAAAATACACATATCATTTACAATAATTATATTTAAATTTGTTGAATATGTCAAGTAAACAAATCATAATTCATATGCATAAGGTGATACTCTAATTCACACTATTTGATGCTGAACTACTCATAGTTATCTCATGGGTCAAATAACAAGCATATCCTGATTGAAAAAAAAAGAGAGAATCCTAATTGATTTTATCACATAGATTTTTATTATGTTGAACATTGTCATTTATATATCACTAACAAAATTCATATTCTTAATTCATTTTAAACATTGATTTTCTATATAATATATCGATGCATGCCCCCGCAGTGCTCGTGTAGTAGTGCATTAGTTGCTTGCCATGACCTAATATTCAAATACTAGTACTTCAATATTTAAATTGATTGATGATATTTTATTTATTTTTGGGTTTCGTTCATAAATCATAACCTTATTTCGATTAATTGAATTTGAAGATACTTAAACAGAAACGGCTAATTATCGGAGATATATATTAATCCAAAAGTGGGTCCCCTTTTATGTATTTCAGGAAAATCCTACCGACAACCCGACCCCTTTGCACAGTTCGTTTTCGGCTCATTACGTGGCGGCTTCTCACTGGATCAATTTTACCGTCAGTAACAGTAGTTTTTTGTGAAGCTAAAAGAATTACGGATTATCTCTTCCCAAAAATGGGCGTTTCTTAATTCTTACTGGCTAGTATATATATTACGGCGTGGAATTCACCCCAGATGGGAAATGCGGAAAAAGGATAAAAAAGTAGAGAGAGAGAGAGTAAGAGAAAGTAAAAACAAACAAGACAGAGAGAGAGAGAGAGAGGAAGAGAGAAGGAAGAAAGGTGAAGGAAGGTACCTCTACTAGGCGGAGGAGAATAAAAAATAGAGAGCAGAAAGAATACAGCTAGCGGCATAGTAGAAAAGTTAGAAGAGATGAGAAAGAGATGTTCACATGCATTTCTCTATATCTATGACTGTTTTCTTGTGAATGTCTGAGGGCACAGCCACAATTCTCCCCATCCTCTTCACTTGAGTCCCTTTCTCTCTCTCGCTCTTTTTTCTCTCTCTCATTACATATTTAGAGGGATTCCTTTCTCAGAAGCCTGCAAAATTTAGTCTTTGGATTCTCTTATTGGTACAGAGTAACATTGAGTTCATCAAGTTTGTTGCTTATTTAGCACAAGTGTGCTTAATTGCACAAACGCTCAATCCACTACTATTTTGCAGAAGGTAATTACCTGCAGATCTCTCCTTTTCCCGCTTTTTTTTTTTTTTTTTTCCCTTTCTCGGATATGTGCCTTCACTTTCACGTTATTCTCTGTTCTTCAAGGGTTTGTCAGATTGCCAATTGGTTAGCTTCGCCATTTCATTCTGTATTTTTGTTTGATTTTGGAAAATATTTGGCCAACATTTATGAGTGTGATGTTTTAATTTGTACGAGCAGATCTGAGTTGGACACTGCAGCTTTTGGTATATCTGAATTCTGAAGTGAAAGTTTTGTTGTTGGAGATTTAATTTTATGTACCGATTCAATCTTTTACGGCAATTTCCTTTATCAGCATAGTGTACTTCACCCTTCTCACTTGGTTCTCTTCTTGTCACTTAGTTTAATTTCTCGAGTAACAATAACTAAGGATTAGCTGTTTGTACTGATTTTCATCTCTCTCACTCACTCTTCCTTTTGTTTTTTTAAAAAAGAGTCTCACTCTCACTCTTTTGACGAGTGGAGTGATGCTATCTGTGGCTGTATCTGTGTCCCATTTTGTTGATTTTGCATTTTGCATGTTAACTGTTAGGTGAGATTGATTGGATTGATTTACATTTCTTAATTAGTGGTGGAGGGGGCCCTCACTAAGACGGCTGAATTCATAAAGCGTTTGGGCCCAATATCATGTGCAAATAGAAAATCATACACATAGAAAGGTGTAAAGCACCTCTATTGCTTTCAAATCTTGAAGGTTTTATTTGCAACAATTTCTAGTTTCTCTTGACTTTGGATGCAGTTTCTAGTTTTTGTTGTCCTTAAAATTATGTCTCATAATTGTTAGTTGAGGTGTTACATACTATAATTATCTCTCTCAAGATCCATGGCGTACTCGAGGTGCTGCCTATTAGTATTATCAGAATAGATATCTTTTGTTTACCTATATTGAGGATCCGAGGATTTAAATGCTGATTTAGATTTATTAATTATTCCTCTCTCTCTGCAGCCTGTAGAAAAATCTTGAGACGATGAAGCATAAAGATGGGAAACCGATTCAGCATGATAAAAATTCAAGGAAAGTTCCCATGGCAATAATGTTCCTGGTGCTGTGTGGATTTTCATTCTACCTTGGTGGAATATTCTGTTCGGAGAAGGACAGATATGCAGCTACCGAGGTTGGTAAGGCGGCCGGGAATCCGAAGGAGAAGGCTGCAGTGCCAGCTGCTGGAGCATTGCAAGTCAAAGCTGTAAAATTTTCCGAATGCCCTGCTGATATGCAGGATTACACGCCGTGCACAGATCCTAAGGTGATTTAAATTTACCGGAATGGTTTTATTATCCATTGGTGAGATATTGAGAATTGTCTGGAGAATGACATTATGAATTCGTGTTACTTTTGCAGAGGTGGAAGAAGTTCAGCCTCTATCGGCTTTCCTTCATGGAGCGCCATTGTCCTCCAGTGTTTGAGAAGAAGGAATGTCTAGTTCCCCCTCCGGATGGTTACAAGTTGCCTATTAGATGGCCCAAGAGCAAGGACGAATGTTGGTACAGGTATTTTAGCTGGACAACTCTCTTTCAATTTCTACTGCTATTTATGATGTTCTATCTGTTGGAAAGTTTGCACGTTTGATATTTGGATCTTCTCAGAAATGTTCCATATGACTGGATCAACAAACAAAAGTCGAATCAGCATTGGTTGAAGAAGGAAGGGGAGAAGTTCCTCTTTCCTGGCGGTGGCACTATGTTCCCCAATGGTGTCAGTGAATACGTCGATTTGATGCAGGACTTGATTCCAGGAATGAAAGATGGGACAGTTCGGACAGCCATTGATACCGGATGTGGGGTGAGTTTGATTTATATGTTTCGACAATATGCTGCTTAGTATGTAATATGTCTGATTTATCAATCTGTATTGTTTACTTTGAGGCCACTGATTGCTTTTGCTTTTACCGCTTTACATGATAACATGGTGAAGACAGAGTTTAGCCTTAAAAACCTCCACCATGACCTACTACATTATGTTTTCAACATAGAGGTTCAAGTCCTACATTATGTGTGCATTTTCGTATGCTTTAGAGATTCAAGTCCTACTCATTTTGAAACAATTGCTGATTTGTTTTCCCCATAAGTGACCAGAACAGCTTAATCAGGAGATGTCACTGGTCTTGCTTGAGAATTCATCTAACCTTCCTCCCTTGATTTGTGTAGGTGGCTAGCTGGGGTGGTGATTTACTAGACCGTGGCATTCTCACAGTATCTCTGGCCCCTAGAGATAATCACGAAGCGCAAGTTCAATTTGCTCTTGAACGTGGAATTCCTGCAGTTCTGGGAATCATATCAACACAGAGACTTCCTTTTCCCTCCAGCTCTTTCGACATGGCACACTGCTCTAGATGCCTCATTCCATGGACTGAATTTGGTAACTAAAGTTTCTCTGTTTTCCATGTCCCCTGCCTAAATGCAACCTTCTTTTGGCTTAATGAAAGTAGTTGAACATAAATCATTCGACATCACTTGCTAGCTTTTCGGTTCTCTTATTACTTTTTGCATTACCATTTCATCTTAAGGCCATCTAGATGCTAGACTATCAACTCATTGCTAGTTTACTCTTATTCTCTGGCTCCGAAGTCTCAACTATACTTTCAAGGTGCATGTGACTCAACTCTGCACTTGCTATCATTCTCAGGTGGAATTTACCTCTTAGAGGTGCACCGTATCCTCCGGCCTGGCGGTTTCTGGGTGCTCTCCGGTCCTCCAGTAAACTACGAGAATCATTGGAAGGGATGGAATACTACTATTGAAGACCAGAAATCAGATTACGAAAAGTTGCAAGAGCTGCTAACATCAATGTGTTTCAAATTGTACAACAAGAAGGACGACATTGCTGTTTGGCAGAAGTTATCTGACAGTAGTTGCTACAAGAAGCTCGAGGCCCCTGATGTGTACCCCCCGAAGTGTGACGACGGTACTGAACCGGATTCAGCTTGGTACACTCCTATCCGGCCCTGCGTTGTTGTTCCTGACCAGAAGTACAAAAAGATAGCATTGAAATCCCTTGCCAAATGGCCCGAGCGATTGCACACTGCCCCCGAGCGTGTTTCTGATGTCCGTGGTGGCAGTGATGGTGCTTTCAAGCACGACGACAGCAAATGGAAGACGAGGGCAAAGCACTACAAGAAGTTGGTCCCTGCAATAGGAACTGACAAGATAAGAAACGTCATGGACATGAACACTCTGTATGGAGGCTTTGCTGCTGCTTTGATTGATTCTCCACTTTGGGTTATGAATGCCGTTTCCTCCTACTCCTCGAACACACTTGGCGTCGTGTACGACAGAGGCCTCATCGGAACTTATCACGACTGGTAAGATACTATTTACATTCAACAATCAAAGCTTCAATCTTCTCACCTTGTCTGATGATGATTAATGATTTGCCCTTTTTGTAGGTGTGAAGCTTTCTCGACATATCCTCGTACATATGATCTTCTTCATCTCGATGGCCTTTTCACTGCTGAAAGCCATAGGTGAAGTCTACATTACATTTATTTCTTGCAATATATTTGGCCTGCAGTTTACATAATTTGAATTACATTGGTCTAAAACTTGCATTATATGCTTGATTGCAGGTGTGAGATGAAGTATGTTTTGCTGGAGATGGACCGTATTCTCCGTCCCAACGGGTATGCTATCATCCGGGAATCGAGCTACTTTGTGGATGCTGTGGCGACATTAGCTAAAGGGATGAAATGGGGTTGTCGAAAAGAAGAAACAGAGTACGGCGTGGAACAGGAGAAGATCTTGATCTGCCAGAAGAAACTGTGGTATTCCTCTAAGCAGAGCTCAAGATGATATCGAGAAGTTATGAGTTGGGATTGGTTGGAAAATTGGTGAGAGAGAGAAAGAGAAACTAAGACTATTTACATATAGAGATGAGAGAGATTATATTTATATCCACAATATCAGCCATACAAGACAAGTTCTACATCGCTCAAAGGAACCATTTTGTTCAAATCTTTCAACTCAAGGAAGAGGAAGAGGAAGAGGAAGAGAAGAACTAGCACATTTAATAACCAGGTCTAATATTTTAGTTATTTTATTTTTATGATATATATATTATATATTCTTTTCAAGGTGATTGTATCTTATTTTTCCATCCACTTATTCACCCTTTTGAAGCTGTGAAATGTGTTAAGGGTGTTGTAAGTGGAAATTGGCTACCAAACGTTGTATCTATTTATTTGGATACTCTTTTAGTTTTGGTGTTTCTATCAACCAAATTTCTAGTCTCCTTTTTTTCCTTTGTCCCAACAATTTTAGCATCGTTGTTTGGTGTTTGTGATATTATTTCTGTTTTAATTTTGATTAAAGTACAAGATATATATGGTGAAACGCATGTATTGAAAAATTGAAAATCAAATTTGGAGAACTCATTATGCTAAAAAAAATTAAAATTGGAGAATTCATGTGACGAGAAAGCAAAATCTTACTTCGTTGTTTATACATAGAATTCTACAAGTGAGACGGTTTGGACTAAAGAGTTAATTCACACTAAGTGTGGAGTCTTGTGTCGATGGATTTAGAGCAATATGACTTAGTTTGACTTAAAATAAATGAGATTTATCTTCGAAAAAAAGAATTAACATGTGCGAAAATGATGTTTTTAGGTAAAGATCCAAGTTTGGTTTCGTGAAAGAAAATTGTTGGTTGAATAAGGGAAAAACAGTGAACAACTTTCCAACATAAATCTGTTGCAGAAGCTAATTTTACCAAAATGCGATTGGATAAATCTATTTTTGCTACTATATTATATTTATACAATTTTAAGTTTCATTTCGATAGGATCGCATTGTTCTCATAAACAGTCATTTTTATTTTGTTTCAAACAATTATCCTCTAAGTTTTTTCTTTGATTGGAGTATATAATATGTAAACGGCCATAAGGCCCATAACGTCTCGTGCACAAAACTAAACAATAATAATAAAGAATAAATAAAAGTTTAAAATATCTCCTATATATTCATAAGTGAAGATGTATTGTTTGTTTGTGTTTGTGTTTGTGTTTGTGTTTGTGTTTTTTTTTTTTTTTTTTTTTTTTTTTTTTTTTTTTTTTTTTTTTTGTTCTCACGATGATCCTTAATGCATAGAAAATATTGCGCGACAATGTAATAAAGGATTTGACTTATTATTTTATCCCACTGTTTAGACATAGTTAGTTGCATGTCTCGCATGCATGCGCACTACAATGGGGGTAAGAAAATTATTAATATGTAAAGTATTAACTTGAGTACAGTACAATAACAATGTGAGGCCCTAAAAAAGTAAAAATAGAACAAAATAATTTGAACTCTTAGACTTAAAAATTCGGGAAAAAAATGTTAATAAGGGTAAATTGGTCCAAGTGGGCTTTGTGTTTCAGATTTTGTATAAAGTTATATATATGTCAATCATGTTTAATACTCTGATAATCATGTATGTTATTCATGTATACATGAGAAAAAGTCGCCGAAAATATCAACTATATTTACATAAATTTTAAGGTATTATTTATTTATTTAGGGATATCTTCTATCTAACTATCTATCTTCTATATCTATCTATATATTATATAAACGAAAATAACTTTGTAAAAATCCAATGTGGCACTCTTCAAATTCTTCTATTCTCATTTATCTAAATTCTCAAATTTTTTGAATTTAAAATCAATATTTATATTTTATATTATATTTGACATAGAAACAAAATCTTAACAAGATCAAATTTTCGAAATTAATATCTGTCATATTTTACTATTAAAATATAATCTTCAAATATTTGTATAACAATATTGGTATTACGAGTGCAATATTCAAATTAATTACTGAAATAGGGAATTTTTTCAAATTTGAGAAAACCAAAACCACACGAAAAAATAATATATTAATATTTGTATAATAATTTGTAATTTATTTGGTTTATATTGGTATTAATATTGGCTAGACCACACACGTACCATGGACAGCTCAAAAAGAAAATCAGATCATACTTATTACAGACGGAGGGAGTAGCAATGCTAATATTTTGTTCTATGATAAATATTAGGACACGAGAATAGGTTATACTCCGTCCCGCTCATTTTGTCTCCCTTTCCTTAAATGGACGTCCCACTCATTTTGTCTACATCCAAATATAGACATAATGAGTGGTTGTAAGAGTTTCTCTCTCATCTCCTTCCAATCTCATCCACTAGTTTATTAAACAAACAAATTTTCTTAATCTCCGTGCCCAATAGTAAGGAGACAAAATGAGCGGGACGGAGTGAGTATAATTTACAGTTAAAGGACAAATGACATATCATTCCAATATTAGCGGTAAGTTGGTTTGATTGCTTTTGTTAAACTTTGAAAGATAAGACTTCTTTTTTCTTCTTTTGCACTTTGGCCAAAATCAAAAGTCAAAGATTATAATTATAGGGTTTAGAGCATGTGTGGAACAGTGGAAGCTCATCCTCAAGACTTGTGTGTGTATGTATATAAACCCATATATACACAAATTACAGTGAAGAAATCCAAGAAAACATCCAAGCTAGAAACAGCAAATTACATAGAAAAAGAAAAAAGAAAAGAAAAATGGATGATACACCAACTTCTGATCATCATGTCATTCATTTCATGGATGATAATAATCAAAACCACAAATCTCACTCATCAGAAGCAAAACCACCCCTCCCCCCTTCCGCCCTACGTCGTCTGAGCTTCTCCAAACCCAAATCTCGCTTCGTCGAGTTCTCGCGACTCGAAACCTTGAAGGAAAACACCACCACCACTGACAGCGACGGCTTCAGTACTAGTGAAGACGAGGACGAGGGCGAGGGCGAGGACGAGCACGACGAAGAGGAAGGGTACGTAAAGAAAAAGAAGAAGAAGAAGAAGAAGTTCAAGCTCAACTGGAGATTCCTAGCCGAGTGGATTCTCTTCATCTTGATCTCCACCAGCCTCGTCTCCTCTCTCACTATCCCCTCTCTCAAGAACCACCTCACCTACGGCCTCGAGCTCTGGCGATGGTGCCTCATCATCCTCGTCACCTTCAGCGGCCGCCTCGTCTCCGGCTGGATCATCCGCGTCGCGGTCTTCCTAGTCGAGCGCAACTTCATGCTGCGGGAGAAGGTGCTCTACTTCGTCTACGGCCTGCGTAAGAGCATCCAGAACTGCGTCTGGCTGGGGCTGGTGCTCCTCGCCTGGACCTTCATCTTCAACCCAAAGCTCCACAAGAACAACCGCCTCCTCGAGAAGCTCTTCCAGGCTCTGGTGGCGATCCTCATCGCCGCCACCATCTGGCTCGTCAAGATCATCCTGGTCAAAGTGCTCGCCTCGTCCTTCCACGTGGCGACCTACTTTGACCGGATGAAGGAGAGCGTGTTCCACCACTACGTGCTGGACACTCTCTCCGGGCCGCCCATGGACGGGGCGGCCTGCGATGAGGCCCGCCAGAGCTTGGGGGCCTCGCGGGCCGGGCTGAAGGAGAGTAGGGTTTTGTCGAGGAGGTTCGGAACGAGGAAGATAGACATTGAGAAGCTGAGGGAGCTGAGCATGCAGAAAACGGCATCGGCGTGGACTGTAAAGAGGCTGGTGAGTTACGTGAGGTTTTTCGGGCTGTCGACGATTTCGAAGACGGTGGATCAGTTCAGCGGGCCGGGGTCGGAGATTACTAGTGAATTGGAGGCTAGGAAATGTGCTAAGAGGATCTTCATGAATGTTGCTAAACCTGGGGCCAAGTAAGTTACTATTAATCACTCTTTCATTACCTTAAATTTTCACAATATCTACCTTATTTTGCAATTACAAAATAATTTTATAACCATCGCAAATACAGTGATAAGTTAATTATGTCGTGAACAATATTGCTTAAGTTTCAATTTCTTTGTTATATCAAGTGCGTTTTATATATTTTGTGTGATCCATTTTTTTGGTACATATATCAATAAAGCAAGCATGAGGTCAACAATTGATAATTATCAATACGGCTAAATATCATTGATGTAATGTCCAAAAAATTATGAAAGTAGGAACACTTTATAGAGCTGTGCTGTAAAGTCCAATACAAAATTTTGGTTATTCATTCTTCCCATTGCATCGCCCTTTATGTTACTCCCTACGCTATTGAATAGAAATTAGGTTTACACAAAAAGTTGCATTTTTTTTTAAACGTTCAAAAAGCATTACTAATAGTAGACATGTTTGACATGTTTGACATGTTTCGTATACTTTCTATTGAGTTTCAACAATTTATGAGCGTAATTTGTTATGCATCAAATCAATAGAGTTGGAGTTAAAAGTATGAATGATATACTAATAGGGCATGTTTGGTTTCAATGATAGGATGAATAAGATTGATAAATAGGATATAGCATTTGCATTATTTATCATATGTTTGGTTAGATTGATTATTATTTTAATTATCCTATGATATATATATATATATATATATATATATATATATATATATCTATATATATATATATATATAGAGAGAGAGAGAGAGAGAGAGAGATCACAAAGTTGAAGAGAAAGAGTAAAAGAGAGATAAGAATTTGAATATTGATGTTGAAGATTAGGGAAAATTTGAGAGTAAAGTTGGAAATTTCAAATGATCTGGATGAGTGATTAATAATCAGCTCACAATAGGAATGATAGTTTTTCGCTCACTTGATTGACATGAACACGGGCTTAGTTATCCATCATGGGCCCAATCATGCAAAACAAACATATATTATGCACGATTATTTATCAATCACTTCTAACCACCCAAACCAAACGCACCCACACGAGTATATATTGACCACATTTTTTTAGTGTGAGCTGTAACATCTGTGTTTTGACTTTTGCTAATGATGCCACATTCAGTATTAACATGCATGACAGAAACGTGGACTTTATATCTAATTTGCAATAATGGTATTATCACTCATGACCCTAGGATCCACTAAAGATGTTTTTATTGAGACTATTGAAATACGATGGCTCATTAATTATGTCAAATTAATGCGCATGCACATTATAGTCGAGTCGACCACATTATTTTAGGAACGTGACATATTATATACAGACAGACCCACTTTGTAGAATCTCGTTGCCCTCCTCTTCTTCTCCACCTTTAATTTCTAAACCAATACGAGCTCCTTGTCCTTACATATTATTTTGAGCAGAAAAGGATCCTATCTAACAAAAATTCAAATGATAAAAGAAAATGGGACAATAAATTGATGAAAAAGGAATGGATGAAAGTGGCGACCTTCCATAGTGGAGAACCAAAAAGTGGCTTGTGATAGTGATTATTTGAAATTTGAATCTTACTTTTAAGATTATTTCAGATAGTGCTACTACCTGGCCTTTTTTCAGGTTCTACTATCATTCTTAGGTGGAGGACCACTCCCCACCTACAGCCAAACCAGCTTATGTCGACGAACTCGTTCACTGCACTAACTTAATACATTAACATTTTAATGAATGAACTGCAGTATTTTAGCTGCACTGTTGAATTTGGACCATATATCAACAAAGATCAACAGTTCATATCTCTTCTTATTTCCTGTCTAAGAAAGTATTATCATTTCATCATCTCTCCTCTTTATATATTGAAGCTGTTGTGACTATAATGGAATGAATGACATAGGTACACTATCAGAAACAAAACATATTGGCTCTTATGATATTTTTTTTAATTGCAACATATATGAAAAATATTTACCTCAGTTTCATGATGGATGATTAACGAATTACATTCGATTTGATTCATCTAGATGTTTTTAACCATATTGTGAATGAAGTCCGAGATAAACAATTAAATCGGAAAAATGTTACCAGACTACTTCAATTGATTCGGGCAAAATGTAAAACTAATCAAACAGTTAAGGAAAAGTCTTTTATTAGCAGGTAATCAAAACTGAATACAAACATTCATTTTAATTATAGCTTTTTTCATACTTGTTCCATGAAGGTACATTGAGGAGGAAGATCTGATGAGATTCTTGAAGCGAGATGAGATTCATACGATATTCCCGCTCTTTGAAGGTGCAATCGAAACTGGCAAGATCTCCAAATCCGCTTTCAGAAATTGGGTGGTAAGCCTTCTATGCTTTTATTCATGCCACACAAAGTAAACTACATTAGTTAAATTATCCACCATCCTAAACTGAAGGAAAAATAATAGCATCTCGAGTAATTTTCCAAGTGTAGCATGAACAAGATCACCTTTGTGTTACCAATGTTCAGAAGGAGCGTGCTAAAAGTTGCCCAGCTGCTTTCAGTTGATCTGTAATAGATTCATCGTGCTTTCTTATTCTGAATACTAGGTACGGGCTTACTACGAACGAAAATCTCTAGCACATTCCTTAAACGATACGAAGACAGCAGTGCAACAGCTTCACAAATTAGCTAGTGCCATCGTCAGTATGATCATAGTTGTAATAACTGTCTTGGTGATGGGGCTGGCTTCGACCAAAGTAATAGCATTCATCATAACTCAGCTCCTACTCGTAGGATTTACCTTCCAGAACATGTGCAAGACCGTATTTGAGTCCATTGTCTTCGTGTTTGTGATGCATCCCTTCGACATAGGAGACCGATGTGTCGTTGATGGTGTCCAGGTAACAACTGATCATACCAAAATATATCTAGATTATCACATGTTAGAAATATGAGAAAACATAATCTGATAAATACATAGCTATGTTTCTGCAGCTGATTGTGGAAGAGATGAACATACTGACAACAGTATTCCTCAGATATGACAACGAGAAAATCTACTACCCTAATTCAACCTTGATCACAAAACCAATCAGCAACTTCTACAGAAGCCCGGAAATGAGTGATGCCATCAATTTCACCATTGATGTTTCCACGCCAGTGGATTCAATAATCGCACTCAAGAAAGCAATACAGACGTAAAAATTCCATGCCACATCCCTCTGAAAATACAAGATATCCATCTATATAAAAACCTAAAAGGTTTTTTTTTTTTTTTTTTCATGATTGCAGGTACATCGAGAGCAAACCAAAGTACTGGAACCCAAAACATTCAATCATAATCAAGGAAATAGAGAATTTGGACAAACTGAAGATGGCTTTGTGCATTCAACATACCATCAACCATCAGAACTACGGAGATAGGAACACCCGAATAACAGAACTGTTCCTTGAGCTGAAGAAGATCTTCGAAAACCTCAACATCAAATATCATCTCCTCCCTCAGGAGATTCATCTCAGACAAGTCGGCATGAGCTAATAATTGGAAGCTCATGCAGCCTTAGTGAAGTACAACTCTTTTTTGTGCTCTACGAAAGCCGGATATCTTCGTAAACTACAACTTCAATTCCACACATTGTAGCACATCTCTTCGTCGGTTTAATTAGAGATAAATGGCCTGAACACAAAAGACCATGTCTTACCATCCAAATCAGAAACTATTGTTATGGTGTTTCTTGGTATAATTTTATCGGATCAAAACTCTACCAACTTGTACTTCTCCATTTTCGTTTATTCATCTTCAAGATAATACATGCCAAATCTGATGTATTTTGATTTGTATTTAATCCGTTAAATCGAAATCCCTTGCCCTACTGTAAGAGCTAGTTACATATGTGTTAATGGGAATACTGATGCGAAATTATGAATCTAAACTTATAAAGTAAACAACATTACACATAAAATCACGTCAACGGAATTATATATATATATATAGATATATATATATATATATATATAGTTTTCATTGAAGTATGAATCGGGTGTCTTACAGAAACAATTAACTAGAAAATTGCAAGACTCACTCACCCCATCATCGGTTTGGATTGTTGCTAAGTCGTTTTGAGTATTTCTCTAATCCTGCGCTTCTTCTTGGCGAAATTCTTTGGCGATTCTCATAAATTAAAAAAATGAAATAGTGATACTAGGGTTTCAAAATTGGGGATTCTGAATGTTCCATTCGGCGCTCCGGTCCCCGCAGTTATTGCGCGGGAAGCAAAGTTCAGAAAAATGAGTTTTATAAAACGTCAGAAAAAATGGGAGATTCAAAAATTAACGTTGTTCAGGGCCGGCCCAATCTAGCAAGAAAGGTCTGGGTAGCCTTATTTGGGCCATTCTTTTTTTCTGTTGAACGATTATTTAGGCCATTTTTTATGAAATCTTTATTGATGTTATAAATATATGAGTGACACCCAAGCAAGTAGTTAGTTGCTTGATGGCCAAGATTCGAGTTGCTTGTCGTGCAAGCAACATATTCTAAACATACTTCTTGTATCCCTATAAATAGAGGCTTAGTCCTCAAATAAAGATTACACAATTCTCACAATCTTCTCTCTACTATCTTCTCTTATCTCTCTCTCTAGTCCATCTAGTATATAACACGTTATCAGTACGAAGCTCTCGATCCTCTCCTTCACCGATATAAGTTCTTCAAATCCTAGAAGTCCGAAGCTCTACCTCTCTTCACGATCGTTGAAGTACGGCTCTCTAGCCACGAGTCTCCAACCACATAAACTAAATTGAAGGTATGTTATAGGAAAAAATCGTGTCTTTCCAACGAGATACAAATTTATTTTTAGTTTGAAAATCTCAATTACTTTTCATTTATATATGATTCGTTTTTAGTCTTGAATCGTGATTCCATGAGGAAATACGAATAATCTTGAAAATTTATTGATGCTATTTGAGTAGCACAAGTAATATTCCTGAAGAATATTACACTCAATCTTATTGATGCTATGGAAATAGCACAAGTAATATTCCTGAAGAACATTACACTCAAAATAGCCCAAGTAATATTCCTGAAGAATAGTACAAGCCCCGAAGAGCAAATATTTGGATAATGTATTTATCCTTGATTCTTTTGTGCAGAGATTGCACGGATGGCAAATACAGCCAAACTTGAGTTCATTGCTCTTTATATCTCGGGCAAGAATTATATGTCATGGGTTCTTGATGCTGATGTTCACCTCATCTCAAAGGGTCTGGGGTAGACAATAAAAGAAGGAAATAACGCATCCGAACAGGATCGCGCTAAGGCATTAATTTTCCTTCGTCATCATCTTCATGATGACTTAAAGATTGAGTATTTGACTGTCAAAGATCCAAAAGAATTGTGGACAAACCTGAAAGAAAGGTTTGATCATCAAAGGACGGTTGTCCTTCCTAAAGCTCGTTATGAGTGGATGCATCTTAGACTGCAAGACTTTAAGTCTATGAGTACTTATAATTCTGAATTGTTCAGAATTGTTTCAAAGTTGAAATTATGTGGAGAAAATATCACTGATGCTGATATGCTTGAGAAAATATTCTCCACTTTTCACGCCTCTAATGTGTTGTTACAACAACAATATAGAGAGCGAGGTTTCAAAAAGTACTCTGAATTAATATCTTGCTTGTTGGTTGCCGAGCAAAATAATGAATTGCTCATGAAAAACCACGAGCTCCGCTTCCACTGGTTCCGCTGCATTGCCTGAAGCCAATGCAACTTTTCACCATGAAAATGGTTGTGGGAACCAACGTGGAAGAGGGCGTGGGAGAGGACATGAATATGGTTGCGGTCGTGGACGCGGTAAACCAAATGATGCAACCTCTAGCAACAAAAGGCAGAGAACATCCTACGAGCTTAATTCATCTAAAAAGAAAGGTGCATGTCATAGATGTGGCATGACCGGACATTGGGCACGTACCTGTCGTACGGCAAAACACCTTGTGAATTTATATCAAGATTCAATTAAGGGAAAAGACAAGGAAACCAATATCGTTGACTTTGATAGTTCAATTGATACTACTCATTTAGATGTCTCCGACTTCTTTGTTGATCCAATAATAGATAATTTGGATGTGTCTGGTGGTGCATTAGAAGACAATAATATGGACATTGTTTTGTCCTTTATCATGAATTTTAAGTTAATAAAAATGTTTTGTTTATTTCAGTCATTATTTTTGTTAAATCAATTGCTTATTTCAAAATAATTGATCTTCCTTTAAAATATTTTCAGAAATTCAAATAGAATCTTGTGATATTTATCTTGCTGATAGTGCCACCACACACACCATTCTTCAAAAGAAGAAGTATTTCATTAAGTTAACATTAGCTGAGGATAATGTTAACATGATAACAGGTGCATCAAACATCATTGAAGGCATGGAAGAGCTTGTATCGTTTTGCCAAATGATACTAAATTAGATATTGAAAATGCCATGTATTCTAGTAAGTCTAAGAGGAACTTACTAAGTTTCAAGGATATCCGCGGTAATGGATACCACATTGAAACTATAG
This sequence comes from Schizonepeta tenuifolia, assembly GCA_029490685.1. NCBI lineage: Eukaryota > Viridiplantae > Streptophyta > Magnoliopsida > Lamiales > Lamiaceae > Schizonepeta > Schizonepeta tenuifolia. Next base: position 95,567,654 of record CM055957.1, on the reverse strand, counting down.
CAGAAGGTGGCAATGAATATCTTTGTATAAATTCTTTTGCGTCTGGCGATAAGCAGACAAAAGAAAAATTGCCAACGCTACCTACTGGAAAGTATTATACATTCATAAAGGCAATTGAGACAAATCATGTCATGAACCTGAAGTTCATTAACACAAAAAGCTTTATGCTTTGGCATGATAGATTTGGACATCCTGGAGCTACTATGATGCGCCGGATAATTAGTAATTCACATGGGCACAATATGAAGAATGAAAGGATTCTTATGACAAATGAATTGTCGTGTGATGCTTAAGTTAGTCATTAGACCTTCATATACGAAGGTTAATGTGGAATCTCCATCTTTCTTGGAAAGAATTCAATGAGATATTTGTGGACCTATACATCCACCATGTGGACCATTTCGATACTTTATGGTATTGATTGATGCTTCTTCTAAATGGTCACATGTATGCTTGCTTTCTACGAGAAATGTAGCATTTGCTAAACTACTTGCCCAAATTATAAAGTTAAGAGCTCAATTCCCAGACAATTCTATTAAGAGAATTCGTCTTGATAATGTTAGTGAGTTCAGGTCTCAAGCATTTGAAAATTATTGTATGGCAATTGGAATTGAGATTGAACATTCAGTAGCTCATGTCCATACTCAAAATGGCTTGGCAGAGTCATTTATTAAACGACTTCAATTAATTGCTAGACCATTGCTTATGAAGTCGAAACTCCCAACTACTGCTTGGGGTCATGCCATATTACATGCCGCAACATTAGTTCGAATAAGACCATCGGGTAATCATGATTACTCCCCGATGCAAATTATTTTTGATCGAGAACCTGATGTTTCTCACTTACGAACTTTTAGTTGCGGTGTATGTCCCAATTGCACCCCCACAAAGAACAAAAATGGGTCCCCAACGAAGGCTTGGGATATGTGTTGGATTTGATTCACCCTCGATTATAAGGTACATTGAACCTTTGACGGGTGATTTATTTACTGCACGGTTTGCAGATTGTCATTTTGATGAAATGACATTTCCAATATTAGGGGGAACAAATCTACATCCTGAAAAGCACCGGAAAATATCATGGAATGAGAAAAGCTGGTCACATTTTGATTCTAGAAGTAATCAATGTGAACAAGAAGTTGAAAAGATCATTCATTTGCAAAGAATTGGAAATCAAATCCCTGATGCCTTTTTAGATACAAGAAAAGTGACACAATCTTATATACATGCTGCAAATACTCCAGCTAAAATTGATATCCCTGAAGGACAAATAGCTTTGGCAGCAAATGAGTCTAAAATTCGTCAAAAATGTGGTCGACCATTTGGTTCCAAAGATTTTGTGCCCAGAAAAAGAAAGGGGCAAGATGGAAACCAAGCAATGACGAAAATGAACAATGTAACTCCTGAAGAATTACAAGTGACTCATCAAAGCAATGTAATTCCTGAAGAATTACAAGTGACTAATCAATCACATGAAAGTGATGTAATTCCTAAAGAATTACAAATATCTGAAAATCATGAGATCTCAATAAATTATGCATCCTCTAATCAGATACTGGAGAGAGAAAATATCATTGTGGATGATATATTCGCCTTTCATATAGCTCATCAAATTTTAAATGAGGATCTGGATCCTGAACCATAATCTGTTACTGGATGTAAACAAAGAAATGATTGGCCAATGTGGAAATGAGCTATAGAAAGAAAATTGAATTCCTGTGATAACCGGAAAGTATTTAGACTTATAGTCCTAACTCCGGCATTTGAAATCCATGTTGGATACAGATGGGTCTTTGTTAGAAAGAGAAACGAGAAAAATGAAGTTACGAGATATAGAGCAAGACTCGTAGCACAAGGTTTCTCTCAAAGACCAGGAATTGATTATGAGGAAACATACTCTCCAGTAATTGATGCAATTACTTTCAGATTTTTTATTAGTCTGGTTATGTCACAAAGGTTTGATATGCGCCTTATGGATGTAGTAACTGCATATCTATATGGGTCATTGGATAATGACTTATACATGAAAATCCCTGAAGGATTTAAAATGCCTGAAGCATTAAAATCACAACCCAAAAGCATGTTTTCGATTAAACTGCAAAAATCGTTATATGGGTTGAAACAGTCTGGGCGTATGTGGTATAATAGACTAAGTGAGTATCTTTTGAAAGAAGGATACAAAAATGATGATATATGCCCTTGTGTTTTCATAAAGAAAACCGAAAATGAATTTGCAATCATAGCAGTTTATGTTGATGATTTAAATTTAATTGGGACTCCTGAAGAGCTCAATAAAACCGTTGAATATTTAAAGAAAGAATTTGAGATGAAAGATTTGGGAAAGACAAAATTTTGTCTTGGATTGCAAATCGAACGTATCCGAGGAGGAACGTTTATTCATCAATCCACATATACAGAAAAAGTGTTAAAGCGCTTTTACATGGATAATGCTCATCCATTAGCATCACCAATGATCGTTAGATCTCTTGATATAAAGAAAGATCCATTTCGACCTGTTGAAAATGGTGAAAAGATACTTGGTCCTGAAGTACCGTATCTAAGCGCGATTGGAGCATTAACTTATCTGGCTAATAACACTAGACCTGATATAGCTTTTTCTGTAAATCTTCTTGCAAGATATAGCTCTGCGCTCACTTTGAGACATTGGAATGTTGTTAAGCACATTCTACGGTATCTAAAAGGTACGATTGACTTTGGATTATTTTATTTGGAAAGTTCAGATCAATCTCTTGTAGGGTATTCAGATGCAGGTTTTTTATCTGATCCACATCAAGCTAAGTCTCAAACTGGCTACGTGTTCACCATTGGTGGAACTGCTATATCATGGAAGTCTGTGAAGCAAACCTTGACAACAACATCCTCAAATCATTCTGAGATTATTGCAATCCATGAAGCAAGTTGAGAGTGTGTATGGTTGAGAAATATGACAAGTCATATCCAAGAGTCGTGCGGGCTAGCTTCCTCAAAGGCCAACCCAACTATTTTGTATGAAGACAATGCTGCTTGCATCGCACAACTCAAGGAAGGTTACATCAAAGGCGATTGGACGAAGCACATTTCTCCCAAGTTTTTCTACACTCATGATCTCCAAAAGAGTGGTGATATCAACGTTCAACAAATTCGCTCAAGTGACAATTTGGCGGACTTATTCACGAAGGCATTACCAACATCAACATTCAGAAAATTGATATATAAGATCGACATGTGTCGACTCAAAGATCTACAGTAATATCAAGATCAGGGGGAGCAGTTATACTCTTTTTCCTTCGACTAGGTTTTGTCCCACTGGGTTTTACTAGTAAGGTTTTAATGAGGCAACATATGTTTAGGGATGTGTCACTCAAGGGGGAGTGTTATAAATATATGAGTGACACCCAAGCAATAGTTGCTTGGTGACCAAGTAGTTAGTTGCTTGATGTCCAAGACTCGAGTTGCTTGTCGTGCAAGCAACATACCCTAAACATGCTCCTTGTATCCCTATAAATAGAGGCTTAGTCCTCAAATGAAGAATACACAATTCTCACAATCTTCTCTCTACTCTCTTCTCTTATCTCTCTCTCTAGTCCATCTAGTATATAACAATGGAGAGGTTTTGTAAAATATTAATAAGAAAACAAAGAAATTATTTATTATTGCTGAATAAATTAAAATGGAGTTCCATACAACTTTTTAAGTATCGGTAGATCTAATCAAGTTTTTAGTTTCGTAACTATTAATAAAATAGTTTCTTATACTTTTTATTAATTACAAGAATGTGTTCTTTGTGCGCTAAATTCTTAATTTAATTTGATGACTAAAATTATTTATATTTTGTTCATGCAGAGAGAATATAGAGTTCAAAAACTTTTTTCTTTTATTTTTTAATGGGTATCTATTAGCGGTGATGAAAATTCAGAGTGTTCAAGAGAGAAGGGGGTTGCATTTTTGAGAAATTTAGAGGCACTTTATCAAGTAATGGTTTCAATCTTTGGCAATAAAATGTAATCACATCTACAAGTTTTTATAGATTATGAACTCGTTTGACTTTTTACTGATTTGCATGTAGTCAGCAAAATATTAACGATATCGATTCATAAAATAAAGTAGTGTTGGATTGATTTTCACTTGTTTTAGTAGATAAGATCCGAGATTGCAAAAGTGCATAGAAGCATGCAAATATTTATATGACATCAAATACAATACCGAAGAAGAAAGCTCATTTGTCGAAAATGGAATCATATGACTTTTCCCTTTGAGACAAGTGATGTTGTCTTGGTATGGAATGATGAAAAATTGGAGCATATTGTTTCTCTCGTGGTTAATGCGGAATAACAACTCTGTGTGATTTAGTATATGAGATGGTTGGCGTCGGAAAGTTTACTCTTTTCATGAAATTAGTTATAATTATGAGGAGACGAAGTACCACTTTGAAGAATTTGTGTGGATTTGCATTTTCTCTGCACTTTCAAGCCAAATCTATTTTAGATGGTGTGTTGAAATAGCTGAACCTACGAGCATGGGATAAGAACATGAGCAACACAAAGTTAATTGGTCAATTGTGTGAAACTTAGAAAGCTAAAGTGCATGATTATTACTATGATACATGGAAAATCAATCAATGGAAATGTGTATCAATGGTTGATTTCCCAGTTATCAGCATTGGTTGATTTCATTATCTTTTATATATTAACATTGGTCAATTTCCAATAAAAAATACTTATACTGAATAAAAAGATAATTATGGAATTAGAAAACGTATTAACTAATCGGCATTTCATTTTATAATTTCAAATTTTAATTATAATTATATGCATATAGCTATTACAATATTGTCTTTTGTATCGTATAGTGTTTTGTATTTATTTAATAATATTATTATATTTTGCATGCAATATACAAAATATAAATTAACATGTGATTAAACAGATGTTATGGGCATTAACAAAGTTAGATTTGACTATGATTTAAGTTCTACAATATCAATACAAATTTATTGAGGGGAGACGTCAAACTTGAATATATATATATATATATATATATATAATTGATTTCTCGAGACAAAAAAAATGGATGAAACTATAAATATTATGTTCAAATTTTATCGCACAATACTTGGTTTCCTATGGTTAAATATGGATGAATTTATCGAATTTCAGGAGAATTTGGTGGAATTGTGAAGTTGTTGAAATTTTGCTCCTTCCCATCATCTGGTGGCGAATATTTGTGGTCCTCCCACAACTATTAGTTATTTCATTATGTGGGGAGAAAATGAAGAAACACATGCTTTTTATCTTTAAATTATGAACATTCACCTTGTTTTCAAGACATGTCTCTACCTAGTATAGAACTCTCTTTCCAAAATAAGTCTGCACGACTCCAGACCAAATGCTATCTTACTTTTCAACAAATTTGAAAGGAAAAGTTTGAATTTTTATTTTTTCTTAATGGAGATTGATATGGACATTATCCTTGCTTCTCTTTTTAAAACTATGTACAAGATTTCTCCGGTTTATGTGGCCCAACACAAAACCGACTTCACCAATTGTCAATAATTTGAACATAGTTAAATTACAAAAACTCTGATTATTGTTGTTTTGAAGTGATATGGTTGGTGAAATTTTATACAACATTTTAGATAAACAGTTTATATAAACCTTATTAGTGAGTATAATTACGCTAGAGTCTATCTTTTTGTTCATATACTAGTTGATGCATGTGTTTTGCACGAGCAAAATACGTCCATATTTCTAATTTTACCTAACACTAAATAATTTAATTGTTAAATGAGGTCAATCATGCTCCCATATTTTATAATTAACAGACTGCATAAATCAATGATTAAGACCTTCCAAATAAATATTTGATCGGATAATAATAATTAGCTTACCATGAAATTCTATAAATATATATTTTTCTAATTCAAAATTCTAAATATGTAATATAGTAAATTTAATTTCTAAAACTTGTGCCTTTTTGAGTTATTATATTTTGTCTTTTTATTATTACTATGATGGAAGACAATGATTATACACTAAGGTAAGTAAATAAATTCCTAATAAATTTGTATATTTCTTATAAATATAAATACTAGTATATTACATTTTTATTCTAAAAAGAAACTAATAGGGGCATAATATCAATTCAAAGTTGTAAAATAAGGTTCTTCATATAAGTACATGGGCATGGGCATAATAGATCATTCAAATTTTATAAAATAAGACTCTTTTATATAAGTATATAGATTAGTGTTATTAACTCTGACTTTCACAAAGGCTACTTAGAGGGGTTTAAAGAATGAGTAAGTTCGCTAAGTTGCTACACATTTCATAAATTTTAACTTTGATATATTACGTATATGTATAAAGTGAGTATTAAATAAAGTTTGAAGTAGTACAATATGTATATGCATCACTAAATGAGATTTAAATAATCAACTATTGAATTTTCACCACAAAATAAAATGGCCCAATTTAGCTCCACTGTCAGCAATTACAACACAAGTTTTATCAATCGACATTGCAGATTTCATGATAATTTATTAATATCGGCTAATTAAATTAATGCGACTGATATCGACTAAATTAATACGTCTGTGTATATATTTGTCATTTGAACAAAAATGCGACTGATACATGATCAAGAGAAATAAATTTTAGAGATGAATCCAAAAGTGTTACTACCATCTATCTCATTGTTGCTTAGAAGTCAAAGTAGCAGAAATCACCAGCAAATGTCTTCTTCGATTTAGACGTACATAAATCACAATAATGTCACAAATTCACCAATTATCATACGCAAAAACTCATATGCAACGCGGTCGCATGGGATGCGACCGCGCGTGGGATGCACGCGCCTTTTTTTCCGATTTTTTTTCCTTTTTCTTTTTCCTGTTTTATGCCTTTACCTTTTTTCTTTTTTTTTCAGCTTTTATTTTAATCTTTTTTTTAAATTCTATTTTTTCCACCATTTTTTTTGTTTGCCGCTTCATTTTTTTTGTTTGCCGCTTCTTCTTTTGTTAAGATTCGAGTGAGGGGGGAGCCGAAAGTTTCAGAGCGAGTCGAAAAAGTCCAAAATGTTGCCCGCCGATTATCCTTATATTTGTAGTCGGAGCAAAGGCGGAGCCGTAAAATCGGAGCCGAAGGCGGAGACGGAAAAAAAAAATCTGAAATTTAAAAAAAAAGTTACCGGATCAACGGGTCAAACCCAACTTGACCAGGTCGACCTAACCCGACTCGGCCGCATGTGAAATGCGGCAGGTCGCAGGGGAGACATGCCCATTGTATATTGCCTCTGTTTTTTTCTAAGTGTCCCACCCTCAAATTCCTCGTACCAAGAAAATGAAAAAAATTTACTTATGTAACCTTATTAATTGTATTATAAATGAATATACACACAACTAATTGTCAAATTACAAAACCATTAAAGAAGGATAAATAAAAAGAATGACATTAATTTATTTTCGAATTTCGAAATGAGACAGTTATTAAACAACCAAAAAATATTAAAAATGAGATATTTATAAAAAAAACAAAGGAAGTAGGTCCATAGTTTTATCATTGATCAAAATTCACTAAACCCAAATGTAAATCTAGCCGACATAAAAAGAAAAAAAAATGGATTGCATTTTACTAGTTTCGCCTGGAAAATAATTTTATATACCAAAACAATTGATCACTCAATTCAGTTGAGCCAAATAGCCCAAATCAACGTTACGGGTTGGGCCGGCCTGATTCGGATCGGGCTGTCGGGTCAGGTCGGGTAACTTCTAATAATGCGAATATCAGAAGAGGTGATTTATTATTTTTTTCAAAAGGCAAAAGGAAGAAGAAAAAAAAAGTTAGGTCATCCAATTCCAATCTGGCGCCGCCCAGAGGAATGAGGCAGTAGGTTGTTGGGTAACGTGGCGCCACCGCAGCAATCCGCAATTACACTTCATCTTCCCACCAAACCAAACACACCACATCTTTCGAATTTCTTCATTCTCTCTCTATTTCTCTTTTTTTCTTTTTCTTTTTTAGTCATTTTTGAGATGCCCAAATTCCCACGCACCAATAATTCTATTCGCGGAATGTGGATCAAACCTTGGGATAAGATGGAATAACTAACTTCATCATCCTCCTCTCTCTCTACCATCTCTCTCATCTCATGAGTCATGACCTAACTTCCTTACATAGTTACCAACATATATAGTAATCATTTTATTTTTATTGCTTACATGATACAACATATTTATTTGGATAGGATAGCTAGTGGAGACAGTGGAGTGGACAATCTCATTTATAAAATTTAAATTTAGATACTTAGCTTGTTAAATAGAGTGTCTAATTAATGATATATATGTATACTTATCTAGTTAGTGATATTTATTTTATGCGATTTATAAGTTGCCATACCGAAATTATAATTCAAACGATCTCAAATGTAAACAAAAAGATTATAGATAATCGTATGGTGGAGTAATTCACATTCAAATTTTTATGTTACACACATTTATATGTGTGTAGATCTGCATACTAGTAATCTAATTAAGAGTTATATATGCAACTATAATTAGTGCTAACAAGTTTGTACATGGGTGGAGCTAGGGAAAAGAAAATTAGAGAAAAATCCACCTAGGATTGAGGATGATTGTGAGCTTAGGGATCCTTATTGCTATTATAAAGAAGATTACATCGACATTAATTCTCATAAAATCATAGTGTGGTCGAAGTAATCCAACCTTGCTTAATGCTCTCTAGTATATTTGACTTAATAATTAATTTATCCCCTTCTAAAAAGTCTTGAATTAATATATATGTAACTAATCTCATAGTAGTCGTTTCCTAAACCATATCCGTTTATATAATTTGGTTTATAAAAGTACGTACAAAATTGTAAGAACTCATTGCTTGTTACAGCTAATCTGTAGGTCGGTCCTATTGTATTAAATTTATAAATATACATACAATTAATACTTTAACTCTTTAATGTATACTACTATATAACATAGGTGTAAATCAACTTTAAGATTAGGTCAAGGTACAAAGTAGTAGAGCGTATACAAGTAAGGGGCAAGATTACATTTTACTATTGTGTATTATTCTTAGTGTGTGGCTAGCTTTATCCACACACAGCCTGCATGTATAGATTTTTAATAGGGAAAGGTAACTACAAACTTCTTAATATAAGAAATATAAGAATTAATCTGAAGCGTTGATAGTTGTATATTAAATTTATGATTCTCTCAAAAAGATGTATCTTCTTTATAATAGGAGAATGGATCCCAAGGTCCATAATCATCTCATATCCTATGTAGCATTCTCTCTATTTTTCTTTTCTATTTTTCTAAAAATCTCAATTATACAATTAATAAAAAATCGTTACAAATTCAAAATTAATGGCAATAAATTTATTTGTTTCCTTATTTTAAGGAATTTATTTGCTATATATATTTAACATTCATAAAAAACTAAAGAGTTATTAGCAATTTTTATCATACGAGTTTGGCTGGAGAATTACACGGTCCAAGCTCTTGCTCCAAGTTCATTCCAACAAAAAAATAATGCTAGAAAGGTTGATGATCACGAGGTGGCGAACCGCCTGCACTGAATACAACTATACAACTATAATGCTATGGAGTTTTCATTTTTCAATATTAATTTTTTTAAATTATGTTTATAAGTTACAGAGTTGTTAGCAGTTTCTATCCTACGAGTTTGGCTGGAGAATTACACGGTCCAAGCTCTTGCTCCAAGTTCATTCCAACAAAAAAATAATGCTAGAAAGGTTGATGATCATGAGGTGGCGAACCGCCTGCACTGAATACAACTATACAACTATAATGCTATGGGGTTTTCATTTTTGAATATTAATTTTTTAAAATTATGTTTATAAGTTACTACAACGTAAAGTGATTTTCCGTTAATAATAACTACACGTTATAATCCTTCATGTAACAATAAATTTACAATAAGATGATCATTGATGTAATACTTATTTGAGATGTTTAACAAAATCAAGTTTACAGCATAAAGTTATTCTTCGTCAATAAATTCTACACGAGATAATCCTTCATGTAACACTTTTGTGCAATGTGATGATAGTTCATGTAGCACTTATTTGCAATGGTTTATCAAATTTGTGATAGATAATTCATCATGTAAAGTTTATTTGCAATAATTTGTCTGAATTGTATCACTTTAAAATGATATATTTAATTTTTTTTGAATTATATTAAGTTTCAACGTAAAGCAATTTCCCGTCAATAAATATACACGAAGTGATCCTTCACGTAACACTAAATTTACAGCAAGATGATCTTTCATGTAAAACTTATTTACAATGATGATTTGTCCAATTATATCAATTTAAAATAAAATATTGAATTATTTTTAAAATTATCCTTCATGTAACACTTATTTGCAACGAGATGATCCTTTATATAACACTTATTTGAAATAATTTGTCAAATTAATTATATAATTTTGAAATAAAGCAATGCATTATTTTTTTTACAACGTATTGTGTGTTTCCGTCAACAAATTTTATACGAGATTGCCTTTCATGTAACAATTATTTGCAACGAGATGATCCTTCATGTAAATTGAAAATGCTTTGTCAAAATATATCACTTTGAAATAAAGTCCTTTTTTGTAATTATATTTGTAAATTTAAACTTAAAGTTCTCACTCAATAAATTCTACACCAGATTATCCTTCAACTAACATTTATTTGCAACGAGATGATCCTTCACATGATGCATATTATAATGATTTATTAAAATATATCTCTTTCTGATAAATTATTTTTTAAATTTATATCATTACATTTTCATTAAGATAATTAAACAATGAATATTTTTTTAATAAGAAGTTTGAATTCCATTATGCTACATTTCTAAAATTAATTCAATTGTCAATAGAAAATGAATGCACATTACAAATTCTTGGAAGAATACTTTAGACGTGAACAATAATCGATATTCAAATTATTAGCGTGCACTACCATACATAAGAACAATTTGTTTGTATAATTATTAAATAAATAAGTTCGATTAATAATTAACGAATGTTTATTATTATACGAGTTTTAGAACAAATCGAGTAATTACACAACTAATTTTCTACAAATAATATGAAAATATGATAATTCCGTCGATGTTCGACATGCAACACACTAGTACAATACATTAAAATGCATAATCAGAGATATGCTTCAATGTAATATAATTGTAGAGAGTATAAAGGTCAATTATATATCTACGAGATTAATGGTTTATACCATAATCACAATGCATTTATATTTCTATGTGTATATGCATGTATGTATGTATGTCATTCTCTTTTGTCTTTTTAGCTAGGCTCATAATATATGAACTCAAACGCACACACAAAAATAAGACTAAATAACTCCTATATATAATGTGCGGGACCATGTTAGCTTGTTTTATTTATTGGAATACGGTGTATTATGCACATGGGATGTTTCAATTCATGTATTTGTAGGAATTTATTTTTGTACTTTTCTATCTATCTCGATGCCATTTCTTATTTTGTTACGTTATTTCGTAAGCCGCTATGCGTGTGTTGAAGAACAGATACTATTGCATTATTATGTTATGTACTTTATGTTTGTTTTTTCTTTTTTTGAAAAGTATTATGTTATGTTTGTTAACTATTACTAATTTCTTGTTGATGTGTCATGTATGAATGATTTATCTTTATATATATATATATATATATATATATTATTAATGAGTTCAAACACACTATGGTCAGCCACACGCACTAAAAATGGTAATATAGGTTTTGAAAATGGAAATATACCCTAATTGGGAAGCATAAATTCTAGTGAAAAATATGATTATTTCCATTTTTACAATCAATTTTCCTTTTCTTTCACGCGTGTGGTTGGCCAAAGTGTGTCCGAATATCATTACTCATTATTAATTTAACTTATTATTTGTATGTTGTGTAACATATGTGTGTATCTTGTACAAATGTATGTAGGGAGAGCATTGTATTGAAATTCATCTTTAGATGAGTCTATAGGAACCATGCATTTTTATCACATAGGTTAATGCACAAATTACGTTATTTTGCTGCACAAATACATGTTAATGAAAAAATTCAACCATTGATCTTTTTATGCTCTATCCAGATTTAATGGTGCATTAAATCATTGCATGTCATGCATTAAAAACGTGTTAAATATTTGTACATTATGTTATTATTTCTAAAGTGGCATTAATGTATGATATATATGGACTCATATAAGGATGAGTTTCTATACCAGATCAACTCCCTACATATGTATATAATACACAGACTTTTTTTGAAATTATATAATTGTATTGCGTAGCTTAGACCTTGAAAAATTTATATTCATAAACCAATAAAAAAAAGAAAAAGAAAAACATGTTAATTATATCCGATTTTGGTACACCACAAGTTTTAGTTCATCATGGGTAGAGACACTATTGCTGAAATAATAACCTCTATACGAATCTTTCTAGTCCGAAACGCTGCTCTTCTGTTTCCTAGTCTTGAACTCCAGATCAAAGGAAACAAGCGGGTTTGATTCCTGAACTCAATTAGTAGTACACATGTTATTCATATGTATACACAATTAATCCTAATTCAATTTTCATGTTGGTGAACAATTGCTTTATAAAGTCAATTTGTAATTAGTTACTGTTAGGTGGATTAGTTGACTTTTGGCAGAAATAGCTGGAGCTAAATATCTATAGTTGCTGACTAATCAAGCATTGCAAGTAATGAAGAAGCCCTAGATCTTTTTCTATTTTTTGGTCAATTACAAATACACATCTAATTACATTAATTGGTAACGAAGCTTAACATTCTTTTATTTTGGTGGGCCACCCACAATGCATACACCTCCTAGATAGGACCGGTCCTGACTAAAAAGTGGCCCGGGACGAAACAATAAAAATGGGCCATCGATCAATCATGCATATAAAGTCGCTATATGATAGTACTCAATAAAATATACAAAAGAAATTAACCTTAGAAAAAATGACTTTTATCATTATTTTACTTGCAATATATTTATAATATTAATTTTTCTATAAACTCTTTTTCGAGAAAATTTTATTTAAAGAACATTATAATTTAATAATAAGTTCATGAACTTACTAATCAACTGGAAGATATCAATAATAAGTTGCTTGAAAAAAAATCATTCTGTGCAAATAAAAGGATAGTGTGAATCCTATTGTTCATAGAATTATTTAGCGTACAATAAAAATAATAATTTTTTTATGAATAGACGAACAAGATCTCGAAGATAAGAAATAGTATCATTTATTCATTTTCCATGATCTCAAACAGTAAAAAATGAGACTTTTTACAAAATTTGATGTGACTAAAATAAAATTTAGTATTAAATGTAAAGATAGAGGTTTAACAAATCTAAAATATATGAATTGTTTTGTTAAAATTGTTTAATAAATTAAATCCATAATCTTCTATTTATATTTAGGGCGATGCTATTCGGACGTAGTATGTCTGGACATAAACGGTTCGACCAAGAAAAAAACCGTCGATATTCCCCCACATTCACTCTCCCTCAAAATTTTCCTTCTCATCCCCCAAAGAAATCTCTTCCTAATTAAAATTGTATTAATTAAAACCATATCTTATCGACATAAACATTTTCTCTTCTCTTCTAATTAAAATTTGAAAAGGGTATTATTGTACATTTATAAATGATCGAATTTAATGAAAAAAAAAATATTAATTAAAAAATTATGTAAAATTAGTTTTGTACTTGATCGAACAGGTTATGCCCGGATAGCTTTATTATAAAGAGGGCAGACGCTTACTAATATATATTACATATTTTTGTAGAATAGCTAAGTGATAGGTACATAATTAAGGGATCCAGATGTATATATTTAGATAATAATGGAGCCCAACAAAAAATAGCTAAACCTCAAACTTGTTGGGGCCCATGCACAAATTTAAACTAAACTGCAAAGTTTCGTAAAGAGGGATCGAACAAGGATCAAACAAAATCAAACAAAAGACTTAACCATCTGGACTAGGAAACAACAGTGCAATCTCTCTTACGCTTTATATATGTCGTATTTCAGAAAAATGGGGCCCCAAATATTTTGGGGCCCGAGACAGTCGTCCAGGCCCGCCCGCCCTCAGGGTCGGCCTTGCTCCTAGGGCAAAGTCATAAACCGCAATTTTTTTCCAGTAATGTTGGGGGAGCCAAGGCCCCCAAAAGCATGATGTGCCCTTGCATACACCACTAACTTATTCATCACTAGGGCTTTTGCGCTCTCTCTCTCTCTCTGTGGCACATGATATGCTAATGTAACACATCAACCAATGTAAAAGAAATATGTTTTGGGTTTTAAGAAAATGATTCAATCGTTTGATTTTTATATACTGGCGTTACCTATATCTATTTTAAATTATTTTCTAGTACTGTTTTACTTTTTTATTTTTTTAAGAAGTATTGTTCTACTTTTATATGATTCAATTCAATGTGAACGAGCCCTGCAATTAATTATTAATTATAGTACATATTTATAAGTTGTATCCTTGGAGATATATACAATTATATATTTTGAAGTTAAATTACTTAATTAACGAGCTCGTTTACGAGTTCACGAGGCTAATACAGTTAAGCTAAAACTCAGTTTATTTAGATCATGAGCTCTGAAATCCACAAAGCTTGTGAATAATTTGTTTCATTTACAAGCTAACACGTGGTCAATAAGAAATTGTATTCATGAACCTAACTCGAAAATTTAGATTTTGTATTATCCATATAAAAGATTGTAGAGTGATAAATCCAAATTAAAAATATGGTTCACGTTTAACTTTAAACTTTTGTGCAGAATTAAGAAACCAAATGGTTACGTAACTAAAAAAAAAGTCAAATTAAAATAGATCATGTTATCTACTTCCAAAATGGAGCAACGTGATTCGAGCTCTACTTCTTTCATTTGTATAAAACCACAATGATAATAAAATTGTATAGACTACTATTGACTGATTAAAGAAAAAAATAATGAGCTCGAGCTCAACAATACCAAAGAGGCAAAGAGCTTCATGATACTTGCCATTTTAAAATTAATACTTTGTTTACACATATACCCTTAATAATTGGATAGTTTCTTACTTTTTTATGATTAAATAAATAATTTCAATCCTTGTAACATTAAGTAATTTAGTCAACTCGAATTGAGAACTTGAAAAATTAAAAGCTCAAATTTTAAATTTTCTCACGGAATTCGGCCACTATTTGACTCTACCTCACTAATAAAGAGATAGTATTAGATATTCTCAAAAAAATAAATAAAAAAAAAGGAGATAGTAATAGAGCAATCACAATAGAATTATCAAAATTTTGATCCTAAATTTGATTTGAAAGTTTCTCCTACACTATTTCTAGCCCCTATTTTACCAGTGCATACGATAATTCTTCTATTTTACATTGATCATTTCATAAAATTTGTGGTCCAAATTTGTGAGATAAAAATGATTAGTTCTCCTAATTTACATTGATCGTTTTATAAAACTTGTGGGCCCAACTCAATTTGTGTGATAAAAATGATTAGGAGGTGTAAATTTACGGAAACATTTACGGGAGTGTAATATTTTTGTGGGGTTCACCTAATTTGAGAGATCTGCTGGATACAACTTTTAACTCATTTTTTATTATTTCAGCTTAAAGTTTTGACTTAACAAATTTTAATAGATCTGTTGGGAGTGCTCTTAGTATGTCAAAAGGTTCACGAATCTTAAGTAGTTTGTCACATTTATCGATCCAAATTCCAAATAAGTATAAATATCCTATAACGAATCTAGATCCTACATTTTCATCTATAAGCCCTATAAAACCTTGCAATGTCATTCCACTTATTTTTGAAAGGAAAATCATACTTTTTATAAATTAATTAGAATCAAACTTGACAATATTTAATAGCCAACGAGGCCAACTATCATGCCATACACATTTGAACATTAAAGACTTTGCTAAACTAGCTAGTTTGTGTGCCGCTTTATTTGCTTCACGTCGAACATGATTCACTGAAAGCACATTATGTTCTTTAATCATGGTAAAGAAATTCATCATATCTTGCTAAATTCCTTTCCATCCGTAACAACTATAACTGCTAACATGGAGTCAACATAAGCCTCAACCGATGAAATATTATTTTCAATGCATTGAACAATTACATGAACAAGGGCTTTTAGCTTACCATTAATTAATATCAAAGATTTTTTTGTATTCTTGAATATTTCCTAGGCTTCAATGACACAGAGAGAAAAAGAAAAAGAAAAAAGAAAAAAAAACAAAAAAAAGGAAAGGAAAGAACAATTCCCATTTCCGCGTGGGGGAAAACGCTTTTCGTGGGTGCAAAGGCAAGAGATTCGAATCTATATCATTTTAGTTTCTTACCGCATACAAATTACGCATAGTAATTTTAGGTTATGTTAATGTTAATGCTAATGCTAATGCCCATGCATCATCACATCATCATGCCCATGCATCATCACATCATCATTATATAAGACCGAATAACATACATTTGTCAAACCGTTTTCCGAATATCACAATTCATAATTTCATAATAATCACAATAGGGGAGGGAGTTAGAGAGAGAAAGTGTGGCATCTCTGGGTTTCTTCTCCTTAGGTTATGCCGTTTCCTCTACCGGTAATCCCCTTTCTCGCGGTCTCCTCCTCCCCTCCCTCTCTCTCTACAATATATATTAACTCGGTGTTCATTACTTTTGTGTATGCTATTGATTTTACTGCTGTGATGTGATTAGATCTGTGCTATATTTTTTGACGTTTTTGGATTGATGTTCGGGGGATCTGTGATTGATTATATCCTTTAATTTGGGGGTAATGTTTTTATTTGTTTGTTTTCATCGCTTCGTGATTATTGGAATGATAACTGGGCTTTTTGGTAATTTATGTGAGCTTCAAAGATTTTTTTTATAATGTTAATCTTCGCGTTCCTTTTTCATGTTTTGGTTAAACTACACGCCTTTAAGTTTAGGGTATTAAAAAAATTCGAGTTACTGGCAAATGTTAACATTGGATGAGCTGATTACGAAATAGGAATAATTGCATACGGTAATAAGTAGAATATTGAAATTGCAGTTGGGTCTGTGTAGTCTGTGTATGTGTACGCTAATTGCTTTTGAGTTTGTTGATAGCTTAGCTTAGCTATGCTATATGCATCAGTAACAATGTCAGATATTGTTTTTCTATTCTATTTTATATGAATTTATGGTCTTTTTGTAATAATTCGCACTGGGTATGGACAGTATCATATGTGCAGCAGTCACTTTTGGCAAAATCAATTTGTTAGTAGTGAACTGTCTTTACAGTTAATTGATTAAATGTAGTATTTTGGCCTCTATCTTGGCTAAGCTACTGTAGGCAATTCCAGAATGCAATTCTCATGTGTCAAATTGTTTGAATTGCTTTTTTGTTTTCATGTGAATGTGGTTTGAAGGCTTATTGTTAGCCTCTTTAGTTGAAATATAAGCTTTTTCTCTTTGTTCTGTTGCATGTTGCCCATTCTGACTGCATTTTTTTTTAGGTTGTGTTAAATTTCGGTTTAGAACAATTTATATTATCTAGGACATGGAGCAAGTTTGCCTCTGGTCAGATTGCTACCAGCACTGGGGTTTTTCTTTCCAAGAAGTCCTTGATTGGAGGTTTCTCGTCCTTGGAGATTTTCTTCTTGTTTCCTTTGTCAACTGCACTTAGTGAGGAGCTCGTCTTAAGAGATCAATACAGGAGGCTGAATGTGTATTTCAAATAAAATAGATGTCGAATCTTTAGCCCACTTCTCCAAGTGAGTTCCATACAACAATGTATTCAGGATTTTGTTATACTTATATATTGCCAAATTGGGTTCGTTAATCATTTCCTCCTGCAATTCTTATTTTACAGTGCATTGTGGATGCAATATCCCTGTTCAGATCCTTAATCTAGCTGTAAGGTACCCCTTCCTTTTTGTTGGTGCCTGGACTGAATTAGATTATTATCAATACTTATCCTACATGTTTGTGACTGACGAGTTTTTTTGAAACTTTTTTTTGTTTTTTTGGTTTGAACTCTTATTGCAGGACTGAAGTCTGCAAGTATTTGAAGGAAGTTTACTGTGTTATTAAGTACTACTAGTTGTTTCACTGTTTCTGTTAGAGTTTTAGCATATAGAGTCCCTCATCTTTCTGTATCCTCCGTAATGGGCCTGTCAATGGTGTTCTGATTTGGTTGTGGATCAGATTCAGTATTCGTGTCCCTGTAGAACAATGTCTGGGAAGCTTTGGATTGCCATGTCCTGATCTGATACTTGAGCTGTTAATGAACACGACATTATCAGTCAATTTTGATCAGCATCAAGATGCTATACAGTACTCCAATCCCACCGCCTTATCACTGCTTGGAAGTCTTTGATTCGGTATACCTCATGAATAAGGCTGCGAAGCCCGTCCATCATCGCTCTGTTTGTTTGCCTCACGTTGATGTGGAGTGGGTTTATTGATGGTCGATTTTGCTGATTCAGCCAGGCCTTTAATAGTTATTGTTTACAGCCATTTAGGGTGTATATAAAAGTATCGATACATCTGTTCTCGTCTCGTTGTTTTCGAATAAGTACTGATCACGAGCTGTTGGAATTACCAGAATGGAAAGGTATGACAGTTTTCAAGTTCATATCTTAAGGACCACTCCCCCCCCCCCCCCTCCCCAAAGTTTCTGCTTGTGTAGATTCAGCTATCATAGTGCTTCATGCAGGTATAAGGTCATTAAGGAAGTTGGTACAGGCACGTTTGGTAGTGTCTGGAGAGCTATTAGCAAGCAATCTGGTGAAGTGGTACGTGCAACTTTATTCTGCTAGACTAACAAATTTAATTCCCAAACTTTTGTCTAATTTCAATTGCGATTTGAACTATATTTTTAATAATTTCGTTCACAAACCCATAACTTATTTGAGTTGCTACATGAATGATACATGAGAACTTGATGATATTTTGCCAAATCTTGTAAATTCTTGTACGCATACCATGGATGAATATATTAAAACCACCTATTGCTCCACAAACATGAAATCCTTGTTTTCCTCTTTTGATTCATTTTCAAACATGAAATGCATAATAAATGTTAACAATATGCAAGATGTGGCCTCGGTGTCATCAATTTTCGGATGGTAAGCTGTTGATGTTGTGATTGAAGTGTTCTTTTTTTGTTTTTTGTTTTTTTTGGGAAGTTTGTGAATGTTATTGTTAAAATTGGAATTGTGAGTTGCAATTCAAAAACAGTGAAAACTTTGGGACTATTGGTGCGACTAACTCTTTTTGATATCTTTCTTGTTTGAGTCAAATAAGATAAATTTTGACCTCTTGAAGGTAGAAGCGTTGTTAAGCTTGAATTAATGTTTTGCAATCTTGTTGTACAGGTCGCAATTAAGAAAATGAAGAAGAAATATTACTCATGGGAAGAATGCATAAACCTCAGAGAAGTGAAGGTGACAAATTTTGTTGCTTGTGTGATTACATCTCTCACCTTTCACCCAAGATAAATGACATCTTTCTTGTTGGCAGTCTCTGAGAAAAATGAACCATCCAACTATAGTAAAGCTGAAGGAAGTTATTAGGGAAAATGATGTCTTGTACTTTGTGTTTGAGTACATGGTATGGTTGCTTTCAACCCAGTCTTTGCTTTCTTGGATATCTGTTCCTTTGTTACTGAACATAATGAATGTGTTGTTTTGATTTTTTAAGGAATGCAATCTATACCAGCTTATGAAGGACAGAGGAAAACTTTTTACAGAAGCTGAAGTGAGAAATTGGTGCTTCCAAGTCTTTCAAGGCCTCGCATACATACATCAACGTGGATACTTCCATCGTGACCTAAAGCCAGGTTATTGCTGCTATAATTTTTTTATATTTTGATTGAGGAACCAAAATTATTATCATGCCTATCTTTCATTTCTGACCATTACTAGGATCAGTGTAATTGTAAGACATTGTTTCATGCCTAAAGTTCCGATTGGTAGTTTTCCCGTACATAGATTGTTAGATTATTTGCAATTAGTACGTGTAGCGGCTTATTTGTTTTTCTTATGCTTATGACAGAGAACTTGCTTGTGTCGAAGGATGTAATAAAAATAGCTGATTTTGGTCTTGCTCGTGAGATAAACTCACAACCTCCGTTCACTGAATATGTCTCAACTCGCTGGTTGGTGTTCTCCTTTGCCTTCTGTTTACTTGTGATGTTTCTTTTTTTTCCCGGGCAATGTATGATTTTATATTTGTGTTATGTTATGTTGTAGGTACCGGGCCCCTGAAGTTCTACTTCAGTCTCCAACTTATGGTCCTCCAGTTGGTCAGTAGATGAAATATTAGTTGAACTGTACTTGTTCTTTGTTTCCTGGAGTAACATGATTTTTCGTCTTTTATGTTTTCAGATATGTGGGCAATGGGTGCAATAATGGCTGAATTGCTCACACTTCGACCTCTGTTTCCTGGTTCAAGGTATAATTGCACTCTGTGGAAGCGTCTTCACTCTTGTAATGTTGATTATGAAGTTAGCAAGTTGCTCGTTATAAGTTGCTGAGAGTATGGATTTGACAGGGAGTGTGTATGCTCCATCCTGTGAAAAGTGCTCAACACACCATGACACATATTCTGCTGTGCACTTTCTTAGATTTCTTTGTACACATATTTTATGTTGCTTGATGTGCTATTTGTATTCATTGTAGCGAGGCGGATGAGATTTACAAGATATGCTGCGTAATAGGCAGTCCAACTAAGAGTCTATGGTCTGAGGGTCTCGATCTTGCTAGTGCCATTGATTACCAATTCCCCCAGGTGAGCTTTCCTTTATCCTTCAGTGTTCTTTAAAAAAATTTAATGAGTATAGTGTCGGACTCAGCAGTATTTTTGTTTTGTTTAAAATATTGACAATTCTTCCATATTCCCGGACTTTCTCAACTTTAAATAGTCTAATTGAGATATTAGTATATTACATACTACTTGTGTGATTCATCTCTTGGAGGATGTTAAATAGTACTCCATTATCCTTACTGTGAATTTTATAGATGCACTTAAACTAAGGAACAATAGGGTCCTTTGATGATGGTCAGTCTTCAGATTTTGACATACATGTGCATGGCTAATGACATGGCAGGTTGCTGGAGTTCATCTCTCTGCATTGGTACCCGGTGTTAGTGCGGATGCAGTTGATCTCATCACGGTGAGTACCTTTGATATACTCTCCCAACTTCATTGTTCTTGAAGCTTTTCTTGCTTGTATGCGATTTTCGGATGAAAGGTTTGAGACTAACCATAATTTAATGGCAAAAACTTATTGTATGTTTTGGTTTTTTTGAAAAATTCTAGTCCCTTTGTACTTGGAATCCATCCAAGAGGCCGACAGCCCAAGAGGCTCTTCAGCACCCTTTCTTCCAGGTAGGTTACTCCTTATTTTACAGTACATTTTTTAAATAACTTGTGCATTTATGAGTATATATGTTGTTCAGTGTTCTGAGGAGTTCTGAGAAGATAATTGTTTTTTCAATGTTATAGAGTTGCTTTTATGTTCCACCATCACTGCGCCCCAAAGCGGCATCTGCAAGAACTCCTCCATCTGGTTAGTATATTCTACAGCTTGTTAAAAATTATATGCCAATAGAGCACTCATAAAAAAAAGTTCTTGCAGTTGGGACGAGGGGTGTTCTGGAACAAAATTGTGGTAGGAGATATCCAGGCAGTTTATCGAATCCAAAGACCACGAATAGTTACTCTTTTGCCAAACCACAGGCATATGGTGGCTTAGATATGAAGCACACTGCAGGTATTTACTGCTGTAGCTGTTTGTTGATTTTGAGTTCTGTAAGTTATTTTTCCTAGTATTTAGTATCTTAAGTATGTTGGTGGCGCTTTGGGCTGGTCAAGCAATAGATAATTCACCTGGCCCCTGTTTTTTAGACTGACGTTAATAGGTTTAAAATTTTCTTTTGTGGGTTTGTGTCTGATTTAGATAGCCTTTTGCTAGTATGAGATTATGACCTGATTGTATTCTCTATCCCAGGTGTGCAAAGGAAGTTGGATATGCATAATCTGGTAGGTTGCAATTGTTATTGTACCTTGGTTAATTTAATTTGCTTTTACTGAAGCTGTTGAGAATGATATGTAGATGTTTATCAACTCACAATCTGTTTGTCTTTTGCACTTTCCATATTTACCTAATTTTATACTTCATGTGGCAGGATTCACCTAAAAATGATAAGAACCTGAAGAACCATGTTAAGCAGCAGCCAAGGTATCGGCCACCTGGAATGAATGGCCCATGTAAGTTCATGTATCTTCGCCTGATTTATGTACAAGCATCATTTGAAAGTTGATGAGTTTAAGTGAGCTGTAGCGGCTTAGTGTTTCATAAGCAGTAAACATCCAAATAAAATGGACTTATGTTTGGTTCCCCTAGATGTGTTGCAACTTACAAGTTACAATTAGCTCAACTGTTTTTTTCTGAAATGCATCTGGTGAGATATTGATGGGTTACATCTGCGACAGCAGCAGGGAACCTTGGGAAAACACGTGGGATATCAGATGTTTCTCAGAAGATGGCAAATATGACAGTAGGCTCTGGTAGGTCACCTGCAAAGGCGTCTGCGCCTCCACCATTGTCAAAGGCGTCTGCGCCTCCACCATTGTCAAAGGCATCTGTGCCTCTACCCTTATCGAAGGCGTCTGTGCCTCCACCCTTAGCGAAGGCATCTGTTCCTCCACCTATGAAGGCTGGAGGATGGCATGGGCATTCTGAGTTTCTCGGACGATCTCAAGAAGCTATTCCTGGAAGAGCATACATCAGAAAGGTGGCGGGATGAAGAATCAGTTTTACTTGTTATTGCGCGTTCTAAACATACTTGTGCAGTGGGTGGGTAGTAATTTGTATCCCAATAACGCAGGTTTATTATGGCTCTTTTGTTCCTGTACGTACGTTTGGTTGTGTTTTATGTTGATCAATAAAAAGTACTCCGGTTTGTGTCTCACTTGGGATTCTTCTCTTGTTGATCGGTCACTAATTTGGAATCTTTTTATCCATGCCATTTTAAATGATTGATGCAGTCTTTTTGTTTCCCGAATATTCAAGGCGTGAATTTACAGTAAATATATGCAAGACTTGTGTAATCCAATACACATTTACTATTGTTTTGTTATACTTCGAAATAGTCTTTGTGCTGTTATACTTGGAGTTGTTCGTCGTGGGTAATTGAATCATTAAAGACCAATTCATCTATAACTCAGTTGCGTAAGGAAGAAATAAGATTGCCAATTTGGATCATGTACTGTGTGTGTGTGTGTGAGAGAGAGAGAGAGAGAGAGGAACAATGAATTGCCTTAATACACTGATGAAAAAACAACGTATTAGAGCGTGCTCAGACAATCTTAGGAAAAAGAAAGCTCTGCCTGAAACTATGTATTTCCCCCCTCTTAAGTCAGTCGAAACTTTTCCAGTTAGAAAATATGGATTTCCATGTTTCTTAGCGTTGCTATGGTCAAAATAAAATCCTCTTCTTTCACCTCCAATTAGAAATGAATACTAGCAAAGATATTGAGTTTGTATCCTGTCCCTGTTTGTTTCCCACCATTGCTTGGCATGCACCTCTCCAAATTTTTCACGGCTGTAACAATAACAATGCAACAAAACTCATGCTTTCTATCAATTCAATTGAAAACAAAAAATTAAATTCTTTCTATCAATTCATATGGTGAGATTATTTACCTGAATCTGACACGCCTTAGCTCTCTAGTGCCATCAAGAAGCTGCCTGATGGTAATATAAACACCCGGCTCATCTTCCTCTATCCATTCTGATTCAATGTCACTAGCATTGCTTACCGACACATCCCTTGACGAAGACGTGGTTGTCCTCGACGCATCCACTGACGACATCTCCCCCTTTTGGCCACCGCGACTCGAGCCATCACCACCAACACCAACACCACCACCCCCTTGAAAGTTGTCCTTATACTTCATTGATGGAGTCATTGCAGGACTCTCCATAGCAGATCCCATCCTAGAGTAAGTAGAGTCTCTCTGCATTGCCATTGTGTAAGAATTTTGTCTCTCATAGTTAATGCTGTTAGAATTAATAAAAAAAAAAAAAACAGAAGCACATACTCCATCCTCGGATCTCCCAGGAGTGTTCATTGCCTGCTGATTGAATTTCTGCACATTGTAAAGCTCCATTATTCTATCATAATTTTCACCCCACCATCTCTGTGCTTGCCATTTGTTGAACATCTCCCGGCTTCATATCAATTACATGAACCATTTCATTATCATATCATATATACTAATGCAAAAAATATTAACATATAAATGACTAGTACCTAAAACGAATACGTTTAAGATCATTCCCTCCACGAGGGAGAGACACGAAGGTGATCTGAACACCGGGCTCGACTTGAGCCGTCCATTCTTTAGCCTCGTCGTCATCTTCCACCACTACTTGGGACGAGACCGAGACACCTCCACCAGGGGTGCGGTCAGAGCGATGCCCCGTGCGTGCGAAGTCCCAAGCCGGAGTAGAGCTAGTGCTCCCGGCACCTTGTGCATAGGGATAGGGAACCCCCTCTGAGATCGTATCGAAATCGGGATACGATCTTTGACCTTTTTTGAAACTTCCTTCTCCCTCATTAGGCTTCCCTTTTCCTGATACCTTCAATGCCATATCCTTAATCTGCTCACAACAACAAGTAATTTTGAACCATCACATGCAAATTTGGCCTCTTAAATATAGTCAATTTTTTTTTGTTAAATTTAAGTTCTTGAAACTAATTAATCATCACATGACAATTGCCACCCTTGCATTTTCAAGAAAATGGTACAACTATATAAGTAGCAGCTGTCTGCAGCTAAGCTAATAAATAGAATGTGATTAATTTGAATTACTATTAGACTAATCAACAAGAAATGCAGAGGTCTTAGCATTTAAAGAAAGCTGACATAGTTGCCATTGGCTGTTAATGCTCTTTGTAGTACAGAAAAAAATAGGCCAAAGTAGCTGCTGCTGCTGCTGCTGCTGCTGCTCTGTGCAGTCACAAAGATTCTGATACAGTCGAAATTTTTAATTGTTTGACTGCATTAGATCTTGCAAGCCACCAACTGTTCAATCCTTCATGTTAAGTTTCACAACTTTAATTTTAGGACAGGAATTCAAATGTGGGCCATGTCAAGGATGAGTCTTTTCCTCACATGTAGTGTTGTCTTTTCTTTAGATCCCACAACATTAATCAAGGATCGAACATTGAAGAAGATTAAGTTATGAGTTATGAGTTATGACTGTTTTAAGTTTTAACACATTCTCTCAAGTCCAAGAAGATAGTTATAATAACTGCCTTAGCAAATAATCTTGACTAAAATTATTCATCATATTAATGATCAAAGATTACATGTGACACCTATTCTTAAAGTTTTGTCTTAAAATAAGTTTACACGGGCAAAGAATGATGAATTGCTTTTCAGGCTCCGATCCCAATGCGACGAAGCCTTCCAAATTCAACCTTATAAAAAGAAGAGAAATGTTGTATATAATAAACTACTATCATAATAGTGTTGGCTATAGCAACTTGTTGCAGTGGGGACCTTCACACACTCACATACATATGTATACAGCGAATACACAACTCGTGCTTACAGAAAATTTAATTTAAGGGAAGAGGGGTCCATCAACTAAAATTTATGATAGTCCACATTAGAGAAATAAAATTCATCAAAAAGGTGAAAACTCACAAGTAAATAGAGATAAATGTGGTATGCATGATAACAGAATTTGATGAACTTTTGGGACTACTAACTTTTACATGATCAAATAGTATTTTTTTTTTCGCACGCCTGATATGTCCCTTTATCAAATTTGGAAATATGAAGGGAAAAAAAATATGGGTGTTTACATATTTGTTGTACTATTTATTAATTTTGTTTTGGAAATCATGAACATATCATATGGGAAACTGAAAAAGGGTGAAATTAAGGGAGGTCCGTTCCGTAACATGTTGGGACCAAGATTTGGACACATGATCCAAGGTATGGCGTGACCATGTCCCCTTCAATTTTTAAGTTGCTTTCTTTGCTACTTCCAAATTCCAACCCACATTATCCTCACTCACAAAATGAAGTAGCAGAAAGAAAAAAAATACTAGATTAGTGTGTTAATTTTTGCCAAAAAAAAAATGGGACTTCTTGAACGGGACGAGGGAGTATATACTAACAAACATATAAGCATTAATCATAGACAACAAACATGTACTAAGTTATTTATATTCTATGAATGAGGCGGAAAGGTTTTGGACGTTGTGGTTGGAATTTTTATACAAATTAAGGATCATGAAATTATGTATGGGAATGAAAGTAACTTTTCTTTGTCAAGACTAATTAATCACATATCATCTCAAAATCGAAAAAGAAATCCTCCTCAAAAGGACCCCTATTCTATTCCTAGCAAAACGGAGCTAAGCCCAAAATCAAAGAGTGAAATCAAGATTCATTTTTCATGGGCCCAAAAGGGAGCTAAGTGTGGGTACCACCATAAAATGTGGAAAAGAGCAATAAGTATCATCTAAACTTCTTTACCAATATTACTAAATCACACACTACAATAATTTATACACCTTTTCCAAATTACGCATTATTTATTCGTAGCAAAGCAAAATAAATATTTTGTCAAGATCAAGAAAGTAAGGGAAAAGAGGAAACGGCAGAGAGAGAGAGATGAAGCAAGAAATGCTATAGTCTCTATCCTAGCTATACTACGTAGTACGTACTACTCTACTTATGTAATGCATGCAATATGAAGAGAGAGAGAGAGAGAGAGAGAGAGAGAGAGAGAGAGAGAGAGAGAGAGAGAGAGAGTAGGAGTAGAACCTGCGTGGTCAGGCTTTTGACGGCGTCTTTGGTAGAGGGAGTCCCACGCGCGACATCATCTTCTTCTCCGTCATCTTCCCTTCTTTGCTTTGAGCACGTAATACACGTCAGCATCTTTTCTTTTCTTTCTACTTCAATGACAAAACTACTACTTCTACTTCTAATTCTTGTCTTTTTCTTTCTTTCTTATATTCTTCTCTTCCTTTTACCTGCACTGAAAACTAACCAGACATTTTGGATTTTAATTAATTTGAACGGAGAATGGGTGATCAAGTCGTTGTTAAAAGAATTTAAAATTCGGATAATATATGTTCGTTAATTGCAATCAATGCGTGTGCAAATTCTTGATATTTGAACCCACAAATTTTGAAATGAGACGAATTCGGAAATGTTAGTCATTTTGACTGGAGATGAGAAAACAATCCAATTTAGGAAGAGAATCAAATCAAGAAATTTCTTAAAACAATTTCATTGAGTTATTGCGATCCTCTCATTAAATGTGTAAGTGCACAGAAGTGAGAAAACAGGGAAAGTTCAGTCACGTATTCCAAAAATTTGAATAACATCTTTTCAATACATACAAAACTTAAAACCTGGTGGAAAAAAATTGGTAGCAAGCTAACTAAATTAGCACCAAAAAGCACGCTCATAATTCACATATGATAATAGAAAAATAAAAAATAAAATAAAATAAAAAACTTTGTAGTACAACAATTAATTCATTTAAAAAAAAGGTGAAATGAAGACACTTCTCCTTTTTCCAACAAAAACATACCAAAATTGCAAGGAGAAAAAAAGATGAAAGAATAAAGAAATAAAGAGAGAGAAAATGGGGGTCGGGATGAGAGGATGAAGTAGTAGTAATAGAGAGAATAATAGTAGGTGGTATGTTAAATATAAAGGACCAATTATTGAATGTTAAAATTCCAAAGTGGCCTCCTCTGCTCCCTTGCTTTAATCTACACAAACAATAAAGAAATGGGATTTTCTGACGATTTTTATTTTATTTTATTATCATCATTCAACACAAACCCAACTCACCAATTATCACACCCTTTTTCTCAACATAATCATTCATTTCTACTTTCTTGATAATTCCAAAACCGTAGTTTGTACGTTACATAGTAGTAGTATAATATATGATGAACCTATTAATTACAAAAAATCCTATGATATTTAAACTTTGATTTTGGGTTATATATGAAGTATGTCACACGACAAGAGAGGAAGTGAATGAAAAAGAGAGAATAAGAAATATCAGTAGAAATTAATATTGAATGAATGCAAATTATGAATGGTTATTCAATTTCAGACAAAAGAATGAAAACTAAACCGTACTGCTCATAACAGCTGACAATGACTCACCTTCACCACCTTCTTTACTTTCTCTCTCTCTCTCTCCCCTCACATCCTTAACATACAAACGAGAAAATCAACAAAAGATGTGTGATGTCAGAACTTAATCGGAATCTTTACAACCTCTATATGGAAAAGGCAAATGAATTCATGAGTTTCCAGTCATCGATATATCAATGTTGATACAAGAGAGAGAGAGAGAGAGAGAGAGAGAGAGAGAGAGAGAGATGTAAATTAACGTTGTAGTACCTCTTTGGCAGGATCCTTTATCGTAATGGTGAACAGAAAAGCTGTGGATTTTCAGTGAATTTCTTGAAATCTTCAGTTTCTCAATGCATTACAGCAATGAATTGGTGAAAAAGCTGAAAACACTCCCACTTGGAAAATAATCAAACAAAGAAATGATCAATCAGCATCTTTCATTCTCCTCCGCATGCAGATTGCAGCTACGGCAAAACCGGAGAGGATAACATTTTCCGGCGAGGACAGACGGCGGACCTTTTTCACTCTTCAAAAATTGAATCTTTTTCAGATTCGAGGCTGCACAAATTCACGTTTAAATAGGTAAATATATGGAGCGTGTGAAATATTTGTTGTTTGTAATCTCTCTTTTCTCTCTCTCGTGTGCATAAATGGAAACAAAAAATGAGGAATAGAGACAAAAAAGAGAACAAAGTCTGTGGTTGTATTGTGGTATTTATAGATGGGGGAGGTGACGCCGTCATCTGCCGTCGTTATCTAACGGAAGTCTGTACAAATGGAAACCACGCACTGCATTGAGATGTTGTACATCGCGCTCCGACGGACTGTACCCAGCTGCAGGCATCATGATTTTATATGGACATTCGCAGTTAGGGGTCAATTCTTTTTTGCAAAATTGGTGGTGATTGAGGTGGACAAACGGGGCCCACCTGTCTAGACGAGCAACTTGTGCGACGGGTGCATTGCGACTTCGACACGTGGCATCGTGCTACTGCGTGGAAATAACATGGTGGATCACTGCCAATGATGATTTTAATTTATTTTTTAGTGTAAGAAATGGGCCGTGAGTTGAGAAATTCAGTTTGAAAGATCATCAGCAATCAAATCTTGATTTCTTCCCTATAAAAAAATTTACTTATTTATTGTTTCTTATTCTTATCAAGTAGGAGTATTTAATGAAAATTATTGTCGTTCCCTAATTTAAAAAAAAAAAATCATTTCTTCCGTTTGTCATAAAATATACTTAAAATGCCAAACTTCACACAAGCATTATATCAAAATCCTCATTTATTTAAGAATGTGAGATTGAATTTCTATCCCCTTTCCCCTCATTTGATTGGGCAAAAAAAAAAAAAATACTAAAAAGGTAAAAGCTTTTAAGTTGGCAACTAGAATTAATGAACTTTGCTATTGTTTGATTTTCTCGAAATATTAGTTCAATATCCGAGACCCATTTTGCTCTTCAATTTATTTTCCTTCAGAATTATTTAGTTATTATTATTTGTCTAAGTTAGATATCCAGAAATTGGAAAAAACAAGCTGTTAATAATTTATTTTACCTCGATTTATAATACTAGTGTATTAGAACTTATTATTTCATTGTTTCTTTTCCTTCATAGACAAGACGAAATTTATTAACAGATAAGATATTCGAGAATCTTCTCTTCATGATTAGTGGGTCAACTCTTGAGCAATTAATTATGTTTTCAATTTTTGACACAACATTTGTATCTCATGAGTCATGACTTGCAAATTACTTCAATTTTTTATTCCGATAACCTTTTCATAAGAAGAACAATTCGTATTAATTCAATCTTTAATTGTGTTTGGGCATTGTTAAAAACTTGAATCCACAAATATATAGCCATCATAGTGTCCAAAAAATTATATCGAAATTAAAGAGAAATAATAATATGTTTTTTATATAAAAAATGTATGATATGGTTCATAAGGATTACTAAAATCAAATTGTTGAGAATAACAGTTCATTTGCCTTTTGGTGATATACGAACTTATCACATATACTATTATAACAAGTTTAGAATGAAAATTTGGAGTGGCCTACCAACAGACATCAAGTTAAGTCTCTAGAAGATAACAAATATCATGCCACCACAACAAAAGTTTCGAGTACAGATATAAATGCATGTCACAAAAATTAGTTACATTTAAAAATGTAATTAACGATATTAGTTACACTCTCAAATACATCATTAATTTTTGTGACATGCATAATACCAATTAAATAAGAAAAATTTTAAACTTTCAAAATTCTTTAAAAGTAATGGAACTTATCCATTTTTTATCTTTTTACTCTTATTCTTAATTTTTATGTCGAACATTAACATAACAATAATGTATCCAAATCAAACGATGACATCCGTAAACACATAGTACGGCTCTGCATTAATAGATTTATTATTTAAATACAATTTATGTAGAGTCTTATCACCGGCCGCACAACTTCATTATTGGAAAACTATACTAGAAAATTATAAATAGTTGTTGTCAGCTTGTCACAGACAAATTTGTGAAATTTAACTCCAACAATATCACGAGGAGTAAGTTAAAGTTTGACAATTTACACTTTTTGTTGAATAAAATTAAAAGGTGCAGCACAGTCACACACTTATTTATTTATTTTTAAACAGCATCAAACTATTTATTTACTTATTAAAATGCAATATTAACTCACTGAGGACATTTGGTCGATTGACATAACGGAAAGTGAATTGTCAATGCCAAATATATGTAAAATGTGACTCGACTAGAGAACGAGAAGGACCCCCAAATTTTCCACCAAATACCAAATAAAGGAAAATAAACAGTGAACCATCCTTTTTTTTTTTTTTTTTTCCAACAACAATTATTACTAATAACCGTCTAGATTTTAATGCCAATAAGTACTATTTCCCACTGGATTTGGTGGGTAGTGGTCTCATTTTATGTAGTTGTGAAAGGATTTATTTGGTTATATATATATATATATATATATATATATATATATATATATATACTTCTTCTAATTCTAAAAAAAAATACAGCAAGATTTTTAATCGAATTCTTGGTGTGATATGTTAATTGATGTGGCGATTTGATCGACTGATAATACATAGGATACACTGACATTATCGTAAATTTCAACATCTAAAAAAATGGGCAATGATTTTTATTTTTGTAAATAAGGTGGGGGAAATAATCAGTATATATATATGTGTGTGTGTGTGTGTGTGTGTGTGTGAGAGAGAGAGAGAGAGAGAGAGAGAGAGAGAAACATAATGCTAAAAAAAATATACAATGCTAAAGTTATTAATAATAGTGCTAATTACATACAAATGCAATGTTAATCTCTTTTATAAAAAAATGAGTTAGTATTTTTTTTAATAATAAATTAGCTTAAAGAGAAACACAATGATATTAACACAACATGTATGTATTAGTAAAATTTAATGAATTGTAACATAGATAATAATGCTAATATGATCCATATGTAATGCTGATGTTATGCTAAGGTAAATTGTACTAAATGTAATTGCCTATTTGCCTGTGTCGTTTTTTTGCATATAGAAGTGTTGGTGACATAATACTCGAACATCAGTATTTAACAAAAATAATTTAAAATTAAAAAAATGAAATCGCGTAAATTTTAACCTCTTCCGCCCTCCATTGCTCGTGCTACCACGGCATCACACGATTGCCGCCTACAACCATTGTGCCACACATGCATCCTACATTGTCGCTGCATTTGTTTCTCTCCTGACGCGAACATACATATTTCTCGTGTGTTGGCGCAATTGTTATGAAGGAAAAACAATGAATATTTCTTTTTATTTTTTATAATTATTTGTAGAATTTGTGTCTTTGTTTTGTTTCAAAATCGCGTACATCTCATTTTGGCTCTATTGTACTACTATATGTGTGCATGTGTCA
Organism: Schizonepeta tenuifolia; assembly: GCA_029490685.1. Classification (NCBI taxonomy): domain Eukaryota; kingdom Viridiplantae; phylum Streptophyta; class Magnoliopsida; order Lamiales; family Lamiaceae; genus Schizonepeta; species Schizonepeta tenuifolia. The sequence goes on along the minus strand of CM055957.1, from coordinate 95,535,472 downwards.
ATGTGTGTGTGTGCATGTACAACCTAGTTTGGGCTCTTTAATTAGAAGTAATGTAGGATGAGATAAGGCTAGAGAATCAAGTTACCCACAACAAATCCCAATTGGAAGCAATATAAAATTTTACTACCATCTTATTTTTATTTAAAATCCTTCTAGTTGTAGTGTGACAAGATTCTAAAGATTGAGAAAGAGGCCCTCGATTCTTACGTATGTTTTGTCTTACCTCACCACAAAGTAATGCCAACTTCCCATCACACACACATACACACACACACACAGTCACAGCAGAAAACAAGTAAGAATCGTACGTATCTCTCCTCTCTCTGAAAAACATTACTAACATTATTTCTTTCTTTCTTTTCTTTGTAATTTGCAGCTGCACCCATTGACACTTCACTGATTACAAATCCTTGGGCAGAGATCCTCCCATTTTTACCCTCTTCATTGTCGCTTCTCTCTATACTGCTCTTTTCCTCTTTCTTCTTTTTTAATTTAACTACTTAAGTATTATTTTTCATTTAATTAAATTTAATTTCTGGCTGTTGTTTTGGAAACACCCATGTTTCCTCAAATCAAACTAACATTTGGGTTTTATAGGTCAAAATGGAAATGTTTTGCGCTATTTTAATGGCAAAATTAAAACATTAGAATAGATATTTATTTAAATGGTAAAGTCGAGATATAATAGATGATCCGGTTTGCTTTGTGGAAGGGTCATTTTAGGTTGATTTATATTAAAGTACGATTTGTCTTGACATTTTAAAAAGATTTGTTGTAGTAGTGTGATTAGTGTTGCAATTTATACAGAATTTTGGTTATATGAGGATAAATTTAGATGATATATCTAAAAAAGCAAAAAAAAAAAAAAAAAAAAAAAAATCTGTGTATGAAAGAAATAGGTGATTAGTAGTAAATGGTGAGATGATTATTGATAATTAATTTGGGTTGAGGGAGAAGAAATATACTTTGAGTAGCTTTTATAATCTCTCTTTTTCGGCTTTATTCCCGACGAGGGCTAAACCTCTCTCTTTAAGCAAAGATAAACCTGGAATAACGAGATACGTAAATATATTCCCATTTCAGGTTTATTTATTATTTTATTTTTGAAAAAGAAATCAAATCTCCTGTCTCACTCTCAAACAAATGAGCATCGGCCACGTGGCACCTCATGAAGTTTTAGGCTTCTCTCTTTAGAAAATTAACAAGAAAAAGAAGTTTGTCAGTTTTAAGATGATCGATCTTCATGCCAAGAAAAGCACACTCACGCAAGGCCCAAATTAAAGCCCCCCTCTCTCTCACTCTCACTCTCTATCTTGATCAATTTAAGAGCATTCACGTCGGTGCCCATCAAAACTGTGGGCGCCGCTAAATTTTGCTCAAGCATTAACTACTCCTTAATTTCTCTAATATGAGCGCCAACGCTTTTCATTTAACATTTTTTCTAATATTTTTAATTTTGTTAATCAGCGGTCATCACCTTGACAGGCTGCATCGATAGCGCCACCCACAAATGCCATGGCCACAACCAATGTCAGCCATTGTGGGTGCTCTAAGTTCAACCTATTTGTTTCGGGCAGCCAAAATTGGAACTTGAAATCTAGCACTTTCAAATCAATCAGAAATGAAAAACCTTTTTTTTTGTGAGATTCGATCTCCTAGCTAGCTATCTTTTCATTCTTTATCTGTTTCTTATGTAGATTTTGCAAAATCGGCGTGCCACGCTTATATGTGTTAAATCCGTCCCACTCATTTTGTCTCCTTACTATTGGGCACGGAGATTAAGGAAAGTTGTTTGTTTAATAAACTAGTGGATGAGATTGGAAAGGAATGAGAGAGAAACTCTTACAACCACTCATTATGTCTATATTTGAATGTAGACAAAATGAGTGGGACGTCCATTTAAAGAAAGGGAGACAAAATGAGCGGGACAGAGGGAGTAATATATATCTACCTAGAATATGCTACTCATTAGTCATTTTCACACGTATCAATGTACTGTACATGTTTTGTAAACAACAAGTCATATATTATATAGATTTGAGCAGTATTTTATTTTATGTGATCATATTTACAAGATTTTTTACGTAGCATTGATTTGAATGATATTTTTATTTGACAGTGCACGTAACATATGTTGCATTATGAGATAGAAACGTCGACACTATATGGTGGATATTTAATTCAATCAATAATATCATGCACATATTTAATTAATTAAAAGTTGGTTAATTGTTGTCGCATTTGTTCAAATTTTCATGGACTAATCAAGATAATTAGAATCTTCACTTTAAACATAAATTTGTGAGCGTGTAAATGTATTCCGACAAATTAAATAATTAAATCGGCAATAAAATACGTAACAGATTTCATAACTAGAACCGAGCAGAAACAATTCTTTATTATTATTATTATTATTATTATTATTATTATTATTATTATTATTATTATTATTATTATTTTAAATTCTTAACGAAATGAAACTAAAATTCATATTAAATCAATTGTAATTGTTTAGTAGCTCCGCGAACTTTTAACATGCATGCGTTATAGTTTAAATGATGACAACAAAAACAATTACATATCGTATTTGGAAGCTCTTCGATCAGAACGAAATTTTCTAGAGCATATTTCATAAGGAGCTGCTTTTTTAGTTGTCGTAGATTTATCTTTTGTAGAATTTAATTGTAGCAGTTTGACTACTTTAGCAACCGGACAATTTGTAAGCATATTAATTGAGACATGTAAATAATTGAAACCTTTGTAGCAATTGAAACAAAATTGTATGAAGCATCACTGGCCGAGCCATGGGTGGGCTGAAGCCCCCCTCAAATTATTTTTTTACAATGAAAGTTGGACAGTTCTCCCAATGAAATTTTCTACACCTAGCATCAACTTCAGAAATTGGTAACGAAATATACAGGTGTGTGTGTGTTTGTGTGTGTGTGAAGGGGCAGAACCATAGCCAACCCTTGGGGAGCCTTGGCACCCCAAACTTTTTAATTTTTTTTTTTACACATGAAAGAAATCACAATTTCTTGCAACCTTAGTAACATCAATTCGTCATAGTTCTGAGTATGGAAATGTGAATTTAAAGGAAGATGACTTCATTTATTAAGAAAAGTATAAAAGAATTTGAATGTGATGTAAAATTTTGCACACCCATAAAAATATCGAAACATCGTATAATCTCACAACAGTTAGGCTCCCCCGGGAAAACAATTCTGGTTCCGCCCCTGTGTGTGTTTGTTTTTTTTATTGCATTAAAAATTGAATGTCACGTGATTGTTACTCTTAATTGATTGCCGATTAACAAAGGAATTCTCTAGGACTAAGCAAACATAATTAAATCACATGAGGAAGTTCTTATTCTTTGCCAAAATCTTGGAGAAAGTTTAAGGGTGTAGGGAGGAATATGTAGTGAGATTAATTAATCATAATTAATCACTTTTATCATTCGGTTCTGGGCCATGCATAGCAACTTTGAAGCTCGCACCATTTCATAATGAAAAGAGGAATTTGCCTTTCCAAATGGTTTTTTTGGCGGAGTTCTTGTGATTGACAAATTTTGAATGCGACTAAAATCAAAATCTTCTACGTTGAGTATGTGTTTATAAGACTAATTTGTTATAGTTAAAAAGAGGCAAGATAAATAAATCTCGAAGCCCTACAAAATCGTTTGTAAAGTTTAGATCATATTTGATAGTTTAAAAATTCATGACATAAAGTAACTAAATTAGGTACGCCCGCATGAAAAGTAAATTATTTAAGATTATAATTTGATTTAACATTTGGAATTAATTTCTGTGCGTTGAATTTTGCTTATATATCCTCAAAGAAAAGACAAGAACTGTAGTTTTTTTTTTTTTTTTTTTTTTTTGAGATGGATATATACCAAAAACTGTAATTGCATTTAACATAAATGAATTATTTCTCTTTGTTTCTTTTTCTTAAACAAAAGCTGATTAGAAAAGTTAATTGTGATCATCAATCTGTAAAAGTAACGAAACTTAGTAGATCTCAATCGTCTATCCAAGTCTTTCCCCATTCCCAACGTACGTTTCGTTGCTTTGATTATACATATGCTTTCCTTTTCAGAGTAAGATTAAAACTCTCTGCTACTAAGGATTTGTTAAAAGAAGAGATGATTTAATATGAGAGAGAGAGAGAGAGAGAGAGAGAGAGAGAAATTTACTAGAGTATCAACTATCAAGTCCTTAACGTACTGCTCTGCGGCGCTGTCCTATGCGAGTTGGGCTTAACGATCAAATTTACTTCTGTTAGAAGAAAGAACCAATTGAATTTTTGCAATTGGTATAAGTATTTCATTATTCATTATCTTATTATTTAAACAAAAACTTAATCTTATTTGAATTTATTATTGGTTTCTTCAAGAGGATCATCGGTCATAATTTTGAAAGGAGGGCAATAAATATTTGAATCCATTAAAAGCTTTTTCAAATTACTTTTCTATTTAATACTTTTCGCTTTTCAACTTAGCCCTAAAATAACACCTAAAAATAGGATTTTAGATGCACGGCTTTAAATAACTAACGGAGAAAGTGAAACGCGACCTTTTCTCTTGCCAATATTTTGCTTTTGACGGATTTGAATCCCTTGTAGAATAATTAATATTTCTTATACTACCCACCCACTCCCAATCACCGCCTAATTATTTTGAGAAGAAATAGATTATTGCGATTTTGATAAAATAGGGACAAAATGAAATTGTAATGTGCTAGTTAGTTTCTAGTAGAAATCAAATTTAATAGGTATTAGCTTTCATGAGTAAGGAAAAAAGAAAGAAATGTTGTTATATATGGTATTTGTATTGGATCAAGTTATTGGAAAGAAATAGAAGAAATCTTGATTGGGCTTTCTCAAGGGACAATGATAGTGCTTGGGCCTTGGTTGAAAAAGAGATTACAAAATAGGAAATTATATAATCGATAAATGGTAGTGACCCTATGAATTTAGTACTGAAGAAGTGAAGAATCTCGAACATTAGTTGTTAGATGAAACAAAATATTAGTGAATTACTATAATTTTTAGTCGTAAAACAGATCGTAGAGATGAATTCTAATTATGATCAACTGATTTGACATATCACAAAACAATGCTCAAATATAGATAGGATAAGAAAATATTGATGGAAACAAAACACGAAACTAATAAACAAGTAACGATCACCATAATTATTCAATGGACCCATCTAATCTTTTTGGGCAACACTCCTGTTGCGGCGACCCAATTAGGAATTTGATCAGAATTTGTTAACTCTCAGTAAATTCTAATTACGATTATAGATTATTGAAACAAATTAAGGAATGATTTACCCTAAGAATTAAATGTACGAGATCTTCTATCGTATTTTGGTGTTTCATCTTCTATTGCATTAATAAGGGGACGACATGTAACATGACTAGAATTCAAGATTTATAATATATATAAGAAAAATATAATAATCTCTAAATCTTGAACCCTTATGCTAGTGTCCAATCTCAAACATGGGCTTTAGAAACTGAGTTTCAAATAAATTACATTAGTTTTTTTATTTATCAAAACTGATTTCAGGTGATTTGTGTGATCATAAACTATTTTAATCTCAACTGGATGGGGCTGGCACCACCTGGGCCAGGCCCAATTAGCCCTTCTAGAGGTACACTCCAACTCGGCCCAAGATAACTAACTAGCCATACTACAGTTTGGAATTTAAGTATCGAGTTGGGTTTAAAAATGAAGCAAGGAAAATAAATTAGAAAAAAAAAGCACCGAGACGAGAGAGAAACTATAAACTAAAATAAGATATGAAATGCATTACCTCAAAAAAAAAGGAAATTACGTACTAATTTGAATCATTAGAATGAAAATGAAATATAAAATTGAGTTAATAAAGAATATAATATCACAGGTAGGAAAGCGGAAAGTAAAAATTGGTTTTTGATGTCATATCATATTGATATTAGAGCTTTGAGAAGTTGATGTTTGGAGAGTGGTTTGGTGATGAAGGCATCCACCCCAGCCTGCATCATCTTCTCCACCTCCTCTCCATCTCCCTTGTTGTGCGCAGTTAGTGCAACGATCGCCGTGCGAACACCATAACCACTCTCCTCTTCTCTAATCCTCTCCGTTGCTTCTCTTCCATCCATCACCGGCATCTGCATGCCAATAAAAATAATATTTTGACGGAATCAGAAACATTTTTTTTCCCTGTACTATACTACTATATATTAAATGAAAATCTAATATTGTATGTCCAACAAGTTAGACAAATAGATACTCCTACTTACTTGTCACTTGTCAGTACATATATGTTTAAGATGATGGAAAGTATTACTAGCTTGTATGTAAGTGTACCTGACAATCCATCAAGATGCAATCGAAAAGGCCCGCCTCGCCTCGGAGGGTCTCGCAGACAAGGTGGCAAGCCACTGCTCCATTTTCACAGCAATAAGAAGTTGCACCAAGTTGAGAAGCCACAAATGTAGCTATCTTTCTTCCTATGGGATCATCATCCACAACCAGGATCTTCTTCCCCATCAACGGCTTTCTCTCTTCCTCAATCTCACCCTTTCTGCTTCCACAACATCCACTTTGCATATCATCACTCACTGATGATCCCTCTTCTCTTCTCGGAAGAATGCCCCCAAATTCAGGCAAAACACCAATAGTTTGATACAGCCGTGATCCATGAAATGGCTTAGATATCACTAAATCCTGTGGTCCTAACTCATCCTCATCAATATTAGAATCTGCAGCTGCATTCAGCCACACCACCCTACTCCAGCACCCCTCGTTCAGATCCCTCCGGAACTCCGAAACTGCCCTGCTCATGTCGCCAAATACCCCAGAACGCGTGTCCATCACCATCAGAATGAAGAATCCCGACCGGGCATTAGGCTTGTTCGGATGAGAATCGTCCATGCCGTCCAAGCTGCTCAGGGGGACCGACCGTGTGCTTGAGTTCCCCGAAGAAGTATTATAGTTCGACACGTTCGTGTTCACCTTCTGCTTCACTTTACGTAGAGCCGGCCCGAGTTGGTGGTGGTATTTCACAGCCTGCACTTTGATCCCCAGCCTCTGCAAGAAATTCTGCAGCACTTTTCTCCTCTGATCACCCGTAATACACAATATTACGAGCGATCTTTCAGCATGGGACTTCTCGACACGTTTCAAGAGCCCCAAATGCTGGTCCATGTTGGATGACCCTACACTTAATACTACATTGAATCTAAAGCAGGTTCCTCTCTCGCCAACATCTTTGTCCGCGATCCCTATCTCTCCGCCCATCAGACGAACCTGAAACGCAACGAGAGAAAGCAATCAACAACAGACAAACTCAATCCAAAGAAACTAAACAGAACATACCAGTGACTGGACAATGCCGAGGCCTAGACCGGTGCCTTGCTGCCCGAGAGCCGTCTCCTTCACTTGAATATAGTTCTCGAAAACAGATTCTCTCTTCTCCTTGGGGATACCCTTCCCCGTGTCGTTAACCTCAAACGTGTAGTCCATTAAATTCGGATCACCATTCGCGCTCTCTGCTTCGCTCTCTGCTCGATAAATCTTGAACAACAAGCACAACAACCAGCTCCTCCAACTATTCTTGTTGGAGCCAAGGATTTCATCTTTAAGGCTTGGTTTTGTAGCCCAAGCTCCAATACAAACATGCCCTTCCGAGGTAAATTTCATAGCATTGCTAAGTAAATTGCTCAAGATCTGTTTGAGCTTACTCCGATCACCTCTAGCCCAACAAGATCTTGACACGGAGCCATCACACGGGTCCAAGATCACGTCCACGCCTTTCTTCATCCCGACTGGGTGATATAAATCAACCACATCTTCAAGTAGCTGCTCGATGTTGAATTCCTCCTCCTCGAGGAGCATTTTGCCAGCTTCGATCTTGCTCGTGTTGAGAATACAATTCAATATCCCTAAAAGGTCCCCCGTGCAAGCTTCCATCTGCAACAAATTTGCTTCGACTTCTGATTTGTAAGTATCCTTCTTTGTAACTTCACTTCGACACACTTCTATGAGGCCGGTTAGGCCTGCTAGAGAAGCACGAATGTCGTGGCTTGCACTTGCAAAGGCGAGGCTCTTGTTCATGCTCTTTCGCTCCGATTGTTGAGTTGATTCCATCTGGTTTATCAATGCATTACACAAAAACATCTCCCTTCTAGCAGCTTCTACTATCATCGACACGAAGATGCAGATTGCGATCACCACACCTCCAACCATCACCACCAGAAGAATGAATGAAAATCTTATGTTCTTGTGAACTAGGCTCGAATATTCACCTCGTGCCATAGCAAACACATACACCTGATACACACATTTCTCAGTATCAATCAACACAAAACATATGCATAAATACTAAAAAAGCATAAGTTGAAACAATGAATGCTCACAAATTGAAGTCCAGCCATTTCAGTTCTCAAACAGTTGATCACATACTTCTTCTTCTTATTCTTCTTCCTTCCAATGTTTAACACAAGGTCTCCCAACTCGCCATCGTAGGATTGGCAGGTGATGTTTTCTACCGTCTGAAGCTGGACATCATTGCGGTTCAACAGCTGAAACAAAACTCGATCTCCATCCAAGATGATATGCGTATTTTGCAAGGCTTGAATAGCCACACTCCAATCTTTTGCAAACAAATACAAACCTCCATCATAGAAGGCCATTTTGGCAACCAAGAAATCGATCAGTGGCTTCATACGAAAGCCTAAAGAAATGGCTCCGTCTCCATCCAAGCGAACCGTGCTAAGAAGAACAACTTCTTGAGGATTTAGCCACCCGCTCCCAACTGAGGCATATCCATTAGTACTATTCAAGGCTTCTTGAAACCAACTTGCATTCACTAGTGCAGGTGCAGGGAACGTACTCGCCTCGCCATATAACTTTCCCGTATCGCGATTTGCAGGCTGCAAGTACCATGTATAACTATTTGTGTCATTTCTTGGAGCAAACGTCGAGTTTGAGTATAATGCATAAGGTTCATCCCCTTCTCTATAGTATGCGAAGAATAAGCCATTCAAGCCGATGTAAGAAATCTGTGACAGGTATGGTATTGTTGAAGAAGCAATAAATAGTGTAGGAACCACCTGCATCATTCATAGAGAACAAAAACAAATGATTCCGACATCAAAACTAAGGAAAAAGATATTGTAGAGAGAAGTGAGAAGATACAAGACAACCTCTGATTCAACAATTGAGAAGTGAGGATCATTAGTATTATTGAATGACGAACTCAAAAATCTGGCTAAGTTGATGGCTGAAGCATTGTTGGCAGAGAAGAATGCAGCTGCATTATGCATTTCAGATATGGATTCTTGATTGATTTTATGGGCTATCGACTTCACTTCCTTTTCGATTCGTGCAACTTTGTTCAACCAAATTGTGATCAAAAGAGCAGCCAACGACAGCACCACCACTATCTATACAAAAACAGTGTTTGATTATATTCACAAAACAAACATTTGTATGTTAGTCTGTGATGAAGAAGAATTAGTTAAATACGTACCAGAAAAAAGAAAAAACAAACGGGGCGCAGCACTATCCAGGACCTTTGTTTCATCGTCAAAAATTAATTATTTTTTGTCCATATTCTTTTTTCTACTAGAATAGTAGACCATACAAATATACAAATGTGTGTTTTCTGTGTGAAGTTGAGTCGAAAACCCTTTCCTCAGCAGGAAGTGCTAGGTAGGCCCAAGCCTTTCCCCTCCCTCCAGAATCGTTTGGACGAAAACCCTATGCTCACATTATTTCTGTTGTTAAATTATAGCATAAAATAATTCGACGTTAATTTCTAAGTGACATTATATGTTAATGTTATTCAACTTCAACCTATGTTACCTGGACACGGCAATTTTAGAGAGGGATCGGTGTCAACACGAGTCGACAAGAATACTGGTACAAAACACTCGGATACGGCGGCTATCAATTTGGAGAGAACTCTCGTTCTTTGATTTATCTTTTCTTGGAGCCGCATCAGGGTTTAATGGTTTAAATTAATTAATGAGAAAGGCAAGCGTTGAAATCCTAAACACTTATCCTTATGATTTATTATTAAATTAATAATTTAATACTATATAAAGAGAGAGAAACGTGTGTTACTCATCAATTTATTAATAGACTAAGATTTGTAAACTCTTCGTAATCTATTTATTATAAATTTAATATTTTAAACTCTTCATCTTAATCTATTTATTAATATATCTATATTTTTAAACTCTTCATTATCTAAACAACCTAAGATTGAAGCCGTTGCTTTTGTTCCTTAATTTTATAATAATGTTATTTTGATGTTTTTTTGGACTTTTTATCTATAAAATTTGGTTTTTAATATAAATATTATTAGCTATAAATGTGTATATTTTTTTAATCTATTTTGTTTATGATGTATCGCCGAACCCGTGTCTAAAGTTACGACGGTGTCCCCGTATCCAAAATTACAAAAAAAATAGTACCCGACGCTAGGATCCGCACCCGTATCGGATACTCGTACCCGTGTCTGGGTAACATAGACTTCAACACATTTTTATATGAGATTTTCGGAAGTAGAACAGTGGACGGACTCGTTCAAATCCTAAATCCCATTTTTAAGATACGATTTGACGTCAACAAATTATAGTATCTCCTAAATTTTTAAGACAAATATTGATTGGTAATTTAGATGACTATTTTCCAACAACTTTTATAACATGATATTCATTCCGAAATCTCGACCATAATTTGTATATCTTCTTTATATAGGAATATATCTTCTTTATAATAGGAATATAGATTCCTAAACCCACAATCATTCAGATGTTGACGTGGAATTTTTCTATTATTCCTTTGCTTATTATCTAAATTATAGAGAATATTATACAAATTAGGACGAAAGTTTCATTTTGCTGCAGAGATATATATCTCTTTCCTTTTCTCTCAATTGTAACGCCCACATATTCATTCCTACCTTTCCTTATTAATAGATAATTTAACCACCGGTTTCCTTATATATTTAGCCGTTGATGATCCATAAATCAATTTGCATTAAATTAAAAACATCTAATTATTGGAAAAATAATAACGCCTACCATTATTACAATTCTGATACCAAATTATATGCATCCACTTAATTACCAAATTATATACATATATATATATGCATCCACTTAATTACCAAATTATATTATTCATTAATATTTTTCAATCAATTTATTAAATTTAGCCATTACAATTGCAATAATCATGTCAATCAATTAATGAACTTCCTATTTTTATACCCTTTTGTGCTTATAAATTTTGTAATTTCTTGACCAAAAGTTTTGTATATAAGATCACAAAAACTATTTCATATGCAAAATGACTATTATAGATGCATAGTTTCATATCTCTACCGCATATTCAATGGAAGTTCAAAAGCTGAATGGGAGAGATGGAAAATGAAGCAAGGAGAAGATGAAGATGTTGGACAACAATCTATATATATGTAAATATTTATGTATGTCAGTATGTAACTCAAATATATATATATATATATATATATCTAATTGTATGTAATAAAAAAAATTACTTATAAATGTATCTCTCTCTCTCTCTCTTCATTGTTTTTGATAAATATTTTTTTTATTATCTATATATGAGTGTAATATTAGAAATTATAGTTATGTTTTATTATATATATAGATCGTATAATTAATTTACCTTAAATATATTTATATTATAATTTATAGAGAATAACTCTATTTTGTAATATCACAGTACTGGTAGTGTTGATAAACCACATCATTTGATAGTTGATGCAATCAATATTCGTTCATTTTGTATCTACTAGTAGAACGATACGTGCGTTGCACGTATAATCTCTTGTTTAAGATAATTAATTTATTATAAATATATTTATTAATAAAAAAAAGTTGCAATATATATTAATTTTATCTATTAGGTGCAAATAGAAATAATAATAATGGGTCGGGTACCTCCCATCAATCATTTTCCAAATTCAAATTTGTTTAATTTTTTTCTATCAGTACTCATCTCAAATCCGATTAAAAAAATATTTTATTACTCACACCAACCCCAGACCTATTCAATGATTATCGGTAAAAAATTAGCACTATATAAAAAGTAAACAGTAGCAATAAATAATAGAAATAATAGAAGAAATAATTAATACATAAAACTAACATAAGTCTGTTTACAATATAAATTATGTACTAACAAAATTCAACATAAATCAATCTATAACTTCGTCATCTAATCATGCATGACCAACAAACCTTCATATTTTAATCTTACAAGTAAAATTAATTAAAAAGAGGGAATGTCATGACCTTATTCATTTTAATCCCTTTTGTCATTCTAAATTATTGTGTATCAAATGTGTTTAGAAGGTGATGGGTATAATATTGATAACCGTGAAGAGTTTGGGTTGGGTTCATAATTAACTACAAGCATGCACAACCCAAACTCATATATGTATATAATGTAAAAATTATATTTATATAAATATAATTATTTTTAAATTTAAATATAAGTTAATTTATCAAGTTGAATAGGGCGGAGGAGTATATTCTTCTTAATTAATTTGACCACAGTGTGTCCGAATATCATTACTTTTTAATTAATTTGATTAACGACCTTAGTGGTTAAAAGAATAAAAAACGCACATTATGCTAAAAGTTGCCCACATTTGATATAGTTTGTGAAAATAATTATATATTAGAAAATTAATTGTTATGATGAGTGACATACATAACTTGTATTTGAAAGCGAAAGAGGAATATTATTATATAGGAGTATTATTTTTATTTGGATTTTCATGTACAATTAACCAACAAAATAAAAATGCTAAATATTGTGTTCTTTGAAAGATTAAATTAAAGTAATATTCTAAAATATATATTTATTAATATCTAAAATGGTTCTTGTATCTATATAGCTAAATGATTTATATAATACCTATCATAAACCATGGTGGCCAAAAATACATCATAATTTCAGTAAGAAAACTAATTTATATGTAGATGTTAGAAAAAAGAAAATATTTTCATCTATGATGATATATTTATCAAAGACTAATATGCTAGTATTGTTCATATTTGAACTGTTAGGCAGATAAGCTCTCCACTAATCAAAACCGCTAAACTGCTTACAAATCTCCAAGAGCCCATTTTGAATTTGTTAAGTAATGGAGAATTTTGGCCAAGTAAGGAAACTGCAATTTTAGAGATATATACATTTTATTCACAAATCCAATTACATTTTCGCCCGTTCCTTCCTCAAATTATAGCAAAAAACTAAAAGAAATAACCCAACGATTCCTAAAAAACACATACCAGTTCAATGAGAAAAGAAAATGGAGCACATAAGAACGCATCATCATAGACGAAGATTACCACCTTCACTCTGTTATTTTCAATTTTAATACTATTATTTTTATTTTAATACTTGAGAAATTATGATAAGGATTTTCAAATGTTCAAATTATGCAAAATTAAAGCTCAATTGTTGAAGCATATATGATTACATAAGTAATGCTCGATTCCATTTAGTTTTATGGTGTAATATGTGATTATTCTTTAAAGCTATGAAATTAATTTATCAACCACTAATTTATTGACTCTCTTCATAATAATCATGGTTGTAGACTTTTCAGTACTTTATAATCAAATAAAATAATAATTAAAAATTAAAAATTATTACACAAAAATATGTAATTATAGCATGACAAAGTAAAGTTAAGCTATTAAAATGTCTGTGTCTTTTCTGTTTCACTTCTGAGTAATAGAAAATATAGAACTACATTATTAATTAATATATTAAGTTGAGTTATTGTAGGAGTATGACTGTATTATTAATTTATATAAAAAAAGAGTTATAATAGGAGTATGACTATAACTACTAATTTAATATTATAACTAATGTAATATAGTTTTACACTATTACCCTCAAAATAAATATCATAATAAGGATATATTAGGCAAATCAAATTTATATAACTTCAGATTAATTTTCTTCTTTATTTCGTAGGCTTAAATATGTAGGGTTTGTTTTTATATCTCTTAATGTTGTATATATAGGCTTTGTTTTTATACCTCTTAATGTTGTATATATAGGCTTCCGCATGGAGCATGAATTTCGGTCAGTGTTCGTGTTTACGGACTCAATCCTTATGGTTAATGTATAATTTGATTCTACGGGTGGTTTGGATAAGCTGTCGGACGAATGATATGAGGCTATAGTTGTTGCAAACTATTGCACGATGGTCGAATTTGCTCATGTCCGTAGGGAGACCAATTTGGCCGCTCATACTCTTGCTAATTACGCAGTGGAAAATCGAGGCATAACGACTTGGATGTCGTACTTTTTGTCTTGGCTCCAAGATATTGCAAATGTCGGTTTTGCTATTTAATAAGTGAGAGTTGTTTCCCCATCAAAAAAATGTTGTATACATGTCTGTGATAATTGATTTTTTGTTGTGTAATCTTAATTTAATTGTTCAACATAATAAAATTTGTTTAATAAAGTAATTTTTAGTTCATGGTTATATATTAGCAGAAATATTATTCAAAGAAAATCTTACAAAAATATTCGCAGATGCATATTATTCAAAATTTTAGCTTAATTGTATTGATTGAATCACATAATTGAAAATGATAATCGCAAATGATAAGTACATAGGTGATAGGTTAAGTTTATTCAGCTGATGATGAAAGAGATAAGAAAATGGCAAGAATAAGAAGAAATCGGATAAAACTACTTTCTTCTGTTGGATGGAGTTCCACCCCAAATGGACTGCCAGAAAACTGGCCAATTCTTCTTAGCTTCAGTCCAGCCCAACAGCGAGCCTTCTCTCAACGGATCCCAACTGGCCGACACAATTCCATAACTCACCCCCAAAAGCGCAGTCCCGAAGAATACAAACGACACGATGAAGGGCACCCATGTGGGAACATCGATTTTCAATCCCACCTTTAGATAATAGAAGAATGGGAAGAATAAGAGCCCCATGAATAGTGGGATTCCTACTGAGAGTCCCATTCTGCTCATCATCCTATTCGTCACTATCTCCGGAATCACGTCTTCTCCTCTCTCATCTTCATCTTCATCTTCATCATCTTCGTCTTCGTCTTCGCTTTCATAATTTTTCTTTGGTTTCTTGGATTTTTTGGATTTCTTTGGGCCGGGTCCGAAGCCTTTGGGCGAATTTAGAGTGGCTGAGATTGGATTGAGGTGGGATTGGATTTTGGGGAGTGTAGGTGACAGAATTGGATACGGGGATTTGTTTCTGGTTGAGGTTAATGAAGGTGGCAATGCTCCAGCATAAGCATGAAGTCCCATCATTTGATCCCAACTCTTTTTCCTTTGAGCTACATGTATTCTGCTTTTTGTAACGGTTGGTTGGGAGGGAGTCCTCATCATGTAAGTGAAAACAAGCTTATCTTGTTGTGTATTTACTATATTACCCCTGAAGCATTTTGCAGTTTGTTAGGTTAAACCCGGTTCCCCCCTGTGGGAAATTCTGCCCTATGCCATAGCCACCACGACCCATAACTATAATATTTCCGAATTTCTAAGGTAGTAAAACTTCATGCCCCTCATCTCTGCTGAAGTGATGAAACATTGGAACTGAAAAACTAGATGCACTAACTTCAGACTTTCTGCATGAGATCCTAGAATGATAATTTTCCAAACAGCTCAAAAGTGTTCTTATATGAGGGAAGAAGGCAGCTAACATGTCATGTCAAATATGACTTTAAACTGAATAATAACTATCTAATTCTCACATACACCAAGTGGGGTTCATTTGCCAATTACCATCACAACAGAATAGTTTTAACTGGCTCAGCATTAAAAAGATGATGACTAAGTTGTTGTAAATGACCTGCAGATGGTTTCTCTTCACAAATACCAGCAATCTATGCATTTGAATCCTGTGGAAAGAGAATAAATAAGCACAGATTTAATGCACATAATTGCTACTATTGATCTAATTAAATCAGAAGCTCTGTTCACATATTGTGATACAAGATCAATTGCCACGAAGAAACTGATGAAGCCATAGATAGTTTAGTTAAGTGCAGCTGAAGCATAAGAAAGCTTTAAGATCTCTTACCTAGGAACATCAAGCTGCAGCTTATGAGATCCCAAAACGGCTCTTGAGTGAAGAAATGCCTTGCTCAGAACTTTTTGCTAGCTCAGGAATAGATGTTTTGCAAACTGAAACACCTCAAACACACATACAAAAATAGAGCAAGAAATAAAGTTAATACTTCTTCATGTTTGCGTTATATTGTGTATCATGTCTTGCATACAGTTCATTTTGTTCATTTACCTAAGATAAATACAAACCAAAAAGATATGCAGATTGCAAGAAAGTGTCCTTGCATACAAGAGCAAATGTATCAGTGTTATACTAGATCTGGAAAATAGTGCCTGCCTAGATTGTTAAGTTTCTTACATGATGATACATCAAAATTAGTGTGTGGTATATGCTACTGCGCTATAACTTGAAAATGGGAAAATACAGATCTGGGTTGTACTCAAGTTGCTAGATGATGATTCAACATGACTTCTTGTGGAAGAGAGTATAATACAAACTTACGGCGTGATGCAGTGGCCTGAGCTTCTGCTATAAACTCAGCATATGAAGCCTGCAACAAATTTTATCAGTTAGACAGATTGATGTCAAATTGTCAAGACATAATAGAAATGCATCAATAGTAGCAGTTAGTAGAGTAGAGTCAGAGTTGTATAAGAAACATATTTCTGCTCCAGTTATAAAAAGGGCCCCCACCTTCATAGCTTCTCGACCTTCATCGATTCGATCATGCATCTTCTTATAATCTTTCTCTGCTGCATCCATGACTCGCTGACATTCTTGAGTCTGAATCTATTCAAACAAAAATTGTGCAGTCATGCATTCACATGTCAGAGAATCTAATACATAAAGCACAAGATGTTACAGATTGTACAACAGAGCTCTTGGCACATGGCAGAGCATAAGAGTGCATTATACTAATAAAAGAGAAGAAGTCATTTAAGCTCACAAATGCTCTCATAACCACAAACAACATAACTCCGCATAAACTGATAATGCATATGGATAATAATGTAATTACTAATACAACCTCAACACAGATTAATCCATAAGATCATTCATTTATTTAACCCAAGCAATTGGATAATAATGTGGTTAAGTCAATGTATTAAATTTCTTGCAATCCAGGTCATGATGCAGTACATGCATTTGAGAAATTGCTTAACCGCAACTTGAGAATCTGCTCACCAGCATTATCAATACAGAGTATGTCCAGATTTGCATAAGTCATAGGGAAACAGCAAATATATCCATGCTATACACAAAGCAAACTGAGGCATGGTACCAGTCTCAGATTTCTCAGCTCTTTAGAATACAAAGCTAAAACAATACTAGTGGCCATGTCTCTCTCCAAGAGTCTAAAATTCTATATACAGTCAGCAACAAAGATGATGGAGCAAAAACATTTTCTTCACGACATCAAACTAATTGCACTAATAAAATTCTCACAAAAGAATCAGGCTCCAGGCTAGGTCTAGGATGTAGGATGTATTATGCTTCAATATGCTCTCCAATATTTTCACAGGCAAAGAACAAGTACTCATGCGTAATATTAAAACCATAAACTAGGATATATTGGATCACAACTTGTATTAATCTTCTCTGCGACAGCAAGCGCACGTAGTAATTTGAAACTGCCAGCAGCAGAGAGATTAAAATACGTCCGGAAAATCGGAGAAAAGACTTAACAAGTAATGGTTTCAATGGAACTGACTACATGATGTGTTATGCGGAGAAAGAATCAGAAATCGAGACTTAACCATACAGAGAAATTTAAAAGAAGATATGACGAGAACTAGTAACAGGTAACTAGTTATACAAAAAACACGAATATTTTGTACAGTAATTAGGAGCATTTATGCGACAGTTTGATATACATCCATAATAAAAGAGGAACGCACAGAACACCAATCATTTTTCCAGAAATAAGGATTCATAAATAAGGAATGAAACAAAAACCTCATAGCATTTAGTCAATAATAATCGTATCAGATACGAAATCAGAACCAACGATGCATGGAGCGGCCTGATGTGCTAAAGCAAAAAGTATGAAATCAATGAATTCACGATCTACACAATAATTAATTTAACAAGCGATAGAACGAAAACCTTGTAGCGTTTGTGCAGGCGAGTTTTAGACGACTCAAAATCCTTCAAAATTTCAGAATGTGATCTCTCCAGATGTTGCTTGACGGAATCCAAATTAGAAGACGCCAGCTCCTTCAGATCGGCGATTGTGTTCACATTTTTGAGCGAACGCTGCGGCGATGGAGAGAATCCAAGAGGCTGAATTCGCTTGGAACCTGATGCACCAGCGACGCCGATTTTGTTGCTCTTCTTCTTCTTCTTCTTCTTCAAGGACGAGGCGAAACTGGCGAATGCATTGAGATCGAAGTCGAACTTTACTGCTGGAGACTCCGACGGCGGTGGTGGAGGAGCTGATTCTAGGAGCGCGGCGGCTGACGATTTCCTCGTGGATCTCTTCCTCATCACTTGTTGTCTTCAAATTTGCCGTGTTTTGTATGATTGGTTTGGGGAAGTTTTTGAGCGTGGGAAATTTATAGTAGAGCGGGATTTTTAAAGTTTGAAAATGTTACTGAAAGGGAAGGAAGACTAACGTCACAAGCCTTAACACGATGCATAACCCACACACAATAGATTTTTAAAAAAAAAGAAAATGTTCATGATCCAATTTAACATTTTATAGTGTACCATTAGCTTTTTATTTTTTGAGATAAACATTAACAGTTATTATTTAAATTACTTTAACAATTTTTTTTTGTTTTTAATTATTCCCACTATCTTTAATTTTTTTTTATTTTTTTTTTATATCGTGGGAACCTGCAGCCGCTACCTTCGGTGCGCACTGGGTAAACCCCCGTCCCTTGTGCAGTAGCCTGCAAACCACACAGGCCAGGTAAACCACACTTTCCAAGTACAGATGTGGCAGACTCGACCTATAGAGGCGCTTCATGAGGTTCGAACATAAGACCGCTCAGTCTCAAGCGCTCTTTTTTTACCATTAGGCCATCCCCAAGGGGACAAAATGAAAGATGAGATATATTTTGGCCGCATGTACTTTCATTTTCATCAAAAGTTATCTGTTAGCTCTAAAAATCACTTGCGTCGAATTGCAAAAAAAAAAAAAAAAAAGAAATGCCTAAATTTTCAAATACTATCATTAAAATATTCCAATTTATTTCCACTCCAACCCACAATTTTTTCGTTCATGAATGCGCCATAGTGTTCCACTTAGGAAGAAAAAACCCAAAAATATCCACTACTCTTTGCCCTCCAATAGATGTTCAAAATCCAAACATTTTCACATTACTCTATAGATAAAAAAATTTAATTAAATAAAAACTATAATTGTTATGGACATTAAACTATATGTACATAGCACAGCATCAAATCCACCTCTTACATCAATATAAATATTAAGCATCAACTATTATTTACCAAAAATATATTCTAGCCTGTCAAAAAAAAAACATCGTCAGGTCAAAATTTATTCAAAATTGTGTATAAACTACAGAATGTTACATTAATAAATCATCAAACTCTTCCAACATGTTTTATATCAGAATCTGTCTCAAATTTTATTATAAAACCGACAGATCAGTAACTAAATTACCACCAAGCAAAAAGATCTCTTAATCTTTTAATCTGATCATTACATACAATATATAATAATCTGATGGGACTTTAGAAATAAAATAATAGACAATAAGTTGAAATATAACACTACAAAATCTTTCAACTCGTGACACTTCAACAAGACGAGATTGATCACATCACGAATCTCCAAGGATTTAAGTGCCCAAGCTTGAGATAGATCTAAATTCTTCAAGTGCGAATGACCAACAATCGAGACCTTTCCCAACTCGAAACTAGGAGACATAATAGATAAACTTTCAAGAACACAACAATTAGAGACCAAAACCTCAAAATCTTGATCAGTCACATTGATCATCGATAAAGCCAATTCTTTAACGCATTTGAGACCGTGTAATAAAATGGCATCCGAAGGTCGAAAATTTTGACCCCTGTAACTCATCTTAATGTGAATTACTTCGGCTTTCTTAGTCAACACAAAGTCAACCCACTTCTCAAAGTTGACTCGCTTTACCACGGATAAGACATCCACCTTGAACTCTTTTATTCGACTGCCTCCATGTATATCCAAGACATGATTGACCATGTTTTCATAATTCGGTATACTTTTCATGAGACCACGGCCACGGGGACGGGGAGAATGACTGAACGACGGGAAGACCAAACGAGTGGAGTAAGTACAAAGATATCGCCAACGAGTCGAAAGTATACTAGTTACAGTAGCTTCTTGGAGTGTGAGCCGTGAGATTATCGATGCAAGAATATCATCCGGCAATTTGCTGATCTCATCTTCATGCTAAATATATATAAAATTCTAATCACATTTCATTCACAAATAAAATAAACTTTATCGAAGAAACATCAACAATTGAGTAAAATTAAATAAAATCACCTTGAGCAAATTGCTACTTCGTGTCTTCATAGCTTGTGTATTAATCCTAAATCAGTAACAAAGAGCAAACAGATTAATTAAAAAAAAAAGATTATGCAAAGGATTAACATAATAGACTAAGCAAATATTACCGCAATTTAACGGAGTATGCTGAATCTAATTAAGCAATTGAGAAGAACAAGTATTTCATACGGCAAATTGGTGAAGAAGTATTTCGTACGGCAAATTATAGTATTAAGCAATTCTCTTTTAGGGCTTTATAGCCCCAAAACTTAATAGCAACTCGACGTGATTTTTTTTTTTAGGGTAACTAACTCGTTGTGATTTGACTATCAATAAATCAATATCCCGTTAACTACGGAATAGCAAATATTTTGAAAATGAAAAACAAAATCTTCAACATATTTACTTAGTCATTTATATCTTTCATTTCTATATTTTGGCCGCATGTACTTTCATTTCTTACTATTGCCCGATTTCTTTTAATTGACTGGGAAAATTATAAGAAAAAAAAAGTAACGACCAAACTCAATGATTACCAATCTAAATATACAGAATTATTAATTTAGTACAAGTTATTTATTTTTTCACAATAATACATATATTTTTGGAAAATAATAATATGTATTTTAATATTTCACTAATTTCATTAGTTATAAGAAATAATGGATTTGGTAAAATCAATATACTTTTCTAGAATATAAAATAATTTAATCATAGAAAACTATTTAAATAATAAATTAGCAAAATTCCTTTAAGATCGATTAAGCTTGCGAGTTTTAAAATAAATTTAATAAATAAAGCTTGAGTTAGACACTATAATAAATGAGCTAAAATGGAGCTTGACAATACTCGAGTCTCGACTAGACTATTTGTGACCTTCTATGTTAGTTTTGAAAGTCAAATAAGAAGGTGTTTATAGTTCAAACTTTTGTTCTTAATTAAATAATGGTTATCATCCTGATGAAAGAGGGGAAGAATTTATGTACCACATAATTATAATTCATGACGACAATCTTAAGGAATAATCAATTATTTTTGCGTACTGCAACAATTAAACTTTGGATTGATGTATTATTTCTCCACTATATCTAATATTAATATATACGACCTATAGTTCTTTTCTTAGTAATCCACAATGAACGATAATGAGATCGGAGTTAAATTTATTAAAAAATCGAAATCCCCCAACACTAAAATCTAAATAAGGCTTTGGATCAAGCAAACAGTTTTGATTGGCTTCATTGTCTTTTGGGTGCAGTAAAACGAGTAAATTGAAATTTTTTACAACCTGAGAAGTCATTTATCATAACTTAAGTAAAACCGATGCATTTATTATTTGCGAACTTACTAAATCTAATGAACAAATACTATTAAAAAATAAAAAATATTATGATAGATCATTGAAATATGCTTCAATTTAATTTTAAAAAGTAAAATAACACTTTCTCCATCCACTAAAATTGTAACAAATTATCTATCTATCTATTATTATTATATAAACGAAAACGACTCTATGTAAAAAAAAGTCCTATATGGCACCCCTTATAATCCTCCATTCTTATTTTTCTAGATTCTCAAATTTTCTGAATATAAAATCAATATTTATCATATTTATTATATTCTATATTATATATGACATGGAAATAAAATCTTAACAAGATCAAATCTTTAAAATAAATATTAATTATAAAATTAATATTTATCATATTTATATTCTATATTATATATGACATGGAAACAAAATCTTAACAAGAGCAAATCTTTAAAATAAATATCTATCATATTTAATCTATTCTCTATATAGTTATACTTTTTATATTCATGCATATTTTAATCAAATATAAATAGTAATCGTTAAAATATATAAGCTTAGTTAAGATGTTTGTTTTATGGTTGATTGATATATATTTTTTATATTCATGCATATTTTAATCAAAGATAAATAGTAATCGATAAAATATATAAGATTAGTTAATTTAACAATTAATTTAATTTAATTTGGCCAATCTTTTAGTTGGTCGAGTAAATAATTTTTTTTAGGGAACCAATTTATTAGATGGCCGAATAAATGCTTTTTCAATAACTTGGCTAATTTATTGGTTGCTTGAATTAAACTTTGAAATAGTTTAATATTTTTTATTTAATTTGATAAAAACAAAATTCTAAACGGTTTTAATAAATTACGCACTTATAAATCAAAATCAAAGTGAGCAGGCCGATTCCAACCCTTAACGTTGTTGTAGATGAGCCAATTCTCAACTGACGACTTTTTTTTTTTTTTTTTTTTGTTAAATTTTGGGTTTATAAATTCTAAACGGTTTTCATAAATTACGTACTTATAAATCAAAAGCGTGGTCAGCAGGCCGATTCTAATCTGGAAACGTGGTTGTAGACGGACCAATTCCTAACCGACGGGTACCTCAACTTGAAAAAAAATTCATGTATGCATCTTTTTATGTAATTTTTATAATCTAGAATCGTTGGGTTTCTAATTTTGCATAATCTATAATTGCAATTAACAAATATTACTATACGGTTAAGGACGAGAACGAATAATATAGTCAATTTTTTTTTAAATAAATTTTGTGTTTACATAAATTCTAAATGAGTTTCATCAATTACACACTTATAAAGTAAAGACCGGAATCGTGGTGGTAAACGGGCCAATTCCCAACTGACGGGTATTGCTATACGAATTTTTTAAGAAAGAAACACAGATGACTGATTTTTTAATCGAGTTTGATACAAGTATGAGTATATAATTTTCAAACAAGTTTAAATAATCCTAAATATATTGTCTCAAATTATTTGATTAATCGTCTCCGTTGGAAAATATTAAATGTGTAGGAAAAATTAGCAGTAAATTTACCAACAGTTTACAATTATGTTTTTATCAAATTAAATAAAAAAAATTTAAAACTATTTGAAAGTTTAATTCAAGCAACCAATAAATTAACCAAATTATTTTAGAACCATTTATTCGGCCATCTAATAAATTGGTTCCTAAAAAATTTATTATTTACTCAACAAACTAAAAAATTGGCCAAATTAGAATTTATTATCGGGTTTGATACAAATATGTGTATATAAATTTTTAACAAGTTTGAATAATTCTAAATATACCGTCTCAAATTATTTGATTAATCGTCTCCGTTGGAAAACATTGAATGTATAGGAAAATTAGCAGTAAATTTACTAACAATTTGTCCACTGGCCAATTTCGACTCAGAATTATGCGCATTGAGGGACCGATTCAGTACTAGCGGGACAACTTTTTTTTTTATAATTTAGGGAGACTAATAGATATCTGTTATAAAATAGAATCACTTCAATTATCATACAAAATCAACACAAGACAATCTCTTTGAAAAGTAAATATTTTTGTCTCACAACAGTTTTGACAAGAAAGATGGCTCTGAAAATTATCTATATAAATAATAGGTGTGAATTAAATTTGAATTTTTAATGAATATTACTGAAATAAATAAAAAATAATTAACAAACAATACATTTCTTATATTATCACATATTAAATTTTATTAATTTTATCAAATAATAATTTCCCGACTAGTATTTAATAGAAAGTGTGTTGAGAGGAGAAATGGACTCATCATTTTGAATTGTTGTGAGATATATACTAATAGTACTTTTCCACTCTTCCGTCAAGAAAAGTACTCTCACGTTCATAAAATGTGTCACTTTCTCCGAACTATATTTATCATGAACATAGAAAGTAAGCAAGGGGATATTGAAAATAATTTTGTTCTTGATTAAATAAAATTTAGTTTCATTGGTAATGAGTAGTCGAACTCCAATCACTCGAAGTTGGGCCCCCACTCACTCGGCCCACTTGCCATATCCGAGACAATTTTAGCCTCAAAGTTAAAGTGAGCAGCGTCACACACACTGTCACTGTATCATTTAATTCAGTGTTATGTAAACCATTTTCTGCCGTTGCTCTTCAACACAAGATTCAATCTTCCTCTCTTAGCTCAATCGTGCGAATACAATAGTCCAGGTTTTTCTCAATATTATTTTCAGGATGCCATTTTTGCACGTTAATTTTTCTTATTTATACTAGTTTGCTCTCTAAATGCAATTTTACCTATTCGTTTACACAAGGTGTTTGATGTTTTTCTTTTCTACATTCTGCGTGATATTTATTTGCTGTATATGTAATGTGATTTTAATTTACAAGAATATCACTTTTTAACAACGAAATGGTGGTATGAATTCAATTATATGCAGTCAGTATCTTGCTTTCTGGTTGTTTGTTTGGAAACTTTCTTATTTGATTGTTGTCATTTTATACATGTTTGCATATGATGAAATTGATAAGTAGAAAAACATTATAGATTCTGCTGTATTTGGGTGGATGTTGTAGCTCTAGTAGTAACCTGAGAATCTAACACCTACTTGTTACAAACTATTTCTCAATCGATCAAATATGTTTGGATTTCTAGGTAAAAATGATTATAAAGGGTCTATTTAGGAGATATGAGAGGTGGAATCCAGTTCATCCAACAATCGGAGCCTTTTGGGGCGTTGGAGTGGGCATCGGTTGTGGTATAGGATGGGGTCCTGGCTTTGGCCATGAGGTAGTTGGCTATGTTGGAGCTGGATGTGGTGCTGGATTACATGTTGGGTTCACTTTTCTTGGTGCTGGCATCGGTTTTCCTGCTAATTACCTATTAACGGCCCCTTATGGTGGTACGTTTTTCATGCTGAAATTGTTTCATATTAGTCAGTTGGCTAATTTCTATGTAGAATACTTGAACATAAGCTGATTTGAGATATATATTAAATGCCTTTTGAAGACGACTTGAATTTGGAGAATCAAAGAGCTAACCATTATTGTAAGGTTCTGCAAGTACATGGAGAGAGAGAGAGAGAAAGAGAGAGAGAGAGAGGTTAAAGTATGATGATTGTATAAGATGATGGAACTTAATTTATATTGATCACTTTAGGCTTAGTTACTTACTTCGTTAATGTTTATTTCAGCATTTTTGGGGGCAAATACATGTAGTATACATTACATTTTACACACACACATAGAGAGAGAGAGAGAGAGAGAGAGAGAGAGAGAGAGAGAGAGAGAGAGAGAAAACTTGAAAGTATTATGATTGTACAAGATGATGGAACTTAATTTTGTACTGAACACTTCAGGCTTATTTACTTACTTCTTTAATGTTTATTTCAGCATTTTTGGGTGCAAAAAGAAGTTTCTTAGATGGAAGTGTAACTAGAAACAGAAGTGTAGTGGAAGATGGCTGGGGTGCCAATAGATCAGACATCTCTGGCACAGAACAAAGTCGAGGTGCATTATTTTCAGGCTTCAACATAAGAGATTTGCCTGATGTGAAAAGCATGTTTGTTTCCCATACTAAACATATGACTGATTGTTTGCATAGAGTGAGTGGAGGCTTATTCCCTCTGGATAGAGGTATGTAAACACGACTTTTCTATTCAGAAGCTTTGTTATTATATTAATCTCTTGGTATAATGCATTAATTGGTACTTTCAGCCATCACCATGTTCGTTTTTGTGTTGTTGTTCTAATATTCTGATGCTTCTTCTTGGTGCTTTTCCTATTTTGACTCTATCTTTGCTGTATCTGGAGCCCTATACAACTCTGTCATTGCCAGTTTTGGCACTTCTGCAAAAGCCTAAGAAAAGAGTGTCATCAATATACTCGAGGCTCAATTTTTCTTTTTGTAGCTTTAGATAGAATTAAGCAGCAAGAGTGCTGGTTGGAACTTGCAAAACAACATAATCTGCTGTGGTAGCTAAGTAGATAAAGCTTATTCATGACCTTTGAGTGTCCCAACTAATTTTTTCTATAAACTCTTTGACTGTTTAGAAACTTATGAATCAACATGATACATGTAAATTACTGGAGGAATAATAAACTAGTGAATTCTGGTGAATGTATCAAACTTCATGTGATCATAACGCCCATATTCGGTCATATAAAGTTATACACTAGTAGCTCGATGTGGTATTATGGTATCTCCATCTCTGCTAAAGTAGCTCAGATGCCCCTTTCGTGGAAATAATATAAACCAAAAAGATGTCAGTTTCTTTGTATCATTCTTCTTACCTTGCCAATATATATTGTGAAATTCACTTATCAAGGAACGGGGGATTCTGTTGCAGGTCCAAAGAGGCGGATAGAGAACCCATAAAGGGAAGTACTCCTTCTGGTATGCTTATTACCCATCTCCATGTGTAGAATCTATTTGCATATATCAATCTTAGAATCTTTCCTCCATTTTTTGCTGTAACAATGAGAATTATGCATCCATATGTCCGAGTTCAGATTGAAGCATTCTGATTGTTGTAGTTACAGTTAGGGCTGATGTTTGAGCCACATCATAAGCATCATTGTATATATACCATATACTATTATATATAGAGGTGGATTTCGGTGAGATTGGAATACCGTGCAATTTGATCAGTTTAGAAGGATAAAATTGTGAATTTTTGTAGTGTTAGTGTATGATTTGATAGATTTTCTGTATGAACTAGGTGAGATTATATGCTGATTTGACTTGGAATCATTAGACTAATTTTATACACAAAAGAACTGGTGTGAGACAGTTTCATGTTGACACAAGTCAAAATTGAATCTTTGACACCATTGCGAATGAACTAAACAACATTGAAAAGAAAAACAGAAAATTCTATCCATTGTACGGTTGAGTGTGGTACATTTATTGGTTGCAATGTAAATGAAAGTTTAAGAATTTGCAAAAATTTGATTAGGAGTTTTGCTCCTGCATACAATCATGTTCACAGTAGCAAAAGACCTCAGTAGCCCCAGGAAATTGCTCACAATATGGAAAACAAGAATTAATTACTAAATCTTTTTCTTGTTTTTTTTTTTAAGATAATTATTTGGAACTGTTAAGTTGAACACTTACAATTAAAAGGTGCATTTGCAGCTTCTTCAACCAATGAGGGCAATGGAGGATTAGCGAGTCCAACATTTACAGAACTTAGACTTTTGAGTATAAATATTAGTTTTATTAATATAATGTCGTTTGACCCCAAAAATAAATACTACCTTCATACATGATGAGTAGGAAGGAATAGGATCATGGGAATGTGACGACTCGACGTGGAGTTACATGACACGTGGACAAAGAAGTACGACAAATTAATTTCGATCTCAAGCATCAAAACTATGTCGTTTAGAATAGTATCCGGTACAAGTATTGTATCATTGTATGCAAAAACATGAGATAAATACAACATGTAACTACAAATGTAGATCTGCTATGTTCCCTTGGGGATGAACTAGTAGTAGAACGGACTGCTTTGGACTGAGAGGTCTCAGGTTCAATCCCCACTAACGCCTCTAAAGGTCGAGTATGTCACACTTATATTTGAAAAATGTGATTTATCTACCTTGTGTGGGTTCCCGAATTAAAAAAAAAAATGTACACCTTCTAGGCTGCTAAACGAATATATCTACGTGGATTTATGTGTGACGACTCATCCGCTTATATATGACTAGTTTTTAAGAGCTCCTTGCTTAGAAACCCAACATAGAATATATGTATAACGAAAAAAATCTAATGACCAAACATAATAAATGATTAAAAAATTTATAAGGTTGGTAAAACTTACCTAAAAGAAATGCAAAAAACATGAGAATTATATATGAGAGCAGAAATATTCATCATTGTGGTCATCCTTTCTTCCAAAGATCCCTTAACTTTATATAACATGCAACGAGGAGAGACGAGGAAACTTCAATTAATTGCTTCAGCCTCAACCGAATTTATATAAGAAAATGAAACACACATAAATTAGTATACAATTATAATATATTTGGATTAATATATTTCTCAATAGATGGTAATATTATATGCGGAAAATCAAAATAAGGTAAGTTTGAATGGTATTTCAAAGTAAGTTAATTTTTTATTCTTTTTTGGAGCTTTTTCGAAGTAAGTTTAAGAAATCTGATATATTTGGCGAAAAATGGTACTAGTAATTTTTAATGATGATTGGCAAAACCAGGCTACATATGTATGGAATCTAAATCAAGTTAAGTTTAAACACATTCTATTGTTGTGGATGTTCTTATTGAATATATTTTGTAAATTATAAATATAATTTTTAAATTTGAATGGCTGTACAATACAATTATGGTTATTAGATATCTTGTTACAATTCTAACTATTTTTTACGATGTTAGGAAAATTCTTGCAGTAGTACACTTGGTTCTCATATAATAATATTTTCAAAACTCAAACCAAATATTGGTACTACCTCCGGTACCATAAAAACTTCCCATCTTGCCTTTGAAGGAACCCAATTTAAACAAATTATCCAAGAACGCAAGTAATAATCCGTTTACCAATTTATTCCTACTACGAACATGGTAGCTTTATCTCTAATTAGCCTTATTTCAACAATTACGGATTGGGTGAACTAATTAACTGTAATCCAATTTAAATTTAAGTTAATCAGACTTAAACAAAATCGGAATTGACTCTAAACATAAGGAATAAATTGAAATCCTAGAAATTAATTATATGAACAATCAAATCTTAGAGATTATTAGACTAAGTGCTTCAATATTCTCGCCGAATTAAGGAATTTAACTACTGATAATAAAATTAAACGCAATCAAATAAATTAACACAAACATAATATTAAAATAAGGAATTGAAATTGACGAAGAAATAGTTACCGAAATAAAGTAAATTGTACGTGTTCTCCTCCGCTTCAAAACTTCTCGCCCAAGCACAAAAGTAAGTAAATAAGGTCTATACGTTCAATAATTAAAAATCTTCCTAATATATATATAAGTCTAATCCTAATCCTAGGCGGCTCGAGAAGAGAATAAAATAAAACTAAAGGAACTCAATCCCTTTTACAAAAATCAGCCGCCAAAGATATAAAACACATATGGGCTAGGTTCAATTAAAACAAATTCTTATGGGCTAAACACTTTTACTTAAGCCTAATAATAATAATAAAATACTAATCATAATTAATATCAAAAAATAATAATTCCAACCCATATTTCCTTGCATCTTTAATTCCACAACAAAACCGAACAAAATGTCATCTTTTCTCGACTTCTCGCATCCACATCTCTACACTCTCGAACTCTCCAGTTCCTGCACAAAATAATACCTAGACATGCATTATATCCACATAAAACAATAGAAAAACTCAAGTTCTGAACAGCCGAAAATACACTTATCAATTATGAAACAGTTGAACCGACACGATTATCCTTATGTTTTACTTCAAACAGACAGCGAAACCTTGGCTCATCTGCTCGATTGCTGCTATCATGGTATTATTCCTGAGCAGAGTTTTCGCAATGCCGGCAAGGAGATGATTATTATGATCTGCAATGAGTTGAAGAGCCTCAATGTTAAACCAGAGTTCACACACGCAGTCCGAGGTACGGACGAACTGGCTGATTGCATTGCTTCTCTTGTAAAGCACCTAGGCTTTACTTTTTCCCGTACCTACAAGGAATTAGGAGTGAAGGCGGCTGAGAAGATATACACGAACCACGAGCTACCCATCGTGTTGGGCAATTTCTTCTTAGGCGTGGCATTGGTCCGTGCAGAGAGATTATGGTAGTAGCATTCTGATCTCTTTCACTACTGATGCTTTACTCATGCTCTCTTTAATTTACTGATGCTCTATATACATGAATTTAAAATGTATCTTCAATGATAAACCTACCGGTTCCACAAAATTGACGAACAAACGTTCTGGAGAAATTCGTCCACTGGTCAAAAAACGCAAGATTATTTCATGCCATATTATTTTCCTCAAATCCCTCTTGGATTCTAGCCGAGAATTCATCCCATTCCAGTTGAAGATTCAAACAAACTTAAGGTTTAAGGCCAAGAAATGCCCACAATCCTGGATCAGATATTCCTGCTCACTGTCAAATGTGGTGTGGTGTGAGATGTGTTGAAATACGCTATGGTTGACACCGCGCCAAGAATTACTACCGAGCTATTATTGTTGACTGCAAAATCGACACTGAGAATAAAAGGCCACATGCAATCGTCAATTCTAATAGCGTTTATTAATATCATGAAAGATAAACCTACCGGTTTCAAGAAATTGACAAAGAAACATTCTAGGTAAATTCATCCACTGGTCAAAAAACGCTCGATTATTTAATGCCATATTATTTTCCTGAAATCCCTCTTGGATTCTAGCTGAAAATTCATCTCACTCTAGTTGAAGATTCAAACAAACATTCACAAGGTTTTAGGCCAAGAAACGCCCACAATCTCGGATCAGATATTCCTCCTCACCTATCAAATGTGGTGTGGTGTGAGATGTGTTGAGATACGTTGTGGTTGCCACCGCGCCAAGAATTACTACCCAGCTATTGTCGCTGCTCGCAAAGTCAGAACTGAGAATAAAAGGCCACATGCAATCGCCAATTCTAATAGTGTTTACTAATATCTTCGACGATAAACCTACCGATTCCAAGAAATTGACGAAGAAACGTTCTGGGTAAATTCATTCGCTAGTAAAAAACGCACGATTATTTCATGCCATATTATTTCTAGTTGAGAATTCATCCCATTCCAGTTAAAGATTCAAACAAACTTAAGGTTTAAGGTCAAGAAACATCCACAATCCCGGATCAGATATTTCATGGAGTGATTTTTTTTTTAATTTTATGAGCTTGGATTTGACGAAAGATATGTGTGCTTTTAGCTTTGGTTTAGGAAATCTGGTGGTCCCGGTAAAGGTGATGAGGGATGATGGAGCGAAGATTGAATTCAAAGAAAGAGCAAAGGTTTCCATTTTGGAACTTGTTGCAAGAAGAGATTGGACATGGATATTATTTGTATGCCGATTGCAGTTTAATTAATTCAAATTTTCTTATCAAGTTCCTTATTCATGTTTGGTTTATTTATACTTATTATAAAAGAGCCTTGTTTATAAAATTTGGTTTATCTATTATGTTCCTATTATATAACTAAATTTAAGGGCAATAATAATAATAATAATAATAGGATTGTGATTAAAGTGTTATTATTTATTATTATTATTATTATTATTATTATTATTATTATTATTATTATTATCATCATCATCATCATCATCATCGTTATTAATATTAGAATTTGAATTATTAAATTATTATCATTATCATTATTCTTTTTTATCTAATAAGATTTGAATTTTAAAGTGATGTTATATTATATATGAATACACCTGGATTCAGCTGGAGAAACATTTATGTGAATTTACGTGGGAGACTTGATCCGACTTCTGAAAAATCTTATTTAAGAATTAAAAATTTAATTACATGAAAGAATTGAAATGCAACTTTTAGAATAAGAATACACATTTTCAAGCTTTAAATAAATAAGTGAATGGACTATTAACTAACTGTAGTCTGTAGTTGATCAGCTTTTGTTATTTTACGTGCTAAATAAGTTTAAGGGAATAAACTTCAATAAGAATTATGGGAATTAATCTATTGATATAGAATTTCACATCAATTATTATTATTATTATTATTATTATTATTATTATTATTATTATTATTATTATTATTATTATTATTATTATCCACCACTCCTATATCTAATAAGAAAAATAAAATGTGTGGTTTACAGGCATTACACAAGAATAAGGGTTTACTCAGTGCACACTAAAGGTAACGACTACGGATTCTCAAGACATAAAAAAAAAAAAAAAAAAAAAATCTGAATTCCCAAGTAATCAATACACGATGAATCCAAATTTAAGAGGCTACAACTTTAAGAGATCTCAAGTTTGAGGTTTCACTAATTAAAAGTGTCAACCAACAATTATCCAATTTGTTAAAAAATTGTGCAAATCAGACCAAAAATTCACATGTTGTTTATTAGTTTAAATTTTTCATTTCAATTACCAAACTTTTACTTTATTAGAAGTAAATTGCAATTTAAACTCGAAAAACATAACATTTGATTAATACTAATAGACAAGAATCTATTATTCATTCTTAGACAATTCGTATTTTAAGTTTACACATGTACATATGAATGATTAATTTATACTACAATTTTCTTTATTGGATATACTTAATGACTCTTGACTATTTAGATTCTCCTTGTTCAATATAAAAGAATGAGTCTTCACGGTGCAGTGCCTCCAACACCAAGCTCATTTCAAGGTTTTTCAATTAAATTATTTTAATAATATTTAAATTTTTATGTTTTATGAAATTCATCATAGTCATGTAATAGATCAATCTACTTGGGTCATTCTTTTGTTATGCATATAGTTCAAATAAAATTTATGATCCATTAAGAATTGCACGCAAAGGCATAAGTGATCCAAAAAAATAGCAAGCTGGAAGACCTCAACGATAAATTACATACACTATCTAAGGGACTATTTCTATCTCTCTCACTATAACAATATTTGTCTTCTTCTTTTTCTTTTTGACAAAGTACAATAACTAACAAAAATAATTAATTCTCAAAATTAATTGTAAATTTGTAATTAATGTGATTCCATAATTTGAAAATTCACATTGTTAAAATTTATTGAGATTACTTCATAATTTTTCTTTGCGTTTTTCAGGAATTTTTCTTTTTACAGTATGAAAATGATACTACATTTCATATAGGTTAATTTGATCCTACAAATTTTGACTGAAGTACGCTTCATGACCTTAGCCAATGCAATCCAAAAAAAATACAATCCAATACCATTAATGCAGAATTATAATTGTGTTGATTCAAGAACCCCAAATAAGAAAAGGGAGGAGAAAAGAAAAAAAAAATTAAACAACAGGGTCGAGCAAGCTAATATGACATAAAAGGAAAAAAAAATCAAAGAAAAGTGTTGAGCCAACACAAATAGAATATAAGACTACATCAAAAGAGTTGCAACTTCATCAAGTGCAAGGAACGAAGAAAAAAAGAATCTCAAAAAAGTTTATAGATAACCAAGCAGCAACTAAAGATTGCATTGATGTATGAAGCGATAGTGATAATGATCTAGCATTGGATAAACTAATATGCAGAAGAAAAAAGAAGGCAAAAAACTCTCCACCCATCAAGGTCAAACAAGAAAAGATTTAATGTGAATGAATATTCAAATTTTATTTTAGCTTTAAAAAATTAGATGCCTTAACAATGAAATAGTTGGTTTTGAATTGCTCTTTTGTTTAATTTCATGTAAATTCAATAGTACATCTACCTTTTTTTTTGCCCAAATTAATTATATTTAGGATTTAGAAAATTAATGTCAAATTCATCTCTTTTATATCTTCTACATTTATAATCTTAATATTTTATTATATACTAAAAATTGGTACGTGAATAAGTTAACATCACATCAAATGTAATTTTGATAATGTATCAATAGAGAAATAAAATGGACTTGATTGTATTAGTTTGTGCTAGTTTAATTTAAAAGAATTCTTAAACACCAGCGAGAGAGAGAGCTTTTACAAACATAACACTTAAATTATTGACCAAAAGTTGGGCTAAATTCCAAGCCTATGTAGAATACTTGAACATAGGCTGATTTGAGATGTATATTAAATGCATTTTGAAGACAACCTTTTTTTTTTTTATTTTTTTGAGAATATTTTTGAAGACAACTTGAATTTGGAGAATCAAAGAGCTACCCTTAGCTTGCCCATGTAGCTCACCATTATTGTAAGGTTCTGCAAGTACATGGAGAGAGAGAGAGAGAGAGAGAGAGAGAGAGAGAGAGAGAGAGAGAGAGAGAGAGAGAGAGAGAGAGAGAGAGAGAGAGAGAGAGAGAGAGAGAGAGAGAGAGAGAGGTTAAAGTGTGCTGATTGTATAAGATGACGGAACTTAATTTATACTGATCGATCACTTTAGGCTTAGTAAATACTTCTTTAATGTTTTTTTTTTTTTTAGCAGAAATACTTCTTTAATGTTTTTTTTCTAGTAAACTAATTTTATTTTATTTTTCCATAAACTCTGACAATTTAGACGCTTATGAATCGACATGATACTGTAATTCTGTTGAATGTAACAAACTTCACGTGATCATAACGCCCATATTCGGTCATATAAAGTTATAAACTAGTAGCTTGATGTGTTATGGTATTTTCATCTCCGCTGGAGTAGCTCAGATGCCCCTT
Organism: Schizonepeta tenuifolia; assembly: GCA_029490685.1. NCBI lineage: Eukaryota > Viridiplantae > Streptophyta > Magnoliopsida > Lamiales > Lamiaceae > Schizonepeta > Schizonepeta tenuifolia. The sequence continues at coordinate 95,500,747 of CM055957.1, read as the reverse complement.
TCGTGGAAACTCATAGGAGGCTTTTACTAAATAGGATAGGATTGATTATTCTTATCTCATGATTCCTTTAATCCCATATGTGTAGTTCCAAATATGAATAATAATCATGTGTGATGAGATTTTCTTGAATTTAGTCCTTAAAAGTAAATATTGATTAGCCTATATTATTTTTATCTATCCGACTTATCCCGCTTAGTAAATGCCCCATAGTGATTATGTGATTTCGGGGATAAATCTTAAAATCTACTGAGAGACAATACGTAACCACAAACTATTTGCAAACATTGCTGACTTCCCCAGAAATTTAGACAATCAAAGAATTGCAAAATTTCTTGGACGCAATCAGATTGAAGCATCCTGATTGTTGTAGTTACAGTTAGGCCTGATGTTTGAGCCACATAAATAAGCATCGATCATTGTATATATACCATATACTATATATAGAGGTGGATTTCAGTGAGATTGGCCTTACCGTGCATTTTGATCCGAATTGTCAGTTTAGAAGGATAATTGTGAATTTCTTTAATCTTAGTGTATGATATTTGATAGATTTTTTGTATGAAGTAGGTGATTTTATATGCTGATTTGACTTGGAATCATTAGAATAATTTTATACACTAAAGAACTCGGCAATATCATGTTGATACAAGTCAAAATTGAATGTCGAATGAAATAAACAACATTGAAAAGAAAAACAGAAAATTCTATCCATTGTACGGTTGAGTGTGGTACATTTATTGGTTGCAATGTAAATGAAAGTTTAAGAATTTGCAAAAATTTGATTAGGAGTTTTGCACCTGCATACAATCATGTTTACAGTAGCAAAAGACCTCAGTAGCCCCAGGAAATTGCTCACAATAAGAAAGTGGATTGGGTCGGGGAATCGAGGTTGTGTGAGTCATTTAAACGTCTGTATGATATTTGTCTTGAAAAGAAATGCTCAGTGGCAAGGGCAGGGAGCTGGGTTGAGAATAAGTGGGTTTGGGGGGTGGGTTGGAGAAGAGAATTAAGAGTCTGAGAACTTGATTCGTTGAGCAAAATTTCTGATGTGTTGCAGTGCAGGAAATTAGATACTGAGGGTCCTGATAGGTGGTCTTGGAAGGCGGCGAAAGATGAAAAGTATGCTGTCAAAAGCGCATACTCAATTTTGATGGAAAGGAAACATACGATGGCAGGAAGCAGCAACAAGTTATGTAAGATGCTTTGGGGAAGCATTGTACCCCCGAAAGTTAAGGCAACAGCTTGGAGAATTCTTTTCCGTCGCATTGCTACTAAAAGTGAGCTGAGCCGCCGAGGTGTGATGCCCCCTAGTTCTTCTCTGGAGTGCCCTCTTTGTACTGGAATGGTGGAGACAATAGAACATTTGTTTTTTGAATGCAGCAGAGCATGGGCAATTTGGTGCAGTTGCCTTGAGTGGATTGGTTCGAAGACGTCATTGAGCAACAAAGTTACTGAGAATTTTTTACAATTTGGCTGTTTAAGGAACCAGAAAAAATGGCGATCGACGCTGGAAGGAATTTGGTTGGGTACGGTTTGGATGATCTGGAACAAGAGAAATGATGTTGTGTTCAAGAATGAGGAGTGGAATCATGACAAGATTGTTGGGGAAATAAAATCAATAACATGGAGCTGGGAAACGGAGTGGAGAAAGAAGAATGGGTCGAGTGTTAAATTTAGTAACTGGATTCTTAATCCTCTGACTTGGGATTAGGATGTTGGGTGTGCTTCTTATTTTGATGTGTTGTTGATTTTCTTGATTTGTTGTTCCTGTTGAGGCTTGCTGTGTGCAAGAACTAGTTTGTACTTTGTTGGCATTGCTTATGCCTTGTTTTAATATTATTCTTCTTTTCTTGGTAAAAAAAAAATAAGAAAGTGGATTGGTGCCTACTAGTAGTCGTTGCACAATTGGACACAACGCACCTTTACTTAATGTAACTCCACATACGCCTAAGACGTTTGTACAACGGTATACGCCAACCTTTACTTTTGCCATTTTCCCCTCATCTATATATGCATGAATAATATATAATTAAATCATTTTTAAGTGAAAAGTTAAAATACCTTATTCTAAAAATAACAGATAAATAATATCCCTAAATAAATAAAAGATAAATAATACTCCCTAAATCTTGTAAAATGACTAGCATATTCTTTTCCTTATTTCTATTTCTTTTTAAAATTTAATTCTAATTTTTTTGTTCTTCCTTTCTCATCTCTCGCTTCTAACAATAATTTTCACCATTTTCTTCGGTGGTGGCAGTCAACTCCGGCGAGAATTTTCCGGTGACTTTTCCGACGACTTTTTCCGGCAGTATACATGAATACCATACATTAAATGTTTTCATGTATGCTACTTATATATGTTGGTCATATATGAATAGCATACATGATGATCAGCATATATGAATATCATACACGAGTACCATACATGAAATATGAGATATACATGTGTACACAAGTGTCATACATGAGTATGAAATATGCATGAATACACAATATGCATGAATAACTACCAACATACATACATGACAACATATATATAGAAGCATACATGGTGGTCGAACCGTACATAAAAAACACATACATGAACAACTGCATCAGCATACATGAAACACTAAACAACAAATGAGAATATACATGGTAGTATAAAATCATACACGAATAGCTTCCAACAATAGCATACATGAAATTAAAGTTGAATTGAGTTATCTTCTTCATCGGAGCAGGTGGTAGCGACGACGGCAGACAAGGTAGCAACGTAAATCTGAGTAGTTTCAACATCGGTCGGCGACACAGATCTGAATTGCTCTAACGCTGACTGCACAAATCTAGACGGTTACGAACGACAAATATTACAAATCTGAATTGTTGCGTGGAGAGACGTGACGTCGAAAATGATGATGTTGGTCTGAGATCTGGCTCAACAACGAGACGATTGGCGATGATGAGACAATGGTGAGGGCGTTGTGGAAGAGGATTGTAGGAAGGAAGAAGATGATGATGAAAAATGATGAATTAAGTGCAGCAGTGGACGACGAGCGGATGTCGACGACGACGATGACGGTGGAAGATGACCGGAGACTGTGGCCACAATGTCGGTTGAAGAAGACTTGATTATTAGAGAGAGGGAGAGAGGGGAGGGGGAGGGAGGGGTAGAGAGCGAGAGGTTTCTTATGGCAGAGAGAGAGAGAGAGAAAGGAAAAGTGAAATACTCGGGCAATTTGATAAATAGGGGTAATATTTATCTTTTGAAAATTATAGGCTAATATTTATTTCTCTTTTCAAAAAGGGGTATTTTCACCCATTAACTCATCATTTTTTATATCTGTCTTTTCCGCTCATATTGTCATGTTACTATTCGACACATAGATTAAAAATGAAAAATAGGTATGTTCCATCACTGTTGAAAGACTTTGAAGAATTGAAACTTTTTTTATTTGGAACATGATAATATGAATGAGACATCTATATACAAAACAGATGAAATTATGAGTGGGATAGAGGAAGTATAACTTTTTAGACGGGACACCGAAACTTTGTCTCTTTTAAAATATATACTCCCTCCGTATTTATATAAGTGTCCTAGTTTGACTAGGCACGGTATTTAAGAAAACTGAAAAATTGGTGAAAAGTAGGGTAAAAGTTGAAAAATATGGGTATTGTTAATGATGTGCTTTAGTTTGTTAATAAAGTAGACTAGTTGTAGCAATTTTTAAGTTATAGAGTGGATATAACAAATCTAGTGAGTTGATGGATTTTGTAATTAAGGCATGTTGGTTTCGATTTTTATCCATTTGTTCTTAATTTAATTTGTCTTTTTATCCATTTGTTCCATGAAATTAAAATTGAGATTTTATCCATTTTACAAATTCTCATTTCGAGTTATGTTTATTTTTTGTTCGATAAAATAAACATTGACATAGCTTTCGAGTTGTGTTAAAAAATTCGTTGTATTGTATTGACGTGTTTTTTATCGCACGAAATAAACATTGACATTTTGGCACGTTTGTATTTGTGTGTTTTTTATCCCATTAAATACGAATTGCTAAACTTGTTTACATGAGTAAATTGATTGCTGAAAAATAAAAAAAATAAAAAAAAAGAAGAGAATGCAATGCATAAAACCGAAAATCATCAATAAATAAGCAAGACATAAAGAAGCCTGATGTGATTGAAAAAAAGGGTGGAAATTTCATTCCATAATCTGTTTTGGGGGGGAACATTAGGAGGGAAATTCAAAAAGTGTGCACAAAGATCAATTACAGCCTATAAAAACAGCAGAAAAGTCATCACAACTACTCCATCTACAGCATTCATTACAAAGAATCTCCAATAACAACAGAAGTAAATATGGCGCAGAAGAACAATGCTAAGCCAAATCTGACAGAAGTACAGAGGAACAATGCAGCTGCTTGGCTTCTTCAAAATAGCAGCAACAACAAGCTTCATTATCGCACCAACAAAAAAGTTGCAGCCATGTTTGGTGTGGATGTGAGGACTATCCACAGAATCTGGACAGCAGCTCTCAAACAGCAACAATTAGGTAAGCCCCTGCACTTGAAATCAATGAAAAAGGGGTCGGTGAAAGGCACAAAGAAGATGTTTGATGAAGAAAAATTAAAAAACTTGTCAGTTTTGGAGAGGGGAAGCATCAAAAAGTGTCAATGAAAATGGGAGTTAGTACAAGTGTAGTTCAAAGATGGATAAAGGAAAAGCAAGTAAAACCACATACCAATGCAATTAAACCTTTTCTAACACCTGCAAACATGATTCAGAGGCTCAAATGGAGCTTAAGTATGCTGAGTTGCATCAGCCTTAATGGCAGAATTGCATTTCAGCTTATGCACAACATAATCCATGTTGATGAAAAGTGGTTCAACATCACAAAAAATTTCCAGAGATATTATGTTTTTGCAGATGAAGTGCATCAGCACAGAACATGCAAATTCAAGCAACACATTGAGAAAATAATGTTTCTATGTGTTGTTGGAAGGCCTATGCATGATTCAGAGGGCACTGAAATTTTTGATGGGAAACTTGGTATATTCCCCTTCACTTTTGAAGAGCCAGCAACAAGAAATTCAAAAAATAGAAACCCAAAGGGACCATGCTTACCAAGCCTATAATTGCTATAACAAAACCTGTTATGAAAGATGTCTTTCTTAAGTTGGTGAGTCCAAAAATTCATCAAAGAAACAGAATGCTATCAGAAAAGTTTCATCATTTAGCTTATATTGACAACCTGTCAATAACTATATGGTGCAGGTTGTTCCAATAATCATAGCAAAGTGGTCAAAAGGGATCGGCAAGAATATCATAATTCAGCAGGATAATGCAAAGCCACACATCTCAAATGATGATCCAGAATTTCAAGCTATTGCACATTCTCATGGATTCAACATACAATTAGTTTGTCAACCACCGTCCAGACACAAATGTTTGTGACTTGGATTTTTTCAGAGCAATTCAGACACTTAAAGATGAGAAGAATGCATGTACAGTTGATGCTTTAATTCAGAAAGTGAATGATGCATTTGAAGAATTTCCCAGCTATAAACTTAATGATGTGTTCTTAACACTTCAAGGTTGCTTATCAGAGATAATAAAACTGAAAGGCAGCAACAATTACAAGATTCCACACTTGGGTAAGGAACAACTGAGAAGGCAGGGCTTACTACCAGACACACTTCACATTGAGAAGCAGGATGTAAGCGAAGCATATCAATATTTAGAGGATCATGAGGGAGCAGATCAGACAATCCACAATCTAGAGTATGTAATTGATGGAATGCAGCAAGTTGTGTTGGAGGAATAGGAACACACAAGGCAGCAACAAGCATCAGTTTTTTGGTACAGGTTTATAGGAACAAACAGTTCAAGTTGGGTTTTGATTGTTTGGAATATAAATTGTGATGAAACTCACATATTTTTTGTAGTCTCAGCTTGTAAATGGAATATTTTGCATCATAGACTGTTCTTAATTCTCATTTTGTGCCTCCTAAACTTAGTTGTTAACACCAAGTGGTGGCAGCCAATGTAGAATCAGTGCATACAGTTTATATCACATAATCATCATCATTTGACAGCATCATCATAGAACAGCAGTGCATCAGCACAGATTCATCATCATTTCACAGCATCTGACACAACTTATATTCTTCAAAATAGGAGCATCAACAAGCAGGATACATCAATAGGCATCATTCCAGTTTCAGATCAGCCATTTCACAGTATCATCATATCACATAATCATCATTTCACAACATCATCATAACAAAGAATAATCATCAAATGTACATATTAGGTAGTCTCAGGGATAATTGCATCACTGACTCTGTCAATTTTCATCATTTTTTTGCCTCTTAAACTGATTATAGAACCAGTGGTGGCATAGTATCTGTTCTATCAGTTTATATTCTTTATTCATCATCATTTCACATAATCAGGATATCACATAAAACTGATGTGATTGGGAAAAGGGTAGGGATTTCATTCCTTAATCTGTTATGGGAAAGCATTATGAGGGAAATTCAAAAAGTGTGCACAAAGATCAATTATAGCCTATATAAACAGCAGAGAAGCCATCACAACTACTCCAATTACAATATTCATTACAAAGAATCTCAAAAAACAGCAGAAGTAAATATGGCAGAGAAGAACAATGCTAAGCCAAATCTGACAGAATTACAGAGGAACAATGCTACAGCTTGTGTAGTTCAAGTTACAGGAACAAGAACAACAAGCACAAGTGTGTACAGGGACCAACCATTTAACAGTATGTCACAGAATCAAAATATCACAGATTCATCACGAGTCATATTTGACAGAACATCCATGTCACAGATTAGGGGGAATGCGTGTACAGGGACCAACCATATTTGACAGAAAATAACAAGGCATCACCAGCCATCACAACACCCAAATAAATAAAGGCATCACCAGCCATCACAACACCTAAATAACAAAGCATCACCAGCCATCACAACACCCAAATCAAAAGCATAAAAATAAGAACAATTGCACTTGAGTTATGTGGGCCTCAACACCATTGCAACTGCATCATCAGCCAAGGCCTCAGCGAGTTTCCTTTTCCTTTGTGCTTTTGCACACTCAGTAACCAGAAAATAGTAGGGATCGGTAGGCTCGATCTCCTATTCCATCACCTCTAAATAGGCACCCGGCGATGGAGTATCTGGGATAGGTTCTTCATCTGGTCCAGATGGTGGAAGAACAAAATCCAAAGCCATAGTATCTGTTTCCGGCACCAAGGATTGCAGAAGTTCTGGCGCCAAGGACGAGGGTTCCGGCACCAAGGAGTGCAAAGGCTCTGGCGCCAAGGAAGAGGGTTCCGGCGACAAAGATGAAGTTTCTGGCACCGAAACACGGAAATCTACAGCAGCAGTCGGCGACATCGCAAAAGAGGAGCCACCATCGTCACGCCGCGCCGCCGTGTCGAGCGGCGGCTCTCTGACCTCAGAAAACCCTAAGCAGGAGACAACATCGACCAAATCGACCATTTTTTCCGGCACCAAGCACGAAGCCGCTGTAGATCTCCGCGACCGAGAAGAAGCAGAAGGAAGTGGTTGAAAAATGAAAGACGATTCAGGCACGAAGTCGATGGTAGTCGACTCCGATTCCCATGAATCGGAGGCAAAAGGATCGGTGGATTCGAGCAGAAATGGAGGGGTTTCCACAGTTCGACATGAAATCGAAGGATGCGAGTGACAGTGGCAAAGGGGAGTCGATGGAGAAGATGGATTAGATTAGGTTTGGGGAGCCGATTGGGAGTGGGAGTGGATCGAGAGATTAGGGTTTGTGGAGAAATGGGAGTGGGCTGCGAGAGAGAGGGTAGAAAGTGAGTGGAAATAGGAAATGGATATGGGCAACCCAATTATGCAGTAGATAGGTTAGATAAATTAGATTAGGATAGTTAATTAGGGTAGTTTTAATTGTGGGAGGGCGGGTCCACAGTAGCAAAGGGTAGTAAATTTATAAAGTAAAGAGGTTATGATGGTAAAATAAATAAAGTAGAACATTTATAAAAATAATGAAAAGTGGTGAAGTGGGACACTTATAAAAATACAGAGGGAGTACTATATATATATAGAGGGGGGGGGGGGGGGGGTGGTTCAACTAAACTAGTAACTACATCGTAGCCGTTGATTCAATTAAATGTGTGGCTTGTATTTAAAATAAGCAAATATTATTATAACGTGGGTTTACTCAATATACTTTGCCCTCCATAAGGGTAGAAAGGATAATATAACATTTTGTTTAAGCGGTCCACTTTTTAGGGGGAAATTATCGAATTATTAAAAGTTTTTTTTTCCTTCGAAATCGAATTTTGTAGATCAATTGTCTTTGTTTTTACACTGAGCATCTCTACCACAATTAACAATAGATAACCTTGATTATTTTAATACGGTAAATACACGAGATATTCTCTATTTTTAAAAATTTAAAGTTGATTCATATGAATATCATGCTTTCATGTATAAACTAAGTTGCTTTTATATCACAATTTTGATGCTTATAAGAAATGTGTTAACAAAGTTATTAATAAATTAATTAAACCCCATTTTCATAAATAAGCAATGTGTATATCTAAATTAAGCATTGTTTATTTTTAAATTAAGCAATGATTTTCAATTTAAATAAATATGTATATTATACGCAATATTGATATAGTAAATAAGCAATATTTGTATAGTAAATAAGCAATATTCATAACCTATTTATGCAGTAAATATACAGTAAATAAGCAACAATTATAATGTATTTATGCATCATTACTAATCTTCATCCCCAAAGACAAATATAGATAGTACGATTTTGGATTAATATGCATGTTGCTTATATAATATTCCATTATTGCTTAAAAAGATTATGAATGTTCATTACTAATCTACATCCCCAAAGACAAATATAGATAGTACCCTTTTGTATTAATATGCATGTTGCTTATATAATATTCCATTATTGCTTAAAAAGATTATGAGTGTTTGCATATAAGTATAATATAATAAAGTTCTTCAAAAAAAAGTTTAATATAACACAAATTCAAAAATTAATAAAAATATTAATTCATATAAAAAAAGAATAAAAATATCAATTCAAATTTTTTTTACTGTATATAATCTTAATGAAACTGGAAAAATGAAAGAGCCAGTATTAAAATTTAAAATGAAAGCATTGATCAATCCTTTGAAAACTCATTAATTAGATAAGGTTACACAATTATCCCACAAAAGTTGGAAGAGAGAGGTTCCAAATTATAAGCAATATACTATAATAACCTTGTGTGCTATAAAAATAGGGAAAAATCGTCCACATCTTGCAATCAATCTCTACCATTAATTATATAAAATGAATGGTCAAGATTGAGCTACTAGTTAATTGATAGGGAAACTTTTTTATTTACACCTCCCCATATTGTATAGTACTATTTTGAAACCGTTAAGTTGAACACTTACAATTAAAAGGTGCATTTGCAGCTTCTTCAACCAATGAGGCAAATCAAATCCTCTATTGCATTTTTGTATGACATCTTCTATTGCCTTAATGAGAAGACGATACGTGGCATAATAAAGGGTTCAAGATTTATGGAATATATAAGGAAAATATATACCCTAAATCTTGAACCTTTAATTATGCCACGTGTCGTCTTCTCATTAATGCAACAAAAGATGTCACATAAAAATGCAATAGAGGATCCGATTTGCCAATGAGGGCAGTGGAGGATTAGCGAGTCTAACATTTACTGAACTTTGACTTTGAGCACCTACTAGATTTAATATTAGTTTTATTAATATCATGTCGTTTGACCCCAAAAATTAATAATGAAGAAGAAGCTACATACAAGATGACTAGGAATGGGATCGTGGGAATGTGGTTACTCAAAAAAAAAAAAAATAAGGATCATGGGAATGTGACGACTTGACGTGGAGTTACATGACACGTGGAAAAAGAAGTACTACTATAAATTAATTTCGATCTCAAACATCAAAACTATGTCGTTTAGAATAGTATCCAGTAACAAGTTTTGTATGCAAAAACATGACATAAATACAATACAACATACAAATGTACACCTGCTAGGCTGCTAAACAAATATATCTACGTGGATTTATGTGTGACGACTCATCCGCTTATATATAACTCTAGTTTTTAAGAGCCTTCGTCCTTGCTTAACCCATCATAGAAAATATAACTAAAACAACTAATGACCAAACATAATAAATGTTTAAAAAATTTATAAGGTTGATATAACTTACCTAAAAGAAAGGCAAAAAACATGAGAATTATGAGAGCAGAAATATTAATCATTGTGGTCATCCTTTCTTCCAAAGATCCCTTAATGCAAAGAGGAGAGACGAGGAAACTTCAATTAGTTGCTTCAGTGATACGCAAGCCCAATAGTTAGTAGTTAATGAATGAGCCAATGTAATAGGCCACATCCAAGGCCCAAATATTATTAGATAGAGATCGAATGAATTAAAGTTTTCTACTTCTTTGTTAATGGAGTTCCGGCGACTCGAATAGCCGTTATCTTCTTTTTTTCCCTTTTTCCGAAGTTTGAGCTGCTCGAATAGCTCCGCCATTCATATTAATCGTATCATTCAGCCTCAACCGAATTTATATAAGAAAACGCACATAAATTAGTATACAAGTATAATAATATATTCGGATTAATATATTTCTCAATAGATAGTAATATTATATGCGTAAATAAACATAAGGTAAGTTTGAATGGTATTTCAAAGTAAGTTAATTTTTTATTCTTTTTTGGAGCTTTTTCGAAGTAAGTTTAAGAAATCTGATATATTTCCCGAAAAATGATAGTAGTAATTTTTAATGATGATAGGCAAAACCAGGCTACATATCTATGGAATCTAAATCAAATTAAGCTTAAACACATTCTATTATTTGTGGATGTTACCTTACTTCTCTCTTCTCTCTTTTATCTTGTCTTTCTATCATACGTCTGGAGCCCCGCGCCGCCGTCGGGGGCGGATGACTTCGTTTTCGCGGTGGATTTCCGGCGATGGTTGGATCTGCAACTTTGTTGATGCAACAAAGTTGATCGGAGATGCGATTTACGAGAGGTTCTACTGCAATAAGGCAGATGCGCTGAAAGGTGCGGAGGATTGGCCAGCCGATTTGACTAATGTGGACTGGTAGAGGAATTCAGATACGTCTGGATCGCCGCGATTTGATGCTTACGATGTTGATTTCGGGTGGGGATGGCTGGCAAAGTTCGAGGCGATCTCCATTGATGCGGATGGCACCATGTCTCTTTGCAAATCGAGGGAGTCTCAGTCGGAGAGAAACTCGGAGATTGGCACCATGTCTCTTTGACTAATGTCTCTTTTGCTGCTATCTTCAATCGTGGCCTCAATTAATTCACCTTAAACACTCCTATCCGACCTCGATCTGCTCCACTCACTCGCCCACTCCGACCGCCTCTTGATTTGGAACCGCCACCACAATCTAGATTCTCAAAAAAAAAAAAAATTGTTACAAGTTGTTTTTTTTGTTGAGTCACAAAAAAAAATTTGTGACCACCTTCTGCGATTGATACGAATTGTTGTGACCACCTTCTGCGATTGATACGAATTATTTTTTTTGTTCAGTTTTTGTGACCACCGGTGACTGCGGTTGTTGCGTGTGGCGACGACGATTTAGATTTTTTTTTATGAGAAATAAAAAAAAATTGTAACCTCCGACGACGACGGCGGCGGCGTCGCCGGTGCTGAGACAATTTTTTTTTAATTTAGTCACAATTTCTTTTACCACAGGTGACTGTGGTTATAGCGGCGAGGACGACGATTTTTTTATTTCTTTTTTTTTTATGAGTCACAAAAAAAAAATTGTGACCACCGGCGGCGACGGCGACGATCGAGATATGAAGAGTAGAAAGTGAAGAGTATAATAAAAAGTAATAAAGTCACAATTTTTTTTTCTTGGTATAATTGGTAATTTCTAATAAGAATGAAGGGCAAAAAAGTCATGAAGGGCTAAAATTTGAAAAAATAAATGGCTATGGCTAGAATTTAAAAACACTACTAACAATGACTACTTCGAAATTCCTCTCTGAATATAATGTTATAAATTTCAAGGGATTTACAATACAATTATGATTATTATATATTGTTACAATTCAATCTATTTTTGATGATGTTTCAAACAAGTAGAGGAAAATTTCTTGCACGGTACACTTGGTTCTCACATAATGATATTAAAATATGTTAGGATGGGGGGGGGGGGGGGGCTAGGGGGGCTATATTTAAAATCCAATGCAGTGCTCAAACCAAATATTGGTATATACTCCCTCCGTCCCAATAGCAAGTTTCACTTATTTTGGGTATAACTATTAAAAAATAAGAGTAATTCCCTTAATTCAGAGTTTTTTAGAGACACCATAATTCATGGGTTAATGGTAATCTCCATGTGAATGACCAATATATTAGGCCGCCCTCCCCCTTCCAAAACAAGAAGTGCTTAATTTTTTATTGCAAATTTATTTTTTTCTATGAAGTACTTCATCCATTTCGGTATTAATAGCGAGTTCTTCGACAAGGAGTCTAAAGGAGAAGAGAATTATGGATGAAAAGGTGCATGGTATCCCATATGTTTAGAGTAATTTTATAAAATACATAATTCTTGTTAAAAAAATGTTTTATACATCAATAAATGAAAGTGCTTCTTCATAGGTCAATAAACTAATATCGAATTACGTAATTATAAATTAACTAATAATGCAAAGTGCCATTACTTCACTGCACCAATTACTAAAAGATGATCCATTGATTCAACGAGACTCCTTTGCACATTGCGGCCATGTTACATCATGTTGATTTCGTGAAGGCGATGATAACGATAAAGCCTCACCTCGTAAATGAGCTAAATTCACCGCGATCATCGTCTCTGCATCTGGCATTGGCTGAAGGCCATGTTGATTAGTGATTAACGAGAGCCTCTATCGCATTCCCATCTTGCATCTTCTATTGCATTAATACGGGAACGGCATGTGACATGACTAAGGTTTCAAGATTTAATGTATATATATAAGGAAAATATATTCCACAAATTTTGAACTCATGATCATTTCACGTATCGTTCTCTTATTAATTCAATAGAAGATCCGATCTGGATCAGTGAAGGCCCTCTTATTCGTCGATAGTTAGTGTGCTTGGATCGCGATAGAAACGAGATGTCGTCTTTTGCATCTAGATTGCAAATAGATAATGGATTATGAAATTCATCAATACATGACAAATGAAAATCGGTGAAGGATTTAAGGTGAGAAAAAAGCCAAACAACATTTATTTTATGAAAGAGCTAAAAGAAAATCATTTTTTTTAAATAAAAACCATATATAATGTACACAGTAATTCCTCATAATTCAGGGGTTATTAGTAAGGGTAATATCCATATGAAAGACCAATATTTGGGGCCGCCGCCTCCTCCAAATTCCAAAACAAATAATCAAGAATTTTTTATTTTATTTTTTCTATATAATAATTATTATTTTATATTATAAAGTGTTTTCAGCGCCAGGCCCAATATATACGTACACACAAAATTAGGGTTACAAACAAATCCTACTCTTTTCTCTGTAAAGCTGAGCTGCCGGCGCCAGAGATTGATGGAGAGAGAAAACATCAACAGTGTGCATATTGCCGAAGAAATCATGGAAGAAATAGTGCCTCGACTCCCGGTGAAATCACTCTTGAGATTCAGGTGCGTTTCGAAATCATGGCTATCTTTAATGAGCAGCGAACGATTCAACAAAACCCATGGCTACAACTCGACAGAAAAAAAAAACGATCATCTTCAAAAGTTGAGGGTTCAAGCAATGTTCCCTTAACCAACTATTGGATGAACCGTCGTCTATGTATGATCCATTTTGATTAATCAGCTGTTGAGAGTAGGAGCTAGTGTTGTGGGCTGTTTTACTTGTGGAACCCAGCCACTAACTAAGATCTCCATACAATTGCCCAAGTTAGATCACGTCGATTTCGAGTATCTGAAATTCGGGTTCGGTCGAGATGGAAAGAGTGGAGCGTACAAAGTGTTCACTTTGAATATTCACAAAGGGATTCATGCGAAGGTAAGGTTATTTATAGTTCGAAGACCGGCTCATGGAAAACAGTCGAGCCCGGGTGCCCTTCTTGTTATACTAGGTTCGGGGTGCTTGCATGTGGAAAGATTCACTGATAATTACGACAACAACAGATAAATATATTGAAACCTTTGATTTGGAGAGTGACGAGTTTCGAAGGATTGAGCTACCCATTGGACCACCACCAAAATATTGTCCAACCTATTACGCGTTGGCAGAGATTTGGGGATGCCTTCACTTGCTGAGTGTTCATGATCCCGATTATGATCGCGATCAACAATCATTTGTAGTTGTTTGTGTTTCGGGTGTGAAGGGGTCTTCTTGGTTGAAAATGGCCGCTCTCACTAAATTTCGCTTTTTTGAGCCTAATTATTTTTAGGCAAATTCTCCTGGGATTGACGCGGTCAACAGTTGACTTTTTTTTCATTTTTTTTTCCAATAAATTCATATGAACATCATCATATATTTGTATGAACATTGTAATTAGATGTACTATAATATTTAGTCTTTTTTTTTTGTTTAAAACCATACGCAAAATTTCCTTCACCTGGCTCATTTCCCTATTTTGGACAATCTAAACATTTATAGCACATTATAAAATATCAAATTCTATTATTAATGGTGCAAACATAAAAAAGACTCAATTGCATATAAATTCTTCACCTTTTACAAAATTCTCGTTTATTTCCTCACTTTTTTAAATTAGGTGAAAATTCTTCACCTTTTAAATTTTCGCAATTCGATACCTCCGACCATTTTCCTCCAAATTAGCATTGACATAAAATCCGAAAATGCTTACATGATAAAGCGCGGCGAAAAAACAAATGACGTAATTTTTAAATACTTATATCTAAATGTGAAATTGATAAAATATGGAGAATTTATATGGAATTTAGCCAATAAAAAGAATATTATCGATACTCTCTTGATTGATATCTAATTTTCTCTTGATGGGTTAAATATTGTTTATTTAAAAAATAAGTAGCTTGAAATGGACTTATTATAATTAATGTCTAAATAGCTCAAAAAAAATTATTAATGTCTAAAATGACATGCATGTAAAGTTTGATTTCACTGAAGTACAGTAATCAAGTCAAGCTAATCAAATTTCAATTTAACGAATTGAAACTCTTCTTGAGATTGCTCTAAACTCGAGTTTAGCACTACTAATCTCGTTAATTTGTTTAAAATTTCAAGTGTTTGGATTTAAATTTCCGAAAAGGTATATTCTAATGATTTTTCAACCGATAATATTTGACCCCAACTTTCAGTTCTATATTTCTATGTATATTGTAACATTATGTTTTTTTATAATCTTTATTGTAATGATGATTTTAATTTTTACAATGTCAAATTTTGAATGACAAAAAATAATAATTGGTCTGAAACTAAATACGGAGTTCATTAAGAATTTATTATTTTTCAGTAATTACCATAATGTACTAAAGGCAAAAGTAGCAAATTGTTTGTTATAATTCCAATAATTCCGTAGTTTCTACAATATTCAATCATGATATGATTTTAGGACTAATAGTACTATTTTACATTTTTGTCCTTAAATTAATTACATAGTAAGGATATAATAGGCAAACCAAATTTTATAAAATAAGTATCTTTTTATCTCTTTTATGATTTTAGATGAAACTATATTAATGGAACAGACGAAAAAGAAAAGTGAGATCTTGCTATTAAACGGAGAGAGTAACTAACTTAGTCCAACGAATAGCCTCGACTCTCATTTGACATCATCATTTTAATTTGATTCTTTGTAATGTTATGATCTGATAATCTATTTTGTGACCAAAAAAAAAGAAAAATTAATTAATCTTATCTAGAATTCTAGATGACTGATGTTATTTACATTTTATTTGTACATTATCTTTTATGATACACCGCATGTTTTAAACAATTGGGAATCGAACTTTACAACATTTCTAAAAGAGTTCATGCTTGTAAATTTCCAAACTCTTCGAGTTGTCACATTTTGCAGCACATAAAAAAAAAAAAAAAATTACCTCATAATTTTCAAACATTTTGTTTTGTCTGATTTTGCCACCCTACTCAGTTTCCGGAAAATTCCGAGCTGACATGACAGCCGAAAAAGCGACGTGTACATATCGGTCAATAAGAAAAACGAAATCGTTTTTCATCAATCCAACGATTTACCGCTCGGTGACTACAACAGTAGTATTTCCTCTTAGGATTTTAGGGAGTGTGGGAGTTCCTTAGTACCAGGAATTTTAGGCTCACAAACCCTCGACTAATTCATACCTCCTTCATATTCAATCAAAGAATTTGATAACGAGCCATGAACTTTGTGGGTACTCTCCTTTCAATTGACGGGTGGTTGTTTCCTTTCGATTGCTCTCAATTGATTTTATAAGATGAAAATCAGATTTTGCTTCAATTTATGACAAAATGATATCATTAGTGTATGTAAAAAACGAAGTCGTTTTGCTTATTCACCGATATGTATAGTCTGCTTTCTCGGCTGACATATCAACTCGAAATTATGAAGCAATTTTTTTTTCTGGGGTGCAACTCGAAATGTTTGAAAGTTTACATGTCATTAACCCTTTTTAAAAACGACGTGAGCAATTGGAACTTTGCAAAAAGTTCCAATTTTGACCCGCATTCGAAATTCGGGTCCCAAAAAATTGAATCAACTCACCGAATTGTCATGTGGAAATATACCACTATCAGTAAATGAAATTTAAATATTGCATATTCCACGCAAGCATTCAACGAACTAGATGGATCAGCTTTCTGATGCCAAAATTTTCGAATGCAGATCAAATTTGAATTGAAACTCTAACCAAAACAAACGCTCAGGTCATTTTTGAACAAGACAAGACTCGAAAATTCAGACCATAAACTAAAACACTAAACATAACAAATTAATTTTTTTTTATTAAGCTATGAAAAATATGTCACAGCATGCACCTCGAGTAGGTGCAGCCGATTACACCAATATAAATATAGTGCAACAAAGCTTCACTTCAATCACAAGTTGAGGAAATTTCAGCAGCGCTGCTTTATTAGGGGCCGATGGTTTTAAACCAAAACAGAAAAGAGGCTCAACTCTACATCAAAGGCTAATAACACACTTATTCTTCAACATGCTGAATTCGAGCACAATTCTGACTTTAAAAAAAAAAAAAAAAAGGCCATTTCCTAAGAGAATCCAAACATCAAAGTCGACAACATGAATCCAAACACACATCATTAATCAGCAAATGGTGTTGCAATAGTCACACTCTTCCTCCTTCAAGCATCTGCATCGACACGTATCAAAAACCACAAGTTAGCACGATTCACATAGCGATTTTTGGCTAAAACAATTTGGTCCATCACAGATCTTTATTCGACTCACCCTGCGTAGAGTAGCCGCTCGAAGAAAAATTTGTAGACGTCCTCGGAATAGACATGGACAGTTGAGTAGAGGAGAAGAAGTTTTTGCTGGAACCGTCATCATCCTCCAGAGTCGACCACGATTCCTTAGTCGTGGGCCACTCACTGAAGAAAGGATGAACTGGATGTTGCTGCTCCTGCTTTGGTGGGCCCAGTGAACCGATCTCACTACCCAAAAAGCAGTGCTGCTGCCTCTGTTTTGCCATAGACTCGAATGCTTGAGGTATGTTTTGTTGAGTGGAGGATGGGCCGAGCAACTGCGAATCAGATTTTTGCTTCAACATAGAGCTTGAAGAGACTTGAGAGGGCATGAGTCGCCACGTGCCACCTCCTGCACTCGAGCCCAAACCTAGACTTCCTACACTTGCCGATGCTTCTGGTGAGAAACTACGATCATCAGCGTCGGGAGTCGCTCCATGAACATACCTGCATATGCAACTTATATGTCACGATAGGGCAGTGTCTAGTTTACAAAATTTAAAATCAGATGCTGCAGCATGGAAGTATTAAATCACTAATAAATTGGTTGATTTGATCCCAAAATGTCTCTTCCTATCAGAAACTGCCGATTCACACGTCTCGCATTACTTTATCAATATCAGTTCATTCAATCTTATGGTATCTAAAAGTTCATCTAAATTATGACAAGTAGGGAAACTATTTTTAGATTACAACCATTATTATAGTGCACCTACAGATTGATACGCATGCAGACACGCACACGAATAGGGAGAATTAGAGATAGCGAGGAAATGAAATATACTTTCATGGAAAAGTAGGATGCATCAACAGTCAACATGTATCATGAACTTCAATCAGATCTGAGTTTCTTGGAGATATTCTATTATGTGCTATCAGTGAATTCCTCGTATAAACTCACAATTCTGTTTTGAGTTAAGAGAGGAAAAACTAATCAGTGTTAATAACAAACTAAGACCTCAGCCAGAGCCCTTAGAGAACTGTATGGTAAACCTAGTTTTTAGCTAAATCAGGTGACTGAAAAGCAGTTGACATTCCACAAAATTTGATTTTTATCATGATTTGAAATATTTCCGATGATCAAGAAAACGTGAAAAATAAATTGGGAGCAAGGCTGAAACTTTTTGACGTCCTATTTCATGTGCAGCAAATAAACTATCTTTTCACTGTCTCCTAGATTCAACGTTGTAAAGGACCAGAGAGTTTAGTCAGCTACACACTACACAAGTTAAGAAAGAGTGTTCTCATTATTCCCCATATTATCTTCTATATATGATCCTAACCTTTCTGGGCAAGGAGAAATAAAATTTCGGGTAATTATTGATGTAGCACTGAAGCCATCTTTTTTAGATGAAAACATCAAGGATCCTTTTAGTGTGGGAGTATATCTAATGTTTCAATAGCAAATTCCCCTACAGAAATATAGTAACCTACTATAGTTAATTAATTCAAAAAGTTTCTAGTACCGTACGCTTACATGTCTCAAGCAGGGAAATTGTTTAGGTCCTTCCAACTTTCAAGATTGTCCCCCCTCCCCCCCAATATATGGTGGTTCTACTTGCCAAGAGGATCCTAAGAAATCTAGGATTATTCCCGAGCATATAAAGTACCAAGTGTTTAAGGACTATGGATGAGTTTGATAATTGACTAAGCGTAAACAGAACTGCCTGAAGTCCTTGTTCTCGATCCCATAGGAGATAGGTTCCATCTGCAGCTTTGTTGTGTTGCTCCCAAAAGATGATCCATCTGAACTGGCAACAGAATAGAACGGCATGTTCTGAAAGCTTCCACTATTAATACGACACCCACTAGATATGTGGGACATCGCAGTTGACACAGACTGCGAAGTAGATTGGGATTCCACAGGCTTTCTTGAACGGTTGCGACCTCGGTGCATATGCCGCTCGCAATATTTGGAGTCCGGATGTGCATCTTTGGAGCACCTCCACTTCTTTCCATCCGTCCTTCGGCATCTCCCAGGCTCAGGATCAAATTTCTTCCCATAATAGGAACAGTATCCCACTGCATTATGAACATCCAAAATTAGGTTCCCAAAGTTGGATTAACACATAAGCAAACCCCAGATTAGATTATAGAACACAATAAGCACAAGAAACTCATACGGATCCTTTATGACACGTCACATTCCCTTCAAACCATTGAACAATCATCTCATTACTAAACTAATCTCCAAATTCATTCTCTAAAAACTATCATGTAACAAACTAGCTCACATTAAAGCAGGCTATCAGAAAATCTTTTGCTATATTCTTCTAATAAACTGTTCAATTCATTCACAAAATCAGAAAAAGAAGAGACTTTTTATATAACAATCTTCAGAATGAGCTCAACCTATGGACTCAGCAGTTTATAGAAAGATAAAGCAACTGTGCAATTAATCAATTATGAGTAGCAAAGAATAGGAGGTTATATCAGCACATTTGACTACAAAATAAGTTGCAGCATCAATCAAATTGACCTGCTTCGCCACTAGTGATTCCAACAATCATATGCCTCGTAACATTTGTAGTTAATAAACCATTTTCTCTGATCAGCATCCTAGAATCACTTTATGCACAAAATTATCTACACAAGTGGTCATACATAAAGTGATGCAAAGCAAACAGCAAGATGATTACATGAAGGATGGTGAAAGAAACGCGCAGAAAGGGCATCAAAGCTGCGACGAATAGGCAAAACGAGGTCTGGTGGGACGGGCAAGCCAGCTATTAGATACTTGTATATCATGGCTTGATGCTCCAGCTCCTGCCATTGCACTGCAGTGAATGGCGCCCTATAACCTAAACCCCCATACCCCAGCTCGCCTCCACCGCCTATCCCCATGGCCAACGACGATGATGTGGCCCCACTCATCTTTCTACCCCCTCACTTCCACTCTTTACTTCTATAATTTAACCTCCCCTTAACAACACTCCCACTTAATACAGTACTATATCCTTTTTTTCAATTCCTGCAGAATCTGCAGCCATCATCAAATATAAATGCAGTCAGCAAACATACAAAAACATTAACCATATGCAGACATGCAAAGATGATTATTCTCTCAGAATACTAGTTTTTTTTTTTTTTTTTTGCATTTTCATTTCAGATGGGTTGAAGGGGTTCAAGATCTCATTATCAACAAAAGCCGCTGCAAACACAATTGCAAAAACGAAAAGGGGGAAGATAAAAGGAAAACAGAGACTACACAGCTTACACATGCAATAGTTAGTGCTTAAAGAAAAAAGCTGCACAGTCAAATTCAAGAAGTCGAAATAAAAAGTCAAAAAAAACACTAAAACACACACTTGCAGGGTCTGTGAGTGCAAGAGAGATAGAGACAGAGTGTGTATTCACCAACTGGGGAGCAGATCTAGGGTTCGGCCAGACATGGGAGGCAGATTGAAGATAATAGAGAAGGTGGGATGAAAAGCTGGTGCAAGAAAATTGAAAAAGTTGGAATATTTACCCGAGTACACTGAGAAAAACTGTTGCAATCTGAAGTTAACACAAATCAAGAACTGGTAGAGTCGCAACTAAAAAGTACAACCATGGGGCATATTTTTTTCTTTTTTCTTGACTAAATATCAAAAATTGGGGTGATATTGGAGAGAGCTTAATAATATGAAGGGGAAAATTAAAGTGGGCATTTGTGTGTGCTGAGATTAGAGGGGACATGGGGGGCGGTGGGAGGCAACATGAGATTGGGTGGGGGTGGGGCTTCAAATTATGGCGTTTGGTAGTGGTGGTGGTCCAATGATGTTACACATCATGTGATGATATGATGACCATTGTTGCAGCAACCTTTGTCCTTAAGTTTTTTCTAGATTCCAAGTGACAAAAATCCAACCAATGCTTTGTTGCACCAAGAAATACCATGGATCAATTTTTTGTATGTTTTGAGCAACTTTATCTATCTTCTCTTCTATACTAGATACAAAAATCCTACTTTGTTCAACTTTTAGTAATGATTTTGTATGTATTATTATACAAATTAAGATAACGTTAATGTAGAAGTTTGTTGCGTTTAGTCCAAAAAGGCCCAATGAGCCTCTTGAAGTCTTCTTTTTAGTGAATGGTTTCGGGTGAGGTGTAGTATATTTCACCTTATTTGGTGGTGTAGTAATTATATTTGCTTGTGGTTTAGTGATCTCATCTTTATTTGATGTAGAATTTTCACCTATATGGTGGTAGGGGTGAAAGTATAGAAAACAGGTTTCTGGGTACGCTGTACCCTATCTGTACCCAGTCGGGTATTAGGTATCCAATTACGTGTATTGGATATATATGAGTATGAGTTTTTCAAAAAATACTTTAATGGATATACCCGTTAGAGTATTGGGTATCCGATCAAAAAATTAAAATTATTTATTATATATAATTTACTAATTTTTATATAAATTATAGATATATATTAATAAAATATTTTCATTATTTATCTAAAGTCAAATGTTAACTATTTCTTTTTCTTCAGTCTTCACTCTTCTTCACTTTTATCCAAACTTCTTCACCTAGTTAGTGTCTCTTGTTTTAGAATTTGCTTTGATGTTTAATTATATTTGAATACTTTGTTTGTTTGTTCAACTTCAATATTTAAACTATATTTAGTATTGTTGTTGTTGTCTAGTTGTTGTTGCATAGTTGGTTATTAATTTGTGTCACTGAGAATTATTGAAAAATCAAACAAGTGGAAAAACACCAAATTATAAGGTTATTTTTATATGTTTTTATAAAAAAAAAAACAAAAAAAAAAAAACAGGATAAGGTACCCATCTAGCTAAAATGAAAAAGGTATGGATATGCATTTTCGCTTATTTGGGTATGGGTACCCACAAATACGGATATATGTATTTATAAGTACCCGTTTATTCACCTCTATATGATGGTATGACGATTTATTTAATTAGACATATATAACTCGCGTAACTCTCTAAAGAAAAAAAAAGGAAGTTATATTAAGTTTAGGTGTTGATCTCTACGCTTAAGTTGTTTTTTTTAATTTGATATAAAATGGATTACAAAATGAATTTATATCAAATTATTTCAACAACTTATACTTTTTTTTAAATGACACATCAATATAAAATACCATAATTTAGATTTCTCTTTTTTGTTTTTAGAAAATTCCATCATCAAAATTAAGAGCAGTTGGTGAATGAGAAAATTCACTCCAAATTTCTAATCATGCCAAAACAAGAAAATTCCATGAATCCATGCATTATAATTATCTCAAATTCCCATTGATAGTTGTGGCGTTTACTCCGAACGAGTTCTAAATATGCTTTGTCATTGCCGACACTATTTATTGTAATTTTCCCATGGAATAGAATTCGGGCGAAATTTAATTTATGTGTGACGTGGAAATAATTGTGAATTCTTTTATTATAAAAACAAATAACTTAATTGTTAAAATACATTAAAAAACCAAAATAATCCTGGCATGCTCGATATTTGGGCTGGACCTGGCCTGTGTAGTCCGAATTTTCAAATGGGTAATTTTAAATACAATCCTCAAATTACTCACCATAATCCCCTAATTAAAATAATATTTAAATAAAAAATAAATGTACCATCATACCCTTACAACCACTAACTTTAGGAGGTGATTGGTATGATGGAATGGAATGAGGTAGGAATGGAATAAGGCTAAGAATGAAATGAAGCTATGAATGAAATTGAATGGGTAAGTTGATTCTTATGCTTGGTATATGCATAAGAAATAAGTAAAAGAATGGAATCGATATTTTTTGATGCATTGTGTATGTATATATATGTGTGTGTTTGTGTTGTGTGTGTATATGCGTGTATATGTGTAGTGTGTGAATGTGTGTGTGTGTGCGCACCGTGTATATGTGCAATTTGTGTGTGCGCGTGCAGTGTGTGTGTATATATATGTGTGTGCAGTCTGTGTGTGTGCGTGCAGTGTGTGCGTGTGTGTATGAAGTGTGTATATATATGTGTGTGTGCAGTGTGCGTGTGCGTGTCTCTGTGTGTGTGTGTATGAAGTGTGTGTATGTGTGTGCAGTGTGTGTATGTGTGTGTGTGCAGTGTGTGTATATAAGTTTGAATTAATGGAAATAATTCCTTGATTATTTGAGGTAAAATTGATAAAATTGTAAAATATATAAGGGTAAAATAGTCAAAATATGAAAGTAAGAGTATTAGGAATGACTAATACCATGGTTTGACTAAAGAATGACTAAACCCTTGAGGAATGGAATGACCATTCGAGATGAAATGACGATTCCTCCTCGTAAAACATACCAAACAAAGGAATAAAATGGAGGTAGGAATGACCATTGAATTCCACCCTCCATTCTATCGTACCAATCACTACTTAAGATTATAAGTAAATATTAGTAATAATTATAACGGCAAACAATATGAAGGAAAAAAAAAAAACGCAATGGGACCTAGAAATATGAAGAACATAGAAAAGTGATGGTTTTAATAACCTGAAGAACCCAGAAATTTGCGGAAAAAAAGAATAAATTCTTCATGAACAATCAAATTATGTGCGAGGGGCAGCGATGAGCAACTGTGACAAAAAGATGAGCATCAATCAAATTGTTAACGGTGGCGGCACTTTTTATTTTTTATTTTTATTTATAGGTTTTAACCAAAATTATGCCTTTTTTATTTATTTAAACGGTTTCTAATTCCAAACTTAATTTAATAATTTTTTGGTTTGAATTGCAAGTAAAAGGCAAACAATCTTTTAATCTTGATAAGTAAGAATTTTCGATAAGTAGTACGTACATATGTAGATGCAAATTTGAGTTTGTGCAATAAAATTTAGTGTAGGAATGTGGCTTTAACTTCTCAGGCGAGCTTGAGGGCAGGATTGGACGGTGAGAGAGTGTGGCGGCGGCCGGCAAGGCGAGGCTATGCAGTGCAGCGGCAAGCCTCTGATTATGACTGATTAAATTATTAATTAAAAAAAATTATATGAAATTTGTATTTTTGCAGATTTCTGAGTTTTGAGGTATACAAAATCATCATCATTAATAAATTTCAAAGCGATTGACAAAAAGTAAATTAAGTAAAGAGATTTATACCGATCAGTCTATTATTTGCAAGAAATAATTTTCGTCAATTTCACAGTTCAAAGAGGTAGAGATATTAGTATTGGGTGTTTTGGGATAGTTATTTTTTTATACGAAATTTAAGTTGGGAGCTGTGAAATTAAAAAAATTTAATAAGTTAATTAATTTAGGAGTTATAAGATATAATAGTACATTCATTATTTATTTAATTATTATTTTAATTGGGGGATATAGTGAATAATTTAGAGGTTATGTTTAAAAATTACCCTTTTCAAATCTCAACTTAGATCGTAATTCGTAAATGATAGAGAGATAATAATAAGATGATACCCAAAACCATGTGGCATATTTGTTGAGATGGAGGAAATATCTTGTTGACTCATTCGTTCAACATTTTTTTTTCGCGCGTCTTTTTTTATTTTTAGGGTCGTAAAATATTTGTTGGTGATTTTTGATTTAAAAATTGCTTAATAGTTTGGATATTCCTTTTATAAATACGTGTAGCATGAGTTATTTCCGAAAGAATAGTCATAAATTGATATAGAATGATATTTAATATTTTAACCGCATTTTCTTTCTTTTTCTTTGAGGGGGTTTTTAACTCCATTGCTTTTAACACACTAGAAGTTGTGTTTTGTTTGGATTTGAAAAAACAAAAACAAAAAACAAAAAACAAAAAACAAAAAACAAAAAACAAAAAACAAAAAAAACTGCAGTATCTTAAATTCGGAGAAAAGTAAAGATATAAGGGTAAATTTTTTAAGGAAAAATGTTCAAATTTTTGTTAAAAGTTTGAAGGGTGTAAAAAAATTTAAGGTGCGTTTAGTTTGGGTGAAAATGAGGGATAATAAATATTATTTAACAACTTTATATCTTGTTTGTTTTCGTTTCAAGAAAAAGTCGAGCATGAGGTATTAAATTTCAGAGAACCTCTTTTACCTAGTCCAAGGTATAATTTTATACCTAAGAAACGGAGTGATAATTTTATACTTCTCATGTGTTTTTGACATTTCTTCCTTTATCCATCAATTACATTATAAATGAACATAATATAAGATCTTCCATAAAAATAGAGATAAATATATTATTTTTTCAACCAAATAAAATATAAAACTCGTGATCTCACTATTAAAAACAAATTTATACATAATTTGATCATCCTTTCGGCAACCCAAAGATAAAGAATTGTCATTGCGTATTAAAACTTCCTTTTCAATTGATTATTCATAAATCAGAATGCAGTTTCAATTTTATTGCTAAGTTGGGCCGGCCCAAATTTCATTGGGATAATGCTCTAATTCGAGTTCAGAATATTTTTATTTGATAACCAACTAAACATAGCACAAATTTATAAATCATAGCACAAATTTATAAATAGCAGCTTCGGGTTCTCACGATATTGAAAAAAGAAAAGTTGCAGGGTATTACTATTTTATGTAGGATTTTCATAAGTAAACAAACCATCTGAAATAAGGGTGCGTTTACTATAGTGGAAAAGGATGGTACGAAAATATTTTCAACCTTTTCTATTATTTTTACATATTTACTATAGTTGCTAAATATTTCCTGATATATTCAGATAGCCTCTTTTCCATCATTTTTATTTCAATTGTGAAAAATATTAACTAACTTAGGGAATAGATGTGATACTATTTTACAATGAACAAAAGATATAAAAATAGAAAGAGAATAAGGGAATCCATATGATAATTTCTTTTTTCAAGTAAACTTGCAATAAAAAAAAATGATAATATTTTTATACTTTTTTTTTCCTCATTTTTTAATAAAAAAATTACAACCAATATAAATACATCCTAAAAGTTAAATGGTGGGATACTATATTCATTATTAGAATAAAGACATATTGGTCAAAGAGCCTTACTCGATGTTAGTAGTATTGTAGTAAGGCAATATTCAGATATGTATTAATAAATTTAGATTAAGATTCTTGCTTCTATACGATCGTTGTATATTATACATTCATTTTTTTATCTTTAATATATTTTAATATTTAGTATTTTATCTTAAGTGTTTTTTTCCCTTTTTTCCAGCTTTTTTTGTTCTTTTTTTCTATCTTTATTTTAATATCTAGGTTTTTTTCATTCTTTTTTTTTCTGTTCTTTTTTTTTTCAGTTATTTTTCTTTTTCTTCCAGATTTCTTTTTCTTTTCTTTTTTGCTGTTTTCTTTTTTTTTTTCTTGTTCTTTATTTTTCCAGATTTTTTTTTCTTTTTTTTCAGATTTTTTTTAATTTCCAATTTTTTCCGCCTTTTTTGTTTGTTTGCCTCTTCATTTTTTATTTACAGTTTCTTCTTTGGTCAAGATTTGAGCGAGGGGAGCTGAAGGCCTCGGAACGAGCCGAAGAAATCCAAATTGTTGCCCGACGATTATCTTTATATTAGTAATCGGAGTGAAGGTAGAGCCGTAAAATAAAATTTGGAAAAAAATGGAAAATAAATAAATAAATAAACGGGCGCATGCGGTGCACGCACCGCGCATGGAGACGCGACGTGTGGTGCACGCGCCCACGCGCCCGTTGCATAGTATGTTAGAACCGGTGTACAAGCTCGTGAAAATTACAGGGAAATAGAAATAAAATCTGAACTAACAAGAACAATAATTAGAAATACAAGGAAATATCGAAATGACAAGAAACTAAATAAAACCAGGTTTTAGAAGTCGCCCGAAGATGCCTTCTGCCCGCAAGATGAGAAACGCCCCGGTAGTGCTCTCGGATTAGCGGCTCGTCCCCAAAGGTAAACGACTTCACGTCTCGTAAATAGTAGCACCACAAACTTACGAGCCCCGACGAACTAGACGAGGGGAAGAACTAAGCTCTTGACACTATATGAGATGCTATATAAAAAACTAAGAAATGCAGATTTTCTACTCTACCAAAAAACAAAGATACGAAGACTATTTATAGGCTAAATCAGCCATGTAGGTAATTCACACAATTAAGTGTACTTATGGACAATATGGCTGTTACATTACACGTAAATAAAATCCATTCAATATATGGTTGTTACACCAACTTGAATTCCATCAAATTGATATCAAACTCGGCGGTTTCATGTAATGTGGCAGACGTGCATTACATATCATAATTGTATATTGGAAATCAAATGTATTAATTACACTTGCTAATCACACTTTCAATTAAACAATTACAAAGTTTAATTGAATAAATGGGCCAGCCCAACTCTCAATTGGGCCAATAGTTAACAAACTCAAATTATTTAGAATAATTTGAAGCCCAATATCCACGAACCGCTCATGAGCTCGTTCCTTTAACGACGAATTTGATTACAAAAATTCGTCTTCAATACACAACTTAATATATCACTTCTCACTCACCAAATAATGGTTTTGAGAACATTAATATATTCCGATTATTTACTCGACAAGTAAAACAATCCTCAATTATTTAATTTTCAATAATTAAATAATTAACCGCCACAAATAATGATTTTTCAAACCATTATTTCTAACATAGTATGCAACAGGTGTACCAAAACACTTCTCTTTGATTAATTATATTTTATGATTCGATATGTTGAAGGAGTTTCAGAATTGTTCAAAATATTTTTTTGAGCATATTTATGTAAAATCTTGACTTCCGACACCAAATAAGCTCATCCCACATGAATACAAGTAGACAATTACAACTCATTCCACCCCCACACACCAACCACAGATAAGATGAATTAATTTGTTGTAATTTGCTGTTTCCAACTAAAATGGCCCGGTTTATGCAAGACCGATCGAGACTATTTTTTATTCAACAACATTTATTCCAAGAAATATTGGAAATGTGTGGATAAAACAAAAATTTCCTTGTAACTATTCATTCTGTAGTTCTACTACCTCACCTGAACCTCGCTGCGTTTGTAGCAATCTTAATATTTTATGTTACTTAAAACGTGATAATGACATTTAATATAATAATTATTAGTAATAATAGGAGATCTCAGATAGCCTTAAATTTTCTATGTTTATGTGTCAGATGAGTAATGTGCAATTATTTTTTTAACAGTTTTTTTTTTTTTTTTTTTTGAAAATTTATTTTATTTACAGCTTGGAGTAGGGTCACAGGTGCTTTCAATTCTTTTGAAACCTCCATGTGGATTTTTTCTTTTTGAGATAAAAACCTCCATGTTATTTTGGGTACAATTTGAACTGTATTTTCTAAATCATAGTAACTTTTTTTCGAAAGACTAAAACTCTTGATTTGATTTGCAATAATGATTTCCAATGAGCTACACTGAATTTGGTCTCGATCGACAGGTGAAGGCCATCTGATCCAACCAAATTAATTAATACTACTCCTATATATGAAAGTTTTTCAACACCATGCACAATCATAAAAAAATCAAGCTGTCTCACAAATCGAGCATATAGCACAATAATGTGTAATTACAATAAATTTATTTTTAAATAATTCATACAGTATGTTATTAATTATACTTTTTTTAATTAAAAACGGACTTCGAATAACAGTTAAATAGATTACTCGTAAAAAACAGTTGGCAAATGGTGGTGATCGACTAGGAAAATACAACAATATACTACTACACTTCTGATCAGAAATTGGCAGTAATCGACTGGAAAAACTGAAAGAAAAAATATTACTATAATTTTCAGCCAATTTCTGCAACCCATTAAACTAATAAAGAAAATAAAATAAGACATGATATTGAGGAAGCCACGTGTCACGTACGATTCTTGGAAATTGGAACCGCATCAGCTTCATTGAACAGAGAACAAGAAAAATGTTAAATTATTTGTAGCAGACTGATTTAAAATTGAATACTGATTTAAAATAAAGAATTTATAGTTAGAACCAATCTCCATAAATCCCAACTTTATTTTATTGATAATATATTCGATGAGTTGGATAAAATTCGAACTTCGAATTTCGTATTAATATGAATACTTGAACATATATTGTGACACTTTCTTTCTTCTTTTAACGAGTCTATAATCCATGCTTACAAAAACCGTAAAGCATACCACTAGTTGATACTCTCTCCTATTCTCTAAACTAAATGAGTACATTATATATTAAAGTATATTAAAAGAGACTTAAAATTAATTGATATATTTCTTTTTGTTCAAAAAAGTTTTCGATCTTAATAAAATATATTATATTTTTTAACATTATAAAATATTTCCTTATAAATGATATTTTTCAGTGTAGTTGTTGCATTAAGAATTTAATAATTTCATTATCCCTTATAATTTGTAACTCTTGAGATAATAAATTTTAAAAAATAATTGTATATGTAAACAGTAAAATGCAAATTCTAATCCTATAATATAGCTATATACATTTCCTCGATTAAGTAATAAATATATGATTTTAGGCTCGTTTATTTTTTATTTATTTTTTTAAACGAAAAATAAATTTAAGCACAATATCAAATTTTTTTTTTAAATGTCAAAGAAGATTTTGAAGGCCCTTATGACCTCTGTTTACTTAAATGTGCTCAAATTGAAACAAAGATATATTTAACTTTTATCGTATAAAAGTGACTAATTTCAATAAAATTAACAAATATTTCAATCTTTTGTAATTTTAATATCGTCTAGCATTTTTATTCACATAATGACCTCATTACTATCTATTGTATGAATTACTCTCATACACATTTATTCTATTCCATAACTTTATCCTTTTTTTCCCACCAATTTTGCTATCAATAAATAAGGTTAATTAGGTAAATAATTTTTTTATTAATAGTTATGCCCAAGCTTAGGAAGACATCTAATTTGAATAGGAGGAAGTAATGACGAAACGTTATATTTGACACATGTATGCGTACAATATTCTTATTATATTCAGTTATCATGTCTATGCGAGTAATTTTAAGGATACACTAATTAGGAAAAGCAAATATTTGGATCATCGCAATTTTTTGTTAAACTAGCTAGTCCCCAATCATTCTTATAGTGTTTCAAGTCTTTTCGATCAATTCGGTTAATACACACAAAATTTATATCCTTTTAAAAAAACCACCAACATTCAATTTTTTCATTTGCTGGATTTTTTCAATGATTTGCAAATCTGATCATATATAAGTTGTTGTAGCAATCAAAATTGACTACATTTAGCATATATTTCGTTCGACATCCTTTTTATTTAATTTGCTTAAAACACACAATGGTTTTTTTTTTAACCAACGATTTTGCAATTTCAATAGAAAAAATGGCAAAAATGTGTATTTTAAGCAAATCAAGCTTTAAAAAAATTACCTCAAATGATATAATTTCACGTCAACTCAGTCTATAAAATGTGAAAAAAAAAGTTTTTAATATGAAATTTGGGTATTTAGAAGTAAATTTGAAAAGAGTAATAATATTCGAATGGCCAGCCACACGCGTGAAAAAAATAAAAGTTGACTGTAAAAATGGAATTAATAACATTTTTCCACTAGAGTTTATGCTTCACAATTAGACTATATTTTTATTTTCAAAATCTATATTACCATTTTTAGCACGTGTGACTGATCACATTGTGTCCGAATATCATTACTCATTCGAAAATGAATGAAAAAACTAGCAATAGGCAAAAGTTTGTGTTTAATGAACTAGTTTAATTAATTTTTTATCAAGATTTAGGACTATATTTTCATGCACGTAAAAGTATGAAAATTCTATTTTTGTACGATGATTAGAGATATATTGATTGAAATAAAAATACAGAGAGACTAGAAATCCAGCCAGTAAAGTCAAATGACACTTGTCATCCACCTAAGGTGGGGGGCAACGCCACGTGGCTATGATAAAATTTAGCAAGACTAGACTTTAGTACAAAATTACAAAGTCATGTGTTTGCATTCATGTCTCAAGTATATAATGACTCGAAATAGCAAATAATAGAAGTATGGGGAAACATACCTACCATAATAAGTAATCTATTTGTATATAAGTAACAAATTAAAATGAAACCGAATGAAGTGTGACGATGATTTTATATTTATATATATTTATTTATTGAATGGAATCTAATATTTCCATTCCACCTGGTGCTGTTCTGTTTATCATTGGACGCCAAGTCAGTGCTCGACAGCTTTTTTCGACACTTCCACTAAATATATACATAGCTGTCTCTCTATATTGCTATATTCGTCCTCTCTCTCTCTCTCTCTAAATATTCCCCGCTTTTTCATCATCTCTCCTCCCTCTCTCTCTCTCTCTCAACAGCCATGAGTCTCTTTGGCCTTGGCAGGTAACTTTGGTTTCATGAAAAGTGACTTTTACATGATTGTGATTTATTATTGGTCACGTCAGATCTGTGTTTTCATTTCTATATTCGATTTCTAATTTGCTGGTTGATTCTCTCTCTGTGTTGTTTCTTCACTCAATTGATTCATATAGGTTTTTTTACATACACTTTCTGTGTGTTTTGATGTTTGCATCAATACTGATTTGTTGATAGAGGAGGAGGTATGTTATGGAGGGAATCGATTGAATGTTTATTTTTGTTATTTGGTTGAAGTTTATATAATGATCGATGTATGATTTTCGGCATGGAATTTAAATGTTTCGAGTTTTTATGGTGTGAAAATGCTTTATTTGACAGTTGATTGTAAAGAAAGGGGATTAAGTTTTCTATTTATTTACCCCCTCAAAAAAGCTGTTTTCTATTTATATCTGAATCAAAGTGATTATTATCTGCAATTCTGCATTAGGTGTTTCGTTGCAATTATCTATCCATTGGCAAAGATGCTTATCGAATGTTATGGACTGCTACAACGTTTGTATCTTGCTAATATGAAGTAGATATACAGGGCTGATTTGTAACTGAGGGAAAATGGCATTGACTATTTATATATACATAAGAATATGAGTTTTTTTAAATCATGTGCTTCATAATTTATGAAGGTAAAAAGAGTTACACTTTTTTACCACACAGATCATCTTTTAACAACTTAAGTAAAATAGTGCTTAACCTGTTTAAAATACTTCTACAATGTGCTTCAGGTACTATTGTTGTGTTTGTTTGATTAGCTTTACTACTGTAAACTAATTTGATGTGAGAGTTTTTGAGGAGTAGACTAATATTTTGTAATGTGTGATTTGTTGTGTTGGATAGAAACCAAAGGACATTCCGGCCTAAGAAAAGTGCCCCGTCAGGCAGTAAGGTGCGAACTGAATATCCGTTTAATTGTTTTTGTTTTGATTCTGCTTCATCTTCTCTGTTTGTAACTAAACTCTGCTCGAAACATCACATTTATTAGTTTGTTTAAGTCTTTTCTTTTCAAAAAATTTGGATGTTGTAGTGGATAATGTTTTCCAACCAGTCTTTATTCTTTCATTTTCCTTCTTGTCTTCATTACTCGAATCTTTTCTCAGTTGCCTGATTAATCTATCATTGTTGAGATCCAGAGATAATAGGCTTTTTGATGGATTAGTTATACCTTAGTTATTTATTTGAAGATATTGATGGTAACTTAGGAGCTCATGTTGTTCCTGTTATATTTAGCTGACCGACCATTAGTAGTTGTTGCATGCACAAAGCATTTGCCATTTTATTGACCATTAAATCTGTTACAATTATATGCTGCAGGGTGCACAGCTGAGACAGCATATTGATGCCACTTTGGGTAGTGGGAACTTGCGAGAAGCTGTAAGGCTACCTCCTGGTGAAGATTTTAATGAATGGCTAGCTGTTAACAGTACTCTCTCTCTCTCTCTCTCTCACACACACACACACACACACACACACTCAGTGTCCGTTTGCTTGCTTGTGCTTTATGGGCCTATGTGCAGATCTTGAGTCTCACATGGCGGCACTTGTATGCTTAGTAGGAAAAACAAATTAAGTACTACTTGTTTTTGGAATAAAATTTTCATGCACAATGGTGAGAGGAGCTCCCCCTGATATTTACTCATCAATTGCTCATGATATGATGCCACGAACAGCTCAATAATGCGACTTTTTTAATAGACATCAATATCATGTGTAAAGGCATAAAAGGATACAAAATAACAATTTATACAAGATGAAAGGATAATAGTTATTCTATTCTTGTTTACTTTTAATAGCTTTATCCAAGAATCAAAATTGAAAAAAGTTGCTTGATTATTCGTTTCAGCTGTAGATTTCTTCAACCAGGTGAATCTTCTCTATGGCACCCTCACAGAGTTCTGTACACCAGAAAACTGCCCTACAATGTCTGCTGGCCCTAAGTATGTCTGGGTGATCATTATCTCCTTTTCCTTAGAATTTCGAAAAATAACCACATTATGTGTACTCTTTTATTGCATGAAAAGAGAAAAGTTTAAAAAGCAACTCATTGGTCTGATGTTAGTGTGGATATAATCTGTATTTATTTCTTGATATTTCTGACCTCTTGTGTACCGTTAACATTTTGCATTGTATGTCTTTGTACTGTATGTATGTGGAAGAAATATTCCTGATATGTAGACAAATATCTTTTCAGGTACGAGTATAGATGGGCGGATGGTGTAACAATTAAGAAACCTATTGAAGTTTCGGCTCCTAAATATGTCGAGTATTTGATGGACTGGATTGAAACACAGTTGGATGACGAGTCCTTATTTCCTCAAAGGCTTGGTAATGCTGATGTCTGATTTAATTCTGTTTACTTTGATATAGAACGAAGCAAATGTCTTACGTCGGAAACCCTCGATTTTTAAAACTAACTTCCTCTCTCAATAAAATTTATTGGCGTACTTATGGAGGAACATTTGCAGGCGCACCATTTCCTGCAAATTTCAGGGATGTTGTGAAGACTATATTCAAACGGCTATTCCGCGTGTATGCACATATTTATCATTCGCATTTTCAGAAGATTGTGAGTCTTAAGGAGGAAGCCCATCTAAATACTTGCTTCAAGCATTTTATACTTTTTACATATGTAAGTCTTCTGATCACTGCAACTGTGCAACATTATATATCTAGTTTTTTATTTTTATTTTATGCCAATGAAGCCAATCAAACTTTTCTTGGCTAAGTCTGAAGCTTTTTCTGCAGGAATTTTCACTGATAGACAAGAAGGAACTTTCTCCTCTACAAGAGCTTATTGAATCGATTGTCCCGTATTAAGCACGCTTTGCAATTGCGTACATCGATCTCGTTTCGGGTAGTGCTAAAATAAGTGTGATTAGAGTTTCCCTGTAACTGATTTTATTGTATCATCTTACTGTAACAACTAGCTGCTGCTATTCTTACCGTTATTTGAATGTTAATTCCCAGACAAGTTTGCTTCTTATTGAGACTGATGAATCTTGTCATTGAATTTTGACCATGAGTTTAGCCAATATTTCAACTAATTGTCCAAATCTTTAATTAACAACTTTGGAACAACTTATCCATGCAGGTTTACAAAAAGGAAATAACTTGCCCCAAAAAGCAAATTAGTATAAGATCTGCGTTGTGTTAGGCCACTCTAACTTATCAAAATAAATTTGAGGAGAAAATCAATAGGAACGAAAAGGTAATTTCCAATTTTTTGGGGGGATACAATTGAAATCGACCACATTCATTATTTCACTAGTTTTGTTTCTCAAAGAATTTTGATACTAAGTAGCGGCCTTTCTACAAGATAATACTTTATCTCAAAAGATAAATAAAAAAAATCTACAAGATACATGCTAAAAAAACTAGTCACTAACTACTCATCCTAGCTAGAAATAAAGAAGTAAGCATAAGTGTGTGTATTTGATCTTCCTAGTACCTACTAATGCAAAATTTACATTTCACTCAATTTCTACAAAAATCATCCAGAAGATGGAGGTGATCTTCCACATCTATATATCTTCATCTGATTCGAGGTACGTTTGGAAAAGGCTCCCGTCTCCTCTCCTCCGCGTTCTTCGCCTTCAGAGGAGTCGCGAAAACTGAACTCCAGATCCTCAGCGTCTCATCTCCAGCAACGGAGGCGACCTTACATCCATCCGGGCTCTGCAACAGATAGGCAAAGTCAGTTTAACCATAAATTCTGAGCAAATAATACAGATCAAATTATTAGAGTTCACCAATACCTTAGCCATGCTAATCACCCTAGAAGTGTGACCTTCAAGCTCAGCAATCCTAACCATGGACGGATACTTCCACAGAGTGAGCTGGTGGCTGCTGAACCCATGAGCGCTCAGAAGCTCCCTTTCGTGCGAGCCCCACAGCAGCGAGCTCACCTGTGAACCGGTGTCGACTGAGTTCAGACAAGCCCCGGTGTTGGTGTTCCAGAATCTGATGCGCTCGTCTCCCAGCCCCCCGCCAGAAGCAAGGAGGTTGCTCTGGAAGGGGCACCAGGAGAGAGCCTTGACTGCAGCAGAGTGGTCCTCCAAGCGATGGAGCCACTGATCGGATGAGGCCGACCATATGTGGATCAGGTTGTCGTTGCCCCCGCTTGCTAAAAGCCCGCCCGAGGGACTCCATTTGAGACCACACACCTCGTGCGTGTGCCCCGTATATGTGCTCACGACGTGGGACCGTCTTCTCACGTCGTTGTTTATGATCACACTGTCCTCTCCTGCACTTGTTAGTATGTGATTGTTCCAATCAAGTGAACTCACTCGCAAATAATGCCCTCCTTGCAGTGTCCTCACCTGTAACCACAACATTTTACAATATTTTAGGCCTTATATAATAATACTATTAGGTGACGTTTGGTTCGTAGAATAGGATTATATTATAAATTATCACTCAATTGATGAACTCAATTGATGAATAAGAGCATGTGTCATATTTTCCATCACGGGCTTAATCATTCAAACCAAACACGTGATTACGTTGAATTATTTTTTCAATCAAGTCTTATCGTGTCTTATCAAACCAAAACCGAGTTATTTAAAATATTCACAAATTAAGAAAGGAAGAGAAACATACTAGTTGAATAAGTGAAGAATCCCAGATTTGGACATGGGAATTAGTGAAGCCAACAGCAATGTGCCTGCCGTCCGGCGCCCATTTGACGCTGGTGACGGGGCCGTCGTCGTCGGAGACGGAGAGGAGTTGGGTGGTGGAACCATCGGAGGCGGACCATAAGTAGACATCGTTGCTCAATGCAATAGCAACAATATCACTACTGCCCCAATCCAGCAAATCCAGATAGAAGTTATCTACAATATCAGGAGCATCCAATATTCTTTCTGGAAGCTTCGCACCAAAACAATTGAAATTCAGCAAATAATCAACAATCACAACACTACTGGAAATAAGGAAGGGAGAATATGAGATTTTTTTACAACTGAACTGACCTTAGGGATGCGGCGTCGTTTCTGGTTGATTGATTTTCTGTGGCGGTTGGGGGAAAGGGAGTGGGGAATGATATTCTTTGAAGAAGGGGGCGCCTTGTTCTTGAAAGCCAGAATTCTTGATCTGTTGATGTTCAAGATTTCGGCGAGATGCTTCCGGTAGAGTTGCTTTGATGGAGAACAGGGTTCGTCGCTTTCGTTTTTGGCGCCGCCGGCGGTGAGCATGTAATGAGCGAAATCAAAATCCATAGCCGATCGATTGGGTATGAACCTGTCCAACTGAAATTCAACAATAAAAGTTACAGATTAAACTCAATTGAATTATACTGCTGTATATGTAATTAAATTCAAAGAATCCAAAAGTGAAATCTTTTCAACGAATTTCGCGGAAATCAGATTGAATTTGATGAATCGTTGATGAAAGATGCAAAACAAGTTCATGAAACTGTAAACTCGTAACAAAAAATAATAGGCCGCTTACGTTTTCACCCGACATTGGGAGAGAGAGAGAGAGAGAGAGAGAGAGAGAGTGATGATGACGATGGTGAGGGACGAGTTTGAATTATATAACGGTTATTTATAATGTGTGAGAGAAAGGTAAGTCGTCGGATGCTACCAAATTTTAATTTAGTGTGGATTGTGTGTTCAAACAAAATCTTACGATTCTAAATAACAATCGATTGCCGGTTATTTCATCTAGCAATCTTCACCCCGGAACCATTATGTTAAATTGCCGGCCGCACAAAAACTGAATTAAATCTCATGGATTAATTAATATTTTTATTTTAAAGATCTTAGTTGTGTGTGTGTGTGTGTTTTTTTTTTTTTTTTTTGGTGAAAGTAAAAGATCTTCATAGTTAATATCGGCATCGAGTTCTTTTTCCTATTAGCGGCATAAAGTAATATTAATATCAATATTTATTGAATTATTATTGCAACTAATAAACAAAACTTAAAATTTGAATACATAAACAAATGGGTTTCCGAAATATAATTAATTTTCACCACCATAATTTTTTTTTCTCCTTTTACAGCAAAGATTTTTTTGCGAAACTAGCAAAGAGCCGAAAGAAAACTCCTAACTAATTAATCGAGGTTGGTATATTTTCTTCCAACTTTTCTATCTGTAATTTTTTTTTATGCATCTCTCACACTATTAAATTTAATTTAATTTTTTTTTTACATGACGTCGTTCATCCATGTGTGCGACGGATAATGAAACACAAATATATTGTTCAAAAAATGAAACACAAATATACAATAAATGATCCCATTTGTATTTATACGAAAACTTCTGGACGAATTTGTCCTTTTAGCCATTTTCAGTAAGTTGACAATTTAAATGTGATTTTTATAACTCTTTATATTACGGTTGATTGGCGAATATGGTCAAAATTGAGAAATTTATCAAATATCAATATCATATATTCATAAGTGAGCTACCATAATTAGTAATGGTTCTGCACTCGGCTCAATTCCATCATCTCCTCCAAATAATAGGAAATAAAAGATCAATTCTTAATTGTTTAGGGCGAAACTGAAAATCTGAAATCGACCATAGATTTTTTGAGTTTTTTTTTTTTGTTTTTTGTTTTTTTTTTTGTTTTGAGGATATACTTTTTTTTGAGTTGGTTTCATATGTAAAATTCCATACACTGATATTACAAGTTTAAGATCTTATCTATACTATTTGCATCATCTTTACCTCTACAATTCAATATATTGCAAGAAGGTTAACCACTTCAAAGAACGTTTATGGACTGCCAGCATCCCAAAATACCTATAAGTTGTGCAAACGACCCCCTCGTCCCCAAAATACCAATAAGTTGTGCAAACGACCCCCTCGTTCCAAACGGACGAGGACGTGACTGATCACTACTCTAAAATAGACAACCAATGCACAAAATTTCATCCATTCTCAGCCTCTGAAATCAGTAGCTAAATCTGGGCTGGCATAAATATATGCACCAGCCGCGAAAGCAAGAACACCAAAAACATGAACGAATAGCTGGAAATTGGCCAGCAGCTCGCCACGGGCTTCGTGTTCAAGTGAACGACATAAGATTTTATCGATGTTGAGGGTACAACCATCAGGCATCATTGAACCGTAGAGAGTGAAGGCAGTCTGATAGAACCAAAGGCCTTGGAGTGTTATAGCAATGCCACTGCACAAATCAGCAGGGAAGCTTGTTGGCATTAGGGCTCCAGCAATAGTTGATAATATACATAGGCCTATTAGGAGCACGAGGACACGGTGATAGTATCCCTCGAGGCCCTTGTGCGTAGTCGAGTGGAAGTAGAATAAGAGGTACTCTGCTGTGAATGCTGCCGAAGCAACTAGGCACAAAACTCCTTCAGACAATGAAAGATACCTGAGATAGAGATTTACATCATCTCTTAAACATAAGTCATGTTTAAGCTTAAAGAGGTAACAAAAGCTGTGTTTTATTGATCTAACAAAATCTTTAATTTAAACACAACTTGGACTATATTAAGGTCAAATCTAGCAGCATAGAAAGATCAAAACATAACGTGGCACGGTGTCTCCAATGCAACAGGTTAAATTTAGGAATCAAATGTATCATTCCTGCAATTTCAATGCAATCTGAGAAATCAATATCTCTCAACTTGAATCTCATAGTTATTATTCGAACAGATGAAATAAGGTGTGAACTGTCACAAAGGTAGTACCACTATGCTTCAAAGCAAGCAGAATTGATGTTACTATATGAAGTAACAAACTCCCAATTATTTATCACCATGCAAAGATCTGTTTCTTGACATGAGATTTTATTTGTCCAAGTCCCATCACATACCATTTATGAGCCCTAGTATATTCAAGAGAGTAACCTTTTTCGGATTATAAAAAACAAATCTATTAGGATCACAACGTGAGAGGGCTCACCTCGTCTTTTCACAGAGCAGTGTGATCACGCCAAAGACGAAGAACATGAGTAGCATTCCAAAGTGCTCAAAGTTGTTAATGTGAGAAGGGTTCAAAATGCCATTTACAAAAATCTTGAGATGTGTTGCATAAAGAAACTCTATGCACAGATCAATAAAGCCTCCAATTGCAATGACATACAGTTCTAAGTACTTAAGCCTGCCATCATATCCTCGAACAGGGTTCCATACCCTGACCCGATACATTTTAGGATCCGAAACATATCTAGCTATAGAGCACCATATGTGCCACGTTCCGACAACAAGAAACAGCGTTCCTGGAACAATATGTCCAGGAAACGAACCCATCTTTTTCCAAATATGTCTACACAACTTCTCCTCAACTTATGTTATTTCTGAGGATATTTTTAACAGAACAAGAATTGAACCTATCAATTAACTGAAAGAACTGCATTGACCAGATAGGGAAATACTAAACTATCAATCAAAGTAAGAAACAACCTTTTATTTATCATTACAAGACTGAGTGCAAGTGACAATAATTCAGAGTGTGCTCTCTCTTCTGATAATAGATCCATTAATTCTCCTTTAGTCTTTGTCTAGAAACACTCTTCTAGACTAAATCTTTATTAATAGGAGTACAAATTCACTCATCTTTACCATAGTTGAGTATCTCAAAAAAGCTAGACTAACATCAATTATCAAGAAACAGAGTCATTGAGATTTCCCTGCATAAACTTGAAATTACCTGCAAGGAGTTATGCATCAAATTTTATTGCCAGAAAAGAAAATAAACAAGCAGCCTTTGAAACATTATTTGATTAATTTAACCTTAGATTTCTGAACAAACAAATATGTTTATACACCCATCAAGATACATATGAAAGAGTGATTTTGGAGCATATATAGAATCAGCAGTGCAATTTTCAAGAATCTATGTACCAAGAGCTAGTGTTCTGCTGTACTACCATTCAGAGCTACGATGCCCAAAAAATCACAAGAAAATAAATAAAGATGACGCGAATTAGCACTCAAACTGTAGTTTTAGAAGACGCTTATCATAGGGTTAAACGCGTGTTACATATTTTGCAGTTCATTAATAAAATAGAGACGAAAGGTACCTGAAAAATGTATAGATAATTTTTATTTTGAGTTGGATTATAGGGGGATCGGAGAAAGTTAGATGTAGATGCATGGGGTCAAATCACACTCATGAAAAAGAAGGGTTTTCAAAAGATAGGTTATTATCATGACCACATCATTGAATTCCAAGAAACAGTATTTTAATTTATGGCTATCTTACCTCGTCCATATCGCGCCTCTCTCTCTCTCTCTCTCTCTCTAGATCTCTCTACTATACAAGTAGAAATAGATATACGTGTATGCAGATGTTTTTTCGTCGACACCTGGTTGGTTGCATGGCAATAATTTCATGATAAAAGTCTTGTGTTTGTTTTTGTTTTTTCTTTTCTGTTTTTTGTTTGTATCGTTTGCCTTTTCTATTGTAAAAGGGCTACCAATTTGTTGGATTGATTTAAGTAAAGACGTTTTGAGCCTTTTGAGGCAATGTTTGTAGATTATTCGAACCGAAGACACTCGATGGGTTGAGAATCTGGGATATCAATTTAGCCAGAAACTCGCAAGTTGATTCGAACTGAACCGGACCGAATTAGAAAAGAGGCCGAAAATTTTGAATTCGACATAATTTTAGCTTGTTGAATCGAACTGAAATTAGCCCAAGTCCAATAGAACTAGCCCGAAAACCGAGTGAGTTGGTCAGATAACTGGAATTCTTCATTATTTAGTTGTTATATTTCATTACTTTGTTTATAAATTCAATTATAAGTTCTTCTTTTTTTCAAATATTGTTTTGATTTTTCATTTGTAATAGGTACTCATCATATATATTATATATGACTTCAAAATTATAAATTAATAATAATTTTATAAACAAAAATTTTACCAAATAATGAAATTATAATTATATATGCATTTAATATGGGTTAATTTTTTTTATTAGAAAACACTTTATATTTGCTATAAACATATGGTAATTAAAAATAGTTATACATTTATTTATTATATCATTAATCTCTTGGCCAGATGGGCTAGCCCGAAATCGAAGGTTTAGGGCTAGGGTCAACAATTTGTAACCTGAAAAAAATTTAGCCCGATTGATTCGAACCGAAAATTGCCCAAACCGATAGGGTTGACCGAAAAACCGAACGAGTTTAACCGATTGACATCCCTAGTTAAGATATTTGTGAAAGAATCGAAGGACCTGTAAGTACTAGTATTTGTTTTCTTTTTGATATTAAGTTGCACGTATAACCTTTCAATAATAAAAAATTATAATTACGAGTATGACAATATTACTAATTTATTTATTATGTTTAGGTATAATAATAGAAGTATATGAATATTATGAATTTATTAAGTTCATACAATATTGCACTTAAAAAAATATAATAATAGGAATATATTAAACAAATAAAATTTTGTAAGAATGTGAATCAAATTTTGTAAGAGTTCACTCTTTTTTTTAGAAAATTACAATAATATATATATATATACTCCCTCCGTTTCCGTTCATAATACAACATTTCTTTTCGGTACAAGTATTAAGAAAAAACATTTAAAGTAAAGATGATGATTAATGTATTAATAAAGTGATATAAAATATTTTAAAAGTAAATAAACTGTTGTTGATGTGATATAAAATGGTTTTAAAGTAAAGAAAGTATTACTGATTTGATATAAAGTGGTTTTAAAGTGAATAAAGTAGATAAAGTGATTTTTTAATTATTTCTATAAAAGGAAACGTTACAAGATGAATGAGACACCCCAAAAAGGAATACGTTGCATTATGAACGGGACGGAGGGAGTATATATTATTGAATAAAACACTACACAACGACATCATACAAATGTGAGACTACTACAACACAAACATGTGGAACCACTAGTCCACTACACCACTCAAAGTAGAAATATATACTACACCGCACATGTAGGTATGATTGATTCTAAGACCTCTAACTAAGGACAATGTATATACATATAAGTAATTTATTTTAATTAATCACTAATGTTGATAATATGTTGATAATGAAACGGAATAAGAAACCAAGTCGTTGTACCTAAATAAGTTAATAGAACGTAACGATACAATAAATAAATTGTTTATCGACATTATTTAACATCATGAGCAAATTAATCCAAGTATGTCCAAAAAAAATGGTTTTTTTGAGTGATTACAGACGTATATATATTGTCAGATAAAAGAACTATACACCGTATAGGTGGGACTTTGATACCATATAAAGGTTGCTGCATTTTTTTGAAAACAAGTTCAATGGGACAACCCATAGAAAAAAGAAAGACAAATTTAGTGGGAGAGAGAAGTATTTTCTAAGGCCATAAGTAAATTTTTGAATTATTATTAGTTTTTTGTTTTCTCATGACGATTTTTTTTCTTTTTCTTTCTTTTGTTTTTGGAAAAGGAGAGTCAATGAAGTTTGAATCCTAAATCTCACTGTTTATAGATTGAAGTCACACTATTTGAGTGTCTCTTTAGGGACCATAACTATTTGTTGAATTACCATTTATTTTTACCGATTTCCAACAATCACATGATTAGATAAATATAATTACACCCTAACTAGCTAATTAAACTAGATTGAGAGGTGCTTTTGAAGCATATAATTCGTCGATTCTTTTAAATATTACTCCCTCCGTCTTTTTCAATTTGACTCACTTTTTTTCTGGGCGTCCCATTCAACTTGGCTCGTTTCCTTTTTTGACAAAAAATAAGTAATATTTTAGATTTAAGTACTATGTATACAGTACTTTATTTTTATGAACAGTGTAAATACACTCACAATCGCTTTATCATCAACAATTACATACTCTATAAAAAAATACACTAAGCACACCTTTTACATTTAATCTCTTTATTATTAATCTACGCCGAAAAGAAGTGAGCCATATTGAACGTGATAGAGGGAGTATATTTTTTAACAAAATTTTGGTGATGCAGGTTGACGGGTTGTATACGAAAGTAAGACTTTTGCTTATATACAGTTGTTACTTATTTCACTATATTTCTTCTATCTGAAATTATTTATTATTGCATATTAAATATTTGTTCATTTATCTCAATATTAAAGATTATATAGTGTGATGTAGATCATTGAAGATGATATAATTAGTATCTTATGAGATATAAACTAATATTCACAATCGAGACAACTTGGACGAGTTATTGGTTTAGATTGTAGTATAATAGTATAAATAGTTTATCTTGACTATTTATTTATGTTTGTACATTAATCGTATTGAAAGAATCACAATGAGATTAATTATTTGTTCTAATTTATTAAGAATTAAAGATCTCGGTAACTTACTAGTCTTAACTTTAATTGGGCTTATCAGTATAAATAAGTGTCTATTACTTTGATCTATCATAAATGAGAACTTAATAGTTGTTCGAATATTTCGTATTTTGGGCAATGACAGTTCTTATTTGATATCTGATGAAGCTGCAATAAGGATTTGTGTCCTATTCTTAATGGGATGATGATATCCTCTCGATGAACTTAATAAGTTTATTATATTAACCCTGCAGGTAGAATTAGTTTCAGTATATTAATAAGTTTAAGTGGTAACACTTGAGATAATTAATTAATTAATTAAATATTGTCATAAGTATTTTAATTAATTAATGAATATTCGATAATGTTAAACACGCACGGAGATTAATTAAGTCTAATACTAGCCCCGACTCAATTAAATAAATAAGATGATAAGTTAATATTAATTCTTTAATAGAATGAA
Organism: Schizonepeta tenuifolia; assembly: GCA_029490685.1. NCBI lineage: Eukaryota > Viridiplantae > Streptophyta > Magnoliopsida > Lamiales > Lamiaceae > Schizonepeta > Schizonepeta tenuifolia. The sequence continues at coordinate 95,456,223 of CM055957.1, read as the reverse complement.
TTAATATTTATATCTGATTTATAGTTTGGGCTGAATTAATTAAATAAGATGTTATCGGGTCAATCTTATTTAAACTAGTTGATCCATACTGGCCCAATGGCCTACGTTTCTTATGGGTCAAGGCACCTACTCTCCTAAACCCTAATGAGTTGTCTAGGTTCGATTAATGTGAGCAATTATTTATCTATAAATACAAGGTTCATTAGATTCATTACTCACTTGCAATCTAAGTAACATAAACCCTAGAGAGAGTGGGTGGCGGTTTCTAGAGAGAAAGAGAGTTCGTGGTTAGATCCTATCCATCGACGAGCTCTAGTCGGAAACAGTTTAGAAGATCACTCTGGAGTCTCTGTGCACTAATTAAGTGTGCAGTAATAAATTCTCTGACAAATAGAATCGTTTCTCGGTAATCGGTTCCAACACAGGTTGTACTACTTGTGTGTCATGATAGGCTTATATTCGTAAATAGTAATGACATAACCAAGGACATTAAGACATAGATCAAGTACGATCTTCTATTTTCTTTTTCAAATATTTGACCTAATCTTCCAATACACATGATAAAAGTTTAGTAGTTAAAAATTATTTCACTGAATATTCATAATTCACGGACTATATGGTCTTATTTGTTCTCAAATGTACATTCCCAATGGTGCGGCTTTGGTCTGTATGCAATTAGGTTTCAAATAAAAATAAAAAATACATTTGGTCTTATTTATTTCTTTAGGTACAACTTTTTCTTGGAAGGATATGATATATGATTCGGGGAGAATGTGAAGAAGTATTTCTTTTCTTTTCATTATGTTAAGAGTTAAATTACATTGCGAAAGCCGTATATAAGGAGCATGAGAAGAGAAGGCATAAATTAAGAAATGATATTTTTATTAAACAAAAAATCAAAAGAGAACTAAAGAAGAACACGAAAAATAAATAAATAAATCAGACATTGCGCTTTCCAGTTCGAGCACTGTCCTTGCAGAAAAATAATTTGTAAACATTCCTAAGAAAGCACAACTATCCACTTCATAAGCTGAAACTCTTACGCAATTGTGGTAAATTCGTTTAAGGTGTCGTATCCACGATAATAAACATAAAAACAACAAATTAAAATTGTATAATATAACCATATATATATATATATATATATATATATATATATACTGAGTTGATCAAATAGGTTACCGCGTCATCGTTCGATACATGAGTTATATTTCATCAATTGACGGGTCATCTACTCCTTTTGTTCACTCTTAATTATATGATTGTCACTTTTGGCATTTAAATTCATCCACAATATAATTACATTTTTATTTATGGTATTAAGATCCACATAGTATATTATATTTAACCTTATATTTTTCACTACTTTACCCATATTTATAGTGAAACTTTTACTCTCTACCTACAATAATACTATCCATATCGTGAACGGAGAGAACATTAATTTTGAAGATTTCTAATTGACAGGTAAAATGACTTTGTGAGGTTGATGCAAAAATGACACATGTATGATAAATTTAAGGGTTATTATCACGAAAATACACGAACTTTAGATCAACTTTCATTTTTCCCACGAACTTTCAATTTTTTGTTACAATACACGAACTTTGAATTAACTTTCATTTTTCCCACGAACTTTCACTTTTTTGTGACAATACACAAACTTTCGGTCAACTTTCAGTATTCCCACGAACTTTCAATGTTTTGTGACAATAGACAATCTTTAGGTCAACTTTCATTTTTCTAATTAACTTTCAATTTTCTATGATAATACATAAACTTTGTGTGGCAATCGAGAGTATGCAATCCTCCTGTCAGGCTATTACGTTAAACGATCCCATCTTTTGATCTTCATACGTCGTCGTTTAATCTCAAAATTAACATACCTAACGGTTTAAGGTGATATTGAGATAAAATTCTACATATTACTCATATCAAGATGATAGGGAAGAATAAGACAAGTGTATGAATTTGGTTTGGATACGACGATTAGTGGCGAAATTGAAAAATTAAGAAAAGATATGAAGAAATTTTAAAGGGGAGGCGATACGCCTATCTTTATAGGAGAAATATGAAGAAATTTTTGCCGCAATATCTATGTGACCTTAAACTCTAGCAAGATAATTAAAAAAGCTAGGTTTGGTAATGTTTGAATCTAACGATAAATTATGGAAATTACAAAAAATGAGTTATTTAAGTTAGCCGACGCGAAAAGACCGCACCATCTCGATTGCCAGATAAGACATGTCAACTTGAATTTGAGCGAAATTAAGGATCGTTGATTGGACCAAAGTTCATGTACTCTCAAAGAAAATTGAAAGTTCATGGTAAAAATGAAAGTTAATTCAAAGTTCGTGTATTGTCACAAAAAATCATAAGTTTGTGGGAAAAATGAAACTTAATTAAAAGTTTGTGTATTGTCACAAAAAATTGAAAGTTTGTGGGAAAAATGAAAGTTGATCCAAGGTTCATGTATTTTCATGATATTAAGCCTAAATTTAATTACTAAGTGCTTTTTTGGAAGGTTAAGAAAGTTAGTGTGAGATAAATAATTTCAAGACAAAATAGTAGGGAGAGGTGTATTTATTGATGTTAATTTGGTTGTTTGGTAGGTTAGATAAAAGATATGATTATTTTGTGTATGTTAGTTAAAACTCTACACTAACTTTGTTATTTTTAATTTTACCCCTGACCTAATTTGTAAATTACAATTTACCCATTGTATATATAGATCCAGAAGCCCTCTATGAAACCCACATCCGTCGACCCTGTTGGAGCTGAATTATTTTTACGCCTTTCACTTTCGAAATCGATCTGCAATTCATCGAAGTCTATCATCGCAGATCTAGAGTTTTCGTGTAATTGTTATTTCCATTCATACTCAAAATACAACATACATGAGATCAACATGAATGTACCACGGCAAAATAAAATAAAATAATATATCACACATATTCCTCATAATACAACAAACATGATCTCCTCCATATTATAATTGGAGACGTCACATCCTCCGTATCAGAATCAACTACGATTGTGTTTCTCGTCTGCTCTACACGGGCCTTATCATCACTAATGGTGATGATATTGGGCTCGTTCTCATTCTTGATCTCCTCGGAGCCAAAGATCGCTGCTAAGCGATAAAACTCCGGCTCGCCCTTGTAGTATAGATGCAGCCCTACATATAGATGCAGACCTACACATTTCAGTCCACAGATGGCCAAATAATAAGAAAAGCTTATCAAGACTACCCATCCTAAAAATATGAGAAATCACTCCACAAAACAAGCTAAATTGAAGCAGCAACAATTAGAGAATGCTGATAAATATGGAAACATCGTGACAGAAAATTATATGTACCTCTTCTCTAGAAAAATGAAGTTCTAATTCAGGAGCCGTTCAACAAAAATGACTGCACAAACTTAAGTTGCTAGTAAACTCATTTGCCTCGCATGAGAAACAGTTTCCAAGTTAAGGAGCAACCAGATGAATCTTTTATATAGATGTGTCTCACAAAATCAATTGCATTTTATAAAATGAAATACGCAACTGAAATTCATACAACCTATAGAGATCATCTAGATGTGGAATTAATTCCAACTCTCCAATTCAAAATCACATGAAAAGCTACTACATATTTTTCTTTCCCACCCCGTCTACAACCATCATTTCTGCATCACACATAAACACCCCTTCTATGTGTACATATCACCATAATCAAAGGTATAATGAGCTTCCCTAGAATTCCATTAGCAAAACGAAACATAACTCGTTGGCACATTCATATGAAAAACCTAGAGTCCACAATAGCAATTAAAAAAAAAAATGAATCCACTAATATAGAACAAACACTAATGGAGTAGAAGATCATTTCTCTGAAAGTAAAAAATTAGTAATTATTAGAAGTTGAATCGTAGACAGTACCTGATGTCCTTGAATAGAATTATAGAGCGAAAGAGTGAGCTTGGGGGAAATGGCGGCTGCTCTGGTTTGCCGGTGGTGACGTCGTCTAGGGCCTTGTTGTCGGAGAATAGGGCTTTCTTCTCTCGATTAATTCAAAGTTACCAAATCTCCTACAGAAATCAAGAAGAAAACTAAGCAATAGATGAGGAGTAATGGCGAATTGAGAATAGATGTGCTCGGAAGTTATAACCTTTTCTTCTCCTGCACCGTTCGACCTCTTCTTCGATACTTTTTCAGCCCTCCCTCTCTCGTGGTGTTGCAGATAGGGTTTTCAAATGGAGAGGTGGATTCAATCATGGAGGATAAAATCGACTTGCAACAATTTCTCTCGTGGTACTGTAGAAGCAAAGAAAAATAGATTGGGGGAAGGGGTGAGACAAATTAACGTGGAGACAAGGGGTTTTTACGTCTGGCTTCACCATTTCACAGGGCTCCCAATATAATTTTGTATGGTGTACCAAACACAAGACATACCCACTAACAATTTAGTGGGGGTTTATCTACCATACCAAACAGGTGCTAACTCATTTGATTTATAGTTGTTGGAATTCAATTCCGATTGCTAAAAGTTTAAATTCATTTTAGTGTTGTTATAGTTTGTCATAAAAAATCAGACCAAAATGTAAAATAAAATGAAATAATTAAACTGTAATTGCATTAATAGTGAACAATATCAAATTGTATTAATAGGATTTGGTACATTTTTTTATCTTATTGGATTAAAATTTGTTTTTCTCTTTCCGTTCAAATGCACAATAGAACAAGAAATCCGTCATTTCAAGGACATTCAAGTGATGAAGACCTAATATACAACTAAGCTTAAGCCGCCCAAATACGTGATACTCAAGTCTGATCACTCTTGCTACCGAATCGAGCTTCATATTTGTTTTTTTTAGAACATTTTCGAGGTTCATGAGCTTATTCTAGTCTAACCAAACTTTCGAGATTCATATTTACACAAAATTTTAAATTATTTTATTTACAATAATATATTATATATACTCTTAAATAACAAACAAATTCAGTTAGAAACCTAATACAACTATACTAGTTATATAGTATTATAGTATAATATAAAAACTAAAAAGTATATGTTAGTATCTAGTTAAAAATTCATACTTATTACTAAATCATTTAGCAAATTTATTGATTAAGCTAACATTTACAAACTTGACCCCTTTAACTAACATTAAACAATCTAAAGTATAAACATTTATCGAATCGAACTCTAAATAGCTCGACTCATTTATAGTCTTACCTCTGTCACGCAAGCAACCTTTTTTCCTTCCTGCCAAGAGGGGTACACATAGAACGTGACGAGTTTTAAATTTTATAATTCAAATTTCACATGTTGATGCAATGATTGCCATTGTGCATCTCAACAAATATGATTAAATTTCAACACAGTGGTCCACTGCCTTCTAAATACTTTATTTATTTATTGCATTTTCAATAAGTTTTATAATTATTGATCATAAAAATCCTCAATTAAAATTCATGGCTAGTTGAAAAACATAAATTTCACGCTGTTTTAACGGTGTTGAAACAATATTCAGTGTGAGTATATAAGAATATACTATGAATCATGAATTTAATAAAGGCGAAACTTTTACTTTCTTAAGGGAAACTTGATGTAGATAATTACTCCGACGAGCCGTTGACTATGATAATCTGAATTATCTAGTAATGTATATGTGCCTTTTGTTCATTATTTAATTAATGGGGTATTTACATTAGAGAAACACTCCTGTGCAGACTTTTGCACCAAGTCTGCACAGAACCCGACCCGCCACGCACCGTCCCGACCCGCGCGTGAGGTCCACGCGCCACGTGCCCCAGTTTTTTTTTTTTTTTAATTTATTTCCAGATTCTTTGTCCCCGTCGGAGCCTTCGGCTCCGCCTTCGCTCCGATTACTAAAATAAGGATAATCGGCGGGCAACATTTTGGACTTTTACGGCTCGCTCCGAGGCCTTCGGCTCCCCTCGCTCGAGTCTTGACCATAGAAGAAGCAGCAAACAAAAAAATTATATAAAAAAAAACTGGAAATTAAAAAAAAAAAACTAGTCAAAGGGAAGTTTGACCGGGTCAAACCCGGGTCAAACGGGTCGGGTTATGAACGGATCGGGTCAAATGGCCGGATGTTCTACGGTGGAACAGTTGTACCCAAGTTTTTGTCTTTACATTAACAGTAGTAATAGTTAGCTCAAACTCAAGTGGATCTCTCCTCTCGAGATCAATTATGAAATAAATCCAAATTAAATGAAATTAAGTAATTAACAATTGAATCGTGACTTGGCATTGCATCATTAAAATATTAGCCGATCTAACATAAAATTAGTTTAGTTGTCTATGGTCTAAAACATCTCTATCGAGTGGAAATCGAACAAATTTGGAATTATGTCAGATTTGATGTTTGTCCATGGAAAGCTATATTAATTAATAACTTGAAAGTTGTCTTTGCTCATTTAGATGAACAATCGATTAGACTTATTTTTAAATTTAAACGTATTGAAAGTATATGTTAGATATGTATTTAATAGGAGAATATTTAATTACATATCAGAACATTGAAAATTAAAGAGTTCTCCTTGACGCGATTTTTAAATTCAATCGGTATAATTATAAAAATAAAATATAAATTGAAAAGTTTTACTTGCAACAAGACGCTTTCATTACAACTTGTAACTCGGAAGTTCAACTTATTATGTAGTATGTGTATTGCGAAATTTAAATAAAATAAAGATTAAACGAAGAGGCTTAACGCAAGTTGAGTTTGAGATGGATAGTAAAGTGGTTATGGATGCACTTTCAGCGAGAAGATCTGATTTTTCCGAATTCGATTCGATTATCACGGATTGCAGGTCCATTTTGGATTCAATGCCTGCGTTTCGTGTTAAGCACATTGGTCGTGAGATTAACATTCTAGCTCATCGACTTGCTAAATTAGCTAGAGATTTTGCTTTCCCTCATGAATGGGATAAACCCCCAACTGTTATGGGTGGTCATCTTTCTCTTGCGTGCACTTGCAATTAATAATATTTATCTTCAAAAATAAAATAAAATAAAGATTTTGCAATCAATAATATATCGTCTCTTCACTCTTGCAGGCAGTCCACTAATAGGGCACCACATGCTTTAGCTCAAAATGGTTTAGGTGAAATTTCCCCTTCATTCTAAATTGGATTTTTTATCGCCTAACTATGATTTAGATACTTTTACTAGTAATTATGGATTATCGATAATAATAATTTATGGTTTTGATTTCTTTTTTCTTCTTCAGACCATGATTCTGATCTCTGGAAAAAGTAAGGAAAAGAAAGTTTAAGGAGATCTATACCATAGGGTCCATATCATGTTCTACTTTTTTCTATACTTAATTTTGAAAAGTTGCAAATTTGGTAAAATTACTGCAATCGAAATTAAAAATCTTGCTCACGCAAATGCCTTATAAAGTTCATTAGCAATTGTGATGACACAGACAACTAATTTTGAAAAGCTTACATAATTACATGACATATATAGTTGGGCCCTTTTGACTATTTATAGATGCAAATTAAAAGTTTTATGTTTTTAAGCTGTATAATTCTGTCCAAACTCTCGCGCCGAATTTATGCTTTTTAAAGTTGCTTTTCCTCCAAACTCAATTTAAGTGAGGCAACTTTCCAACATTACAAAATTGATAGTTGGAAATTGGTCTAATAATTTTTTGTGATGATTAAATTTTGTTTCTGTATATATCAAAATTTAACGATTCCAGAAATTTCAAAAAATTGGCATCGAAATTCAGAAATGTTACTTGTTGGAGAGCCCCAAATATGGACGAACATGATGAGGCCAACAAATTTCCCATAACATATGTGAGTTCTGATGTAATTTTTTTTTTAATTTTTTTCAATGTTTTTGAAACAAATGTAGGTTTTAAAATTATAGTACAACTTGAGTGAGAAACATGATTAAATTGCCTTGAAAAATGAAAACTTAGCGTTGCCGCTACCTTAGCGTTTGCAAGACGGATTTTACGCTCATCCCTTTTATATTTTCTATTTATTTATATTTCTAACTAGATTTTCAATAGATTGTCAAAGAAAAGAAAAAAAGAACTTGGTTTTTAATATTTAATATTAGACACTCCGTAAAGGGGTGCTTATTAATTTATATAAAAAATTGTATAGGGGTTCAAATTCATTCATTTTGTCTAGAAATTTAAGAAACTCTATTAAGAAAGCGCATTCAGTATTGTAAATATGTAACGAAATGAACTTTTTATAGTTAAACATTTTTTTTAGCTTTTATATAGTTAAACTTACCAACTCTTATGATCAATCGTATACCTCCCCGTCTCATTCGAAGTGTCACTTTTCATATTGATTCACTATATTCAAAGTATTTCACAAAACAATTTTAAATGTGAGAAAGTGTGAACATTCATCACTTTTATAACATTAATTTTTAATCACTATTCTCTTAAATATTCATGATCAAATGAAATGAGATATTTTGAATGAGATGGACGGAGTATATAATACCAACTTTCAACACTCTAAAGAACAAGACTCTTATAATTCGTCTTTCATTTTTAAAAAGAAGAAAAAAATAAAGGCATTAATCATGTGACAAAATAAGTATTCATAAACCACACCGAGCAATAACCCAACCACAACGCTTTTGTAGTGACTAATTTTCCTTATTTATTGTCTCGAACATATAAATGATTAGTTGCTTCTCATTTTTGTATTTTCTGATATCGAAAATTAATCACAGATTAAAACTAAATCGTATTATTGGTTTAGATAATGTATAAGTTAAAACATGTGCTTTACCACTAATTAATTTATCATTTTTATACTTTGCGATATTCTGTTGCAAGATATCTTAAAAGGCAATAAGTTAAAAAAAATTGATCAATATCTAAATGTAAATATCTAAAAGTACTCAAAATTGTTGAAAATATTAATTAACCGACTCAAAACCACAAAAAGAACCATGATGTGACAAGAAGATTTTGTTTCTATACTAATAAAATGTACTCTTATCTAGCAAAACAAAGATTTGGGATACGCACAAATTTCTCATAAGATAATCACACTGCAATCATTTATTTTCTTCAAAATTTTATGCCAGCAAAAAGTATCAAGAATTACACGGCTTCATCATTATATATTTTCAAAACCTTAAATATTAAACAACCGTGTAGTACTAAAATTTACGTGATAAAAAATACTTAAAATATACCACATATAAGAACGCCGATTATTTTGTTATAATGAAAAAGTCGGAGCAACCTTAGATACTATCTCAAGATACGTTTCCTTGTATATTTTTTACTTTTTAGGTGTCCAACATTTATATAGTACTATAATTCAAAGATTGTTGGCTTGAATATTGTAGACGACATTGTACTAAAAAAGTAGTAGTAAAATTTATCTTGAATACAAAAAAATCAAGAGCACGATAGAATGAAAACAATATATGTGGAATAATTAGTCAAATTGAAAGGGGATATTTATGTGCAAAACCCATTTAATATTTGTAAATGCTGGAATCTTAAATATGCAGCTCATTCATAAGACAAATTAATCCCTACGAATAAAGACAAACAACGCTCTCCATTTAGTCCACTCTCGACTTCCCCATTTAAAAACAAATTCTTTTGGTAATCCCACTGCACTCCCTCATAAGCGAAAAAAAAAAGTCAAAAAAGAAAAAAGAAAAACCCAAAAAATATAGTAGTATATTCATTTTTTCTAATTTCTTTGTTTTTTCCTCTGCTTTTCAAACTCTCCCTGAAGTTGCCGGCGTTTTTCTACTGCGTGTTTTATTAGTATTTTCGGTGGCCTGAAAATTCAGATCACTAACTGTAAAATTAACTCCCCCCTAATCTTCTCTCTCTTCCCCCCCTCTTCTCGACTCTCTGGATATACGATGTATACGTGTGTTTCTCTCTCACACACATAAAGACACGCACTCGTTCGTTCACGCCAACAGTTAATTACAGATGTGCGTGTGTTAATTGGTGAAGTGGTGAATTGTGAAGATTCTGGCACGGGCGTCACTAATGTAATTGTCGACTCTCTCTCTCTTCTCTCTCTCTCTCTCTATATATATTTTCTTTTTATTTTATAATATTTGTATGTGCTTAGTATTTTTCTCGTATATGACGTGCTTGAATGTGCATAGGCGTGGAGAGTCTAGCACCTGCACACAGGAGTTCTGTGTCTGGCTTGGCATTTTCTTAGCTTTAATCTTGTGAATTGTCGGTGTTTTTGTACTTGGCAGAAGCAGATCGCTGGTGTTGGAGGCGATCGATGATCAGTTGGTGCGGTTTCTGAAAGAAACTGAGGTCAATTTTGTGTTTATGTGGTAATTTTTGTTCAGGTTTAACTGTTCAAGACTTGAGAGATTGATTTTTTTGAGATAGTGATTAGTTTTTCCCTTTACCTCTAAATCAATTTTTCTTCGGTTATCCAAGATCGGGACCTTTTCATGTTTATCAACGGTAACCGATCCATTTGGAGCAGCATACGTCTGATTAACTTTGCGGAAGTGAAGAGTAGCTCTGAGCTACCAGAATTATATTGTTTTTGTTGATGGAACAATTCCAAGATTAAGAAGAAAGGATACAGTGTATAATTCCAAAGGAATAGTTTGCGGAAAATTGTGCAAATTCCAGAGATGTCAAACTCGAAGGTGGTGTATGAAGGATGGATGGTGAGGTATGGGCGCCGGAAGATTGGAAGATCATTTATTCACATGCGCTATTTTGTGCTTGAGTCTAGGTTGTTGGCTTATTACAAGAAGAAGCCCCAAGACAATGTGGTAAATTCCATTTCTAATGATTATTTTCCCCTCTTGTGTCTAGTATTTTATTGGTCGTGTTGGGGATTGTGAGTTCTATGATTTCAATTTCTTTTCCTGTACCAACTAGGATAACATATATTTGTGAATCAAGTAAGATGGCGGCAGTTCAAATGCTAACGGAAATCCTACTGCCTAGTTAATAAGCTTTGTATCTAACCAAGATATTTCTCATTTTTAGAAGAAATTGTAGTCATTTCATTTGATTACAATCATACAGAACTTATTTAGTGTTGCTTCTCCTTCTCGTGTGGTAAGGTGCCTACAAAGACTCTTCTTATAGATGGCAACTGTAGGGTGGAGGACCGAGGACTGAAGACTCATCATGGACATGTGAGCTAAATCCACATTCTTATTTTTCTATTCTTGTGCTGCATTGTATGGTCTTGTGATTTGATTTTATATTACAATGTTAATGGTAATTACTGTTTCACTTTCAAAGGAGATGGACCAAACATAGATTGAAACATTTGTTCTTGGATGATTTGTCCAACATATCCCTGTTTCAATTACTTGAGCATCATAACAACCTTGTGCTTCAGTTTGTTTATCTCACATCAGAAACTTTGAGTTATTCCCTAAAAAAGAAAACACTAGCTCTACAAACATTCAGTTACTTGCTGAATTATTGGTGTGGGTGGAATTCCCTCTATGAGATGCATTAGTTCTTTTAATGGAGAAATTGTGTAAGTTCACGTTCATTTGATCATAAGATATATACTCATTTTAGAATGACTGGACAATACCTCGAAAAAAAGAAAATAGAGAACAGAATAAAGATCTAAAACATTTTCTGTATCACTCATGTAGTTGCTCTCTGATGGAATGTAGACATGAGTAGTTAAATCCTTGTATTTACTTGACAAGGATGTTATTAGGAGTTGTGTTTGAAAATATTGATGAAAAGAGATATTACTCTGAAGTGACATATTCTAGGTAGTTAGTCTTTAGCGAATGCTTGCATGGAATTAGTCATGAATTCTGATGGTACTGAATTACTAGCTTATGATATCTCTTAGCTGTCTGACTTGCGAGATGTGCCTGATAGGGCATTATATTTTGGTACTGAATCCCTGGCATAAGTAGATCTCCCATTTTGTTCCCGTAGAGCTGAGAGTGTGAATTTAGTTATACTTCCTTGTGCTAGTTCTTGATCAAATTTGCTTTACAGAACAGCAATGGATGGAAGATAATTTTCTTGATTGACTCATTTGAATAAATAATATAGTATGCAGCATATTAAGCTACAACCAACAATTTTTTTCGAAGCAGTAGTCTATTGTTAGTACGCCAAGCTGAGTCCAACGAAACTAGGTGTAAATATTTTCTAGCTAGGTTTATGATTTCCGTGCTCTTTCTTTTATTAGTTCTGCCTAAAACTAATAGTAATTTCTGCTTTATGTCCATGTTCTGGAATTACCAGCTCCAGCTCTCTTGGACTTCCAAGAGCCCCTTTCTTTTGGCATGTATGAACTAATATATGCAGAGGATCTACATACATGTGATAGTCTTGATGTTTTGATCGTTTCTAGTGACATAAGCTGTTCATAAATGCTTTCGGCCAATGCCCATTTTTAACAAGCTTTGATGTTTGGCAGATGGTATACGTTCTGTCTGTTTACAATAAGAAAGAGAAGTACAATCGAATCACGGTGCGTTACTTTTGCATCTGGCGATAATTGCAGTTGTTATATATGGTGAACATTATGTTGCCAGTGCGCCATTATGATCTTATCACAATATTGTTTTCCATACATGTAAGAGAGCCTTTGCTTGAGCAACATGAAGAAAACAAGAGGCATTAATTTAGTTTCCCCATACATTTTCTTTTACCTTTTAGATAATCGGTCTTATACTTCTTGTATTCCATTCACTTAAATACTTTTCAGGCCATATTATTTATTAAAAAGGCAGGCACCCTAGGAAGTCCTTTAGACTATAATCGCAGTTAAAGCTCCTCTAAATATGGTACAGCTCTAGGAACAAGAACTTCAACTAACAAGACTTGATTAATAAATATGACATATTTGGCTGGGGACAAACATAAATCCATGAAAGAAGACCATGAGTGTGCATTTGTTGGCCTAGCAGTAGAGTGGATAATGCCCGAGGCCAAAGGTCTCAGGTTTGAGTCCAGTGTTGCGCGGTCTTTAAATTAATTGCTACCAAAAAATAAATAAAAGAAGACCATGATGCTTCTGTTTTATATGACTTTCAAGGTCAACAATGTTCATAAGGTATGATTCTGGCTTAGTTGTTTAAGAACACAAGAAAGTTGTTAAGTCAACATTAATATGCACGGATTGATTAGTTGTTTTATTTAGAGCAGTCTGAAATCTGTTTGAACTTGCTCCATCTGGTTCCTTGTATAACATCCCATTTTTTCCTGAGTACCCTATTAATGATAAAATTGGGGATATTGTAATTGCAAAAAACTAAAAAATGGTGTTACAACTGCAGCAGTTTAAAAGCTGTGCAAAAATTGCAAATTTGGGTAAAAGTTGTGTTATTCCAGCGATCAACCCTATAATCTTGTTGGTATCTTCTTTCTTTGTGAATTCACCCTGTTTTAAATATTGATATTCAGATGGCGGCCTTCAACATTCAGGAGGCACTCATTTGGAAAGAGAAAATAGAATCTGTTATTGACCAGGTTTTTCCTATCTCGTTGTCTCCTCCAGTATTTGCTATTACATCACTATTTGAAGTGTTTTTCCTTCTGAGATACCATGCTTCACTGTGGGTTTTAGTTGGCCAAAAAGCTGACATATAATTATTCACATGCAGCATCAAGAATCTCAAACTACTAATGGTAACAAATACGTTTCTTTTGAATATAAATCTGGCGCGGATAATGGGAGGAATGCTTCATCATCAGAGCATGATAGTCAGTAAGTGTTTTCTGAATGAGGCTTTTAATAGCTTTAGTAAGTCTTAACAGTGAATGTTAGCACGAGCTTTCATAAAGTAATAAATTGTTAACATGCACATGCAGAAGATTAATGTTATTCTACTATTTTACATTCGATCATTTGTTTTTCTGGTATTAGTAATTATATTTTATTGTTTTTTCAGATTTTGCTAAACGTAAGTTGCTTTGTATCTGAGTATTATGCTGACTTAGATTGTTGGATGTTACTTCGGTGGAAGACATACTTTCTCTTAAGGGGGACATATTTAATATGGCAGGGATAATGTTCTTTGCTGATTTGAATCTGTGTTCTGGGAAGGAATTCAAACATAGGCTCTAAGCAGAAGGTGGCTTCAAACGATTTTTGCTATTAGGAGAAATTTTTGGAATTTAGCAGATTGTTCAATAAAGATGTAAAAAATACTTAAAAACTATATTAACAACTGTACTACAATCTTTCAATCTGGACATTATCTTCATTCCGTATAAAACCGATCCAGAATCGAATGCCTGAGCGAGGTGTTTGAATTAAAACCAAACCATGCGTAATATTTGGTACGTTTCCTGAGATTTAAGTTTGAGAATGATGAAAGTTTGGCAAAATTCTGGAGGTGCATCAATTATCATAGACCTTGCTGAGAAGCAATAATTCCTAGTTCTGTCAAAATTGAAGGAAATAGGATTTAGGATATCTAACTCTCTTCCAGTAACTTGGATACTTCTTGCACTGTCATCCGTTTAATCTGATCTTTTAGGCCCTTTCCGGGCCACTCATCATTAATCCCATTCCTGTCCTTATTTTGTCATATATTATCCTTTCCCAATGTTTTCCTGACACATAAATATTCCCAAATTTATATTTAATTTGTTTTATATAAAAGTTTGTTCCAATTATATATTTTTACATTGATGAACTCCCATCTAAGTACTTCTTTGACGTTGCTTAATGATACTCGGACTATCTAAAATTGCTCATGCTGTAGTTAGATTCTGTTCCTAAGCAAATGTTCTTTTAACATACATTTAATAATAAAGGGCATTTGCAGCAGGTGTTTCTGTATTGTTCTGATGCTCTTCCCTTCTGCATTTGTTTGATTATCTTTCTTCTGCAGATTTAGTGCTGCAGAAGACGAAGATGATTCTCATCGAAGTTTGCTACGTAGAACAACGATAGGAAATGGTCTTCCTTCTTCAACATGTCCACTTGGAATTCCATAGATTTATTTTAATATTACTGAAGCTTAACTATTAATTTTTCATGTAGCAGGCCCCCCTGAGTCGGTTTATGACTGGACAAAGGAATTTGATTCTGATTTGGCTAATCAAAATTCAAACAACCAGGCATTTTCTAGAAAGTATTGGCGCCTTCTCCAGTGCCAAAATGGTGTGTTGATGTTCCTAACTTATGTTGAATTTGATAGATGGGCTGTTAAGTGTTAAGTTTACAAATCATTTAGTAGTTGGCCCTATGATAATATATGGAATAATTTTGTCTTGATTCTTTATGTGAAAATTTCTAATATTCAAATCTGTATCCTTTATGTGTACTTTTAGGTCTTCGGATTTTTGAGGAGCTTGATGAAGTAGATATTCTTGTAAGTATGTTTTACTTGTGCTACATTGCCAACATATTGTTGAAGTGGTTTTGTCTAGGTTTGACATGGAAAATTTTAGTGTTTATTCCTTATAAGTTTATTTCTGTAGCCAAAGAGCTGTAGTAGAGCAATGAAAGCTGTTGGGGTGGTGGAAGCGACCTGCGAAGAAATATTTGAATTGATAATGGGCATGGATTCAACACGATGCGAGTAGGTCCCTTTTAAATTTCAATTTTGAGAACTCTCAACTTATCTGCTTCTGTTGCATTTTGGAAGTGGTCTGTGATAGGTAATGCTCATAGAAGGAAATGTTACCTCTTTACGTGGAGGAGGTTATGTTGATTTTTCTTTTTGCATCATATATGCTCTTCAAAGAGGTTTCTGCGGTGAAAAAAACTTCATGACATGCTCAGAACTTTTTATTGGGTTAAGTCAATTTGTGTTACTTTTCCATGAAGGTTGCACTTTCTTAAACTGCCGCCAGTATGTTGAGATAGTCTTATTCTGTTTCAATAGTAGTAGTACAAAAGAAATAATGCATCAGATCACAATTCACCATTTCAGTGCAGTGTGTAGATTATAAGTAATGATCTTTGTTCTTCCACTTTAATGGAAGTGTATTTTATGCATGTAGGTGGGATTGCAGTTTCCAGTATGGTAGCTTAGTGGAAGAAGTAGACGGACATACAGCTATACTTTACCACAGGCTTCAGTTAGATTGGTTCCCACTGTAATGTGCCCTTATCATATGTTCTTCTAATATGTTTTATTTGCATTTTCTCCATTGCCATTTCTTGAGCAATTCTGAGATTGGGATTTCAATTTTTATTAGACCAAGGGACTTGATCATTCTCCTTCTTAGTGATACTATACTTGGCTATTATCATTTCTTAATACTTCCATTCCATCCTTCTTCTAGAAAATAGGGACAAATAGTTTCATTCTGTTAGTCTTTTTTCTGTGTTTCTATGTTTGCATCACCACCTGTTACTTTGAATATTTATGCATCTGTCCTCAAAAAAAAAAAAAGTGCATCAAATGGGTCTTAATTTATCCTTTTCTTTAGGTTTTCAAGATCACTATTGGAGATTAAACTTTGTTTTTCATGCCTTTAGGTCTTATTAGGCTTGATTAATCTCTTAGTTTATATTTTTTGCTACTGAGTCAAACTTCGGCCAGCAAACAAAATTATGCCTTTTCAGCCCTTTTCCTGGTGGAATTATATATTTGTACAGTGCAACAGCCGGTTTCCTATTGAATGATGCAACTCACTTCTCCAAAAAAAAGTTGCGCATTTACTCTTTGAATGCATCTGCATGATACACTATCAAGAGTCACTATAAAAGATTGCAACCAATTACAGGTTTGTATGGCCTCGTGATCTCTGCTATGTACGCTATTGGCGTCGGAATGATGATGGGAGTTACGGTAAAATTTCAAGTGTCATCCCTCTTTTATGTGCTCTGTTTATAATCTTTTATGGTGCAATCTTTTTGGGTTAATCTATCTTACTTCGCAGTTGTGCTGTTCCGTTCTAGGGAGCATGAAAATTGTGGTCCTCAACCTGGATTTGTGAGAGCTCATATTGAAAGTAATTTCAACTGAGCTTTATTACTATATTACTTATCTGCTTCCTGAATCATTTCTTAAGGCCATGCTGTCTAGACTAATTGAATCTTTTTACGATCTTCATTTTACATTATAGTCATGCTGAAAGATTCACCCCCAACCAATTGCAGGTGGAGGGTACAATATTTCACCTTTGAAAGCTCGTAATGGAAGGCCCAGAACACAGGTCCAGCATCTTATGCAAATTGATCTAAAAGGCTGGGGAGTGGGTTATGTATCATCATTTCAACAGCATTGTCTCCTTCAAATGTTAAATAGTGTTGCTGGTGAGATCTCACTTTATGATTTAAATTCTTGAGATGTAGTGGATTTTATCTTTTGCACTTTTGGATATGTACACAGCTTCTCAAATCGTTCTGAAATTTTCACGTTAGCAAACATATCTGAGAATCAATTCTGCTATTTTCATTTGAGATGACTTTGTCAAGTCTATCATCTATCAGATCCCTGCTTCAATTCTGCAATATGTTGTACGATTTCCGTGCATTTCAACTATCTTCTGGATACTATCGCTCCCCTTTTAAATGATCTATAATAGTGCTGCTCTGTTTTCTTACCTTCAGTGGTGATTGAAGCTGTTGCTTCTATAAAAGTCGTATTAATTTCCAAGCTAGATTAGTTCTCATATGAAACGATCAAAATCCAAGTCAAGTATGACTCGTTATAAAAGTCCCATTTGAATGAAAAAACACACCCATTCTAGGACTTGCTCCATGGCCATATTCCTCATCCAGTTCCCATCATATTACTACCAGCTACCTCATTGATGATTTATCTTCGTGCTTGCTATGTTTGATATGAAACTTTCAGTCCTTTGGGGTTCATTTTTGAGTTACTTCTGGTGAAGAATTTCTTGACTTTTGATTGTTTCTCAATTCAATTGGCTGAGATGCTTCATATATTCTTACATTTAGTTATTGCTTTGATTTTAAAATTGGTACTGCTAATGTCAGTTGGGGTGGCGGAGGGTTGTGAGGTTCTCGTGGATCATCACACTAGTGGTTTAAAAGTTGCTGGCCGAGAGCTAACTAGAATATCTATATTTCCTGCTCCCATTTAGAAGGATATTTTAGCTTGAACTTGAATTATTATATTGGCAATTGTAGAAAAACCTGAGCAAGAATTTTTCTTGTGGTACTAGAGATAATGCTTACTTAAAAACACAAAAAAAAAGGAAAAAAAAAAAAAACGATAAGAAGCTGATACTTCAATAATGGGCTATATCTCTTTTCTTGATCTTGATCTTTATGCTCAAGTTTTTCTTGTGCTGTAGGGTTGCGAGAATATTATTCTCAAACTGATGAAAGACCTGTGGCTCCTCGAATTCCTGTTATGGTCAATATGACATCAGTATCCAGCTCTTCAAAGAGGAGTAAGAAGCTCCAGTCATCTTCTGCTCATCATCACAGTCCTTCACTTGATCAAATACATGCAGCAAATAGAAATGCTGTTTTAATGGATGAATACTCTGATGAAGATGAAGACCTTCAGGCTGATCAAGAGGTTCACCTTATACTTATGTTTGTATTATACAGTTTAAGGTTTTTACTTATGTTTGGCTTTCTCCAACATCTACAGGCTATGTCATCTGCCGTTGAGGTTGAAGACAAGAGGACTGGTATCTGTCTACTTCATTATCATCTGACTGATAATCTTTCTATTATGGCATTACATTTTTTTTTTACTTTTTATAAATTTTAGGCTATGAAGAAGAGTCTACAAACCAAATAGATCTCTCCATTTTCTCTGGTAACCTTCGACATGATGATCATGATAAGGCCCGCAACTGTTGGACATTGTCTAATGGGAACAACTTCAGAGTTCGCAGTAAGCGGTTCTGTTATGACAAATCAAAGGTAATAGCACTCTTTTGTGTGTTTCAGATACATTCTGATTGCAGTTTAGGCTGCCGAAGTTTGCTTAACAAATTCTTATGGAAGTTCTGCAACACTTTTGAAGATTCCTGCAGGAAAACATCTAATGGATCTAGTTGCTGTAGATTGGTTTAAAGACACAAAAAGAATGGATCATGTAGCTAGGCGCCCGGGTTGTGCAGCACAAGTGAGTTTCTATGGCTGATCATCTTTTGAGTAAATCTGAATTATTTTCTGATAATTCAACTTTTTTGAAGGAACTTGTCTATTAGATTATGTTTTAGTTACATCCTTGCACTTGATATTATAACTAATATTGTTAATTTCCTATTAGGTTGCTTCAGACAAAGGACATTTCTCCATCGTTTTTAATCTTCAAGTGAGTTGATTATGTTATTGATTCCATCCTAGTTATTTCTTATGATGGTTTGAACATTTAATGAGTTTTCTCTCTCCTAGGTACCTGGATCGACACACTACAGCATGGTGTTTTATTTTGTGGCCAAGGAACTAGTACCAGGATCTCTTTTGCAGAGGTTTGTTGATGGGGATGATGAGTTTCGCAATAGCAGACTGAAGCTTATTCCATCAGTACCTAAGGTAGCTTTCTTCTGTCCATTTGCATGGGAATTTTGGTGCCCTTTTATAAGGAGCTAGAAGTGCCTATTGCCTAAATCATGTTTAGGAACCAACTCTATTTGATGTTATGCACCTAATACCTCTTTGAGTCACTAAGGCTTTTGATGCTTTAACCGGTAGTAACCTACTTAATAATTCATACTGTCACCGTAATTCTGTTGTGAATATGCAACGTGAAAGAAGAGAGAGCTTATAAAGACTAGTTTGTGTATCCATTTTCTCCATGTGCTTTAGAGTAACTGATGTTGAGAGTTTTTGCGGCATTGGATTTTAGCTGAAGTCAATGTCAATGAAACTAAATAAGCTTCTGGCTCTATGTTATTGCTTTGTGTGTATATTTTGCAGTTTTACTTGGTAGATTGATTCATGCAATATAATGATGCTCTTCTATATGCGTACTTGTGCTGATATTCCTTTTTGTCTAGCATGGTACACTGTTATGATGCTTGATCAAGTTCCAAAAGTACCTAATTTTGATTTCCCACATTCATATACTTAAGGCATTGTATGTCATAAAAACCTCTTGCGGCTTCCATTTTCATCATAAATGCCAACTCATGAGTTCTGGGATTTCGACGATCATCTTTAAGAAGTAATCAGGATTGCAAATGCCCGGACCTAGGAGTATTGTACTGAATGCAGAGATTTGAAAATCTTGTACTTGTTTCTTTGTAATCTGTCACATTCTAAAATTTACTAATACTCCAAAACATGCAGGGTTCTTGGATTGTACGCCAGAGTGTTGGCAGCACCCCTTGTTTACTGGGGAAAGCAGTTGATTGCAACTATATCCGTGAACCCAAGTATTTGGAAGTAAGGCTGTTTTCTGTACTTGTAGGACTTATTTACCTTGAGGATTTTTAATTTGGTGAGTAGATAGTTTAGTGGATGGAAGGTAGGATATAATAAAATTAATAATTCTTTGTTCTATATTTTGATGCATTGAGAATCAAGTTATGTCTTTAGGTGGCATACATATCAGTCATTGAACGCAAGCCCTTAAAACCAAAACAATCTAGGGCCTTGGGTTTGTCAACCTATTTGGAATCAAGACAAGTAAAATATTAGAAATAGTTGGATGATTCTTAGAAATCCACCCCTATTCACCATACTTAACAAGGCATTTGTCATATGCGCATATACTTAAAAATGCACTAGAGCAAGGTTGCAGGTTTACCTTTCTTGACTAATTTCACCTCTTTTTTTTATTATTATTATTTTTTAATAATATCTATATAGGTTGATGTTGATATTGGTTCTTCGACTGTGGCAAATGGAGTCCTGGGGCTTGTGATTGGAGTTATTACTTCACTAGTGGTTGACATGGCTTTTCTTGTACAGGTATGTAAATCTCAACTGACCATATATAGCTCATATATTTGTATCATCTCATGCTGTTACTTTAGTTGGTTATGAGAGAGGTTGTGTAAATTGGTGCAATCGTGACAGGCCAACAGTACAGACGAGCTGCCGGAGCGGCTGATTGGTGCTGTGAGAGTTTCTCATATAGAATTATCATCGGCTATTGTGCCAGTGCTGGAGTCTGAGCCTTCAGATTCACTCAAAACGTAGTAGTTGGTATAGTATCTGATATATAAATGATATTGCTATTCAAGTACATATACTACATTCATTCAATATTCAATATCTCTAACTCTCACCATGTAGAAATTATTTTTCCTGGCAATTGAGTTCAATGCAGTGAAATTGTCTTGATCCTACGTTAGCCTTTTCAATTTTTTTTAATTATTTCTAGATGTTAAAATAGTTTTGCCCTTTCTACTATGACCTACTCTCTTATCAATTTTTTCTTTTGAATATGTTATAAGTTTGCCGAAGTCATTGAGCAACAATCTTACTCCTTTTCCCTAAAAAAAAAACAATCTTACTCCTTTTGTTTATTGTTCCGTTTGATTCTTCGGCCTTTAGTTGGGGTTGTGATCTTTTTGTCTTTCTTATTTATTTATTTATTAATTCGGTACATTATTCAGATATTTAAGTATTCTCTCTCTAAAATATATGTGGAAGAGTTATTGAAGCGTTATTGTATAATGGAATTAGTGTGTAACCCGTCGAAAAATTGACGGGATTCATTATTTAATAATATTATTAAAATTATTGGACACAATATGCTTGATGCTTGTAGAAATTTTTATGTTTTGAGGTGGAAATTTTTAGTTTCTTTCCTTTGTTACTTTTTTCTTTCTTAATATTAATATTTTTAGATATTGATTGCCTAATAACCTTATTAGAATTACTATATATTTTGTACATGTTCCAATCTCATTTAAAATTGATTTTTTCTATATGTTCCCATCTAAAACGTGGATATATAATAACAATCATTAATTATAAATTAATATTTCGATAATCATTACAAATACGTGTTACATGAAGAATTATATCGCTGGTGGGACCAAAATAACTTTATCCTTACAAAGTTTTGGCATTTTACGTTGTAATTTACACATATAAATTTATAAAATAGTATTTCGACAGTCATTGTAGATAAATGCTACATGAATCATCTCATTTTCTCAAATATTTTAAAATCCAAAAAATATAATTTTATATTTAAAAATATATTTATTCAAGATGTATGTTAATAGAGAGATAATTCAAGAAATACAAATTATACCAAAGGAAACCAAATAAAATTAATTGTTTAATATAGAAAAATTATTTTTTTTTCATTTTTATTTTGTACAGAATCTCATCGTATACGATGCTAATTGTTGTGTACGTTTGATCATCTCGTAAAATATTAAAATTTTGAATTGCTGGTGTACTAATGAGATTGAAACATATTATTACCCATGCTTAGCTTTGACTATCTCTCGTCACACATTAATTGTTATATTACTTGTTGAAAAATTATTTATTTGACCAAAATTATTTTTATAAGAAATTATTTCTCCGATTATTGAAGACTACTAAAAATTTGATGTGAGATCGTAATTTTTCTTATGAAAACTTGATATATGTACAACTAATCTCAATTCATTACATGCTTAAACTCAAAATTAATATAGCTAATCATTCAATATAAAATGTTGATTTTCAATAAAAGTATTTTATATATAGTTTAAAATTTATTAAATTAAAATTGGTCATTTTAGGCTAGGTTGTGCAAAAAATGTTGTTGTTTATACATGCACATTTAAGTGTATACTAATAATCTATCAACCTAAACAAATTAATATTAGCAATAGTTAGCTTAATTAATTTTTACAATAAAAATAAAATTAATTATTCATCCAACTAACTAAATGGCCAAATTAATTGGTTGTGCAAAACAATTGCATGAGAAAATAAATATTGACCTTCAAAATTTATAAAGGTTTTTCAAGAGTGAAGTCTTATTGAAAAACGAAGTGGGATATAAATTTTTAAATTCAATTAATATATAAATGAAAAATGTATAAATATAGAAGTAAGATAAATAAGAATTTGTTTCCATCTTTTCGTATAAGAGAGACGTGAGATTAATATTGCATTCGAAAATTATTTAGTTATTGAAAAAGATTTTTAAATTTTGGGTAGATTATCATTCCATATTTAATTAGAGAAGTTTTGGAAATTTTGAATATTGAATAATAGAATATATAAATAAAAAATTAAAATAAGGATTTAAGATAAATAGGAATATTGAATGTAGAAAGCGCCACGTAGGACCTAAAATTAAGGGGAGAGCTCGAATCCGCAATGATTTTAATAATATATAGATTGGATTTGGATTCATGAGCCAAGACAATCAATTCCTTCAACAAGATAAAAAGAAATACTAATATATTTCCGGAAATATAGGAATAATGTATCAAAATCAATAATATAAAAACTAAAAAAAAAAATCACACACTATCGAACTATCGAAGTGGGAAGCATATGGATATGTAGTTGTTCAATGATAAGGGCAATGAAGGTCTCTGAAGATGTGATGCAGCATATACTTTGTCATGACTCTAAGCTTTTTCTATAAGATACAATCCATCCCAATTGATCTTTTTCTTATGGTCCGAGCATGCAGAAACACCAGCTGCTCCGCACATTCTTTCCAAGTCGAAGTTGTATTCGCCGCCGCCGGTTCCACAACAAACCATCGAATCCATTTCAGCTATATAATCACCAAATAATAACTTTATTAATTGCCTAATTAAATGTATCAAATTGACGAATTACTTAAGGAGGTATATAAAGTATATACATACTATGAACAGCGTAAATGTCTAATGATTGATAAGCTCTATAATAGTTTCCATATATCACAACAGCATCATGCCTTTCTTCTTGGTTGAATTTTTCAATGGTACTTTGCTAAATCTTCACCGAAGTCCCACATCTCTTCACTACCATAGAAAGCCATACGATAAATAGGAAGCTGGAGATAGGACATATTCCCGGAATCACCACTTTTTTTGCCCCAAGACTAATCAACCTCTGGAAAAAAAACACAAAATAATTAATAATTAATAAGAAGATAGGCAACAAACACAAACATTAAAGATAAGGTAGTCACAAATATATATAATTTTTAAAATCATTTTTCAACTTACATGAACAACAGCCATGATTGCATCCACAACTTTTGGCATCAACGTGATCTTTGTTTCGTTGACTGACTTTCCTTGAAATAACGCATTGTGATAATCACTTGCACCAAACGGTCCCAACATGAACAATGCGTTTTCAAGTTTCCCTCCACAATCTGTTTTTGGAACAGACAAGAAATCAATTAATTAACGTCCATAAATTTTATTACTACATCAAAAAGACTAGGTAACTTCAAAAGAAATAATTAAGATTTCATCGCTGACCTCTGGTTGTGGCATATCGAGTTGAAATAAGAAGACATCCAATCCAATTGCACCGATAGAGAGTTGTGACCGGAGTTGATATATTCATATCTGCCACTACGTTTCAGGGCAACGCCGTGGAGTCTGCGACGGCGAAATTGACACCGTGACTAAAATCAACATCGTTTTTTTTGAACGGTGGTAGTAAAGGAAGACGTGCATCCATTGCTGCAGACAAGACAAATCATAATGCAAATAATTAGTCAGATTTAATAATTAATTCTATGTAGAAAACGTACGAGTAAAAAATAAAGAGAGAATAATGCATACATACCATAATAGTCAATCATAAGGTTTCTGTTGAAGGCACGGCCAGTGGGACCAGTTGGAAAATTGTTGCCGTAAGGAAGTCGGGCAAAAGGGGTGGCAGCCCCCACAGGCACCTCGCGGATTAAATTGCCCACGTCAGACATAGAATCTCCCAATTGATAGATTTTATCAACTTTGCATGTGTGTAAGAGACCGACGTTGCAATTATCAATATCGTCAAAAACTCAATCATTACCTCCATATTTGAATATATCATCAAAATCGCATAGTTTGGGAAGCTTAGCATAGGAGGGTGGGTGAGCGTAGAAGGAAGGTGGCTCTGCTAATGAAGCGTGACAAACGAACATAAGATTCAAAGTAATTGTAATGGCAGTGATTAAGGTTGAGGAGGAAGCCATTGTTTCAAAAGTAGAAGACTAATTTTCAATATGTGAATAGTATGGTATTGAGTATTATTTATAGTGTGGAGCATGGATGCAGTCCAATTTGGAGTTGGACTAGTATTAGTATTGGTAGAGTTAGATTTAGGGATGGATTTAGTAATGCTACAATTTGTTTGCATGAGGGAATTCTATTTGGAGTTGGATTGATAATTAGTTTAGTTTAGCAATAGTTAGAAATAAATTATAAGGTTAAATATGGTAGCGCGTATACAATATTATCTAGTTTTTTTCCAATATTTCCTAATATAAAATTGTTGAATATTTAATGTACCCAATATTATCTAGTTCAAGGTACATTAAATATTCAACAACTTTATATTAGGAAATATTGGAAAAAAAAACAATATAATATTGTATACGCGCTACCATATTTAACCTTATAATTTATTTCTAACTATTGCTAAACTAAACTAATTATCAATCCAACTCCAAATAGAATTCCCTCATGCAAACAAATTGTAGCATTACTAAATCCATCCCCAAATCTAACTCTACCAATACTAATACTAGTCCAACTCCAAATTGGACTTCATCCATGCTCCACACTATAAATAATACTCAATACCATACTATTCACATATTGAAAATTAGTCTTCTACTTTTGAAACAATGGCTTCCTCCTCAACCTTAATCACTGCCATTACAATTACTTTGAATCTTGTGTTCGTTTGTCACGCTTCATTCGCAGAGCCACCTTCCTTCTACGCTCACTCGCCCTCCTACGCTAAGCTTCCCAAACTATGCGATTTTGATGATATATTCAAATATGGAGGTAATGATCGAGATTTTGACGATATTGATAATTTCAACGTCGGTCTCTTACGCACATGCAAAGTTGATAAAATCTATCAATTGAGAGATTCTATGTCTGACGTGGCAATTTAATCGGCGAGGTGCCTGTGGGGGCCGCCACCCCTTTCGCCTGACTTCCTTACAACAACAATTTTCCAACCGGTCCCACTGGTCGCGCCTCCAACGGAAACCTTATGATTGACTATTATGGTATGTATGCATTATTCTCTCTTTATTTTTTACGCGTACGTTTTCTACATAGAATTAATTATTAAATCTGACTAATTATTTGCATTACGATTTGTCTTGTCTGCAGCAATGGATGCGGGTCTTCCTTTACTACCGCCGTTCTAGAAAAGCGATGCTGATTTTAGTTACGGTGTTAATTTCACCGTCGCAGACTCCACAACATTGCCCTGGAACGTACTGGCAGATATGAATATATCAACTCCGATCACAACTAGTTCTCTATCGGTGCAATTGGATTGGATGTCTTCTTATTTCAACTCGATATGCAACAAACAAAGAGGTCAGGGATCAAATTTCAATTATTTCTTTTGAAGTTTCCTAGTCTTTTTATGTAGTAATAAAATTAATCGACGTTAATTAATTGATTTCTTGTCTATTCAAAAATCAGATTGCGGAGGGAAACTTGAAAACGCGTTGTTCATGTCGGGACCATTTGGTGCAAGTGATTATCACAATGCATTATTTCAAGGAAAGTTAGTCAACAAAACAAAGATCACGTTGATGCCAAAAGTTGTGGATGCAATCATGGCTGCTGTTCATGTAAGTTGAAATGGTTTGAAAAATTATATATATTTGTGACTAGCTTATCTTTAATGTTTGTGTTTTTGTTGCCTATCTTCTTATTCATTATTAAATATTTTGTATTTTTTTTCTTCAGAGGTTGATTAGTCTTGGGGCAAAAAAAGTGGTGGTTCGTGATTTATATCCTATCTTCCAGCTTCCTATTTATCGTATGGCTTTCTATGACAGTAAAGAGATGTGGGAGATGTGGGACGTGGGTAAAGATTTAGCAATATACCATAGTATTGCACTCCGACACGCCATTGAAAACTTCAACCAAGAAGAAAGGCCTGATGCTATTGTGATACATGGAGACTATTACACAGCTTATCGATTATTAGACCTTTATGTTGTTCATAGTATGTATATATTTTATATACCTCCTTAAGTAATTTGTTAAGTTGATACATTTAATTATAGGTACGGCTGAAATGGATTCGATGGTTTGTTGTGGAACCGGAGGCGGCGAATACAACTTCGACTTGGAAAAAATGTGCGGAGCAGCTGGTGTTTCTGCTCGGACCATAAGAAAAGATCGATTGGGATGGATTGTATCTTATAGAAGAAGCTTATAGAGTCATGTCAAAGTATATGTTGCATCACATCTTTAGAGACCTTCATTGCCCTTATCATTGAACTACATATCCATATGCTTCCCCTTCGATAGTGTGAATTTTTTTTGTAGTTTTTATATTATTGATTTTGTAGTTTTTATATTATATAGACAAAAAGAAATAAGTATGTCTATATATATTTTCGGAAATATATATAGACATACTTATTTCTTTTTGTCTTGTTGAAGGAATTGATTGTCTTGGCTCATGAATCCAATTTCATTATACAATAACGCTTCAATAACGCTTCTCCTTGAGACCGTTATATTGCAACAAAATTCTTTCACATATATTTTTGCTGGATTTGTAAAAGTAATCGTAAATCAAAATCCCCTACAAACACCGATTAATGAATATTGTATATACTATCACTACAAAAACTACACATTAAATTGTGCTAACGTAACTGGAGTTATAATTAATTTATAGAATTCAAAGCATGAATCCAGCCTCTACGCATATTGTTGGATGTCGTGGCTCTGTTTCACTTTTTGTTTAATTTTTCAACTTGTGTGTGCATTGGTGCAGGTTAACATGTGACCGTAATGCAATCTCTTATAGAAACGATTTGTGTAATTTTTTATTTCAAGAAAAAAGAAACAATTATGATGAATTAACTAAAATGCTCTAGTATTCATCTAATCACCTCCAACAAGTCAGATTGAGAACTAATAAAATCAAGTGTGCATCAAATTCGATATTTGCTTAGACTACCCACGATAGCGATCATTTGACCGAGATCACTGCTGCAGCGATCTCCACGTGGCGAACGCATACCGTTGGCGATTGTGGCGACCGATGCATGGTGATCGCATATGCAATCTTTTGCATGTCGCGATCGCTCGACTTATCTGCACACGTGGCGGTTACCTATTGTTGATTCCCACAACCGTTGGCGATTGTGGCATTAAATGTTATTTATTTTTAATTTTATTTCAACCGTATAAATACAACTATTTTCATTCAGTTTTTCACATCAATTCCAAATTCCTCTCAATTTTTCTATAATTCTCTCAATTCTCCCCACTCTCTCAAGCAATGGCTCCTCCACGTGGGTACTCCGAAGTGAAGACGGAAGCTTTGGCTCGAGCCTGGGTACATGTTTACTCGCAACGACGGCTACGACACATTTTGGCCCAAAGCGAAGGATCGCTACAACGTGAATCGACCCGATGTGACTGTGCAAAGGAACGATACCCAACTGCGTCACCACTGGGCCCTAGTGAAGAATGCATGCAACAATTTTCACGCTTTCTGGAGGAGGACCGTCAAGAACGCTCCGACTAACACTCCATCAGAGACAATCATCGCATCGGCCAACAAAAATATTCCGGTACTTAGGGTGGTCCGTTCAAGCATTTTGAGAAATGGAGGATCCTCCAGGACTAGCCCAACGTCTTCGAGTAGATTTTTTTTAGGTGTTTTGTTGTAGTTGTAATTCGCCTTTTTAATCAATGAATTAAATGTTTAATTAATTTTTTTTATATTAAAATTAAATAAATAAAATAATAATAATAATAATAATCACCGAAATTGGCGATCACTATTAGGGGTGTACACGAGCCGAGCCGAACCGAACACTGGCAGGCTCGAGCTCGGCTCGTTAGAAAAATTTAAGGCTCGAGCTCGGCTCGAGCTCGATTCGAGCTTTGTATTTCGAGCTCGAGCTCGGCTCGACAAATATCAACCAAGCTTGAGCTCGGTTCGAGCTCGGCTCGTTATATATTCGTTTGGCCGAGCTCGGCTCGATAATCTAAAAATTATAAATTTATTAATTTATATTGTTATTGAAAAAGTAATAAAATAAAAAATATTTATTAAAAGTATTAAAAAATTCGTGAACATGTTCGGGAACATGTTCGTTTAGGTGATTCGCGAACATGTTCGCGAGCTAGCTCGTTTACTATCGAACTCGAACGTGTTCGCGAGCATTTCGAGCCGAACATAGGTATGCTCGAGCTCGGCTCGAAAAATTTGTCGAGCTCGATTTGAGGCTCGAGCTCGGCTCGTTTAGTAAACAAACGAATTTCGAACGAGATTTTTTCGAGCCGAGCTCCGAATAGCTCGCGAACCGTTTAGCTCGTTTACAGCCCTAATCACTATTTCCCATAAAAAAGTTGAGCGGACGCATTTCAGCGATGGCCGTTGCCGATTACCTCATTTCATAACAACTCCTTCCTCTAGTTAAAGTACATCTAATTAACTTATATCAAACGTCTCTGTCAACATGTTTTAATATTACGTCCAATCATAAAATTTTCAAGACATAAAAAACATTTGTTTCATTCTTTGAACTCTAAAGTAAACATATTTCCCTCAGAAAAGAAAAAGTTAATAAAAATAATCTAAAGTAAACATATACTAGTATATTCCAGTTTCCACACCCCATACAACGATTAACGCAGGATACTTCTTTTTCCCTAGAAAATTTGCACATAATTTTACTTAATTGCCCCAAAAAAAAAAATTAATGTGTCGAAATAGAATTTAATTATTATTATTTAGTTGGGTCTAGTGTCAAAACTAAAGCAGGTGACCCAGCCCACCTAACAATTTGAACAAGAAACAAAGTCTTGTAGGCCCAAACTGGAGCGAGCTTTCTAATTCTACGACTTCTTCACCGCACTCTAAGGGGGTGTATTGATTGTGGATTTTGATGAACTTTTTTGGATTTTAAAAAAGGCAAAAAATTTAAATTAGTACTCCTTCCGGCAACATAAATGTTGTGCATTTGAGAATGACAGGGAGATTAAGAAAGTTGGTAAAGTATGTAGTGAGTGGAGTGAGGGTCACACATTTGTGTAGTGAGTGAAATGAGGGTTTCATATTTAGTGTGATAATAGAGTGATTATTTTTTGTTAATTAAAGTGTGTAGTGAGTGGAGTGAGGGTCCCACCCATATTTAGTGGGTTTATTTTATTGTTAATTGGGTTGGGTTAGGATGTTTAATTTGGGCCCACTAATGACATTTTTGTGAATAAGTATTATTAGTAGGGTAAATGTGTAGGGAGAAGTTACTATAAATAGAAATGCACAACATTTAAGTGGACGGACGTAAATGGCAAGATGCACAACATTTAAGTTGCCGGAGGGAGTACTTTTTAAAGATAAAAGATGACTTTTAACTTTTTAAGAAAAAAAGTTTAAGATAGTCTTTTGATTTATTTCATAATATTTATATCTCTTACTTTACTTCAATTCTCTTCCTTCTCTCAAACTCTCACCTCTTCACCTCTTCATTTAATTTGTATCATACACAAAGTTTAATTTTTTGTATGAACTTTTGGCGAAAAATATTCGGCAAATTATTCCAGCGGATTTTTCAGGCGAAAAATTTCCGACGAATTTTTCAGGCGAAAAATTCCCGGCGAATTTTTCCGTCAAAATTTTTTCATTGTAATTTTCCAACAGAAAATTTCTGACGAATTTTTCCGGCGAAAAATTTGAATCATACACGAAGCCTAACTTTATGTATACATCATATATGAAAACTTATCTTCGTGTATACATCATACATGAAAACTTATCTTCGTGAATGTATCATACATGAAAATTTATCTTCATGTATGATACAAATTTGAATTTTTTTGAGGCAAAAATTTTCGTGTATGATGCATACGTGAAAGTCAGTCTTCGGGTATGATGCATACATGAAAGTCAGTCTTCGTGTATGTATCATACATGAAAACTTATCTTCGTGTGTATGTATCATACATAAAAACTTATCTTCGTGTATGATACAAATTTGATTTTTTTGGAGGCAAAAACTTTCGTGTATGATGCATACACGAATCTTAGGCTTCGTGTATGATGCATATATACATGAAAGTCAGTCTTCGTGTATGATGCATACATGAATGTTAGTCTTCGTATATGATGCATACATGAATGTTAGCCTTCGTGTATGATGCATACATGAAGTTAGGTTTCGTGTATGATTCGAATTTTCGCCGGAAAAATTAGACGAAAATTTTTTGCCGGATTTTTTCGCCGGAAAAACTCGCCGAAAGTTCATACATGAAATTAGTCTTTCTGTATAATTCAAATGAAAGTTAGCCTTCTTATATATTCATTAAGGGTATATTAGACTTTTTACAACTCAAAATGCTATTTTGCAATTTTTAAACTCAAGGGAACGTTTTGAATCTTTTGTTTTAGAGAAGTGATATTTCACAACATTAATTCTTTAAAAAATCTGCAATATGAATTCGTGAAATACTTATTACATTTTTCAACTTAATTCTCCAACAACCTAACATCTATCTGTGTCACATCACAATTCGTTCAAAGTTCAAACAATAAAATAATTAGCTACCTAATTTGCACATAATTTCGCAAGGGTATTTGCATTGTATACTATATACCAAACACGTTATATAAACATTACTCCCTCCGTTCCCAATTTAAAGTCCCATTTGCTCTTTAAAAATTGTCCCTAATTTAAAGTCTCATTCTGCTTTTTGGACATTACTACCCTCCCTTCTTTTTGTTATTTACCACCCCTTACCACTAAAGGGCCCATCCAAATATCATTAGTCTACCTTTTTATCCCACTAACTTCACCTTTTTCTCCCACTCACTTCACCTTTTTCCTAATACAATAATTAACAAAAGTAATCTATTATCATTATCACTACCTTTTTCTCCCACCCACTTCCACTTTATCACTTTTCTTAGTTTCCCTGCCCACTATGAATTGAGACTTTAAATTGGGGATGGAGGGAGTAGGTTATATACTGAGATGAGTTTCGATAAGAACGCTTATAGGAAAATATAAAGAATAAATCTATGTAGCCATATTATGGCTACCCATAATTTTGTTCAAATAAGAGAAAAAATTGATTTATTTATAATTTTAAGTTCTAAATGACTTCTAATAGTTTAAATATTCAATTTATACAAATTTATGTTGATAGTATTTGAATTTTGAGGCAATAAAAATGTCGATATAGATAATAAAGTGAATACAAAGCTTTTTATTGAAAGAATGAAAGAATTATATATTTACATCACTTATGACAAAATTTAAGTCAATAATATGATAATAACATAAAATATATGTTTATACTTCTTAAAATAAATCAAAAAATTATCTAAATCGATTTATTTTCATATAATTGACTGAATTATGGCTAGCCATATTATGGCTAAATAGCATCACTCAAATATAAATAACGCACAAGATGCATTACTTCATGTACAAACATATTAATGCACAAAATGAATGCATTCCTTAAATTCGGATCATAGATCGACACTGTTCAAATTTGTCGTAACGAAGAAAGTGTGAATTAATGACATCAATTATACAATATGAGTAAGTTGATAAAGTAATATATATGAAATAAAATCAGAAATTGAATAAAAATGCAATGAAATCTGTCATGATGTGTTTGTAAATTAATATTTGCATGTCAAAATCAAGTTGGTGCAGTTGTGTCCTCTTCCTAGAGTCGGAAACCCCATAAATTAAAATCACATTAATTGAATGTAGCTAGCTAGGTGTCGTAGTTACATAGTTTTCACTTTCCTCTTTCTGGTTGAATTTCAATATCTTTCTGAACAGGCCTCTTTTACCTAATTAACAATTTGAGTAACGCTTACTGCATGTTACTATCAACTCCTCTATATAACAATTGCTTCAATTCCCAACCCTAGCAAAAATTAAAGTAAAGCAACTACTAACTAAAAAGAGTTGAATTAAATATTTAGGGAATTGAGAATGGGAAAAAGTAGGGTTCTTGTTGTAGGTGGGACAGGGTACATCGGCAGGAGGATTGTGAAGGCCAGTCTGGCGGAGGGCCACCCGACTTACGTTCTCCGACGGCCGGAGATCGGCCTCGACATCGATAAGTTGCAGATATTGCTGGAATTCAAGCGGCAGGGAGCGGTGTTGGTGGAGGGGTCGTTTTCCGATCACCGGAGCTTGGTGGAGGCGGTGAAGCAAGTCGACGTCGTTATTTGCACCATGTCGGGGGTGCATTTCCGGAGCCATAACCTGCTCATGCAGCTTAAGCTTGTTGATGCAATTAAAGAAGCTGGAAATATCAAGGTATTATTTTTTATTATACAATCAAATTATGATTTACATATTCTACATATGCATGTGTTTTCATTTTAAGTACGGCGATAAATATATATTTATGTTCGAGTAAATTTAGCTAGCTAGCTAATTTGTTCATGATCATGCATAACTACAAATAGTCAAATACTATGATAACGTTTTGCAAGCCAAATAATAGTTTTAGAAAATTAGGCAATGATACAGTATTATTATTTTGGATTAAATAAACTTATGGCTTGAATTTTGGGCTATGAACTTCAAGAAATTATGAAAATAATCTGAACTAAGTAAAAATCCGACGATGCGTGGAAAGATGATGCAGGACGTCGTAGTCTGACTTGGGAATATGCATTAAATGGTTGTTTTACATCGAACTGGTCGGAATAATTTTGGTTTACTGAATCGAATCGGAACAAGCTTAAAAATAGAAACATATATACTAGTATGTGATTCAACTATTCAGTTTCGGTTCGATTTTAGTACTCCCTCCGTCCATAATTAAAATAAAGCCTCATTTGAGTGTCGACATGGAGATGAAGAAAGCTGGTAAAGTTGATGTGAGTGGAGTTAAGGTCCCATTTGTTGAGAGTGGAAGAAGTGGATTGAAAGTTAAAATTTTATGAGTGGAATAAGGATATCACTTGTTATGAGTAGAAAATGTAAAATAGATATAAAGTTGTTGTTAGTGGAATAGATGTCCCACATATTGTGGGTGGAAAAAGTAAAATTAGAGTGAAAATTATTGTAGGTTCTACTTGATATGAGTGGAAAAAGGTAAGTAGAGCTTTATTTTGTGGACAAATATTTTAAGGTAAGTACGGCTTTATTTCGTGGACGGAGGGAGTACTACTTAATGCGATCTATTTACAAAGAGTGGTGTTAAGTGGAGAATTGAGTGTCTCCTAGTCTAACAAGTGTTATGTACACCTAATCGAATCAAATAATTGCTTTTTCATTTTTCAAACGCTCCAACGAAGCACTAATGAGTCAACTAATTATATTTATAGGTGAACTAATTGGAATTCGGATATACCCTTTTCTTTTAAATTTATTAAGAGGGATTGAACATGTGTAACGAAGTTTGGTGAAAACAAGTAAAACACAACTTTAGTACTACTATTCAATTTGGCTTGTGAGCTAGTTTATTTGTTAGCCTAATTATATGAAGGGTAGTGTTATTTGGACACACTGTTGTCAGTTACACAAGTTAAAAATGGTAATATAAGTTTTGAAAATGAAAATATACCCTAACTGGAGAAGCATAAATCCTAGAGAAAATGTGATTATTTTTATTTTTACTAAATTAACCTTTTTTTTTATGTTTATGGTTAGCGACCGTGTGACCGAATAGCTTTATTGTTATATAAAATAGATACTCTCTTTCATTGGAAGTTAAATGATGGTTTGTTTTACTTTAATTTATTTTCTACTTTCATTATCGAAGCAATTTTGCATAAAAAATTATGAATCTATAAAAATACATACTCTAAATTACAACTTTTTTTTCTAATATTGTTTAGTTCCGGCGAATCAAACCAAATCTTTTTCAACATGGAAACTGCCTTTGAAATCTTTTTTTTTTTTTTTTTTTGGTTTTTTGGTCTTTGTCGGGTCAACCCGTTAGTTTTCGAGTCCATTGACATTTTTGATGACTCCTACGACGAACTTTTCTCTTAAGTTGTGCCCACCAAAACTAAATATGAAGCTCAATTTTTTTTTAATGACGAAACTAAAGTAATTAATAGCGTATAATTTTGGCAGCGGTTCCTACCTTCAGAATTCGGCATTGATGCAGCACAAATGGAGCATGCCCTTGAACCAGGAAGAGTCACATTCGACGAGAAGATGAGAGTTAGGAAAGCAATCGAAGCAGCCAACATTCCTCACACCTACATCTCTGCCAACTGCTTCGCCGGCTACTTCGTCGGCAACCTCTCTCAGATGGAGACTCTCCTCCCTCCTAAAAACAAACTTCTCATCTACGGCAATGGAAATGCCAAAGCCGTCTTCATGGACGAAGACGACGTCGCAACTTACACCATCAACTCCGTCGACGACCCCCGTACCCTCAACAAGACCGTCTACCTCCGCCCGCCGGAAAACATTCTCTCCCAGAGAGACCTCGTCGCCATTTGGGAGAAGCTCTCGGGAAAC
This sequence comes from Schizonepeta tenuifolia, assembly GCA_029490685.1. Lineage (NCBI taxonomy): Eukaryota > Viridiplantae > Streptophyta > Magnoliopsida > Lamiales > Lamiaceae > Schizonepeta > Schizonepeta tenuifolia. Next base: position 95,420,756 of record CM055957.1, on the reverse strand, counting down.
ACGCTGGAGAAGATCACCCTCTCCGCCCAAGACTTTCTTGCTCTCATGAAAGGTACTCCTCCGTCACGTTTTCCTTTTATGGCCGTCCAGTGGAAATAATTAGGGCTTACTTTACTGACCAAAACACACTTTGTTGTACCTAATTCTCTTTTTCTCTAGTCTCTGTGCCAATAAGAAACACGTCATATTGAACAAACAAAGGGACTAGAATTTACTTAAGTTCAATTTAATATTTCAAAATTTATAATAATTTTAGTTGTGATTAATAAATTGTTCTTCGATTAATAAATTTCTGAAATTAATGGACTCCTACTAAGTGACTACTCTCAAAAAAGAAAGTAGACTCCTACTGAGGACTAATATATAGACTTTAATAAATTAAATATTAATAACCTGTAAAACCTATTTATTATTGATTAATGGTTGGATTGTAGGTGCTGACTTTGCTGGGCAAGTAGGGCTAGGCCATTTCTATCACATTTTCTATGAAGGCTGCCTCACAAACTTTGAGATAGGTGAAGATGGAGAAGAAGCTTCTAGACTTTATCCACATGTTGAGTACAAGCGCATGGATGAATACTTGAAACGCTATCTCTGAACTCTGATCATCTCTCTCAATTGCAATAATTGTTTCTACACACTATACATGTATTGCTTCCTAAATCCTAATCTAATGTTGATAAATAAATAAATAGAAAAAAGTTCTCAAGCATTTGAAATTACTATAATTAATGAAGAGAGGAACAGCATTTGAATTGAACCATGCATGCATAAGTCTCTAATCTATCAATATTAGTTTAGTGTATACTAGCAAAATACATATAGGGTTAATTAATTAAGACCATCATCATCGATTTTGAAGTGGTTTGGCTTCGAAGCCTGATCCGGTGATGCCAATGAAGTCATAGCTACTTCTGGAGTTCAGATCAAACTCCATGGACGAAGCTGGCCCTTCGAGCTTAAGCTTCATGTCGTCTGTATCATGTCCCTCCTTGATGAAATTCTTGATATCTCCATTCCTACTGTCTCCATTGATGGTTTGCATGAAACTTGATAGCGCCAGATTGAAGTCCGTTAGCTCAGCTTTTGTCGATTCTAGGCTTTCAGTGTGGTTCGTGTTAGCAGCGAGGCTATGCTGAGCTCTCTCTAGTATGGCTTGCAAGTACTTCCCTTGTGCTTCTATTCTCATCTGCAGTTTCTTCTGCACCTGATACGAATTCGTCTACTTAGATAAAGAACTAAGCTAGAACAGAGTTGTTATATATGTTTCTTGAAATTATTTCAACAAAGTTTAATTACCTCAAGATGTTCTTGTAGTGTTTTCTGCACCTCAATCTGGCACCTAACTGCTTCAGCAAGGGGAATTTCTCTGCAGATAATGTTCGAATTTATATTTAGTCGAAGAACGTTTTTGTATGCAAGTATAAAATGGTTTGAGTAACACCTACCCTTGTTCACTGTTGATGCTTGATGAATTAGTGCTTGTGCTTGCAATATGCATGTTGTGACACCCATACGGATTTTCTATAAAAACAAAACCAGAAACGGAGAATTGTTTAGAATTGAAGCAGGCTAAAGTTGAGTAGTAGATGAAGCAAAGTGGTAAATGTTCATACAAATTGAAGTTTTTGTTCTCCAAAATGACCCTCATTGTCCAGATTTTCTTTCTAGTTATAGGTGAATGAGTAAAGAAACTTGATTCAAACAGTCCAATCCACAATGAGAATGTGAAATTCTCTTATTTCTAACTATGAAACCATCCAAAGTGGCATAATTTCATAAGGGACTGACCAAAGTTGTCTGAATTATGTTCAAAAGCATTCTGTTTCTTGGCCTGCTGCTGTCCAAGCCTATACTTCTGCACCACAAATAACAAGTATAATTAATAAGTAGATGATGATTAGAACGAGAACGAAGATCGTGTAAACGAGTAATATATTTACCTGTAAATGACTCTTCAAGTGATACAATGTCAATCCCTTGAGCCCCATCACCCTCAGTACTGATTTTGGAGTGGCCTCTGAAAATAGCAATGCAGCCACTTCAATTAGAAAAACATACGAAAAAAGTACTCCATTTCCGAACTTATGTAGCTTTTGTTTCTTTTCTAACTCAATATCTCTCTAGATCATCTTTAGGTCTTCCAACCGCAACACAACTGATTATCAAAGTAGAAAAATTGTCTGATCCAAAAACTTTGATAAATATCTAACCAAAGATCAACATTTCATCATGCCAAGGATCATTTTAACTCTCTCAAAAAAAAAAAAGATCCTTTAAACTAAGAATAATAATCATTATTATAGTAGTATAACAATCAAATTATAGAATAATAAAAAAAAAAAAAAACAAAAACCAAAAAAAAAAAAAAAAACAGGTGAGCCGCTCTGTAATTCTCACTAAATTGTTTATGCAGAGGCAGACATTTTTTGAGGGAATTTATGCAAAGGCAGACATATTGTTCCAATTTTCATAAACATAACAAAGAAACAAAAAAAAGGGATTCTCAATCGTGATCACACGAATTCGCATTTTGAACAAAATCAACAAAAAATTGCATAAATCCTTAAGAACATTCACACACACACACACACACACAGAGTGAGCAGAGTTGACTCACTATCAGGGCCACCAAGCTTTGTGACAGCATCGACAAAACGATCATGCAAATCAGCAGTCCACCTCAGCCGTGGCCTTGGGTCTCTTGTCAGCACCACGCCACCAACTCCGCCGCCGCTGACGCTGCCGCTGCCGCCGGTATACATTCTATCCATCGCCACCACTAGAATTCACCTCATAAATCCTCTATAATAAAGTTCCAAAGAAGAGAACCTCAAGAATTCTTTTTCCCTTTCTCTCTCTCACTCACTCACTTTCTTTTAAGCCCCTAGCTAGACTATCTTTATTCTCCCACAAAGCATAAATTCCAAGTAATGATGAAAACTGAAACCCAAAAGAGAAAAAGAAGAAAGCCTTGGACTATATATATAAACCATCAACCAGCTGTATGTTCTATAATTCTACTCTAGAGATTAATCAAGTATAGTACGAGGAAGAGGTAAAAAAGATGAGATCAAGCTTCCTTAATTAAGGCCGAGCCCGTGATTTCCATCTTTTCAACTGTTGATGTTCGTGTAATAAAATAAAATACTCCATTAGCTAACATGCATGCATACACACACACACACACACATATTTGTATATATATAATAATATATAGACACGCAAACTCTCATGACATGCATCATTCATCAACTTTTTTGGATTTATGTTATGTGGTTTTGTTGGGGAATAAAGAAAAAAAGGAACATGGAGAGATAAATTCGGCGACGAATCTGAAGAAACATGATTGCCGATATTAGTTAGTTTACAAAAATGAGGAATCGTGATCGGGTGTGCCGCGGAGTAGGAAATGTTGTCGTTACTGTAGTCGGTGCGGATACATTGACGGTCAGGATAGAATGTTGCGGAGATGGAAGGAGAGCGTGCGATGCAGGGGAGCAGATGAGGGAACACGTGGAAGGCATCGCGGAATATGCGCCGGCAGATGTGGGGACACGAATATTCGTGTGGTCACGTGCCACGTCTTTCAAACTGGGGACGGCTATAGTTGATTGGTTGGCTGTCATAGCATATGGAATTTCCTTTGTATTCATTCATGCAATTTCTTCTAACTTAGACGAAGAATGTAAATACTCTATATTATTATTATTTTAATTCCATTCCTTGGAGTTTTTCACAAAAGTTACCTGAAATTGAATAGTTTTTGTTTATTCTATCCCTCTAATTATTTTTTACACGCAATAAAGTCTGTCTAACATATATAGGATTATATATGAATAATTTCATGCAAGTCATTACATATTTACATCATTTTATTGGCTGATTTAATACTTCTTTCCAAACATACAATTTAATATCACATTCTGTCGACTTTTTTACGAAAATAACACATTCCGTCTCGTCATAATGGCTCAGATCGAGAATTAAGAGAAGAGTGATTAAAAAATTATACAAAGAAAAAAGTTGTGGAGCATATAATTTTTGTGAGAGAAAATAATTTCTTTATTTGAACTGAGCATTTATCAATGAGACAACCTAAAAAGAAAAATGAGTCATTATCGGCCAAAAGTCTAGTTGACCCCCACATCCTCATCATCATTTGTGGTAACTAGGGTAAGTTGAATAATTAAATCAAATTGTAGCACTTCAACTTCAATCAGCTCGACGCCATGATTTAATTACATGATTGCACACTATATATAGTCGTGTACCACCACAGAAGGAATTATATCGATCATTGTTTGTTCATGGTAATATTATTATTTTTATTTTTTATTTCAATATCCTTCAAATTAATAAATTTGTAAAATATATAAAAGCTGCATCGCCCAAAGGAGAGAAAAGATGGAGAAGAAGAAAGGTTCTTTTTTGTCAATTTGGATAAATTTTATATGTTCCGTTCTATTTTTGAAGTGGAAAGTGAATTATACATACAACATTTTTTAAATCAAATCATCCTTCCACATGCGAGACACTATATAACAAAAAAAAAAAAAAAAAAAAAAAAAAAAAAAAAAAAAAAAACCAAAGCAAATCAAACTTAACTTTGAAAAATCCAAATCTGAATCAAAGAATTGGAAGTCTTGTTGATTGGTGGTGTGTGGTTGTTACTTTGTCTACGGAGAGCAAGACGTACGTCCAAAAATTCAAATATTTATCTAAATTCACTGAATCTGGGCTTGCTAGTTTTAAACCGTCAAGCAATAATAGATTCACTTTATAAGACTCTCCTAAGAAGAGAAAATAAACCTTTTACTGTAAAGATCTAGTAAACTCAACAATACATGGTTTATTGAGACAACTAAAGAAAATGGGAAATAGGATCTTGAAACTACATACTATGCATCCATCCTACTTACTCTTACAACACATGTCCTAAAATAGTAAGTTTTTAAAATTAAATCAAAATTTAAATTACAGAATCATGGTTGGAATTCCAAGTACACTGTACCTTCAAAGCTCATCTAAAGTGGTTTTATTAAATGTGCTGCACGCTATTTCGAATTTTCCATTTTTAAAAATAAATTTAAAACAGTAAATTTTGCAAATTCAATTATTTTATCAGTTAATAAAAAAGTTCTGGTTATCTGCTAGTATGTATTTATTTTGATTTTGTCTAATAATATACTCTTATATTTATTTTGTAATTATTATTATGTTTTTATTTTTAATTCTCACACGCATTTTTAGATTTATTCTCTCTTCTTAAACTTAAAAACTAGATTATGAACTGTCAATATATATATATATATATATATATATATATAATATTGCAATCAAAGAGGACGAAAAAAAATAAAAAATACTCCATCCGACCTATTGATATTGTCATATTATTGTTCAAAAAAGATAGAAAGTGAATGATGACAATATGAATGGGCCGGAGGAAGTAAATAAGAAAAAGCCAAAAAATTGAAGCGGTGAATAAAACATAGTATATGCACTATAGTAAATCTATGTCTATCTATATATTATATGAATGAAAATGACTCTACAAAATCTTACGTGTCACCTCTTAAATTCTAATTCTCATTTATCTAAATTTTCAAATTTTTGAATTAAATATCAATATTTATTATATTTATATTTTATATTATATATGTCATGGAAATAAATCTTATCAAGATCGAATTTTCAAAATCTATATATATATATATATATATATATATATATATTAACAACATTTAATCTTCAATTTTTTTTTCTAACTATTTTAAATTTGATATTGAAATGATGAGACAAATTATAAAGTTGGCGTATGTAATAGGATCGAGCCTTAATAATCGAGAAATATTTTAATAAGAATCGTGGTCGACGGGATGATTCCGACCTGGAATTGTGGGGGTAGACGAGCTGATTTTAAATCGGCGGTTCAACTTTTTTTTTTAAGAAAAAAATATGTTAAATTTTATAATATAAGATATTTAACATCACCTTCATTCTTATAAACAATCTTCAATAAAGAAACGACTCTCAATCTGAATCTTTTAACTTTTTAAGAAGAGAGGAGAGAAGAAAGGGGTGGTGAGAGAGAGAAGAAAGGGGTGGTGATAGTGAATAATATTATAGTGGTTACGGACGAGAACAAATGACATAATTACTTTCTAATTAAGAGAGTGTTTGGTTAAACATATAAGCTTCTTAAAACAGCTTATAAGCTATTCACTATTTAGGATTTAGGAGCGCTTATAAGTCGTTTTAACTTTAACCACTTGCATTATAGTATAATTCACTTGGTCAAAATTCGCCCTAATTATTATCAGTTGTAATTTAGTCTATTTGCTCAAATTTGAATCGAGTAGTGTCAAATGCATTATAGTATAGTTTATTTGATCACAGTTTGATCTAATGAGTCGCAATTGCCTCTATACTATAGTCAGTATTGTCAAACTTGAATCAAATTATTACCAATTTTGTACTATATTATTGCCAATTTGATCGAAACTGAAACAAATTATTACCCATTGCACTATAGTATAGTTAATTATTGAAATTGAATCGAATTATTATTATCTATTGCACTATAATATAGTCAACTTGGTCCAAATTAAATCAAATTAGAGCCAAATGCACTATCGTATATTAAATTCAGTAAAAATTAAATCTAATTAATCAAATTGCACTATAGTCTAGTGAATTGTGAGCGTCTGAGACTGAGAGGTCTCAGGTTTGAACCTCATGAAGCGTCTCTATAGGTCGAGTCTGTCACACTTGTACTTGAAAAGTATAATTTACCTACTCTATGTGGTTTGCAGGCTACAACACAAGGAACGTGGATTTACGCAGTGCGCACTGAAAGTAGCTGTTGTGGGTTCCCACGATATTAGGGAAAAAAAAAACTATTGGACCCATCACTACACATATTTATTAACATAACACTACAATAGCATTGATCGCCTAACAATTATCTCATTAAAGATAAGTCGGAATTTGATGAATTCCTAAATATAATTACTTAATATTTCAATCAAACTCAAACTATCAATTAATAGTGATCTCACTAAAAATAAGTCAAGATTTAGTGATAATTCAATGTCTCAATTGTTTCTTGTTATCGATGAGATTTTGTATCATTAAATAATTTTTTGAATAATTTCGCAGTACAAGATGTTATCGCCCTTTATCATTACGAGAAATTAATAAAATTTTATGCATGTTTTGATGTCATTATAAAATTCAATATAATCTACATACAATTATTTTAGTTAAAGATTACATCGAATTATTACTAATCGCACCTGTAGTAGTACATAGTCATTTTGGTCAATTGGACTACTATAGACAATCTGGTCATAATTTTTTTTTTTATCATTTTGATTTATTATTATTTTTAATTAATTATTGTAAATTCAAAATTTGATGGTATTGTTGACCAAATTGGTTTTTAATCCATGTGATCACTAATATCTCAAAAATCAAAACAAAACATTATTTTAATACTAATATATCAATATATACTACTATTTTGATTTGAGTTATTCTTTTTATGAAGATATGTACTCGTATATTAAAAAAAATGAAAGTCATCTCCAACCAAGTCTCTCTTGTCTCCTATCTCTCTCTCCTCACTTTCTACTCGCCATAGCAGCAAACCTTGTCAATTCACCGTAGCAATTCCACATCTTTCTCTCGCTCGCTCCTCCTCCTCTCTCCATCTTCGGCAGCCACCTCGATGAGGTGAAGTGCATGGTAGCGGAGTACCGGAAGGCGGTGGTCGAATTGGGCAAATAGACGCTGACGATAGCGGCGTTGGCCAGCCGCGACACCCCGGTGAAAGTAGTGAATGAATAAAAAAGAATAATGTGAATAGTAAGGAACAGTGAATGAACAGTAACTAAACTTTACCATGGTTGAGATGAAATTAATAAAATATAACAATTTAACCAAATCAAAATAATAATTCCATATAAAAATGATATTACAGGTGGACGGTGATAGATTTACACGTAAAAAAAATGTACTAATGATAGAAGGAGGTTTGAATCCAAACTCGTATTTGATGATAATTCAAAATTTTATTGATATTTTTTTTATATTTGGATCTGGATCTTAACCAATCTTACTAGCCATTTCACACAAAGACTACCAAAAATGAATTTCAAAGGGATTAAAAAAAAAAAAAAAGAAGAAGAAACGAAAAAGCACAAACAAGTTAGCTTAGCTACACGAGGAAATGGGAGGAATTATTGCTAATTTGCTATGGTTCTTGTACAAGTTATAAAATATATATATTTATATAAAATAAAAAAAAAACAAAAAAAAAAAAAAAAAGAATCGGATTAATCCTACTTAGATTATTTCAGTTCTACATATCTCAATTCTCAATGGCAAGTTTAAATTTATTTTGCAAAAAATTCCTCCAAATTGAAACCCACGTGGCCTATTTAAACTGAGGTGGCAAACTAAATTATCAAAAGACGTCGGACGACGGAAAATAATGTCCCGACACAAAGAAAAGGATCGACGTTCTTTTCCATATACAACATTTGTATATTATTCCGATGCTTTATTGAGTAGAACAATTGTATGTGGAAGAAATTGCATAAATCTCCTCTTTGACTGCAAATTATGCATTTGTATGATTATTGGAATGGTATACCTCTTCGATCCAAAAACGATAATGAAAATTTGAGTGCAACACATGTGGGTGAGAGGCATGCCTCTAACTAAACGAGTTATGAGCAACCAATCGATCTCATGTAATTCATCCGTCCTATCAGGTTTGGCCTAATTTTTTGGGCACGAGGTTTAATGATAAAATAATTAAAAATAGAAAGTATGTTATAAAGTTATTAAAGTGAAATAAAATGGATAGAATTAAAGTGAATAGTGAAATAAAATAGTTAAAGAGGGGAATAGTAAATGACACAGAAAATGAGGTGGATGAAAGGTGTAAAATGGGTTGCTTAACAAATTAATTGAACCCTAATGATCTCCTAATTATTTTCAAAAAAGAAAATAAGATAAGAATAATGGAACAGTAGAACATCCCCAAAAAAGAAATAAAGGCCAATAATAACGGAACAGATCACGACTTTGAAGTCACAATTTCTGCATACGGCTAACAAATGGATATTCTACACCAACTCCTAGCTATCTGGAAATTCTTTCTAATATGATGCAGATTATGATAAAAATCTAAAGAGTAACACTCATGTACAACGCGTCTCACTACCACGCATGACACGTGCACTGATTTATTTTATTTTTTATTTTTTTACGGTTAGCTTACATGCACTACAACGTGTATTATATGCATTACACTATATAATGAGATGCACAACTAAGAGTATTGAGATGCACTAGTTTTTTTTTCCAGATTTTTTCTTTTCGGCTCCGCCCTCGACTCCGATTACTACTTCCTACGTTCACAAAATGGTTGTCACATTGTGGACGACATGGGTTTTAAGAAAATAGTAGGTAGTAGTGAATTATAGTGAGTATTGTTGTGAGTGGAGTAGCAAAAGTGGCAACCATTTCGAGGGGAAACTTAAGTAGCAAAAGTGACAACCATTTCGTGGACGAAGGGAGTATTATAAAGATAATCTTAGCGGCAACAATTTGGATCCTTCGGCTCTCCTCGCTTGAATCTTGACAAAAGAAGAAGAAGAAGCAAACAAAAAAATGAAGAGGCAAACAAAAAATCCGACTCTATGGTTGTGCATCTCATTATACGTGGTGATGCATATGGAGCATCTCAAAAAAAGTAGGGAAAAAATTATTAATAAAAATAAAAAAAATTAGTACATCTCAATACACTTAATAGTACATCCCATTATACTATATAGTGCATATAAATAAATTATATGGTGCATAGGGTCTGACCCAAAAAAATCAATAAAAAAGCCAACTATTTGACCAGATCAACCCGCGTCGACGCGGTCACACAAGTATTTGCCAAATTTAAAAGTATGAATATTTTATTTGAACATATCGATAGCATAATGTGAAAAAAATTTGAAAGTTATGATTTTTTCTCGGATGTTTTGCGTTATAGAGACCAAAACATGTATTAGGCCAATTAAAATATATTATTTGAAAATTCGATGTTAATTCACCATTACAAGATGACCTGAATATGTTGACAAGTCTACAGTTGAGAAAAATTGAGTCCGCTGATAAAAATACAAAGGTCAACTAGAAGGCAGCTTGGATGCAAAGTCCGGCGGCAGCGTCATGAGTGGCCCATCTCCGACGACCTTCTTCCGGTAGGCCATCCCGAGAGCATATCCCAAGGCGCGGCTGACCGGAATCGAGACAGCGTTCCCTATCTGGCAGTAGCGTTCTTTAGTGGTGCCGCAGAATCTGTAGTAATCCGGGAAACCTTGCAGCCTTGCACATTCCCGTATTGTTAGCGGCCGATCCTGCTCCGGGTGTAGAATCACTTGTGCACGAATGTGAGGAAATGTGACGACCGTTGATACCGTCTCATCCCACCAGATTCTTCCGTAGGGCCTTCTTGATTTCCCTTGCTCGTGCGTGAAGACGGAATCTGGAATCAGTGGCCTTCCGGTTGGTAGCATCACCGGCTCTCGTGTCGGATCACGACGTGCCACGTTGTCCTCGCCGACCACCACTCCCTCAAGGTCTCTGAAGTTGGCTCCCTTTCTGTGTGGGACTTGAGACACGCGCATGTAGTCGTGAACCGACAGCTTCAGAGGCCGGTGATCGTAGAGGACAGGGCATCCTGCTTGAGAGTCGTCGGCATTAGTTGGTGATGATGTTAGCCCCAGCATCTCGTCTTTGCGCAGGCGAATGCGTTTCTGGAACTCAGTCTCCGGAGGCTTCTCGTACGCCATTTCCTCCCGGGTCTCGTCATTTGTGACAGGTGGAAGATCAGAGATGGCATCGCGGAGAACAATGGCGTCTTGCAACGGGCGAGGCTGGCCTTCGTCGTATGCCACGATGTTCCTCTCGAACTCGATGGGAGGCCAGTATCTGACGACAACGTCGTGCGTGGGGAGTGGGAACTGCGGCAGTTTCTCGGCGGGATGCGCGCCCCAGATGAAAACGCGCAGCCGAAACTGGGGAAGGCCGTAGCAGCCGGAGGCGATGGTGCCGAGCCTCGCTTGGTATTTCATGAGCACCAAACGGCTTAAAGCGTATCTTCCGAGAGAGCCTTTGTCGAACCTTATGATATCGACCACGTTTTCCATCAAGCAATACTTGGGTTTCAAGAACGCCACTATATCCATGAACACCACAATTTGGCGGTTTCTTTCGTCCGACAACGGAGAATCGAAGTTCCTGTAGCGATTATAGCCACTTATGCCTTGGCATGGAGGCCCTCCACAGATCACACCAACATCACCCTACAACAACCAGCATTGGTTATTAGTTTAAGACAATCAACATTAGATACTAAAACTGGTATTTTTTTATCAAAATTGAACTCACAGGGAGGGGTAGGATTTTAGCGCTGAATCCTCTTCGAACAAAGTCCTCTATTCGTTCCCGACAATTGCTGAAACAGTAAGATATATACGGACAAGACGTGTTACAAAGATGTGAATAAGTATAAGGATAGCTTCTGTAATACTCTAGTGATTAATTGCCTTACCTCAATCCTTCAATCGCTTCCCATGTATCGTCCTTTGGGCCATATCCCTTCCAACGTACCTTCACAGATTCCGATAGTTGAGACTTTGAACAAATTGGAATTTTGCTCAATATATATAAAGAAAATGAAAGGCACCTAGTTGAAAAGGTTCAAAGTTTCAAAAAGCTAGTAGTTTTTAGGTAATGCATGGCAAAATATCGTGTACCTTGAAGTGTAGCCCTCGTTTTCCTCTTCCGTTGGGATCACCGTAGCAAATATCAACTAGATGAGAGACCTCATATTCCCCACTAGATTCCTCTGTATCCAATAGAGATTCAGCTTCTGGAAGTTCCTCCAACTCAAATTTAAGTGTCCTTTCTATATCAGACACGTACGTCTTACATAATTTCTCCCATCGCTTTAGTAGGTCTAGGAAATCCTCAGCAGATTCATCTCTGACCTGTAGAAAATTCAGATATTTAATGTAACTTTATATAATCAAACAGAATAATAAAGTCACCAGAATGTGCTTTTAGTAAATGCACATTTGTTTCTGGATGGTTCAGCTTCAAAGTCTCGCATGCAGCAGTGTTACAATCAACAGCCCATTTCTGAAAATTAAGAAGAAATTGAGTTAACTTGGTGATAAGATAATGAGGATTTAATCAAGAATTATAATTGAAGCTTCGTTTTCATGATTACCGCCACGAGATTTACGCTTGAAAGCTTTGCACCGAGGCACAATCCAGTTGACATTCCACCACAGCCAGAATATAGGTCCAGTAGTGATAATTCTTGTTTGGAAGAGTCATAATCGGGCAAGAGCTCCAAGGGCGTTAACGTAATTGGCCCATCATCAGGATGATTTGAGTTCGACTTGAGTGACTGGCTCTCAGAAGAAGTTTCTGAAATGAACTTGAAAAAAGAATATTAATTAACTAATCAAATTAACAAATACACTAGATTCTAAGACGTTAGAGCAGCTGCAATCAACAATTAAAGCAAAATTTAAACAAAGATTGCAAGTAGACAGTTAATACTTGCCAGATTATGAAGCAAGTAACGAGGCCACTGAAAAAAGAATGCATGGTGTGCATGGTGCTACTAACCTGAAGCCATTGTACGAAATGTTGAGTATTCGACAGAGTACTCCATATCATAATAAAATGCAGCTGACTGGACATGGTTTCTTTTTAGGGCCAGCTGCAGATTGATGAGAAGAAAGACCTACAATAGTAAAAATGTAGCTAAAACTGTAACAGAATTATAGATGAGTACATAGAGGTAGCATACCGTTGGGGGTATTTTTACTATTTTGACTTTCGAAATGATGCAATCTAGTAGGTTGTCATTCAATAAGGTGGAGTAGAATATGCGCCTCTTGTCATGCGACGAAGCAGCGCCTTTCAAAACCTGATGGATGATAGTCGGAGCAAGAAAAAGAAATTTAAACAGATGAGAATAGAATGAAGGAAACAAAAACTTTAAACAATGAACATGAACGTGTTATACCAACCGTATCTTCAGCCCTGAAAAACCACTGAACCCTGAAGTAGTCTTCTCCGTCTGACGTTTTGAAGAATTCCAAGATCCTCCCTATGTGCTTCTTGTTTCCTTCTCCCTGAAGGAATTGCTTAGGACATCAATCTTGCAATATTACCAGATGAGTGATTGCTAATCACATATTCTCTAGAATTCCAATTACTAAAATTTAAACCAATGATGAAGTTTCTCCGAATATAGCATTTCGTTGAAACTTAAAACACATCCAAGTTGGGGAATGCATAATGGTGCCATGACCATCCAGCAGAATGAGAAAATTCAGTCACCATTGTTGGGTAAATTCTAGTATTCTACAGACAATGAAGTACAACATTTTCTGCATCAAAAACCTAAGCAGCACTAACGAGTAACAAAAGAGAAAATGTGTGAACCAAACCCATGACTTAGATAAGAAGACATAAGAAATGAAAATCACCTTTACAAATACACAATCTCCAATATTCAAGACAAAGTTTCCTACTTTGGCTTGAGCATAATGGCTTTCCACATTCAATATGACTTCATCTTCCCCATCAGCGCTGATAGTGAACAAGCAAATTATAAGATTAGAAAAAACACTTGAAAATGTGAGAGAGGATGGTGCAGGGCCATATTATGTTTACCACCAGAAACATATGTTCATACACTCACTTTATTTTCCACTCTTTGCCCCTTTTTCTGCTCTGTGAAGTCCAAAATCAATTGTCGTTAGAAACGTTCATGTCAATGTCTAGACAATTTTGATAAGCCAGATGAATGCAATAATAGACAGAAATTAGTCTCTTCCAAGACAATGAAAACCATGAAAATATGTTCTCTTTGACTATGAGCACTCCTCTACAGTGTAGATAATGTATGTCACACAAAAAAACTGTATGAATCTCGTAGCACACGCTCTTTTTCAATTTTGCACCAAATAGGTACAAGTAGATGGCATGTCGAAGCAGCATTAAAAGAGGGTTCGGTTTAGAGGAATCAAGGGAAGTACTATAAATCATCCTCAATTATGTAGTTGTCAGTGTAGGCATGGCTTTCATCGTCTTACAAATTATTCTCTCTGTTCCACAGATTTCTAGTGTATTCTACAGTTTCATTAGATAAAATTATACAAGCATGCATTATACCTTTCTGAGATGTAATTATAATAAGCAGCAAATGAACCAGGCCTAATCAACAACATATTCATATCATTATAGTAGAATGATCAATGATCTGATCTTATAGATCAGCAAAAGCACTCACCTTCAAATCGTATCGCCATTGCCATCTTTCCCGAGCTTCTTCCTCCGGAATTGGCTCCCCTGTAAAACAGCACAAAGTGCTCTTCTCATTTTTCTCTGACTTGACCGCGCTCTCTCCGTTACGCCCTCCTCCAATTGGATCAGATATAGTAACAGCATTCTCATCCACATTCAGTTTCAACTGAATTTTCCTAGACCTCAACTTCTTCTCACTCATCCCCTCAAAATCACATTGTTCATTATCCCTTTCCCCAGCAGATTCGCCCGAAGATGGCTCCTTTTTCGGTGTAGCTAAGCTCTTCTTATTCAACTTAACACCAGAAGCACTCTTCAAAGAAGCATTTTCCACAGGAGCAACTCCCTCCTTCCTCTCTTCCTGCAACTGCATTTTAACAGTTCTTGATCTTAAGCACTTTTCGTTCGATATTGGGCTTTCCTCAGGCCATGTGAGCATCCTAATTTGTGATTCACCCTCCTTTCGCCGCAATACATCATCCTCAGGCAATTCAACCAAAGCATTTTCTGCCACTGCCTTCCCTCTCTCTCTCCTCTCACTTCGCTCCACAGCCTCCGGCGATTCAGCCACAGCATACCTAACCTCACGAGACCTCACGCGCCGTCCATTTTTGCTGAAATCGCCGCTGTCTCCTACATGCATCAATACAGTTCTCGATCTCAGCGACCTCTCACTCAAACAGCCTCTACTCCCCGATTTGGAATTCGATTCTGTCGCTGCAATAAGCCGGAGCTTTGAATTTCCATTTTCTGTCGCCCTATCCTCCGAGAGCCGCCGCCTTTTCTTCGGACCCGCTTCCCCTGAACCTACATTCTCGTTTTCCGTTAAAGTCAACGCCGGAGCCGGTGAAGAGGAGAAAATTATCGGCGGCGTAGTCAAATCAGATAGAACCAATGCAGTATGCTTCGGAGATCTGCCTCTGCTTCTGCTTCCTTCCGGCGGCGGAATTTTATACTTATTGGGTGAAGCTCTCGCCGATCTGGGGACTGAGTTAACTGAATTATCTTCTACGTGAACAGGGTAGCAGATGCTCACCGGCTGCGGCTCCTGCATCTGCTGCTGCGTTTCCGGCGGTGGAATTTTATACTTATGGGATGTAGCTCTCCCCGATCTGCCGACTGAATTAACTGAATTGTCTTCTTCATGAACAGGGTAGCAGATGCTCACCGTCGGCTGCTGCTCCGCCACATGCAATGACAGTGCCCATGCATCATCGGTTCCGGGTTCTGCTTTGCCGGAGAGAGGAGTTGAAGCAGAAGCAGCAGCAGCAGCAGCGGCAGGAGGAGGAGGAGGAGGAGGAGGAGAAGAAAGTCGTGGAGATTCTCTGGTTGGGTGTCGGTGCTGCAGCTTCTTCGGTATCTCCATCACTGGCTCTCGGCGGCGGCGGTGGAATCTATGGCTGGATTTGAGAGGGTGGGGCGAGTGAAATGAGATGGGTAGAGAATTGCAGAAATGGATTGGAGATGGGGAGCGGGGGACAGGGTGAGAGGAAAACGCAGTGATAAAATAAATTGCTGGTAAAATAGAGGTTGTTAGTTGTTACTTCTTTCTTGCTGTTCCGTTAATACTAGTCAAAGTAAAAAAAAAGAATTTATTTATATTAAGAAAATAAATAGTCACGTAATAACGGTGAATACATGCAATTAATAAATGTGCACAAGAAAATCATAAATACTAACTAGTAATTATTTTAAATTGACGTACTCCAATTATTGCACGAATTCTATATCTATAGACTATATTTGAATTGAAAAAAAAAAAAAGTTACTAGATTATTCTGCAGATTCTCAAAAGCCAGAACCCGAATCTATAATATTTCAGCAGATGCTGCTGACTGGGTTATATTGTATTGGACAGTTTTGAAATTTTAAAAATTTACAATTTCTCTTTTATTATTTTTATTTCACACCACGAGTAAATGTTAACTATTGTTAGAGCACTTACAGTGGGGGTCTAGTAAGACCTAGGTCTAAGCACTGGGAAGCGTGATTTTAATGATTGGTGGTGTTGAGTTAGACATAGGTTGATTTCTCCACATCAATGGGGTTGAGTAAGACCTAGGTCTAAGCACTGGGAAACGTGATTTTAATGATTGAATAGATTTTATTGTGTTGTTTTTTTTATTTGTAATAAATTTTATAAAAATTAACTTAATTAAATTCAGAAATTAATAAATGACAATTTTATTGAATTTAAAAAAAAACTACAACATACACTAATTAAAAAAAAATACAATAACAAAAAACTACTTCATTACAATAATTAAAAAAAAAAAAAAAAAAAGACAACTACTCCTCCCAATTGAATTCCCTTGCAAGTTTGCGGCGAACATTTTCGTACCTCGCCTTTTGCTCGGGATTCATATGCGACGTGTCGGCAATATAGATATTGAACGCCCACTCCTCCCTCGGTTGCTTGTTGAGGGATGCCAACTCTTCTGCCGCCTGCTCCCGTAGCGCACTTTTGCCCTTCTTCCCCTTCTTCGCCGCTTTCGCCACTTTCACTCCTTCGGGTCGAACCTGCAGAGTGTTTGCATCGCTCGCGGATGTGGTGGATGCGTTGCCGCTGGCAGACGAAGTGTACTCGCCGAATTCATTTATCTTCGTCCGCTTTGGAGCTGTTGGCTTCGCCGGGTTGGTGAAAGTTGGGATATGCCTCAAGAGCTCCCACGCAGCCCTATACGGGAACGGTTTGTTGAACTTCTCGGCGTACAAATCTTGGGCCCTCGTGTACAGATCGAAGTCGTTCTCCCCGCTTCCGAGCTGGTTTTCTTCTTGGATGTAGATGGCGGCGAAGTTCTGGATCTGTTTCTTGGCGCGGCCCCATGCGCTTTTCATCGCACTCTTCTCTCTTGGGTGGGCGGGAGCTATGAACTCGTTGAAACGGATCATTATTTTCTTCCAAAACGCGCTTGAGATTTGGTAATTGCTGGTGATCGCGTCCATCCCGAAGTCAACGTAGCACCTTGCGAGGTATTCAATCTCAGCGGGCGTGTAGTTAGGACCTCGTGCTGGCTTATTGTGCTCGTCGGATGAGGCCGCGGTCGCTTTCCCCTTGCGGCGTGCCTTGCCCTTCCCCTTGGCCGGAGAAGTGGCCGTGCTTGATGTCGCGACAGCTTTCCCCTTGCGGCGGGGCGGGGGCGGTGGTGTTTGCTCGTGTTCGTCCGATTCCGAGTGGTGGGAGCCGTACGCCGCTTCCTCTTCCTCTTCCTCGTCCTCCGACTCAACATGATCGTCGTCGTCGTTGAGGTTGAAACGTCTGAGTCGAGCCGTACCCACTGGGGGCTGCGAGAATTGGCTCCTTCGGGATGTCGGGGGTACTTGAGAGAAGCTCGGCGACAGCGAGAAGCCCGGCGCAGGCGAGAAGCCCGACGCAGGTGAAAATCCCGGCGACTGCGAAAAGCCATATGACGGAGGGACTTGGGAGAAGCCGGGCGACTGTGGAAATCCAGCCGAAGGGGGGAATTGGCCGTACCCCTGCGGCTATGAGAACTGCGAGAACCCAGTGGCCGGAGGGAATGCAGAGAAACCCGGCGTCGGGGAAAAAGCACCAAACCCTGCAGGGGCCGAGTATTGGCCGAAACCTGGAATTGATGAGAACCCGGAGCTTGGATTCGCCGGATTGGGAGGTGGATTCGCCGGATTTGGAGATTGGTTCGGTGGGATTGAACCAAAAGTTTGCGAATACCACGAATTAAACTGATCGTCGGCCATTTTTTTGCACAAAATAAATTGAAAGAATGAAATTTTTTTGGGAGAAGAATGGATGGAGAAATTAGGTTGTGTGGAGAATGAATGAGATGAATGGGTATATATAGGGAAAAAATGGGATATAGACGTTGGAGATGGAAATGTATACGTTGCGTAATTGAAAAAATTAACGTTTTTTTTTTATTTTTAGCGAAAAAAAAAAATAAGGGACCAATGGGGACACGACAAGTGTCCCCATATTGCGCTGTCATGAGGTCGAGTGGAGTGTCGAAGCAACGACTCCACCATCGACACACCCCTCGACATAGGGGTGTGTCGATCCCCCACACTCGTTCGACATAGGGGTGAGTCGAGTGGGGGGGTGTGTCGATCCACTCGACATACCCTTCGACACCCCCCCCCCCCCCCCTCGACACTTGATGTAAGTGCTATTAGTGCTCTTGTTAAAGTGTTTCTCCATAATAGTTGTAAAGATATGTAAAGCATTAATTAATTAGAAAGGGATAAAATATACAATATTTTTGAATTTGCTACAGGCTACAGCCATCTCTTCAAACGGCACTTTAGTGCTTGAGGTTGCTTTCAGTGATGTCTAAATATTATCAATATTGTGTCTTCATATATGTTTTTGTAAAAAAGGGTCGTATTTGGAAATATCCAAAGGTATATGAAAGACAACACCCAACCTTTAATGCAGTGGACCAAAAACATATATCGTTCATAATCGGGAAAAAATGCCCAAGTCTATTTAGACTAGAGGTATCTACTTTTACGATAATAAAATACTACAACGTCATATGTGAAATACTCCATCAGATTGCACTAACTTCATTGTAGATTTAGTACTACCATACACAGTGCAATGTACGTTATGTTCCCTTTATTTTTGATAAATTTAAGTATCTTTTCTTAAATCGCTGATTTCCACTATTTCTTATTCATCATTCACTTCCCAAGAGAAAAATGAGTAAAAATAACAGACATGAGTGAATACAGTTAGAACTTTTTTTATCCCTTCATTTAGAAAAAGAGTTACACTCCCGTGCAACGCGTCTCACGGCGTGCGATGAGCGCGTAGCGCGTGCATTACACGTACGGCGCGTGTTGTGTACGCGTCCGATTTTTCTTTATTTTTATGTTCGGATCATTTTTTTTACGATCAGATCATATGCACCCAAACGTGTTATTATATGCACTACACTGTATAATGAGATGCACCAGTTTTTTTTTTTTAATTTCAGTTTTTTTTTCCGGCTCTATCTTTGGCTCCTGTTGCCCGACTCTTAAAACAAAAGAAAAAAAAAACACAGTATGGTGCATCTCGGTATACATGGTTGTGTATCTTATTATACAGTGTAGTTCATACAAGTAGACGTTGTGGTGCATATAACTTGATCGTAAAATAACAAAACAAAAAAAAACGAAAAAAAAAGTCAACGGGTTGACTGGATTACTTGGGTCCGACCCGGATCCGAACTGGATCGACCCGATCTCACGTTGTGAGACGCATTGCAGGCAAGAAATTTCCTTAGAGAAACTAGCATGAGTAACGTGCGAATGCACGTACATTTTATTGAGTATGTTTTATATTTTATTTTATTTTAAAGTATTATTGTAAAAAAAATTATGTTTTTATTATTTTTTTCCAATTTCGCAAAATTTTAAATACGATCATTAAAAATAAAATAAAGACAAAGTGTTTAATTATTAGGGGCGTTCTTCTTGTTTTTCTTGTACAGCACTCTTTTTGTCCCATAATAATTATTTTATATTACTAGTATTTTATTTGGATTATCCTAATATCTATTACCCAATCCAATGTAGAAGTCACTTTCTCTTACAAAAATGTAAGTTCCACCACTTTCTATCATTTTATTATTTAAATCAAAATTTTCCTAAATAATTATATGACAAAAAAAATGACACTTAATAAATTTTAATGAATAAATTCTATATTTTATTTTATTTTATTACAGTATTGTAATTTTTTAGTTTTTTTTTCAATTTCTCAAAATTTTAGATATGTCACTAAAAGAAAATAAAGACAAAATATTTTATTGTTAAGAGCGTTTTTATTCTTTTCTTGTATAGTAATAGGTACTACTCCCTCCGTCCATGATATAAATACCCATTTGGGGTTGGACAAGGAGATTAAGAAAGCTGGTAAAGTTGTTGTGAGTGGAATTGAAGTCTCACTTGTTGCGAGTGGTAAAAGTGGATTGAAAATAAAATGATTGTGAGTGGAATGAGGGTCCCATTTATTGTGAGTGCTATAGGTGAAATTAAGTTAAAGTTGTTGTGAGTGGAATAAGGGGCATACTTATAGTGAGTGAAAAAAGTAAAATGAAAGTGAAAGTAGTTGTAAATAGAGTAAGGTCTCGCTTGATTTGATTGTATAAAGTGTTGATTTGATTGTAAAAGATAAAGTAGATATTTTCTTTGTGGACAAATATTTTGTGGTAAGTAGGTATTTATATCGTGGACGGAGGGAGTATTTTTTTTGTCCCAACAATAAATATTTCATACTCCCTACGAAATGGTTGTCACTTTTGCCACTTAAGTTTGTCCACGAAATGGTTGCCACTTTTGCTACTCCACTTACATTTATTGTGGGACCCTTAGTCCACTAACAATAATACTCACTATAATTCACTACTACTTACCATTTTTTTAAAACTCATGCCGTCCACAATGTGGCAACCATTTCGTGGACGGAGGGAGTATTTTATTTAGGTTGTTTCAATATCTAATACCAATATGAAAGTCACTTTCTTTCACAAAAAATGTAAGTTTCACCACTTTCTATCTCAAAATAATACTCTCTCCGTCCACGAAATGATTGTCACATTGTGGACGACACGAGTTTTAACAAAATAGTGAGTATTTTTGTGAGTGGAGTAAAGTTCCACAATAAATATGAGTGAAATAATGATAAATATAATGTTAAATATAATATATTATGTGGACCTAACTACTATAAATGGAAGTGACAACCATTTTGTTGACGGACTTAAATGACAAAAGTGGTAATCATATCGTGGACGGAGGGAGTATCACTATTTTTTTAACCAATCACAATATTCTAAACATATCTATACCCAAATAAGTGCAATCACTCCATAACTTTGGCTTTGGGCGTCACAGTTTTACAAAGCCTAAAAATGAGTAGGGTCATCAACGTGACATTGAAAAATTTGTGTAAAAAGTTCTATCTTTTTGAATGCCACGAGCACAAATATAATTTTGAAATTAAAGGGGAAGAAGAGAATTACTACAATTTTGAAAAGCACTAAAAAATACTATATATTTATATATATGTACTTCTACATCTCAACGTCTCACAATTTGCACGAAGATAAATTCACATAATTTCACATACTTTGAAATAAAATTTATTAAAATTAAGTATTCATTATAAAATTAAAAAATAGAATAACTTAAGATTAACTTCACTATTTATAAGTTTTATAATATTGAACAATATTCACTTAGCATGTATAGACATATTTTTTTTTTAAAGAAGGAAATAAATTTGTTCTCATATCTAAGGAGTTCACATATTAATTTATATAAGGTAAGTTTTGATTTCTAATAGTAATAAATTTATCAATAATTCTATTCGGACAAACTATATCTGGACATACGTGCTTGAAATATGAAAAAATTATCCGATTGCTTACAAAATTTCTTTCCTACTCAAACTCTCTTCCGAAATATCGATCTCAAGCACACCCACTCCCAAATTCTACTCTCATTCACGTCCAACTCCTAAAATTTTGAATTTGAATATGGATGAGATTTTATAATTAAAATTTAAAAAGTGTATGTTTATGAATAACTAAACTGTTGAAACTATGAAATTAAATAATTTGTTAAAAAATTCCGTCAAATTCCTATTTTTACCATCATATGTCCTGATATAGTGTGTCCAAATAGCACTACCCTAAATTTATATATTAAATTATGAGACATATTTTGAAATAGCCATAATGATCATTAAAATATAAATTTTGGCCCACCTTCTTCAAAATTATAAATTTTGGCCATTTTTTTCAATTTGGGACGAAAATACCCTTAATGAAATGCGGAGCGGGTCGGGTTTGACGCGGGCGGGCGCGGGTCGGGTCGGGCGGGTATGAGGCATTTGGTACTTTTGGTACAAATTTAGTCTTATTAGTACCAATTGTTCTAGTACATCTGGTACGAATTTAGCCTTATTAGTGCCAATTGTTCCAGATTTGGTACAACTGGGACAAATTGTCAAATTAGTTCCAGATGTTCCAAGTTATGATATGGTACTCTTGGGACGAACATTCCAATTATTTCAAGTTATACTACTTCGATTTTGCGGCTCCGCCTTCGCTCCGATTACTAATATAAGGATAATCGTCGAGCAACAATTTAGATTTTGAAAAATAAGCGGCAAACAAAAAAACGAAGAGGCAAACAAAAATTTGGAAATTAAAAAAATTTTGAAAAATAAAAAAAAAAAACAGAAAAAAGGAAAAAAATCTGGAAAATAAAAAAAAACAGAAAAAAAGAAAAAGAAATCTGGAAAATAAGAAAAAAAATCTGAAAAATAAAAAATAAAACAGAAAAAAAAAAGAAAAAAAATCTGGAAAATAAGAAAAAAAATAGAAAAAGAAAAGAAAAAAAAACTGGAAAATAAAAAAAAAACAGTAAAAAAAGAAAAAAAAATTGAAAAGAAAATTAAGTGTCAATAAAATAGATCAAAAAGTGATGGATCACAAATAAAAGAGGGAAAGGGGTATTTAGGTCCTAAGTTCAAAAAATGGCTATAATTTATATTTATGAAGAGGGTGTGCCATAATTTATATTTTAATACTCATATTGACTATATCACATGATATTCTCTTAAATTATAAGGTAATTTTTTTTATAATGTCATATTATTATAGTACGGTTTTGTCCTTAATTTTAAGTTATAGTAAGATTGTTTTAGGCAAAATAAATTTTATAAAACATGACTATTTTTATATTGGTATTGATAAATTTACCAAATAACAAATGCACCCTAATTATTTGGTGACATGCATAATGACTTCATGAGATTACGCTTGTTTAGACTCTAGATAGTGGTTGTTGGTTAACCTTTGACAAAACAAAAATAAATATTACTCCCTCCATCCACGAAAATTATGATCAGATTTTCATTTTAATCTGTTCACGAAAATTATATTTTTCCATTTAAGGAAATAACTACACATTCTTTACTTTTCTAACCTCATTAATTTTCAATATTTACCTATTTTATTACTCCACTCAAAACATCGACTTACTTTTCAATACAAAATATGAGGGGTATAACAATCCACCCCACACATTTACCTAACTTTTTTTAAAACCCGCACCACAATCTAAAACCTATAATACATCTTAACCAGAAAGCTTAAAGTGATGTGATATTCGCATCCCGCAAACAAAGGCCGCATCAAGAAGATGCGCGTTTATGTGTGTGTGTGAGAGAGAGAGAGAGAGAGAGAGAGCAACTAGTATTATTTTAAATTAGAAAGTATTCAGCAAAATAAAGATTATGGAGCATGAAAAGCGGCAATGGCAGGGATTAGCCAAACATTTGGTTAAGGTTAAACAACAATGTACAAACTCATCCCTCATTCTCATCTGAATCTGATCTGCACTACGTTTGGAGGAGACTTTACATTAGGAGGCGGCTAAACTATCCGTGTTACTTTCTTCAAAATGTCACCTTGATGGAGTTTCCGAGGGCTGGCTATTCATTGCAGAACTCGACGGAATCGACGGTAAAACCCCATTCTCTTGAGACGTCGATCCGCCTCCGCCCCATTTTGCATCTCCATCCGATGGCTCCATCACATGAACTGCCCCATCGCTCATGCCAAGAGCAAATTGATTGCGATCCGACGGGTGCGCTGCAATAACCACGGGGAAGGTGTTGCCGCCACCGCTGCTGCTGCAGAACAAGAAATGCTAGTTAGCATCATCATACATCACAACTTTTTGTTCCCTTATCCACAAAATAGATATTATATCATGATGAACACTGTAAAAACTGGCTGATAAACTCCAACTTCCCGGGCAAGAAACCAATGGCCATAACAAACTGACCCTAACTCGTAAACAAACAAACCTAGGCTGGTAGAGGTGCTTCTTCAGAGCACAAAAGATAACAATGGAAAATATATTCTAGAGTATCATTAGTTTCTTCAAGTTGCACACCTGGAAAGCGACGCAGATATATAAGCAGATGGCGCTATCCTACATCGAAGGTTTAAGCTCTCAGCATCAAATATTCCAACAGCGCCATCACAAAATCCAGTAAATATCAGCAGACCATCACATGAGTAGATACCACTTGAAATGGGGGCGGAGAGTGAATCTCGGGGATACCACTGCAAGAATCATAATGACCAAAAAGGTCAGTTTGTTCGGAAAAGGTAATGAACAGAAAAATGCAAAGTTTTGGATCTTCGATCTGCATAAGTATGCATCTAGGAAATTATCTTGAGTTAATCGTTATTCTAGTTGATATTATCAGGTGACGTAACAATTCAAAAGTGTACTCTATAAATAGTCTCAAACAATAGAAAGGACTTGTTGGTTAATAACTTGATACATGCACGGCAGTGATGTTGAAGTATCACTTTGCTGTATCGATTGTACACGAGATTCACGGAATCAGCAAACCTATTGTGTATCATTTTGCTGTATATGCTTTTGTCATTTGTTTACATCAACTGTCTCGACGACTGTATAGCAAGCCTATCGGTAATATTGGATTTTGGAATGAGCTATAGTATAAATTAGAGCCCACACAGTTTCATAATTAAAAAAGAAAGTAGAAACTTAGTAAAGGGTAAGAGTCATTTTTTGTCACTATAATTCAACATTAAAAACACCACAGTCAACCTAGTCACTTAGAATAAGCAAGAGACTCACCGCCCGTAAACAATCAAGTTGAGCATCATAGACTGCTATCTGGCTTTCATGAACAACCAGCAGGTGAGATTGGTTGTTATGGAACTGAACTCTAGTTTCTCCAACCAAGGGACTTTGTTGACTCGGAGGTGCCTGGATAGGCCGAGATTTCTTCTTCTCCCATCCATCAATAGTCCACATACACAGCTGCATTCAACATAGAACAACAAGCATATCGTTGTTATTGCTCAGATAGTATAAACAAAATCAAGAAAGCCTATTTAAAAGGAAACATGCTCAAATAGGTAAAAGACTTGCCTGTGCATCAGCTCCTGATGATACTAATATATTCAAACTTTGTGAAAATGCAAGCCCTGAGATTCGTTTCTGGTGACCCTTGAGCTTGGTTTTAACCTATTGCATAGCGCACAAATACAGGGTAAATTAATGAGACGCATCCATGTGAACCAAAAGAACAGAAAGCTATATAAATTAGACAAGGGATGAAGCGGACACATAATTGCATAGCGCACAAACAAAGGGTAAATTAATAAGACGCGTCCAAGTGATCAAAAGAACAGCAAGCTATATAAATTAGACAAGGGATGAAGCTGACACATAAAATCATTAAAATGATAGCATAACCTGTCATGCTGTCATTCATCCACCTAGCATGTTAATGTGATTGAAGGCACGTGATAGCAGACTTCTAATCTAGATTAAAAAAACAAAACAATGATTTGATATTATACTTTAACCAGAAGATACAATGCCCAGGATCCTCAGTGATTAAGGACGGTCAAGCGGAAGAGTAATGAAGATATATAAAAGTGACATACTACCAAAGCACGGCAGGACAACAGGAAACGTTTATGTGTGGCCATGCTTTTAGGGTTTAGGTTGAAAAAATTAATACGAATAGTAATTTAAGAACATTCAAATCTCTCTCTCTCTCTCTCTCTCTCTCTCTCTCTCTCTCTCTCTCTCTCTCTCTCTCTCTCTCTCTCTCTCTCTCTCTCTCTCGCTCTCTCTCTCTCTCTCTCTCTCTCTCTCTCTCAAGATAAAGAAAGGAAGGAAACAGTAACCATAATCCAATTTCCTGAATGTATTTATTAAATAAGCCAACTTGGTAGATAGTAAAATCTCATACAAGGTAAGTTATGTCAAGAAATGTTATATATGGTAGCCATTCCATGCAGCAGAAAACAATTTGGGTAAGGAAACTGGTTCACACCGTAGATCAATGCCCAAAAGATTGACTTGGAATTTCACATAAATATACACTTCAAGGTTTTAGAAAGAAGATCTTG
Source organism: Schizonepeta tenuifolia (assembly GCA_029490685.1). NCBI lineage: Eukaryota > Viridiplantae > Streptophyta > Magnoliopsida > Lamiales > Lamiaceae > Schizonepeta > Schizonepeta tenuifolia. The sequence continues at coordinate 95,394,417 of CM055957.1, read as the reverse complement.
ACAAGTTCGCTATTACGAATGTGACAAGCAGCTAGATATATTTTATGAAAGAAAATCATATGAGATATTCATTAACGGTTAGGGAGTTTACCTCATCAACCCTGACATTGTAAATTTGAATTGTTGAGTCTTCCATTCCAATAGCAATTATATTGTTGTCCTGAGGATGAAAAGCTAGGTAAGTTGCTGCAGGAGGTGGTGGCATGAAGGTAGTCATGACCTGGAAAAACAATAAAAAATATTAGTTAATCAAATACCAAAACAAACGAATTTTCTAAAATCATGGGATTGTTTTGGTCAATCAATGAATACTCCCTTTGACCCACTCATATTATCATCCTTTCCTTATTTAGGTGTCTCACTCATATTGTCATCTTCCAAATAAGGAAAGTTTTAACCCTTTAAATCATTCCAAAGTGATGGGACCTACCCACTTTCTATCTGTTTACCCTTATTATTAATCTCCGTGCCGAAGAGTAACATGACAATATCAATGGATCGCAGGGAGTATAAGTCATAAAAAGTTAACCAACCTTAAAAGTCATCATGTTGAACAATGAGACCTTCCCCCCTGAAGCAGACATTACATAAGAATCATTTTTGGACAAGGCAATGCATGCAACTGAGTCTTCAGCTGGTTTGGCCTCATTTACATCATTAGACATGGGAGCCCCATTACTAGGCTGCCACAACTGGGGCACACTACTGGCAGAAGACTGAAATACATATCAAAGAATTCAGATTAAAGATGAAAATGATTTGACATTGTCTTACAAAGAAATTAGAAACTAAAATTAGACCTTTCCAGCAGAGTTCCGGTCATTGCGCTGCCACTTCCACAGCTTATGAACAGCATTTGAAGCCAATGCCAGTACAGCTAAACCAGAATTTGTGTATAGCAGCCGTACAATCTACATATTGTACAATGTAACACCGGTTACTGGCAACCATACGTAAAAGAGGATAGGAAAACCAAAAAAACAAACAAAAAAAGAAAACCCACAAGCCAAGAGGATATTGCGGCATATATTGACAATTAGAAGTAGTTTTCCAGAGAGTGTAGTAACATGCATTAGAAATATGAACTTTATATCAGAGGGGCACCTAATGGCTATAGAAGATCCATCCAATAATATTCTTTCAGATGCTCAAGGATCAAAGAAATATCAGTGAACAAATTCTCAGAATATCATACTTTGCTAGCTGTCAGAGAGTCGGGCAACTTAAGAGTCTTGAGTTGAGATGAATCAGCTATGTCTGTGAATTTCCAGCTTTTAATTTTGTCAGGAGTATCAACAATCCTCGGTTTTACATCTGCTGTCCTGCTGCTATCTGCAGTGGCCTGTCTCATGCAAATGAAATGAGCAAATAATCACATGACAACATTGTAAAAAACGACTACTTAACAATGTAAAAAGTAAATAATTTGAACTGAACATTACTAGATTGCCAAGAGACATTTGCTGCGGTATTCGATCAGTTCTTTCAGTGACATGGGATGCAGAGGCAGAAACATTAGCAATGGGACCTAATGCACCAACAATTGCAGGCTGTAGATATAAAGTAGCACGGGAAAAATTAGAATCACAGATAAGAAAAAATTTAGACAAGACACTAAATAATAGAAGTAAAAAAAAAATTACTTTGGCATTTACTGCTTCAGAATGACCACGAGCACTATCAAATGCTCTAGTCTCCAGCATTCTCAGCATGCGCTGCCCATCAAAATTGGCCAATATCTTAATTCCGTTGTCACTCGTCGTAACAGCAAGCAAAGAGCCTTCCTTGTTAAATCTTAATCTAGGGCTTGCCTAAAGAAAAGCATTACAAGGAAAAACTTTGTGATTACTTAATGTGCCATACAATAACAACAAAAAGCCATATATAACTCATCATAAACACTAACAGGAAGTCCCCCATCACCGTCTGTAAAAGTAAGCATATTGGTATTATCCATATCCCAGAACTTTATCTGAAACTCATCGCCAGCAGCTAAGAAACGGTTCCTTGTAGTGTCAAACTGCACGACTCCTAAAGAACGCTTTCGAAAACCGGAGTACGTTCTCTTGATTGCACCTTCACTTTCATTCCACTCAACAAGGTGAGATTCACCTTCTTTGCTAGTTCCACAAGAGAAGAGTCTGAAAAGAATATTGCAACAAATAAATAAAGACCATATGAATGTTCAATCTGAAGTGTCTGACTATCAGGAAAAGGATACTCATCGGCCATGTTAAAAGCGACGAAACAAAGTGAACAAAGAGGGAATTCCTAGGGGCAAGTCTAAGCACACCAATTGAGAAATTAATCTCACCAAATATAAGCTTTTGCTTTTAATGTGTGTTCTCTGTCTAAATTACTGTGATACATAAATCTAATAAAGAAAATTAGCATCATTATCTGACTTGGCCTCAAGGAGTTAAAGGACTGCCAAACTCTTCCTCAACACAATAAATTCAAAACCCTAACATAAATTCCTTTAGGATCAATATTTTCATTAGAGCTCTTCAAAAGAAAATAATTTTCGTTTGAGTTTGACCAATTCTTTGGTAAGGGTGCAGTATCGAGGCAATCAACTTCATTATCATAACATTAATACAGAACTGACCTCGTTAGTCCAAAATTTCTACTCAATACAAAGCTGAAAATAAGTCCATAGATTACACAATCTCGAGAGCTTGTGTAGCTGCAATTTGATGCCTACCAAGATAGCTCTCATATGATCTGACCTTTAGCCAATATCAAACACTTAGATACTTCCTCAGTCCCACAAAAACATTCATCACTTTTGGTGTGGGTTTCAAGAAATGTTAAGTGAGTGTGTTGTGAGCAGAGAAGGGGTACCACTTTGTGAGTGGAGAAAGAGTTCAAAAGTAGAAAGTGAATGTTTTTGGGGGACGTACCAAAATGGCAAACTGTGAATGTTTTTTTGGGAAGGAGGGGGTCTTATATTCTCAAGTCTTTGAATATTGAAATGCATTATATCTATTTATTTTTTCACAACAAACAAAAGTACAGTGCAACTATTGTCGGTCTTTTGCAGGCAAACTGAGAATAATTTTAAGCCAAGGCCAATATGAATTAGCACTAAAGGGCATCCTTACAATTTGCATCCCCTACCTTGGGTTATTCTGATTTAAAAAATAGAAAGAACAAAACTAATTCAAATATTCAATTGAAAACCAGTAATAAAGTATTCCAATTGAAAATCACTTACGGTCCCTATATTATGTTAGGCAAATGGCTTATGAAAGATGCAAATGGAGAGATAAACTTGATCATGTGCATCTTCCGTTTTAGTGAGAGAATTTCAAAAATTATACAGCATGACGTCTACATTTCACAACAATTATTGACAACTAACATTTGAACCATTAATTGATACCTCCTTATCTTATTCTAGTAGGCATCAATTCTTAAATAAGTTGAAGAATGAAATATTATACAAATTATTTAAAGGCTGATCAAATTTTCTTGTTGCATTTGTCAGTCAGTTTATTACATAGATTAGATGATCCTTGAGAATAGTCCATAGATATTGGAGCTCTCCATCTCCATAAGATATTTTGCAGGACAGCTACCTAATTTCCCCAAACCTTAAGCAGATAGTAGCAACTGATGACACTATGTAGCTATCATGCTGACTCAATTCAGATTTTCAGTAAGAAAAGTTACATACAAACTGATTGCAACCTAAGAAATGGGATGCAAAAATTTAATAACCACAATAATAGGTGCTAGTACTTAGTTTGCTGCAGAATATCTTCCCAGGATAAATTTAAACAGAGGACTATCTTTACACATTTAAAATTATCAATACAATCACATTCTTGGAACAAACATGAAATAAGGGATTAGGCACCTTGTTCCATCAGCACTATATGCCATTGTTGTGCACCAAAGTCCAGGTGCATCATAATCTACTCTTGATCCCAAAGAATCATATAGCCATGCCTTTATTTTGCCATCAATGGCTGTAGAGAATATGAACTGCACAAAAAATAGGATCAGATTACCTTTCGTGAATTATATTTAGACAGACACCATTAGAGTTTTTCAAGGATTAAGCGAGACATATTTGGAACATAACAAGAAGCTATATTGTAATCATTTACCTGAATATTCTCTTTATAATGTGGACAAACAGAATATACAGGAGCTTCATGACCTTCAAATGTATACTGTCTACGCCCGCCAACAGCATCCCATATCTGCGACACGACTTACCAAGTAAAACCTCAAAGCATCATGTTGCAAGACTTCATGAAAGTCAAATTTCTATACCTTAATTGTCTTGTCATCTCCACATGTAACAATGCAAAGCTGCTTATTTGGATGAGCGAAGGCAATATCGTTAACACCACCTACATGAGCATCAATCTGCATGATTGAGTAAGTCATTAGTACTTGATACTAAATAAGATAATGAAACAAGGGAATGATTTGAGAAATACTCACTTCTAAATGTTGTCTTAACTCTCCAGCGGGACTATATGTATATATCTGAACAATGTGCTTGGAGAAGGCAACACCTAATAAACAAAAATTTACATGAGACTAACAGCAACTATGGAACAAACAACAATATCACAAAAATAGTCGTGCTATGTCAACATGACAATTTTCTTCTGTACCAAGTATAGATCCATCCGGGCCCCAAGCACATCTATTGACAGATATGGTAGCATCTTTAACCAAGGTTGTCTGCATCATTCAAGTGGGGCTAGTTAATCTTTTATATAAGGAATAATTGAGCTCAAAAAACAAAGGACAACCTTCTATTATAAGATCCAACCACACTGTATAACCAAAAGCACTCACTTGGAATGGCATTGAACAAGCTGATATGTCCCACACCTTAAATGTTTTAAGAGCTAACCGTTCACGGGAACCAACTTCCCATATGCTAATATCACCAACATTTGTTCCAACTACAATGAACATTGCAGTCAGTCACATAATTAAGCAACAGTAAATCGTTCTGCTATAACAAGCGTTTAAATGCCATCTTGTAGATAAGTGTGGCAGTATAATAAGTTAGATCTACATAGAGAAGACAATCAAGGATTGGGGAGCGCAATGAAAGAGACCAATCAACGACTAACCTAAAAGAATTGTCTGTTGTAGTGGATGGAAGTCCATGCTCATCACATTTGAACCTTGACTGAGACTTCGCACAACCGTTTTGGGAAGGTCATCTGGTGAATAGATATTAGGCAGATGAGTAGAACCAGAAAATGAAACCTAGTAAAAATCAACAGTGTGTCACAATCAAGCATTCTAGTATGTTATACAAGGAACGTCAAATACTAAATTTGGCCACAGAAAATTGTTAGGTGAAAAATCAAATGAGCGGCAGTTATATTTTCTAACACCTCATCAGGTTGTCCAGCTCGAAGACGTTTCAACAAATGCTCTGAGTCAGCAGTCTGGTACTCCATACCAGGACCACCAGGAGGAGTTCTTGGATGTTTCAGAAATGCAGCTGAGATTATAAGGGGGAAACTATCTCATTAAGGCATCATTTTTAATAAGTTTCCAATTCTAAGTTACATAATAATTGAAAACTACTAACCAGAACTAGATGCCTGAATAAGACCAGGTGAAGCAGCAGCAACAGCTGCATGAGGCATAGAAGGGTTAGCACTTGACATCCAACCTGCAATAGCATTTGGAGGAGGAGAGACAACTGGCTGGAAAAGCTTCAAAAGGAGAAAAAAAAAATTAAAGTTAGATTCAAGGAATGTGTATCTTAATATGACAGAAAGTGCAACCATTCTACTCACACCATGACCCCCAAGAGGATGAAAGACACCAGGTTTAGGGACCGGTCCAGCAAGAGGAGCATTATTAGGGGGTGGCACTCGTGTGCCGTTACTCGAAGCACAAGAATGATCAGTAAACAGTGTTTTGATATCTGGATTGGGGCGTGGATTTTTACAAAGTTGATGCTGCCAGTTAAGACTGAAAATAACAAATAGATTTGGCATGATCAATACCATGATTTTCAAAGAGCTGATATAATAACGAAACCTAGGATTGCAAGCAACACATGCAACTCTTCTATCAAGATGACTTGCAGATAAAACCTTCATGCCAAAGCTAGCTCCTCCTACCTTTGGTTAATCAGTGTTCTTAATCTTGAAGCCTTGAAAGCAGGCAATGCAAGCTTATCGCGGAACAACGGATTTGCCTCTATAAGCTTTTTAAGTTCAACTAGCATAATGTTCCGTGCAGACTTTGTGTCCCCATATTTGGAAAGCTGTTCATTCTGCCTAGAAACATGTAAACTAATTATCATACAAAAAAGTTGAAACAAAAACAGAATTGCATGTGAAACAAAAAATGAATTGCATGAAGCTGCGAATTGTACATGGTAAAACCCAACTTACCTGAAATTGTCAAGAGTCAAAAGCTGGGTTATCTCTTTGAAAAGATCTTCATTGAAAGAGGCAAACACCTTGAGATCCTTCACAAGGATCTCAACTGCTTTTGCCCGATCTTCTCTGTAAATTTAGAGACAAGTTGCAGACAATGATTATTAGTAGATATGCACAAAATAATAAATTATTACATCAAACTTCTGAAAGAAGTTGTACCTATCAAGAGCTTCAAGATATTTCTGCTTTCTAATCTCAAAGAAAATTTTCATTGAATATCGGTTATCCTCAACCTTTGTAAATCCACTTAAGTAGCGTTCAACTTCATCCCATTCACCAGCTTGAACTTGATCCTCGAAGTACTTCATATTGAAGAAGAAGCCAGATTCTTGCTCCAACCTAGAACAATAAGTCCCAATACATACCGTAAAAATTAATGCAACAAAAATTGAATTTTCAAGAAAACAATGCAACACAGTTCTGGGCTGTAGTCAATTCCATTTTCCCATTTTCAAGTATGTGTTCTCTTATATTATCCTGCTTACAAAACCAGTACATTGCTCCAAAGGAAGATGTTGTGCGCCGTTTAATGCCAAAATGAGTTAACTTGCTAGTTTATTCTGATTCTCCTAAGCTTATTTATGAAGTGAACTTCAGCTAAATTGCACAATACACAATAAATGCATCATTTCCCTATAGTTTACAGTTTACAGAAAAGCGCATAATCAACCACAAGCCGGATGAAACCAACAATGTAGTAAATGACTAGGATTTTTATCCCACAAAATGAACTTACTTATGTACAGTCTCCTTGAACTTCTCCTCGTCCAAGAACTGCAGTATCAAGAACACCAGTTCTCGACTCAAGGACGACATCGTGACACTCCCGGGTACGCCCAACCACTCCAGCGCAAATATCCAATGGTGATTAAAAGCATATAAGGACGGAAACGAGCACCTCGGCTACGTTACCAGCTTCCAGATAAATTAAGCACCTCTTTCTTCTCAGAGATACACAACATTCCCTTAAGCAGATTCACCAACAGCCAAAATATTCAATTCTAAAAAGAATAACACGATTCAAATCGCATTATGTGCCTAAACATTCTTTCAACATTTCAACCTCGGGGCCTAGTACAAATACTTCTCTGCATTTACCACCAGCACGTCGAAGCAAAAATAGCTCTTTCTAAATACTAACCAAATAAATCGAACAAAAAGAGAAGTTTGAAAATACCCCAGAATCAAAGACTTAAACTTTCTTGCAGAAAAACCTTCCACTATCCAAAATTCAATATTCCTCGAAACCTATCAAATAAACCCACCTATCTTTTTGCCTTCTCAGCCAGCCAAATCACTCAGAAGTCGGAACCACAAAAGCTAATAAAAAAATATTACTGTTAATAGATCTGGAGCATAATTCTCATTAAGAGAGAAAAGGAAAGAAATTAGATTCAGTCCTAGTGGCTCCACAAGGTAGGGTTTTTCTGGGAGGAAAGAAGCCTCCTTTTCTTTTTACTGTCTTTTCTCTATCTCTCAGATACACTTGCACAGCTCCCACATTCCTCCTTTGTACTCTCCCTCTCTCTCTCTCTCTACAGATAATTCTTACTCATGTTTCTCTCTCTAGAACACTAACCGCTTCTTTATATACGGCGACGATTTAAGGGCATGTAGTAAGTACTTATTTATCCTTTCCTAGATTACTACAGGCCCACAGCATTAGATTACTGATTATAGTAGTTTTTTTGCCTTAAATTCTTCTAATTATAATAAATGTAATAATTATAAAGTTACAGAGTGAAAACTGTAAAGATGAGTAGACCACGATGTAGATTTATTTTGTCTTCTTGTTTAATTTTGATGGTACTTTTTGTTAGGAAAAACGCGTCACTATAATTTTCTTCCCCAATTATTTTTTTCCTTTTCTTTTTTCTTTTTCTTTTTGGTATTTGCTGGAATTAGGAGAGAAAGTTTGGTTTGAAATTAGGTTTGGTTATCAGTCATGTGATAAAGTCAAGTTTCTAATGTTGATATTGTTTCTCTCTGATTTATTATTCCATCACTCATGTTTAGAAATGGTAAATGATTTATACTACGATAGATATGGATAAAAATTCTTGTGATCGAACCAATCAAAAATTGACTCCCCATTTTTTCACCAAAATTTAGGCCTTTATTTCCATCTTCGGTTAATTGATAATTCCAAGAACACAAACTCCACCTATAAATGTCATAAACTGAAGATCATTTACTACTATTGAAGTGAAGATTCTTAAATTTTAAATCCTATCATTACCGAGAGTTATCTTAATTATGAAAAAAATGTCAATATTCTTTCATTAATCTTTTTAAATAAAAAATTGATCATCTAAAAAAATGATTAGAAAAAGTGATATGAGCAACTTTATATTTGTAAGATATCTCTCACCCTTCAAAAGCGGATTTTGTGATAGGAATTTGGACTCAATGTTCAATTTTATCGATTTAATTATTTAATTATTTTAAAAAATTCCTTCAGTTTCGCCAATCTTTCACACCAATCTCCAAATAAATAAAGTTACGAGTAGTGGACAGAATTATTGAAAAAGCAACTATATTTGAATAATGGAGTGGCTTGAAAGTAAACATTTTGGCACATTAAATTTCATAATATCAAAATAATTTGACGTTCATATAAATTGTGCCTTACAAAGAGACTTCAATGCATAATATCCATCAATTTTGGGTCGTATTTTATAAATGCTTTTTTTTATAATTTAGAATCACGTTCAATACATGTATTTAACTGTAAACATAAAATTGATGATCTTGCTTTATAGGTGTTGAATGAGATTAATTAATTTGACTTTGGGTGACCGTAGATCAAGGTTTCAAGTTATCTTTAAGGAGAGATTATATAAGGTATTTTCCACAATACGTTGGAACTCCACTTAAATTTCTCAAATAATACATATGACATTAGAATAAACACTAATTAAGTCATCACATAGACAAATATCATTATTTACAACCCAGTCATTAGCAATTTCGGTGACTTGCATATTTGAATCCCATCAGCATAAAAAAATTCATCCACAATTTCATATAATTTGTTTCGTCCAACAAAACCAATTGTAAAAAAATTAGTAATTGCAATAAGTAAAGAACAATAAGTTTATATAAAAATATCGTCTACATTATTTTATCTTCAGGTTGGCCGTATAAGAACAAATTTGCACCAAGTTGATTTCGTAATTCGTGAGAATTAATGGAGAATTGTTAATTAGTTTAGGGGGCTCTTATATGTCTTTGGCAGACTCATGCAAATTTATTACTAGTAAATTGTTTAATGTTTTATGTCTTATGCAGACTTTGTTGAGCTAGGGGTACGAGACTATGAGCAATGGCGAGTTTGGACGTGGAGCTCGCAACACATATTTGTAGGCTCTTCATGTTCTTTCACTTTCGTCTGCAATGGCGAGCTTTAAAATATGGAGTTTGCTCTTTTTTTTCTTTTCTATCCCCTTTTTTCTCCCTTCGCCCAATTAACCGCCGTCACATCATCTTCTATACTCCTTCTGGTTCAAATATAAGAAATTTTGGCATTTTACACTACGATTAATAAACATTAATTTAATACAAACTCATAGGAAGTATATTGCAAGCTCTCCTCCAAGAAGCTCACAAGTCTGAGCTTGAGCTCTCACATGTCCGAGCTTGAGCTTGTGAGCTCCGCGCTCGCCAATAGTGAGAGAGCGTCGACCTCGAGCTCAATAAGGTAGCGGGTGCGCGCCGTTGCTGATAATCTAAGAAAAAATGGTTTTGCACTGGACAGTCTAGACTGATCCAACAATGATGTGGATGAAGAATGACTATTTTATTATTATTATTATTATTATTATTATTATTATTAAAAAACTGAGAATCAAATTTGGATAGCACCCAAATTCGACTTATGGTTGGACAATTTTATATGCACAACCCGGTTTGTAATTTAGTTGGCCTTACGGGTTAGACAAATTTTCTAGGACAAAAACTATTTGCTTGCTTTTTAATTGAAAAAAGTTTAAAAAACAAAGAGAAGCGAAACAATTCCTACGTCTCGTTTAATATGATTTAATAGTTTTTTCCGTTACGGAGACTAAGAATTAAAAAATAAGTATAACAAAGTGCTAATAAAATATTTTTGTAGTCAATAAATAATAAAGTAACTGTTTAGTGTAAAGTAAGCCTTAATTATTTCAATAAATAAATAAACAAATCATATTGATTGAAACCGTCCACAAAGAAAAATAAGGCATTGAATAGAACGGAGTGAATATTTGCTATTATGGAGTGATCGTATCGACATCTTTAGAATTAGGACAAAGAAAAATGTTTAATATAGTTTTTATTTGTTTTTTTAGAAGGAAATGTTTAATATAGCTGATTCTATGATACTCCATAGATTAATAGAACTCCTAAGTTAAGCTTGTGTCTAAGTCTAACACTATACAATAAAACCTCTATAAATTAATACCCTCGGTACCGTGAAATTTTATTATTTTAGAGATGTATTAATTAATCAATCAATTAATAATTTATTAATTAAAAGAGATATCTCGTAGTAAGTGAATTGAGATGAATTACAATACATGAATCCATCTAATGGTAAGTGAATTACAATACATTAGTACAATTTAACTATATACATATCGATGTTTCGTATTAATGAAATAACTACTACATATATATAAACAAAGTAGTAGAAGGTTTTTAAAATCATTCCAAAAAATATAATGGCTTCTCGTCTAAAAGGAGTCGAAAAAACCATAATAGACCAAACATGTAAGACATTATGCGAGTTCAAAAGAGAATGTCATAGTGGAGCTTTTGAATGACGTGAGAAAAGTTAAAGATGAAATTAATTTTGATATAAATTTCAATAGAAAGCAAACAATAATTAGTTCATATTTTATTAAGTTGTCCTAGTTATCTATGTAATTTTAGGAAACTATTAATTTATAATTTTGTTGGGGCCTTATATTTATATAAGGATCTTCCGAAAAATTATTATTTTATCAATATATCGAAATTATTAATTTACGCCCAAGGCTCAACTTGAAACCGGAAAAAATTATTATATTAGAGAGATTATTAATTAATCGAGTATTAATTTAAGAAGGTTCTGCCATATAATGGTTAGCTCATAAGAAAGCACTTAAAATTATATTTTGACAAAATAATTAATATAATAACATGATATTTACACATTTCTCCAATTTTAAGAATGACTTTTAAGTTTTTTCAAAAAAGAAAATTACAACTTTCTATCAATTTTTTGCCATTACAATATTGAAATTGAGCAAAATTTAAATTGATGCGGCTACCGAAGAAATACACGCAGACTAGTTTGTCCATCCATTAATAGTATCATATCGTATGTCATTAGCAAACTTTACCAATATCATGAATTTTATTTCATACTTACTTTTTTTCAATAAAACATACTCACTGCGTCCATGATTTATCTCCCCATTTGACTTTCGGTACAGAAACTAAGAAAATTGATAAAATTATTTTGAGTAGGATAAAAATTAGAATGTAGGGATATTGTTAATCTTTTGTTAATTTTTTGCTAATCTTTGTAGCCTTTTTTTATTGTTTAACTTGTATGAGTGGATTCATTTAATTTTATTTGATTCATTAAATTTTTGCTTTCATTTAATTTAAATATAAATTTCATGTAAATTTTGCTTAAGTGTGCATGTGATTGACTAAGTGTCATTGCTTAATTTTCTTGTTTCATTTCATTGCATTGGATTGGTAAAGTGTGCGTGTGATTCACTAAGTGAATTTGATTAATTTGATTTGTTTGTGTGATTACTTAAGTTATTGCATGTCATTTAATTATGACTCAATTCATTTGATTTTTCTATTCGTACTAAGGTGTCATTACATTTAATTTTTGAATAAGAAGAATTTAGAAATAAAATTACAATATTCATGTAATCATAGAAAAACTAGCATATAATCCATCGACAGTGATTCATGTTTTAATAAGATGAGTAAGATTATTAAACGCGCGTGATATGTTTGGTAGTTACTGGTATAATATTCATTTTCTAAATTCAAGAAAAAATTTAGTTATTTTGAGTCTTTTTACAGTTTCTAGAGATTTGCTTGACACATAAGGAGAGATTTCATATTGAAGTGTGATTCATAAATTGTTTGAATTTTGTAAAAATAAAAAACTAAAATAGTTTTGGCTTTCATGAAGTTGTGACGGAATGCATGTCTTGGAAACACGAGCTATATCATTTTAAATAAGAATAGTCGGTGATATTTTTTTATAAAGGGTCAGTAATATTTTTTTTATATTATAATCTATTTACATCTAAATAAAAAGATTTTGATTTTATAAAATTTGGATTGCCTATTACTCCCTCAGTCCCTTTTATTTGTTCTCACTTGCCCCTTTTATTTTGTTCTTTTTATTTGTACACATTTGCACACAATTACACATATATCCTTATTCCCTTACCATATTTTCTACTCTTTGCCACTGTGGACCCACCCTTAACAACTTAAACACCTAATTAAGAAGTTAATTAAGAACTGCTAATTACCCTCTTAATTAACCCTACCCAACACACCCACCCCACCCCACCTAATTATCGACACTCTCTCTCTTCTCTCATCATTCATTCTGCACATATCTCTCTCTCGATCGTCTTCACCCCCATTTCAGAAGCCCTAATTTCCCTGCTCTACTATGGCCCTCCCCCGCCATATCTCATCTGTCTCTCCCTCTTATCCCCCACCGCGATTCCCACTTAATCGATAAACCACCATGAAGTGGCACCATCCCGATTCCCCCAACTTCCATGCCACTTTCATGGGTTCCAATGCCGACCACTGTACCCTTGAGTTCTTGGAGGATTTACCACGGCCTGAAGGTTACAAATCTTCCCCAGAATCCACCGATTCAGACCATGGTATTTCCTCCGTCGTGCCGGAAACGGAATTCTCCGTTGAAAATGATGCAGCGGTGGCGGAAACCCTAGATCCATACCAGATCTACTGTGCCGCGAAGATGAAGGGTGAAATCGATGATGTGCCCGATGATGATTTGCCCCTTGAGTCTGAGCCCGAATCCGAGACCCTAGATAAAATCTGATAAATCAGGTGGATTTTCTTTAACATGTGGGATGGCTGGTGATGCCTTATGTGTTGTGTTCTGATTTTTTTGTTGCGTGGGGATGGCCGGTGATGCCTTATTTGTGTGATGGCTTCTGCTTCTCCTTCTGATTTTTGCTCGTGATTTTCATTGGGTGAAATCTAATCTGGTTCTGATTTCTTGCTGGTTATTTTCTGATTCATGCGATCCCTGTCTGTTTTGCTCGAAAAGTCTAAGATTGATGCAAATGATGACTGAAATCTGATGTTCACGATGCATGTGATGCATGTTCTTGTCTGAAAATTATGCCTATGCTGCCTTAATTCTCTGAAAATGGATATGGAAATGTTGATAAGTTCAGATACTACTATTGATCAAATATCTATGCAGATGATGCATTTGTGTGTGCTGATGCAGTTGTGTGCGTTGATTAAGTTGTGCGTGATGATTAAGTTGTGTCATTGCACATGTGAAATGTGTGATAAGGATAGATACTACTCTTGATCATTGTGCCTTGCAGAAAGTGCAAAAAAAAAACCATAGGACATATACTACATTAAAATCATAAATTTACATTTCAAACAACTGCAAAACAAAAACTATGATGTTGTTTGTCCCTGTAAACTGCCTGACTTCAGTCTTCTAAACCCACTTCTTCCAATGCCTTGGAGATAATATCCAGATTGTAGAATTTGTCTTCTACATTGCCATGTGTGTTTAAGAATGCTAAGCTTTCTCTGACAAGTTTTTCATCCACCTCAATGCAATCTGGCAAGACCCCTTGCCTTTGCATACTCTCTTTTCCCATATGAGGTATCTTGTAGTTATTGCCTCCTTGCACCTTCATGATCTCATGATAACAGCTTTGTAGTGTTAGGAAAATGTTGTTTAACTTGTCTGGTGGATAATTGTTGTATGTTTCTTTCACATTATGCAACAACTCATCAACATTATTTGTTGGTTTCTGATCTTTGAGTGATTGTATGCTTCTAAAGAAGCCAAGGTCATTCACATTTGTGTCTGGACTGTTGGCAGGTTGGTTGATTAGTTAGATGTAGAATCCATCTGCTCTTGCTATTGCTTGAAATTATGGATCACTGTCCACAATATGGGGTTTGGCATTATCTTGTTGGATGTATATATGTTTGCCTAGAATATGAACTGACCACTTGGCTTTAATTGTTGGCACCATTTGTATGATTGTGTGTTGTGATAAGTCAGATACTATTTTTGATCCCTTGCTGATGTTCAGATGCTTTGCTTGTTCTTATGCATAAGCAAACTGATGCAATTTGTGTGTGCTGATGCTATTTGTGATAAAATGCAGTTGTTGGATGCATATTTGGTTGTTAAGTCAGATGTTATGCTTGTCCTTAGTCGTAGGCATGTGATGCAAATGTGTGTGCTAATGCCTTATGGGTGAAATCTGATCTGGTTTCACCCCTTGACTGATATTGTGATGCAGTGCAGATGCTATGCTTATTCTTACGCATAGACAAATGCTGCAATTTCATGAGCAGTTTGAAATATAAGGAAAATTTACTACCTCCATGAGTAGTTGATTTATCATAATTGGCCTTGTAACTGCATGCATTGTTTTGGTTTCCATGGTGCCTTTTTCTCTGTTCTTTGAATTCCTTATTGTTGGCTCCTCTGTAATGAATGGAAAAATCCCAAATTTACCATCAAAAATGACAATTCCATCCTCCTCTATTATTGGCCTTGCAACAATACAATTGAACATTATTTTGGTGATGAACCTCTTTGACTTGCATGCCCTGTGTGGCTCTGTCTCACCTGCACAAAGGTAGTACCTATCCTTTGTTTTGGAAAGGTAAAACCACTTCTCATCTACATGCACTGTGTTGTGCATTTTGGGAAATTTGATCTTCCCACCCTCAATGATGCTTCCAAGCTGAGATAGGCTCCAATTCAATCTACACAACTGATTTTCTGGGGTAAGGAAAGGTTTGACGACATTAGTATGTGCCTTGAGCTTCTTCTCCTTGTATCATGTATGAACCAAAGTCTTATTCACTCCCAAATTTTATGCCATTAACCTTAGTGATGTCCTCTGTAGTACTGAGAGGTTTTGACCTTTTCTTCATCGAATGGCTTAGTTTTCTTATGTATTGACCCCCTTTTTTCTGTTCTGAATATTTACAGGAATTCCAAGAGCTTGTTGAGATTTGGCCCGAGTCCAAACATTCCAAATAGTCTTCAAACTCACTTGAAATGTCTCTACAGCTGTTGCCTTGGCTCCATGTTTTAATTTGCCACCGGTGCTGCGTTCAATAAGCCATTGAGCAATGATGTTTTGCTCATGTGATGTGAGATCTTTTTTTGATCCCATTTTGCTGGTTATTTTTCTGTTTTAGCAGTTCTGAAAATGATCCAGAAAACTGCATGTTTGCCATTATTTATAGGGATTTTAGTTGGATACTTTAGTTTGAATTTTCCCTCCTTTGTATTTTGATCACATCATTGTGTATAATCAGCTTTGTTTAATGAAAAGGAATGCAGTTTTGGCTCCAAAATTTTGGTTTTTACTTCCAATTTTTGTTTTTCAGCTTCTACTTATTTCAATGCAATTTGCAGCAGGTCATTTTTTGTGTGTGAAAATTCCTGCATAAAACTATAATGCAACAGTGCTACAGGAAAAAAAATTCGAAAAAATAATGAGTACCAGTAACAATGACAAAATCGAAAAATCATTCACACTATAAATAAAAAAATCGAAAATGACATAAATGTCACTCTATGCAAAAAAAAAAAAACAAAAAAAAAAGATAGAAAAAACAGTTTTTGCCAAAAAAAAACTGTAACGGAAAAAAACGAGTAACGTAACTGTAAGTGGATTCCGTCAATTAAAAATGAAAAAATGCGTAAGACAATACTCCTCAAATACACCTTTATTCCTTCTCTCTCCTGCTTTTTGTTTATCACAAAGTAACAAACTAAATGCATAAATTACCACTACCCCTCAAATACACCTTTATTCCTTCTTTCTCCTACTTTTTCAATTTTCTTAAAACCCGTGCACACTACCAAATGAGAACAATAAAAAAGGATGGAGGGAGTATATTTTTATTACATAATTAAATTTAGGGTTAATTAAGTGTAGTATGATAAGAGAATGGTTTTTTTTAACCAAAAATTTGCCGTAATTATTTTATCCCTTTTTGATACTTAATTCATGGATAATAATGTATTTGTGAAAAAACTATGTGATCTAATTAGATGGTACCAAGTAAAGAGATGTAGCTGATATTTTTGTAAAAACTTTGTTGTTGCTGTTGTTTTGCTTTGTTTGTTTTTTTTCTCGTTAATGATAAATTGATAATACTCCTTACATGATAACACACTTCATAAAATAACAAGACTGGATCTGAAAAAAAAAAGTGTGGATATGAAAGAGTAAACAATTCAAAAGAGAATTTTCTCTGTCATCTCAAAAATAACAGAGTAAATGTTGATGGTTGGGTCTCGACTTTTGTAGTAATTAGATTTAATTAGTGGTTTAATGGTTTTGGGTTAATATATTAGAGTGGGTCCAATAATGATAAGGGTAGTAATTTTAGGTAAAGTGAAAGGGTATAAATGTATAAAAAGGTAAGTAAGGAAATGAATTATGGAAAAAAAAAGGGTAAGTAAGGAGATAAATCATGAACGGAGGGAGTACATGTTAGGATGAGATCAGCCAAATTTCTCCAAATTATGCTCTTGCTCCCTTCTTGTTAAATATCATAGTTTAGATTGAGCTATTGCATTTGAGGATAAAAGTCTAAGAGAGAATGTTGTAAAATAGCACTTTTTCTAAACAAAAAATTAAAATGGACGAAAAGTTAAAATAACCATTCTACAAAAACAAAGATAAAATCTAACCATTAATTTAAAAAAAATAAATACTAATCAAAATTCTTGTAAAATTACTTTCATAACATTATTTCTTATTCTCTTATCTTATGCACGAATACACACACAACAATATATACAAACCATTTTAAGGATGAAATGTTTTCTCTCTCCCTATCAAAACACGTACATAAACACACCCTAAATCCCAAAAACACACAACACACACATAGACCCACACAAATGAGACACAACACACATACACAAACCCACACAAATCATACACACACAACACACAATAGTATACACACACAACACACAACAGACGCACACATACACACAATATACACACACTGCATACATACACACACACACTGCCCACACACATATACACATACTACACACATATACACACACACACTGCACACACTATTACACACACTCACACACACACACACACATAATGTACACATACATACATATACACACACTACTACACACTCACACATATACACACAAACATATATAAACACACACACACACTGCACACATGCACTCACACACATATACACACACTCACACACTCATACACACACTGTACACATACTCACACACCTATACACACAATACTACATACTCACGCATATACACACACTGTACACATACTCTCTCACACACACACACATATACATGTGTATGACTTCATTTATTTATGTATGTATTCATGTATGTATTCTTGTATGTATTTGTATCTTCATGTATGAATTTGTATCTTCATGTATGAATTCATGTCTTCATGTATGTCTTGTATGAGTCATGTATGGATTCATGTATGTATTCTTGTATGTATTCGTATCTTCATGTATGAATTTGTGTCTTCATGTATGGATTCATGTCTTCTTGTATGAGTTCGTGTATGTATTAATAAAACAAGGTAAAAAAGGGTATATTAGTAAAGTGGGTTATTATTTATTTTTTTTAAATTAATGGTTAAAATTTATCTTTGTCTTTTAAAAATGGTTATTTTAAAATAACGCTTTGAGTTGTTAAAAGTCTAATATACCCTTAATGAGTATACAAGAAGGGTAACTTTCATTTGAATCATACATGAAGACGAATTTCATGAATGAACTTTCGGCAAAATTTTCCGGCGACAAATTTCTGGCGAAAAATTTCGGACCAAAAAATTTGGCGAAAGTTTGAATCATACACAAAGCCTAGCTTCATGTATGCATTATATATGCATTATACACGAAGACTAACATTCATATATGCATCATACACGAAAAATTCCGGCGAAATTTTCCGGCGAAAATTTGAATCATACACTAAGTCTAACTTCATGTATGCATCATACACGAATACTAACTTTCATGTATGTATTATACACGAAGACTAACATTCATGTATGCATCATACACGAAAATTTTCGCCGCCAAAAATTTCAAATTTGAATCATATACGAAAACCATACACGAAGACTAACATTCATGTATACATCAAACACGGAGACTAACATTCATGTATGCATTATACACGAAAATTTTCGCCGCCAAAAATTTCAAATTCGAATCATACATGTAGATTAGTTTTCATGTATGATGCATACACGAAGATAAATTTTCATGTATGATGCATACATGAAATTAGGCTTCGTGTATGATTCAATTTTTCGTCGGAATTTTTTGCCGGAAATTTTTCGCCTGCGATCGCACCACCGCGCCATTGTTGGTATCGAAAAATTTTATCGCCGGTAATTTCATACATGAAATTAATTTTCGTGTATGATTCAAATTAAAATTAACCTTCTTGTATTCCTAGAAGGATATAAAAATTACAAAAGAACTCAAAAAATTATTACAACATACTCCATAAGAACATTCGGACTATTTTATCTTTAACAAAGTGACTAATTCATCCTTTAAGTTTGAAAAGGGTTATTTCAAAATTTTCCTCAAAATCTACGTGTTCATTTTGAATATCAAAGTAGCTATTTGGCTTTGAGGGCATAAGGAGAAAAAGAAAAAAAAAAAGGTCCGCTATTTCATAGTATCTCAATTCTAACCCCAAAACTATCACAAAATAGAATAGCACTCCTCATTCCACAATTCCAAGTCCAATTCACTGTGATGACTACTGATTCCTAACCCCCCCCCCCCCCCCCTCCCTCTCTCTCTCTCTCCCCGACTCTACCTACTGGAAAAACAATGCAGAGATGGTGCTGGAGGCTCCGCTCCTTGGCGGCGACCCTTGGTTCCTCTACTCGGCTCCACCACCAACACCACCGTCCTTTCTCCGCTGCTCGTCTTCTCCACACTTCTCCGAATTTATTCCACAAACCCCCAATCATCAATCGGTCCCTAATTGCTCCTAACTATTCCTCCCACATCAGCGCCTCTGCCTTTCCCTCTCCTATTTCACTGTCGCCTCTCTCTGTAAGTGTGTCATTTAGCCCTTGCTCATTTTTCATTTTTTTTCATTTTCGTTCTCTATATGTTTTCCTGGTCAATGGAAGCAGGCTTTTGTGCTTAATGTTCGATTTTTTCCATCTTAGAATCTGAAGATTTTCCCATATTTTAGATGACATTGCTCTCCCCTTCTACTACCATTGTTTTCTACTTTTTTATTTACATCATTGCCTTTAATATGGTATCTTGTGCCGCTTGCTCGGCAGCATGAATACGTGGTATTGTAGCGTGGTTTCTAATTGATTGAAACTTTTAAGGACATGCTTATCAATATCAAATACACAGGAATGATTATTTGTTTTTGTTTCCTTAATCGGTTGAAGGGAGATGCATTTTTCTGTAATGTTTGCTATTTTGTATCGGAATTAAGGGAGAATTTGATGCATTTTTCTGTTATGTTTGCTACTTTGTATCGGAATTTGTGCACATGTTGAGTCTTTCAAGTTTCAATTCAATCGAATTCTGGGTGGTCAATGTGAACTTTTCATCTTAAATTTTTTATGTTGACATCGAAATGAGATTTACATTTTCGTGTTTACTGTTTTTTCGCTCCCTGCAGTTCTTGGTCATTTTGATCTTCTTGCCTCTAGATATTAGATCCATAAGAACATTCGGGCTATGATGGGCTTTGGTCAATTAGACTCTACTTCATTTGCTGTGTTTTCTAATTTATTTCTTGCTATTGGATCTATACGTGGTCTGGATACAACTGGGATATATTTAGTTCTATGTTTTTGTGCTAGGATTTTGCTGATGTATGAATTTATCTGTTTCTCATTTCTCATATATTGAAATGGTTGTTTTTTTAGTTGATTCAAGTGCGGTATATCACCCTCAAGCAGAGGAAGAGGAAGTTGAAGAGTAGGAAGCCATTGTCTCCAATAGTTTCCAAACTCAAAAAATACAAAATCAAAGGCTACTCGTATGTGTATATACTACCTTATATAGATGCACTATATTTAGTCAATTTTCAGGAGCAGTGTGAAGAAATGCTGATTATGTGATGCTTTTGATTGTTAGGTCTTACAAAGGCAGATTTAGGTTAATGCATGATGGGCAAATCAGGCGATGGAAGGAGGGGAAGAGGCATAATGCACATCAAAAGGTTTGACATACTAAGCATCTCATATATAACTAAATAAATAAATGGAAAAAGGAAAAGAGTATATTGCAGACAAGGTTTATTGTGAAACAGGTTCCTTGCTAGCTAAACATGAATTATGAATTATCCTAGCTTTAACAGTGCCCTTGACTTAGTAGAAATATCACACTTTGGTCATAGATCTTCTCAACCTTGAAGAGTTGAGGTTTTTTGTTGAATTTGGGTGTTCAGAGTTTCATACTACTTGTAAAAGGATTAAGCACATTAAGCACATTAAGAATTATTTGTGTATTTGGTTACTTGTGAAAGTTGTAATTACCTATCCATTTGGATAAACTCATATTGATTGTTTTCGGGTTTGTGCTTTGATTCCCTCTTATTTTACTTCATGTCTGTGTCTACTTCTGAGGGTAACTTAATTTATCGAACCACATATCTATCTCTGAAATCAAATTTTGTGCTTTATTTGCTATTTAGTATCCTTTATTTGTGTTTTTGCTTTGGTTAACTGTGATTTCCTATCCACTCGGATCAACACATATTGACTATTTTTTGGGAATTTTGCATTGTTTCTCTCTTGCTATGTCTGAGGGTAACTTATAGCATTTTAATCTCTATATCAAATTTACCCAATTGAACCGAAACCAAATTTTGCGCTTCATTTTGTAATGCTGATTCAGTTTGATGATTGGTGAATTGATTTTGATTTATATTAACGCTTTATGCTATGATTTTCCTGCTCTAGTTTTACACTTTGGTTTTATTCATAGTTATGGATGTATAGTATTGTATACTAAAACTGAAGTTTGATCCTTGATACGATTCCTTAACTATACTCTTCTCTTGGTTTTCTTTGGATTTTGGAATTTTTAACAAAGTTATTGATCTAAGGGGCATATGCTGTTTGGAATTTAACATATATTTGCCTACTGAAAGTTATTTATAATGAATTTTAAATCAGTGGCTGATATTTCTGTAAATACAGAGTGACTGACTTTTATTTCACTTGAGGAATGGGCAACACATCCGCACTGGAAGTCTCATGAGAATTAGTTTCTTTGTATGCTTTCTAGTCATAAATGTATGATTCTAAATTATAAACAAATTGATGAATATCAAGCCAAGTAAGTTGACACATAATGGGGCAACCTACCTAACTAGCGATCTAGAATTGCAACTCAAACTAGTGATTTAGGAAGGAAAGCTCAAACTAGGAAGTAGTCTAGCCAAATAAAGTCTACGAATCAGTCAAATCTAGTAGACAAATCATCCATTTACTAACTATATTTGCAACTAGAGGATTTTTCTGGAGTATGCACTGAACTTTCCATTTTTTTCAGAGGAGGATCACACATGAAATAAAAGTGCTTCATTCTAGCCTCTGCCATTAAGTTGCGGCATCAACTATCTTGCTTATAGAACAGTTTGCTGCTTTACACTTTTCCATGTGCTTTTTCTCAACTGTAGAAAGTGCTTGGTAGATCTGTGGTAAATACAATATTTCTAAATCCTGAATTATTAATAAACAAGCGCACTAATGCTTTGGGAATAACTACATACTAGAAGCATTACATTCATCGGCTGTCTTTGAAATTAATTGTTTCCATGCTTGATGAAATAAACAATGACAAAACCTATTTGACAAATAATCTTTTAACTGATCCAGTTCCAGTACTGTTCCATCTGCTTTTCTTTTTACTGAAGTAGCTTCAGCTTTCCCTTTCTCCTGCTCTACTTTTCTATTTGATGTCCAGTGGCACTTTGAATAGTTATCCTCTACTAATTTAACCTATAATAAAATCACTCTGTTTGTTATTGCAGTCTAAGAAGTCAAAACGACGACTTAGACAACCTGGTATTGTTCCTGCAGCTTATGCAAAAGTAATGAAGAAGCTGAATTTTGGTGCTTGAAACTTGAAGCAAAGTTCGTGCTGCAGCAGCTGATTGCTGCTAGGAAGGCACCCCTCATCATCAGAACACGCTTCAGCTCATGATTTATTTAGATGCTTGTAAGTCAGTTTGTTAGGGCTCCTCTAACTGATTGATAGATTGAGCCGCAGATTTGCAGTTTCGCGGATTACTGGATAGCGGGGTTTCAATTGACTTATTTTATGGAGAGCTTACTATTTTGGTTTATATTGGCTGTCTTGATGTTTCAATTCTGCACCTGTACTTTCCTCAACAAGGCGGTTTTGACTGCCAAAAACGATGAGATTTATAAGATGGTGGGTTGCACTATAATTTGTGCTTGCAGTTTTATCTACTTGCATGAACCTGAGCTTATTTTGGTTGTACCTTTGACGAGCATTCTTATATAGGATTAATCTAGGTTTCCATTTTCGAAGACAATTGTTCTTGACTGAAGCAAGTGGAGCTTATTTTGGTTGTAGAAGTCTTTGTATTGGTTCCTTGCAGAGATCTTGTCGATATGGACTAAATATATATTCGATCTTCTCATGTTGATTTTTTTAGCAATTTCTTGATCTATTTCTCCTTTGAACTAGGCACAACATGAAATAATTGAACAGTCAAGTATATCATAGATTTAAACAAGTCACACTATATAGATTTGTCCAATTAAAACAACGATTCATGCATTATCTATCTAAAAAGTTTCTTTCTTCTGAACCTAATGATTAAGTGAAGCAACATAAGTAACTTTACAGGCCATGCCCTTAACCCTCTTTTACAAAAGAATATGAAATAGATCCAAACTTATTAAGTACATCAAGCCAAAATAGAAAAAGAAAAACAAAAAGAAAAGAAATGATTAAGGTTAAACAGTTCTCAAACTTCAGCCTTTCCTTTAAGCTTTGGCTAGCACATCAGATAAAACATTACTCTTGGAATGATCATCACCATATTCATGCGCAGGCGAATTCTTCCCACTTTTGATCACATGCCCAGCTGCTCTGGCCCCTCTGAAGCTGCTGATGTTTCCGAATATCAGAATAACCAACCCGATAATCCCTGCACAGAACGATACTCCAAATGCTCGACCCACGTTCCCAGGCAGGGAAGTTGCCACTGCAAATCCTGCACACGCTCCGAGTGCTCGTGCCCATGAGAACCAGACGGAAAACGCGCCTTCTTTACCTGCCGGAGAACAATCTAACCACAGAACCCTTCCAAATGCATGCAGCAAGCCTGTCGAAAAGAGTAGAATTTTTTTAGCATTTGACAGATTATATATGTACAGAACTAAGAAGAACTGCAAAAAGATCGGTATGCACCTGTAGCAGTGCCCTGTATAGCTGCGAAGAAATACATATGGCCTTTAGTCCACATGGCTCCTTTGTAGTAGAAACCGAAGCCTGATGTCAAAGTCGACAATATGAGGCCGAGAAGCTGCATTTTCTCCGCGTCTAGTTTCATGGCTTGCTGCAGGGGATGCACGAGCGGAAGAGAAAGGATAGGAACCATGAAATATGTCAGCCACAGGAACAATATGTTCTTTGTTTCAAAACAGATATACCCCATAACGTGAAGCAATCCTGCTCCAAAAATGCACATTGTCATAAACGATGATAGGAAAACCCCAGCAAGACTCCCTGCAGCATGAGGATATCTGAAGATCGACACCACATGGGTCATCGGTGCAGAATTTGATGGTGTGTCGTTGTAAGTTGTGGTAGCTCTGCTAGTGCTGAAGATGTGGAGCATTCCTAGACCCCATATGAGGCCACTGAATATGGAAACGACCCACATAGCGGTGAAATGGTCTTTGTGGCTGAACATGTGGTATGTGAAGGAAGACATGATTGCAGCTCCCAAGCAGCCTGCTGCAGTTGAGTAAAGGGAGAGCCAGCTGGCGAATGATCTTCGGTTAGCAAACTGCTGTCGGGGTATGATGGAGCCTGTGAATCCGCGGATCATTAGGCCAAGGTGGCGGGCGTGAGCTGCCCCAACAATGGTGTTTGCTGCCACAATGATGGCGATGTATGGTGGAAAGATCCACGACTTCTTGAAGAAGCCGGCTGGGAGACAGAAGAGAGCTCCGACTATGGTGGCCGCACCAGCTATAAGCTGTTGATAGTGGCTGTAATCGAGGAGGATCGAGACAATGCCCAGTATAGGCGCTGACAGAATTAGCCCTGTGAACCAAGAGATTGAAGTCCATTCCAGTGGGGATAAACTCTTGCCACCAAGTTTAATTGCCTTGTGCACCAGTTCTTCATATCTGTGATTATGTATGGATATTAGTTTTCACTAGACCAAGAAAACACATAAAGAGACAACAGCACAAAATTTCAAACTGAAAATGCTTCAATAGTTTCATACTGAAAACTGAAAAACTTTAGATACTGATTTCATATTAGTTACCGGAGAAATATTCCAAAACTGCTGTTCTAGTGCTTTTGCTTCACTAATTCATGACAGGTTTATCATTCTTCTAACCTAGTAATTATTTTCTTTGAAGCAATGAACAGATCTTTTAACAGTTCACCTCAAATTCTTGAAACCAAATTTACAACTCTTCTTCTTTTAATATTTTCAATTCACAAGTAATTTTTTTTGTTCCTTATACAAGTTGATGCATATTCTGGAATTTTGACAATATACGTCTTCAAAAAAATTGTAAAAATACAACAAAATGAAGAAAAAACTACTAAATTAACAGATTTCATGCTATATAGTAAACCATAACTAAAAACTGAGTTTATTTGGAAAAGAAAAGTAAAAAAAAAAAAAGAAAAGAAAAGAGTATTTAGAAAAACAAAATAATAGAGAAAGAGCGAGCCCTAGAGTTACAGCAACTAGAGTCCAAAAAGAATTAGTAACAGTGAAAGTAGAAGTGTAGATCTTACAGTAGCATTTCACTCTGCTTGCACTGGACATTTTTATAGCTCCTCAGCCAACCCTGCGGCGGCGCTGGCGGAGCAGCCACCGTCTGGCTGATGATGAGAGGGAACACAATGGGAATGAGGACTGTGTGCACGAAGTAGGAGCAGAGTCCGTACATGTACCAGCCAATAACTTCACCTTTTGAGGGTTTTTCTTCAAATCCTCCATTTCCTCTGTAAATATCTTGAGCCCTTTGGATTTTCATACCCACATTATGAACATCTGGAGTAGCCATGTCTGCCGTCACCCCTTCTTTCTGCTGTGAACTGATCTCTGCCATTCGCTCTCTTCACTCGCCAATTCTTTTGAGTAACTTTGGAGGTAAAAAGTAAGAGAAGAGTGGAAAGTTTGGGGTTTGTTGCTGTGGAGTCTGGTGTGGCAGTAGTAAGAGAGGAGTGCTCCTTACTGGTGTGTGTATAAAAATTAGCTGAGCATGATAGCTATGTAGCATGAAACAGCTGGTTATGATGTTTTCGAGAGAGAGAGAGAGAGAGAGAGAGAGAGGAGAGAGGGAGGCCTCGGTTTATTCAATTTGGTTTTTGTTCATAACGGCATAAAAAAGCTTAATATTTTATTATTATTTGTTTTATTTCATATGATAAATTACGTTACTCTTGTTTGTTAAAACACTAAGAACTAAGCAATGAATTCGACATATAATTAGACACTAGAGGCAAGACAATAAAATGCTAGCTCCTTTTGAATATAAAACTATTTTATACACGTACAGTGTGTGTGTGAGAGAGAGTGTGTGTGTGTGTCTTTGAACTCATCACCTTTGCTTTGCCTCTACTAATATAGAGAGCATCAAATAAGACTTTAAATAAAATAAAATTAAAATGAGACTTTTTAAAAATAAAATAGTGAAAGAAGAAGGAGAGGAGTAGTGTGGTAATAAAAGGCTGAAAGGGCACAGTCTTACATGATAATTAACCTAGAAAAATTCCACAAGCTGTTGAGTGCTTTGTCTCATATAAAGTCTAGTACTACCAACTTTTTTCTTTTCTCTCTTTTTCTTTTCTTTTTCTTTATTCCTTTTCCCCTACTTTACCTTAAATTTAGCAACGATCAAGGTATTCACGGATTATATTTAAAATTTGAAGGCCACTTTAGGATAAATTCAAATCTGTGATATAGTTTGTAAAAAGAAATATTTGTACCGACTAACAATAAGTGGGATGAAAAAAAGCAAAGATTACTTTACTAATATATCCATGATTTCTGCCGTTACAGGATGGGAATTTCTAGACAACGTTGCCGGATAATAAAATATTACTACTCACAATTTATGACGGAAAGTCAGAAATTAGAATCTTAGGAAACATTACAAAAACATATCATATGATTGATGAAAAATGCCTTATCCCTATCAGTACTATAAAGGGCCTCAATTCTCAAATGGAATTTTTTCTTCTTTCAGTTCTATCTTCCATCAATCTCATAAAGTGTGACTTCATTTTCAAAAAACTTTACTTCATTCGATTTCTCTACTTGTTGAAGCACACTATTTTTGTTGTGATAGGTAAAGTTATTGTCTCATTTTTTGAGCATCAATAAAACATAAACACTTTGAATAATGGGACGATCCACTGCTTGATTCTCAACACATAGAAGTCGAATTTGAATGCATTTCTGCAGTTGGTCTATCATCCATTGATTCCCATTTCAGTTTCAGATAAACTTTTTTGGCGTGATGTTTAAAGTGATGATTGAAGGTTGAAATGTAGATGACACACACACACACTCACTGAAGAGAAAGCAATGGAGACTTTTGTTTGGCATGTAATCATATAATTATAATCATTTTGTCATCTCTACCAATGCAAAAGCCTGTAAGCTTAACAAGGTTCACATGCATCAACTCAGAAATGAGTTGTTAATTAGCACAAAAATATTAGATGAGCAAAGAAGAGATTACTAATAGTCTTGTGATTACACAAAGTAGTAAATTATAAATATTGATGCATTCTGAGAAGTTGAAGGTATGATTAACACGCTCCCCACCATTGCGCTTTTGCATGATCAGAGAAGCAAATCCAAACATAATTAAGCAAAAATAAAAAATAAAAACAATTAACCTTCTCCTAAAGATTGAAGAATCTTTCCAGATCCAATAGCTGCAAGCATAGTCTCATCCTAATGCAGCTGAAGAAGCCGTTGGGAGACGATGAATTCAGATTATCTCCTTGTTTCAGAAACTATGCCAAACAAAAATCCACAACAAAATTGATGTGAATGAAGAAGTTTTCTGAATCTTCTGCATCACGGCATTAGCACAGACATTGGAATCTTTTTCTGCGAATCTGTAGATTGATCATGTACGTAAGTAATGTTTTGGGTTCATCAGAAAAAAATTTAAAAAAAGATCCCGAAAGTTTTGTCACCATGAATAGTGATCTGTACATTTTGGGAAGAACAAGTCAAAGATTTTTATTTTATTTTTATTTTTACTTTTATTTTTATTTTTAAGTACAAGTCAAATGTTATTAAGTGCGGCAGTCCACTTCTTTGAAGTTTCTGCAAAGGGACTGATTTGTGAAAACGTGTCAATTTCTTTGATTTTTTTTTTAAACTTATAGCATTACAAAATAAATTGAGGGTGCTTTTTATAATTATATATTTTAATTTTTTTTTATTTTCCATGATTATTTATGATCATGTATAAAATATTTGGAAACTGCAAAAGATCATCCAAAACACTCACCAAAATTGATATATACACATAGTATTACTAATAACTGACATTATTAAAGTTTAACATAAACAAAGTACAAAAATGGAATTTCGTTGTATAAATATAAACACGTACATCGTTCACAAGTGCTAGTCAAATTATTTTTACTATTACAAAACAATAAATCACAATAACAGAGTATGATAAAATGATAACTTACACAAGAATATCAACACTTGGTGTGACATGTCAAAATGAATAATTTTTACGTAAGATAAAATAACATAAGCAATTTTTTTTTTCAGTCCTATCTCCCTTGCACCTCAGAAAGTGTGACTTGATTTGCTGATAACTTGATCAATTCCTCTGATGATAATTTTCCCGATGTACTACTCTTCTCTGCTTGTTGCACCACACTATATTTTCTTGTGATGAATGCTGGATTCATGGGCATCGGCAATGTTACTGTCTCGTTTTTTAGCATCAATAAAGCATCTTCAATGGTAGGTCGATCCACTGCATGATTCTCAACACATAACAGTCCAATTTGAATGCATTTCAGCACTTGATCTATCATGCATGAATCCCTCAACATCGGATCCATGAGTTCTAGTGTGCGATCTTTTCTCCACAGCTCCCACGCCTGAAAATGTTTGTAAATTCTTTAAGATTCAACAAAATCGACGTGAGAGAAAAATATAGATTATATGTTAAGAAAAACTCACGTATTCAACAATGCTTAGAGGGCCTTCGATTTCATGGAAGCTACTATTTCTCCGACCACTCACAATCTCAAGTACTAAAACTCCGAAACTATACACATCTGATTTAACTGAGAATATGCCTTGCATTGCATACTCAGGGGCCATGTAACCACTGTCACAAACATATAATATACAACCAAAAAAGAAATTGGTATATATTATACTTAATTAATGAGTGACTTACTAAGTCCCAACGCGCCTTTCTGTGTTGACTTCGCTAGTATCCTCCTTAAAGATTCTTGCAAGACCAAAATCTGAGATCTTAGGGGTCATGTTTTCATCGAGTAAAATGTTGTTTGGTTTCATGTCTCGATGAATTATTCTGAGACGGGAGTGCTTGTGGAGGTAAAGTAGTCCTTGAGCAGTTCCTTCGATGATGTTGAACCGTTTCTTCCAATCTAATTGCTCCCTCTTGGAGGGATCTGTTGTGAAGTATTCAGATTTGTTAAGGCAAAAACATGTTTGTTGTGATCTTAACAATGTAGAATATTGACACGAACGACTTACTGAAGAGAAAGCAATCGAGACTCTTGTTAGGCATGTAGTCGTATATAATCATTTTGTCGTCTTTATGAATGCAAAGGCCTATAAGCTTAACAAGGTTGACATGCTGCAGTTCAGAAATGAGTATCAGCTCATTTTTGAACTCAATCAGTCCTTGTCCCGATTGTTGCGAAAGAAGCTTCACTGCTATATCCTGGCCTTCTGTTGTTCTCCCCTGTAAAAATAAGAACAAATATTATTCTTCTGATTAGTATCCTCCACAAAGTAAGCAAATATTGATGCAATCTGATAGATTCTCACCTTATAAACAGGGCCGAAACCACCCTCTCCCAATTTATTGTTTGAGGAGAAATTGTTTGTAGCTGAGAGGATGGAGGCAAAGGTGAAAAGCTTAAGATGATGACCATTGGCTCCTTGATATTCGAGCTCGTAACTTCCTGTATATCCCTCTAGCGTCAGGAGCTCATGTAACTCTTCCTCCCTTTTCCCTGTGGATGATCAACCGTAAAAAGCATAAATTTCAATGTAATGAAAAAGAGGAATAAATTATGCAACATGCATCACCTTTGCGTTTTCGCACGATGTAATAACCAAGTCCCAAAAATAGCATTGCCGCACTTACTACTACACCATCGATTATTCCTATATTTTTCTTTTTTCCTGTCAAACACAATTCAAATATCAGCTTCTAATTCAAGAATATCATCATAATTTAATAAAGGCAAAAACCAACCTCCAAGAGATTGAAGAACATATTTCTTATCCGTTGAGCCTTCATAATCCTGTTCCCACACCAAATGTTTGCCAATCCAATAACTACAACCATAGTCTAGTCCTAAAATGTTGGAATAGCCGGCGCATTTACAATTACTCCAGCATTCCTCCCTGCAGTCACTCAAACTAAGGCTAGAATTGCTGTCATAAGTTGCCCCCACCGCAGTATTACCATTGGCATGCCTGAAGAATCCTGATCTCCGATCAAAACTCTGTTGCCGATTAATCCGGCACTTGGGCTGCTCCCACAGCTGGCATCCATGTCCTTTAGAATATGATCCATCCCCGTTAGAATATGATCCATCTCTGTTATAACCATAACAAAGGCTGGCCTGAGCCAAGATTTGATACCTACCCTCACTATCTCTGATCGTCAATACATCCCCTGTCGAGTTCAGCTTCCATCCTGAGTTACCCTTCCTGCTGTCCGGCGTCAAGTCCGCAACGCTAATCACTCTGAACACAAAGAACTCCCCTTCCCCTTCAGTGGTTAAGTTGTAGTTGAAGCTGATAGGGTCAGGTTGAAAATTGAAATTCTCAAAATACTTCACATTCCGTAAATGCTGATTGTAATACTTATTGTGATAATCCTTGAGGTGTCCGCTACTCCAGTATACCACCCCTCGCCGTCTGATCAACAGCTCGCGTGAAGTCTGATCCCATTCCAGAGAGAAAGCTCCGGAGGCAGGATTAGACGGCGTGAGCCATGAAGAGATCTTGTTGTTAAGACCTAGTCTCATTCCTGAGAGAAGGGTATCGGTGGGGTGATCAAAACTTTGCCACAACACTTGATCGCCATTTGAGCTAGCAACTACAAAATTGCCAGTATCCAAGAGCGTGGCTGTTATATTACTAGAGGGTTGTGATCCGCCGGCGTAGAGCTGGATTGGATCGCCTCCGTCGCGGAGCGTGATGAGGAGCTCGCCTCTGGTGCCGAGGGTGAGAAGGGGAGTGGAATTGTTTGGGATAGGATCATCCCTGTTGCCGATCCACACTGGTTGGCTTTGGCTCTGATCATCTCGATTGAAGAATACTGCTATGTAACTAGAATTTGTTCCTTCCGGGCTGTAGAATCGCAAGGTGACGAGGCCGTTGGGAGAATCCAGTTGAGACGTTGAATTTAGGTTTTCTCCTTGTTTCAGAGTGTCGATGCATGAAACTTTGGTGAGGAACAAACACAGCATACTAATCCACAACAAGATTAATCTTGATGAAGCTCTGCGACATTGCATCATGGGGCTTAATTTGCACAAAGTTTGAGGAAGGGAAACTATGATGATGATGATGAGATATTATGATCATAAGGTTTGATTATAATTAACCACAAACAACTGCAGTTTGGATATTTGTATGTCTCAACACACTCGAACCATCAGAAACGTCTGTGTTGGACCTGGGTGGAGACCGACCCGGTCAACCCCGGGTCGACGCCCTTTTCGACCAGTGTGTGTGGGTGATTTTTTTTTTCCATTTTTTTTTCAGTTATTTTTTTTGTCAAGCGGAGCATTCGACTCTAATTTTACGACTCCGTCTCCACTTCGATTACTAATATAAGGATAATCGGCAGACTACAATTTGGATTTTTCGGCTAGCTCCGAGGCCTTCAGCTCCCCTTGCTTAAATCTTGACCAAAAAAATAGCGGCAAACAAAAAAATAATGAGGCAAACAACAAAAAAAAGGGGAAAAAATCTGAAAAAAAATAAAAATAAAAAATATTGTAGCGCGTGGGACTCACAAGCCTCGCGCGTGAGCCTCATGCGCCGGGTCTGGGCGAGTCGGGGCGGGTCCGGATCGGGTGTTGCACGGTGCATATTATGCAAGGAAGTTTTTGTCGTGTTGACTTTTCTTTCTTTCTTTCTGAATTTTTTTTTTGAATTGTGCGACATTAATTCTATTTAAGTTTCAATCTCCAATATGTTGATGATATTGGATGTGGATCAAATTATGTTTGAAAAGTCTTTAATTTCTTAAATCATGAACTAGAACAATATGAGTATTATTTGAAACTACTGGATTTCAATAGTCTACTGAAAATATTTGACCTACTTCAATGAAATTTTGTGTAAAAAGAGTTTTTTTGTTTGAAATTAGTTCACTCAATTTCAGTACGTAGGCCTCATATTATCCTTTGATCACACTCCTACATTTTCGCACATAGATAACATTACATACATAACGGATATTTTAAAATACCGTTATTAAGAGCGCACTTTTATCATAGATAATGGACATTTAAAAACTCCGTTATGCCGAAACCGTTATGCAAGTTCATATAACGGTATCAAGCCATCGTTATGTATAAGTGTTATCTATTAATCATATACATAACGGTATTACTAAACCGTCAAGAGGTATGTTATGTATGAACTTAGTTTAATATGTTCTCTTTCTTTTTAAGAGGTATGCTTTCTTCCAACTTTCATGTCGCATTTTAAACCGTAGTTGTTAAGTGGGCAAAACCATTTCTGCACAGTATGATACTCCCTCTGTCCACAAAATGGTTGCCACTTTTGCTACTTAAGTTTGCCCACGAAATGGTTCCCACTTTTGCTACTCCACTCACATTTATTGTGGGACCCTTACTCCACTCACAACAATACTCACTATAATTCACTACTACCTACTATTTTCTTAAAACCCGTGTCAACCATAATGTGACAACCATTTCGTGGACGAAGGGAGTATAAAGTATTTCCTATTTTTTTTAGTTTCATGATAGGAATTATATAGTTTTTGTGATTGCTTGGACAAATGCATAGCTTATAACCAAATTGCCATGCTGCTAATGCTACTTGTTTCATTTACATGGATATGTTGTCACTTACTTCTTCTAATGAGATTTGTGGTGTTGTTCAATAGTGTGTTGATGATTTGTGTTAATACTTAATTTTTCTTTTTTAATCTAATTATGGCAGGATTCTAGTGGATAAAAGGAGCATTTGAGTTGAAGGGTCATGCAGATTATTCATCAGAAAAGTTGTTCCAAGGCTAGCTACTTGCATTATTAATATGTTCTATTTCTTTTTAAGAGATAACTAGATAGAACCTGTGTGGAATTTTAATCATATTCGAATGATGATGTACAAATATTTTGGATGATATATGATATATGTTATAAATGGTTTTGATAATTTTGGTGATTGTAGAATTATTTATTTTATGCGGAATTAAATAATTCAAAAATTAATATAGCAGGAATACATAACGGTTCTCAATCAAGACATACATAACGGTAATCGATCAAAAGACAGTTGTATATGATATCATTACAGAATGAAACTAGGATGTTTATAACGGTAAAAACCGTTATGTATGAGCGTATAGATAACGAATTTTCTCCGTTATGTATGAGTGCATCATACATAACACCACTATACGTAGCGGATTTTTTGGAGCCAAAATGTTGTAGTGTGATGACTATTCTCGACT
Organism: Schizonepeta tenuifolia; assembly: GCA_029490685.1. NCBI lineage: Eukaryota > Viridiplantae > Streptophyta > Magnoliopsida > Lamiales > Lamiaceae > Schizonepeta > Schizonepeta tenuifolia. The sequence continues at coordinate 95,360,480 of CM055957.1, read as the reverse complement.
TGGAGTGAAGGCCTCATAGATTTCTTTTCTCTTCTTTCCTGTCACAACCAATTCAAGGGAATAGCAATCCAGTTGAAGAAGCCGTTGGGAGACGATGAATTCAGTTTCTCTCCTTGTTTCAGACTATGGATCTCTCATGATGCCCCGTACACCACATAAATCCACAACAAAATTGATTTGGATGAAGCTTTTTGAATCTTCTGCATCACGGGGTTAGCACATACATTAGAATCTTTTTCTGTAGATTGATCATGCTATGTTTTGGTGTCATCAGAAGGAAAAAAAAATGTTGGAGTTTATTTTGCTGACTTTGGTTTATAATTATATTGTATAGTTGTTTGTCTTTCTTGGAATATTTGTTGTAGGTAATGGAATAAAGAAACACGTGTGGAAGAAGACTTTTTCCAAGGGAGCTAAGTCAGTTTGTTAGTTGCAAGAATAGTGGGAGTAGCAGCTTCAATGTGCATGGAGTTGTTGGAGTTTGTTGAGAAAATTCAAGAAAGTGGTCCACGCAGTTATGAGCACTACAGTTAAAGATAATGGGCTTCAAACGTGGATCATGGGGATATTGAGGAGTGCAGCCCAAGTTAGAGCTCAACTATAAATAGGGATCATATCTCATTTGTTTAGATACAGTTTTGCAGAGTACAATACTCGTAGTATAGTTTTCATCATTTATTCTTTGTTTCTTCGAGTGATAATTGAGGCAACTTCACTCACCACCTTCTGTGAAGGGAGTGATGAATTGTCTTCTTTTTAGTGACCATTTTTTACTCGAAGTATTTTCGTTGTTCACATAATTATAGTGAATATTTTGCCCTGAGGCACTTCACAAGATTATTAATTGATAATCTTGTGAAAATTTATCCATTGTGTTCATTTTATTTCCGCTGCCTTCTGTCCTAAGTGGTGAACACTTTAGTCATCACTTTGGTCACCATTCTAGGTGTGAATCTGGTACCTACAATTGGTATCAGAGCCATACACTTGACATACTAAGTCGCATCGATCCTATTTTTACTACAACAATGGATGTGATCTCACCCTATGATAAGGGAGACATTTGTGAAGAATATCCGATCCAGATTTTGGTGCAACTAAGGGACTTGTATGAAGAGCTGCTAGGAAAATGGAAGAAGCAATGGAAGGGTGTGCAATTGCTTACCAAAGAGAACACTGATCATAAGGCGTCACTTGCTAGTTTAGAAGTGATGTACACAAAAAAAGAGATGGAACTTGGAGCAATGAAGATACAACTCGATCATGCAAATGAGACTTTGAGAAAGCTCAATACAAGTAAGTCAAAACGTGTTGATGTTTCATTTTTAGATAAGGTAGACTCATATGAATTAGGAGTTGATAAAACTGTCAAAACTGCTTTCCCCGAAGCTGTGTCAACTCATGATAAATCTTTTGTGAAAACTTGTGAATTACAGCGTGATGCTCGCTTTACTAAAAGAAAACAGGATAGAAAATATGTGTGTCATCACTACTTCTTACCAAGTCATATTAGACCTTTTTATTACAAGTTTTTGCAGGAATGTAGAAAGAAGGTCTACCTAAGGAACAAATCTGCTCGATTTGCTCCCATGTTCAGGAAAGGACACACAAAGAGGTCTGCAATGTTGTGTTCACAGCCTCTCAAACTCCCAAAACCAATTCGTGGTATTTTGATAGTGGGTGTTCGAGACATATGACAGGAACCAAATCACATCTCTCCAACTATCAGAAAATTGATGGTTACAAAGTCACCTTTGGAGGAGGTTCAAAGGGAAAAATTGTTGGACGAGGTGTTCTTGATGTTCCAGACCTCCCAAGACTCACCAATGTGTCACATGTTCAAGGACTAAATGCAAACCTTATCAGCATGAGTCAACTATATGATGATGACTGCACTGTCACCTTCGACAAGCGTAGTTGTATGGTTGTGGATGATAACGGCAAGCTTGTCATCTCTGGGGTAAGATCTTTACATAATATCTATGAAATGAAAAGTAAAAGTTGTTCTAGTGCGCAGGTCAATGATCTACAACTATGGCACCAAAAGTTGGGTCACACCAACTTTTGCAACATGGAGAAGCTTCAGAGATACAATGCAGTTCAAGGTGTTCCAAAACTGAATATCTCCAATCCTGGAATATGTGGAGACTATCAGATAGGGAAATAGGTAAAGGTTCCCCATCCAGTGGTCACCACTTTAGAGAGACCCTTTAGAACACAGAACTGTTTCGAACTGCTTCATATGAATCTTATGGGTCTCATGAAAACTATAAGTTTAGGAGGCAATAAGTTTTCTTTAGTAATTGTTGATGATTTTTCTAGGTATACTTGGATCAAATTTTTAAGCAAAAAATCTGAAACTCTTACTGGTTTTAAGGAAATTTATGATATGATAATTGCTTCGTTTGATGTTTATGTAAGTCGTGTTAGGACATGTCTTGATGAAGAATTTGAACATAGTTCATTTTCTAATTTTTGTGCAAAGAATGAAATCATGTATGAGCTTATTGTTCCCAAAACTCCTCAAGAAAGTGGGGTGACCGAAAGAAATTATTGGAACCTTTATGAAATGGCTCGAGTAATGTTAAGTTCTAAAAGGCTCCATAAGTGTTTTTGGACTTAAGCATTTAATACCTCATGCCATATTTTGAATCGTGTTTACTTACGACCGGGTATTTCTATAACTTCATATGAGATATTGAATGGTAAGAAACCCGATCTTAATTATTTTCATGTATTTGGATGTGTGTGTTTTATTCTACTTGATGATGATCATCCGGCAAGATGTTTTTCAAAGAGTGATAGAGGAGTGTTTGTTGGTTATGCTCTAAATAGTCATGGATATAGAGTTTATAATTTGAGAACTAGGTGCATCCAAGAATCTGTACATGTTATTTTCGATGATCACACTGATATTGTAGGAAGATCACTCGAAGAAGATATTGATAATCTTGTCCAGATACAGAGAAGTATAAATCTTTAACTCTTCAGAAGTGACTTGACCGGCAATGGAAGCACCGCAGTCGAGCCAACAATCGACCTAACAGTTGAGCCAACAATCATGCCTACAGTCTCCAAAACTGAGGAACATGAAAATTCAGAAACTTCAACTACCAGTTCAAGTGGCTTTGAAACTCATGAAACTGGAAACTTAAATTCAGGTCGTCAATTATCCAAAGAAGTTCAACCTACTATAAGTGGAGAACCACCTAAATGGTTGAGAAATCATCCTATCACTCAAGTAATAGGAGACGTGCATGGGGGTGTTAGAACAAGAAGAAAAGAACAAGTTGATCATCGTGAAATGGTAAATCTTGTTTCTATGTATTCTGTATGTGATAATACTAACACCGTCTACCTATCTCAAAACTCTATCCATCACTTTAAGTCCAAACATGTCCACCTTAGATATCATTGCATTAGAGATTTAGTTGAGAAAAAGATATTTAATTTAGAGCATATTTGCATGGGTAAACTCCAAACTGACATCTTTATTAAAGCACTTGTTTTAGAGAGATTCTTAAATCTGAGAAAATCTCTTGTGTTATGTTCTATTTAGATGAAAGTTGTCACAACAGTTGTCAGAACAACAACCACATTTCTAATCTATCATATGCGGTGCCCTTCGTGTTTATGAAGATAAGCAGATTTGAGGATGTAAAAGCCTTATTCTTTTAAGGTGAAACCGAGACTGTTCCTAGAAAGCCATATAATTATATCAATGATCTATGATAAGTGGTGAATACAAGATTTTTTTGGTTATGCATCTATTCGCATATGATATTTTAGAAGTGGTGATCTGAATTACTTTAAAGTGACAAGCGAAGTGATGACGACTGTTTAGAGACCTTTTGTACCAAATTTGAAATTAATAAATACTACCTCCGGTCCCCAAGTTTCTTCCTAGCCATTTTTGGACATTGCCCCACAACAAATTGTTATCCCTTACCCTTACTTTATCAACTTATTTACCTAAAATACCACATATGGCCCACCACTATCTCAATTAATTAATATATCACTACCCTCAATGTGGGACCTTTTCTCCACTCACAATAAATTTAATCACTTTTTCTCTACACACAACTAACTCAACAATCTTTTCCTTAATACCAGTGCCACTTCCTCCTAGGAAAAGACTTGGGGACTGGAGGTAGTATCTGTTAATTTGGTTGTTGCTACTTTTAAGGATGTCAGTTGGTAGGAATATCTAATGCATATCTACTCTAAGTGAGCTATTATTTTTTAACCCTATCTCTAATCTTCTTGCCTTCCACATTTTTAGCTCTTTATCTTCTCACCAATTTAAATACACTCTTTGTATTCCCCATCCAAAAACTCCTTCTTTTTTCAATTTTTCTTTCAAGTATCTAAACCTTTGTAAATGTCACCCTTTCAAGGCTCAGCACAGTGATGATGACAATGGTGATGAATTTGATTCAGATTTTGAGATTTATAACCCTGCTACATCCGGACACATGATGGAGTGTCTACTTTCTTTCCAAATAGGGGGAGATAGATTTTGAGAAGAAGTTGACTCTTTTGGTTATTGGTTTATATCTAAGGGTTGTTCATCTTGAAGTTCTGCCGACTGTTGTCAAGACTTTATTCATATGTGCAGAGGGAGACTTATTTCTTGCTGGATCTATTTTTGTTGAAAGCTTGTTGTATATTTTGGTAGGAGGAGTTATGATACATGTGAGAATTTGGATATTATTTTGATAGGGGAGTGTACTTTATAGAGGAGTATTGAAGATTGTTTTGCTAACATTGTTTTCATTGATAGGGGGAGCTATTAGCTTTAAACTGCTTAGAGTCTTTTCTGCCTTTGCATATGTGTGTCTTAGGGGGAGCAGATGATATGATTTTGGGAAGAAAGACAAACAAATGGGGAGATTGTTGGAGTTTATTTTGCAGACTTTGGTTTATAATTATATTGTATAGTTGTTTGTCTTTCTTGGTATATTTGTTGTAGGTAATGGAATAAAGAAACACGTGTGGAAGAAGACTTTTTCCAAGGGAGCTAAGTCAGTTTGTTAGTTGCAAGAATAGTGGGAGTAGCAACTTCAACGTGCATGGTGTTGTTGGAGTTTGTTGAGAAAATTCAGGAAAGTGGTCCACGCAGTTATGAGCACTACAGTTAAAGATAATGAGCTTCAAACGTGGATCATGGGGATATTGAGGAGTGCAGCCCAAGTTAGAGCTCAACTATAAATAGGGATCATATCTCATTTGTTTAGATACAGTTTTGCAAAGTACAATACTCGTAGTATAGTTTTCATCGTTTATTCTTTGTTTCTTCGAGTGATAGTTGAGGCAACTTCAGTCACCACCTTATGTGAATGGAGTGTTGAATTATCTTCTTTTTTAGTGACCATTGTTTACTCGAAGTATTTTTGTTGTTTACATAATTATAGTGAATATTTTGCCCTGAGGCACTTCACAAAATTATTAATTGATAATCTTGTGAAAATTTATCCATTGTGTTCATTTTATTTCAGCTGCCTTCTGTCCGAAGTGATGAACATTTTAGTCATCACTTTGATCGTCACTCTGGGTGTGAATCTGGTACCTACAAAAAAAATCCGGAAATTTTTGTCACGAGAGTCTGTACATGTTTGGGAAGAACAAGTCAAGATTTATTTTTTTGAAAATACATGTCAAATGTTATTAAGTGCCACAGTCCGCTTCCTTGAAGTTTCTGCAAAGGGACTCATTTGTGAAAACGTGTCAGTTTCTATGAATTCTTTTTAAATTTACTAGTAGAGAATCACGTGCAACAATTTTCTTTTCTATAATAACTTTTATTTTACAAGATAAAGAATAACTTACATTGTGTTTTTTCAATTAACTTAAATGGAGAATAGTAAGTAAAATATTATAATGACTAACAAATTAAATAATATTGTTAGTGCAAAATTGTGGTGTATATTGCATTGAAAATCATTAAGCTAATTTTGCAATAGGAGTTAGATATTTTTGCTTCAATTTCATGCTCAAACCTCTATGTTTGTATAATCATTTTCATTGAACTTATTAAGATTAAAATCATAAAAAGCTCCATGGTAATTTTAAAGTAGATAAGTAAATAAATAATCATTTGTAATAAAAGCTCACTTGTGTAATTGATGAATTATACTCCTTTGCCTAGCATACTACGTACAAATATTGATATTCATCGAACATTATAATATGTGGTGTAATCATTATTTTAGAAAGCGAATTATTTATCAAGTCTTATGCAATTTGCAAGCTACATAAACAGTAAATTTTAAACAACAATTGAATAAAAAAATATTTAATTTACTAAAATATATAAGGGAAATTCTATTTGATCACATTGTGGCTAACCACACTTGTAAGAAAAAGAAAGTTAACTATAAAAATAATAATCACAGTTCCCCTTTGGGTTTATTTTTCTCCAATTAGGGTATATTTCATTTTTTAAAATCTATATTACCTTTTTTAGTTTATGTGGGTGACCACAGTATGTCCAAATAGCACTATCCTATATATATAAATGTTGAGCTAATTGAAAAAATCGGACCGTAACTTTCAAAGATTTTAGAAAACAGACCATATTTATAAGAATTCAAAAGTACAACTAAGACTTCAATTTTCGGCATCCACACTCCTATTTCAGGCCAAAAATTAATTATTTGGACTTATGTTTTTCTTCCTTTTTTGGGTTGCGTGTTGATTTCTTTTTATTTTTTGATTTTTTTTTTAATTTATACTTTTAATTTCCAGGATATATAATAAATAACTAAAAATGCTAAGTGGAAATTCTAACTAAAAAATGTTAAGTGGAAATTCACTTCCACATGCGACTATGCTGCTTGTTCCCTATTTCTCATTTTCTTCTTTTTAATTTATATTCTAACTGAAAATGCTAAGTGGAAATTTAAAACTCAAATAAATAAAAGTTAAGGATGAATTAGTTAAAATAATTAATTGTACAAGTGGTTGTTAATATACTAATCTTAATTGTACCCATAACCTTCTCTCCAATAAACACACCAATTACAAACATGAAATATATGTTTTAGTAAAAGATAACAATAAAGAAAACATAGTTAATTTATTAAGCTTGCTGACTTCTTTTCAAGTTCTGATTCTATTACTTTGAACTTCAAAATAGATATCGTACCTTGATATTTTCTAGACCAATTAATAGTTTTGTGGCAAAACTTTCACTACTTTTTATTTATAGCCTGAATTTTTAATTTTATTGAATAAGACCTTGAACTTTGCAGTATCACTTTAACAACACCAACCTTTTTTTTTTGAATATTGACTAAACTGATCGATGGAGATGACATGGATTATTAAATGCTAACTCTGACGTTTTATACGATGACATAGCAAAATTAATTTAAGAAAAGAGTGAAAATTCAAGTGGAACAAACCATATTCAACGCTACGTTTTCAGGCACAAAAAAAAAATGCTGCCTTATTAACACAATTTCGAGTTCATGATTTTTTTCAAAAAAGTTAAAAGTTCATGTCATAAATCAAAAAGTTGTAAAAGTTCTGACTGGACAAATTTTAAGTTGGTTTATATTCAATACTACTAAATTTTAATTTTTGACTCTATACTTGTTAAACGTCAATTCATTTTTGAGGTGTATATATATATATACTTGGATACCATTAACCAACATATCTAACCTCTGCATAAGAGATAAGACATGTTTTATAGACCTTACTTATAATTTTTTCTAAATTTTAATTAAATACTCCCTATGTCCCATCATTAAATATCAATGCCTTGTGTTTGTTTTTTATTTCTCTCATTATTACTGTTATCTTCTTAAAAAAAATTATTTTTAAAAGTGATAGGACATACTCATTTTCTTTGATTTTACCTTTCTCCTTAATACATATACTGAAAAGATTCAAAACAAGAATAATGGGGCTGGGAGAGTAATATTCAGTTTAATCCAATTGGAATAAATTAATTTTAATAAAAAATTATTAATTCTAATTTAAAAAGGTTTTTTATTCTAGTTATGAAAATTAATGCTCATCAAAGTTTTTTAAAATTTCTAACTGTATTATACTCCATATTGCAATAGTTTATGATAAATTTATTATCACGTGATTTTTTTTTTCCATATATGTTGTAGGATATTTGAAATCATATATTATAGTATTTTATTAAATTTATTTTAGATTTTTATTTACAGGGTTTATACACATGGAAAATTCTAATGGTTTTATTATAAATAGACCAAATTGTGTTATAGATAATTAATTTATTTAGTTGTTGATGCTTTTTATTATCTGGCTTTTCACACATATATGGTAATAAAGCTGAGATTGGAGAAAATTATTATATTATACGTCGGCTTCTATCCATAAAATGGTTACTACTTTTGTCATTTAAGTCTGTCCACGAAATGGTTGTTACTTCCATTTATAGTAGTAGGGCCACATAATACATTATATTTAACCTTATATTTTTGGGTTAAGTAGCAAATACACCCCTAACGTAGACACTCAAGTGCAAATTCAACCCTAACGAAACGTTAGGTGCTGCTAGCACTCTAACGTGCCTATAAGTGGTGCAAATTCCTCCCTCGTCTCACAGAATAATTAACACCGGTAGAAAAAAAATCATTTTTTTTCATTTTTTCTTTATTTTGTGGGCCCCACTATGTGTTTGAATAATTGAAAATTAATTCAATTGAATACTTCTGATCTTTCTTCTTTCTTCCGTCACACACCACCTCCATCGCCAGCCACCACCACGAGCCTCTCAGTATACCGTCTATCTCTCTCTCACACTCTCTCTAATTGATCACGTCGGGCACGTCGTCATCGAATGGGTAGAGAAGAAGGCGAAGAAAATGAAATAATGGAAATGGATCTTTCTCCGAATTAAGTTGTGTAAATATTTTGATGTCGTTGCATATTTTGATGTCGTTGTATATAGAGGCACGATAGTTCACCGGCAGTTGATGCTACCGCGCTCACGGCAGCCTACGATGGAATCATTCAATTTTATTAATTTCTATTATTCAAACCCTTAGTGGGCCCACAAAAAAAAAACAATTTTTTCTAACCGTAATGAGGGGGGAATTCACACTACTTATAAGTAGTTAGGGTGCTAGCAACATCTAAAGTTTTGTTAGGGTTTAATTTGCACTTGAATGTCTATGTTAAGGGTGTATCTGCTACTTAACCCTACATTTTTTCACTACTCACTCACATTTATTGGGGACCCTTACTCCACTCACAACAATACCCATTATTATCCACTATTACCTAATATTTTCTTAAAATCCGTACCGTCCACAATGTGACAACCATTTCGTGGACGTAGACGGAGCTGAAGTTATTAATTTATCGAGTTAAAATTTAAAGGACAATAATACAGTCGACACTAGAGAAAACTATTATCTTATAGATGTTTTTAGTTAATCGACTATTAATTAAATAGGCTATACCCATAAATTTGTAGAACAACTCACTAATTAAAAGAACTTTATGACTTGTTAATTATCGTTGTGATTTAACTCTTAAAGCAACATGTCTCTTAAATTAGAAAAACAAAATAGCGATACAAAAATAAAAAAAAGTATTAAATTAATCATAAATTAATAGCATGGTGAAGAATAAGATAAACTTGGATTATGATCATAGATAATATTTTACTTGATAAAGACTTGATATTTCCTTTTTTCCTTATATAAGTACTTGGTGGTCCCAAAACGAGTTACTGAGGCTGTGCGGAAAGTGGTGGAAAATTATACTCGTTAAAAACAACTCACGCAAAACAGCTCGGTTGGTCAAGAACCAAAATAGCTCGGTTGAAAATGTGCAAAAGAGGTTTGTATGTCAGTTAGATTGATCAGATAAAAATGCAGATGCAACTGAATAAAAACAAACACGAACACACAGGATTTAACGTGGTTCGGAGATAACCCTCCTACGTCCACGGGGAGATGTGAATATTCACACTTCAGTCCAAGTTCTTCTGGACAGAACCACTCAGCTTACGCGGGCTGAGCAACCGTTAAGGATAAGTTTGCGGGTACTTATCGACCTTACAGTTTAGTTTCCGGGCACTAAATAGCCTATGTCAAGTTTGCGGGTACTTGACGACCTGACTACTCAATTACATGAAGAGTAAGGTCCTAGCACACTTTTTAGGGTGTGAGATAGGGTGGGATTTCCAACTACAACTCGATCACGAATGAGAGCTGGATCTAAGGCTTGAACGAATAAACACTCAAACTAAGATCTAAGACAGATTTTCACTCTATGAACCCTCAGCTACTAATGTTATATCACTCTTGAACTCTCAGCTACTGATGTTCTTAGAATAGGAGTTTAGCAGATTTTTCTTTCGCTTGTGATTGAACTTTTCTCTCTTGCTTCAGTCTGTCTCGTGTGTCTTCTATCTCTCAAATGAGAGAATGCCTCTATTTATAGGCGGAGAGAATCAACTAGTCGTTGGAGGAGCAGTTGATCTCTGATCGGTTGATAGCGATGGCTTGTCTCTCATCTCTGCAGACTTTCTCGATCTGTGCTCTTCTGCTTTCCATCTGAGACAGCCTTGTGTTGGGCCAGATGGGGTAATGACTGAACGGTCAAACCCTCATGTGACTTCCTTTTGAAATTCAAATCTTAACCTTTCTGATAGTCAACCTCGGTTCGTCGGTTGAAAGTCTTGATCTTCATCTGAGTGGTCTTCAGCTGATGTTCTGAACTGTTGGACTCTCAGCTGACTTTGAACTTCAAGCAGTTGATCTTCTTGTTCGAGTTCTACAATTGAGGTTCTGAAACTGAACACTCAGTTATCTTCCTTGTATTTACTCAGTTGGGTTTGAACCCTCAGATGACTTTCCTTTTCATCTGATGTTCTCTTCCTTTCGACTGTTTCTCATCTGATGAACACTCAGTTGGTTTCCTTCACAACTGATGTTCTGAAGACTTCCCCTTGTTTCCATCTGATCATATGAACTCTCAGTTGTCCTTCTTCACAACTGATGTTCTGTTTGAGTGACGCCTTGTTGCCTTCTTCAGCTGGAGACCTGTAAAGATAAAATCTTAACTTTGCTCAAACAGCGAGCCTAAATTAACATTAGGTTTTGGCAACATCTACTCGGTTGGGGTCAGTCGGTTTTGGAATTCATCAAAACTTATACTAATAAATTTCCCAACAATTTCCCCCTTTTTGATGATGCCAAAACCACTTACAACTTGAAACCACTACTGATCTAAACCTCACTAACTTATCTAAAATCTCAGCTGAAATTCTAGACAGTCTATAAGATAAAACATCAAAGGGTTAGCACAGTTATAACATGGTATTTAAAAGACTTTGTGATTCAGAGCTTGGATAATGAGGGATTGTTCATCAAGGTGAATCTTATAACTGAATAGTTTTCATTACAACTGATTGTTACAAAAGATAGGTTCAAAAACCGAAAATTACAACAGTTGCTAGAAAACTAACTGAGCTAGTATTGTAGCCCATACTTGCCAAAAATCCTTACAAAAATTTCCCTCTTAGCAGGTGACTCCTTGGAGATGTCCACTCCATGCTCCTTGCAGACCTGCCTCGCCTCAGATGCAATCTTCGTGTTCGGGTTGCTGGAATCCGAGAGAAGAGGTGGCCGATAAGTAATCCTCTTGGGAACTGGAACAGTGTTCAAGTCCAGGTTGGCGTCAATCATGGCCCTCCTGAATTGACTGAACATGCTCGGGTCACCTGAGTGCAACTCAGTCAGCGCCTCCTTGAACGCTCTCCTTGAGTTGTCAGTTGCGTAAACCTTCCTGTAATAGAAGTCGTTCACGAACTCCTGCTTGAACAGCTCCCACTCCTCATTCCACTCGGTCGGCATCCACTTGTCGGTATGCCTGAACCGACTCTCAACCTTGGACTTTAGAGGCAACCTTTGTTTCTTCAACCGAGCTTCCGCCTTTGATTGGATTCTGTTGATGCGGCGTCGGCTGCGGGAGGCAACGTTGCGGTCCAGGTTCTGAGAAACCTTCTTCAGCTCAACCTCGAACTGGTTCACCCTCCTCGCCTGGCTGGCGGCAAACTTTCTGATCCAGCTCGGGTTCATGTAGTCCTTCTTCTCTACATCCATAGCCTTGGCCGCTGCAATGCACTCTTCGGTTGTTATCCCGTCGAGTTCAGAATCCAGCTCGGCTGCGATCTCGGCTATGGAGCTGTAGGAAACTCCAATCTTCTTTGCCTGCTCCAAGTCCTTAGTCATTTCGGCTCCACCGACTTCGGTTGTCTTGGCAGCAGCAGACTTCCTCCTCCTCAGTTGAGATTTGGATGGTTGAGCAGCTGGCACTCCTTCTTCTTGGGTCTCTTCTTCTTTCTGTGCTTCACCCTCCGTCTCCTTTTCTTCCCCCTTTTTGGCATCAGCAACAAGGCTTGCTACTGAACCGTCCAGAGAGTTGAGTTTGGCCTCGGTGGATTGAACACGGTTGAAGAGTTCATCGACCGCACACTCCAACTCGATCTTCTTTGCCAGTTCGGAGTCCTGGCGCTCTTGTTCTGCCTTCTTCAAGACAGAGAGGTTGTCGATGACCTCTGTCTGAAAGGCAACGAACTCAGCCCAACGCGACTCGAACCGGGACTCCCATTCAGCATCCTGCGTCTGTTGGGACTTGGCCAGATTTGAGTCAGCCAAGGACTTGAAGACATTCACTTCCTACTTCAAGCCCAACAGAGTGGATTTCAGCTCCGACACGTCCTGACTGGTGGAGGAGGAGAGATCATTCAGCTTCATCTTCAGCTCGGCATTCTCCTCCACCAGTTGTTGGTACTTCACTTCTTGAGCTGCCAGCTCCCTCAGTTGGTCATCTTGTTGGTGCTGGAGGTTGGCGAGCAGCTCGGTCCTCAACTGGTTGACCCTCTCAGCCACTAGCTCGCAGATTTGTTCTGTTGAAGGAGCGAGCTGAGCAGCTGGAAAGGCTTGAGCAGACTGAGCTAGAGGCTCAGCTGTGACCATGGCTTGACGGTTTGCCAGGTACAGCTTCAGGTTTTCCTCTTCTTCCTTTGCGGCGGCAGCTGCTGCATCGACATCTTCAAGGAAGTCAGTTGATTTCACCAACATGCTGTCAAGGAAGTCGACACACTCCTTTCCAGCTGCCTCCCTTGTGTCCTTCCCTTCAGCCAGACTCTGGTCCATCCGTCTAGTGAGCAGCGCGATCCGGTTGTTTCACGCCACCTCCAAGTTGGAATAGTTGAAGTAGGCTCGGATGCGGGACTCATCAGATTTCAGCCTGTCCCAGCTCAGTACCCTGATCGTGTCCTCCTTGACATACCACTGGCTAAAGATCAGGTGGAACTGGTACAGTAGCTCGGTTCCCAATATGGCGAAGATGGGCATGTCGCGAGCCGCAGGGAACAGACCCAACAGCTTTTGAAAGTAGTAGGCCACCCTGCCTTCGTGCTCGTCAGCAACAGCCTGCAGGTCCTCCGCTTCGTTGATCGGGGAGGGGGTGAGATTGTATGGTTCGGGTTCTAGAGGTTCATCGATGTTGGCCAAAGATTCGGTCACAACATCGGCATCGAGCTGAGAGCTCGGAATTTGGGATTCAGTTGGGGAAGAGGGTGGAATGGTTTCCTTAACATCAGCCGAAGGAGCGGTCACGATGTTGGCATCGAGCTGAGAGCTCGGAATTTCTGGCTCGATTTGGGTAGAGAGAGCAAGAGGCTCTGGGGGCAGTACAACATTCACTCCAGCTGTGGGGGAGGTGGTAACATCTTCGAGGTCCTCAGATGAGGAGGATGCAACCGACGTCTCCATGCCCTCAGCCTCATCAGCTCCGGGGGCACGAGGGACAATCTCGAGCGATGCGGCCTCAGCTGAGCGGTTGGATTCGGAGTGTTCCTCAGCAGGTGTGGACTCGACCTGCGCTCCCTCCTTGTCTGGAGCTTGTTCCTCAGCTGGCTCCTCAGCTGGAACCTCAACTGGCTCATCAGCTGACTCATCAGCTGGAACATCAGTTGGCTCATCAGCTGGCACCTCAGCTGCCTTCTTGATTGCCTTCTTGAACCTTACCCTTAACTTTTTCTGGGCAGGTTCGTCAGTCGACTCCTTCTCAGCGTCAGCTCGGCGACGTGAGGCTTTGGATTTTGTGGGGCGAGCAGCAGCTTGTTCCCCCTCAGCTGCTGACTCAGCTGGCTTTCTCGACTCCCTTTTGTCCTTAGGAGTGTAGACACTCCTCAGCACCTCCTGTGCTTTCTTGGCCGTCGAGAACAGCAACAGCTTCTTCAGTGGCGTCTCCTCGCAGTCAGCCCAGACCATGTTGCGGTCCTTTGTTGCGAGGAGGATGAGGGCGGAGATTTTGCAGCCGAAATTGAGCGTGCCCTTCACACTCAGCAGCTTCTCTCCAGACTCGGTTGTAGTCTCAGAGATCTTCGACTTTTCCACTATCAACTGGTTCAGAAAATATTGGAACCAGTTGATTTGGTGTTGGTGCTCCAAGGCCACCAGCTGCTTCAGCTTGGGTCGGCTGATGTCGCCGAACGCGCCACTGTATCCGAACACGACCTTCGACACGGCGTCGAACAACAGGTGGTGTTCCGGCTTCAGCTTAGTCCTTTGCATGTTGCTCCTCAACCACTCTGGCTCGATCAGAGCATCCTGAAGAAATTCATCAGCTTGTTCGTCGGTAATATTCTCCAGGAACTCGGTGGCGGTGTGGTTGATTGGTATGATGTACCGGAGGACATCGGACACGTCGATGGAGAAGGAGACACGACGTATCGTCCTTGCCGGAACATCTCTTTGTCGGCAGGACACCTTCGTAGAAACTCCCTCTGAACCGTGAAGGGGGCGAACAAGATTGACATAGAATTCTCCGACTTGACGCCTGAGCAAGTGAGAGGGGCAGAGCTTGGCCCATTCTAGAAGTCCGTTCTCACGTAGAGTGTTGGCGAGAGGGGCTAGGACCGGCAACTCTAGATCCTCGTCGGAGAGGATCTGCTCGAAGTGAATCTTCGATACTAACATATCGAATGACTCTTCATACGTGGTAGGCATGAGGGAAGGTCCGGATGATGCCATTCTCTTGCTTTTGGGTGCCATTAAATCACTGTAAAGGTAATATATATATATAGGAGAGGAAAGGAATCTACTTGCAGAAACGGGTTAGGCAGAAAAACTGGAAGACGATGAATAGTTATAATTGATAAGCACGAATGAGGAAAGTAGGAGATATCTTCCTGATTTTTCGCCTTATATAGGTCTTTGACTCGGATGAGATCAACGGCTGGGGTTAAATGGCGCGAATCCATCAACGGCTGGGATTACGCGACTGTTGACTATCTTTGACTCGACGTTTTGATCCGAGTTCCAACCAGCGCGTGAGAAGGTGTATAGTTTCATGTCAGCCCAGTCGCACTATAAAGTAGGCTATGGATGCTCAGCCGTACTTTACATTTAATGCGACATGATGGCTATTTTAATGTAACTGACTAGCTCAGGAATGTTTGAATTTATTTCAAACATTCTCATTTAAGAACATAACACCTTTAGTCATAAATGATACCTGCCAGCTGATGTCTGAATCAGCTGTGTTCATTAGTCGAGTTCCTCAGTTGCCGCATACCATCAGCTGACTCGAGTTCGTCTGTTCAGCTGACGTTTGATGTCTTCAGTTGGCAATCAGTATCTGAGATTCCCCCTTCAGCTGAGCTTCCCCCTTAAGTCGATATCCGATTCCTCAGCTCGGATCGATCTTTATCAGCTCGGATGACTCTTCAGCTCGGATCCAAGAGACCTAGAAGGTCACACAGCATCTTGAACCGGGCTTCAGGAAGAGGTTTGGTGAAGATGTCAGCTCTCTGAATCTCAAATGGGATCTTCTCCATGGACACATCCTTCTTCTCACTATGATCTCGGATGAAATGATGACGAATATCGATATGCTTAGTCCGAGAGTGGTGAACAGGGTTCAGAGAGATAGCTATAGCACTCGAGCTATCACAATGAATGGGAACCTGTCCAGTTGAGACTTCATAATCTCTCAGCTGTTGTTTTAGCCACAATACTTGCATGCAACAGCTTCCGGCAGCCATATACTCTGACTCGGTTGTCGAACACACGCTTGTTTCTTGGAGAACCATGAAACCAGCTTGCTTCCCATGAACTGACAGTGTCCAGACGTAGACTTCCTATCCAACCGATCTCCTGCTAGATCAGCATCTGAGTATCCAGTCAACTGGATATTGTCATCAGTTGGGTACCACAACCCAACATTGACAGTTCCCTTCAGATATTTAATGATGTTCTTTGCTGCCAACATGTGTGCTTCTCTTGGTTGGACTTGAAAACGAGCACACACTCCAACTGCGTATGAAATGTCTGGTCGGCTGGCAGTTAGATAGAGCAGCGAACCGATGATCCCTCTATACTGGCTGGCATCAATGAGCTTTCCCTCAGCTCCTGGTTCGATCTTCCAGTTCGTGTTCATAGAGATCTTCGTTGTCTTACTTGTCTGCAATCCGAACTTGGTGATGAGCTCCTTTGTATATTTGGACTGGTTGATGAAAATCCCTTCAGGTGACTGCTTCACTTGTAATCCAAGGAAATAATTCATCTCGCCCATCATTGACATCTCGAACTTTTCCTTCATAAGATCGGAGAATTTCTTGCACAGCTCCTCTGACTTTGAGCCGAAAATAATGTCATCGACATAAATTTGCACGACAAGTATATCTTCTCCAACTTTGATGGTGATCAGAGTTTTATCAACTGAACCTCGTTTGAACCCCGAGTCCAAAAGAAATCCACACAAAGTGTCATACCATGCCCTTGGCGCTTGCTTTAGACCATAGATAGCTTTCTTCAGCTTGTACACTCTTCCATCTCCAGTCTCAAAACCAGGAGGCTGTTCAACATATACATCTTCTTTTATATCTCCATTGAGGAATGCACACTTCACATCCATCTGATATACTTTGAACTTGTGATGTGCGGCATAAGCTAGAAAGATCCGGATGGCTTCCAGCCTTGCAACTGGTGCAAAGGAATCTTCAAAGTCAATTCCTTCTTGTTGGCAGTATCCTTGAGCTACCAACCTTGCTTTATTCCTCACAATGAATCCAATAGCGTCTCTCTTGTTTTTGAAAATCCACTTTAATCCAATCACCTTGACACCATTTGGTCTTTCTACCAACTCCCATACACAGTTGCGTAGAAACTCATTCAATTCTTCTTGCATAGCTGTTGTCCAGTGGACACAGTTGAGAGCTTCCCTAACATTCTTCGGTTCTGGAACATCAGCTACAAAACAAGAAATCATGGCAACATCTCCAGCTTGCTCGAACTCCTCTAGAACTGCCAATTCCTCAGCATATTGGACATAAGTGTTGGAATCTTCCTCGGTTGATTCTGGATTTGCAACTCTGCTCCGTGTGCGCACACCCTCGGTTGGATCTCCGATGATGTCGTTGGTGGAATGAACTTCATACCATCTTCGGTTGCGTCTTCCTTCTCATTCCAACTGTGGCTGTTCAGAAATCTGAGTTGGAGTCTTCAGAGCTTGTGATTGATCAGCTGTTGAGTCTGGATCCTCAACATTAACAATAGTTTGAACTGAGCTCGGTTGGGCATCGGATGCTGATGCAGTTGGAGGGGCATCAGCTGAAGTTCCCCCTTGGGAGGAGTTGAGGTCTTCGCATTCATCTTCAGAGGAGTATGGATCCTCATCCTCAGTTGCCCATATTAGAGGTTCAGCTCTGTTCTTTTCCCGAAGTGCTTGCGATCTGGTGAGAACTAGTAGAACAGCTGCATCCGCGTTTTGTTCCTTTACCTGTTCCCTGCACTCAAAGGTAGATTTATCAAAACTAACATGAGGTGTTATTTCCACAACACGAGAGCTGTTGTTGAAAACTCTATATGCCTTGATCCGAGCTGCATATCCAAGAAATATGCCCTTCGAAGCTTTGGCATCAAAAGTTTTCAACTGAGTCTTCCCATTGTTGTGAATATAACACTTAGATCTAAAAACACGAAAATAAGAAATATCTGGCTTTCTGCGTCTCCACAGCTCGTAGGGCGTCTTTCCCAACCGCTTGGTGAGAAGAGATCGATTCTGAGTGTAGCATGCTGTGTTGATCGCTTCAGCCCAAAATCTCTTTGGCAGTGCTGAGCTCGCTAACATGGATGTGGCTGCATCCTTCAGAGTTCTATTTCTTCGCTCAGCTACGCCATTCTGTTGTGGAGTACGCACGGCTGATGTCTGATGGGTTATGCCATTCTTTTCGCAATACTCAATGATGGTTTCATTTAGAAACTCCGTTCCACGATCTGATCGGATAGATATGATCTTCATCTCTTGTTGGTTCGATATCCGATCCATCAGCTTGGGCAGCTCATCTCGGGTTTCACTCTTGTGGCACATGAAGATGGTCCACGTATATCTTGAGTAGTCATCAGTTACAACCAAAATATATTCATTTCCATTAATGCTTTTTGGTGTAACTGGCCCGAAGAGATCCATATGGATCAGCTGCAACACTCGGTCGGTTGAGGGAGTTGACTTCAACCGGAAGGAGGTTCTAGCGAGCTTTCCCAGCTGGCATGCACTGCAGATGTGTGTTGTTGAAAATACTCGGTTAGGTATGCCTCTTGCATGTTCTTGTCTGGCGAGTCGGTTCATCGTCTTGAAATTCAGATGGTTGAGCCTTTTGTGCCACAGCCAGCTCACATCCGAACTGCTCTTTGATAACAGGCAAGTGTCAGGGAGGCTGCTGTTCCAGTCAGCGTAGTATACATTCCCTGTTGGAGATCAATTTCCCAACAATATCACCTGCTTTGATCCGACATCTTTAACTCTGCAACCCTGTGCATCAAACTTGACAGAGAAACCATTATCACAGAATTGGCTGATGGAGAGCAGGTTATGCTTCAATCCATCAACATAAGAGACATTAGAAATTGAAACATGATTGGTTTCAAGGGTACCATAACCTCTGGTATAACCTTTTGAGTTGTCACCAAAAGTAACTGATAGACCTTCTTTCTTCACGAAACTTCCAAGCAAATCCTTCAGATTTGTCATGTGTTTCGAGCATCCACTATCCATCACCCACATTGTTGTAGACGCCTTCTTCTTCCTCAGTTGTTTCTCCTGTACCTGCAAAGAGAAACTCGCTTAGGTCCCCAATTTCAGTTGGGTCCTAGAGGGTTAGAACCAATTCCCGCTGGAACTGTGCGTCGCTTTTCCCTGTAAACTCGGATGGATTTATCATTCCAAATTACTTTTCCTTCATCATCAACTATAATAACACCTCGGTTATCCTTAGGCTTGTTGTTAGTAGTGATGTTCTGTTTCTTGGGAGGAGTTGGATTTCTCCTATGTTGAGCTTTAGGAGGTGAGACTTTCCCCCTGTTTTGATGGCGATTCTTATCCTGTTGAGTTTGTCTGTGAGGTCGGACGCCCTGTTGGAATCTTTGTGGCTGATTATGATTCCAACTTCCTGAGGGTTGTCTGTAGCTGTTCATGCCCTGTTGATGATTAATATTATGGCATGAATATCTCCAGTTGTTTGACCAGTTCCTCATTGGTTGACTATGTTGGAACCTTTGGTCGAACTGATGTTGGAACCGCTGTTGATTCAGATGATTGAATCCTTGCTTGTTCAGAGGTCGGTTCCATTCCTTCTGACGTTGACTTTGAGGTTGATGCAGAGGTCGGTTCTGGTTCTGAGATCAGTTGCGGTTGTGCTTCCGAAGCCTCTGATTCCTCTTCTGACTCTTGGAACATTTCCCTTCGGTTGATACCTCAACCGATGGAATATTCTGTCCTACATCAGCTACTCCTTTTCCCTTCTCAGTCGTAATTTCATTGGTCGTTTGAACTTGTTGAGAGGTGGAAGTTGAATTAGCTTCTGGAGACTCAGCTGTGTCTGGCTCTACAGCTGTAACTTCTACTGGTTTGATGAAAGTTGCTGGTGGAATCCCAGTATCCTTGACAACATCATAACCGAGTCCTGACACGTCATCCATCTGTCTGCTGTAACTTAAAAGGTTTTCGATGATCTTGGAAGACTGATACAGCTTGATTAGATTGTCCTTCTCAGTTTGCAACTCCTTGATGAGTACAACTATCTGCTCGGTTTGTCCATCTGACTTCTTTATCAGTTGTTTGATCTGAGCATCTTGATTTTTCAACTGATCTTGCTGTTCTTTGTTTTGCTTTGTCAACTCCTCATCAGCTGGAGCCTTAGCCTCGATCAGTTGACTCTTGAGATTCTCAATCTCCTGAGTTTGGCTTGTGATTAGATCCTCTTTTTCGGTTAAGGAATCTTCAAGCTTGGCGAACTGAGCTTGAAGACTCTTAAACTCAACCGACTGCTGATGCAGTTCCTCACTGAGTTCTTGAAAATCATTTCAGGAGGGTTCCAATTCATCGCTCAGAGATTCCTGCAGGTTAGAAGTATTGGAAGAATTTAAGCGAGCAGGATTAGATTGTACCTCAATATCATCTTGGTCGGTTCCAAGTGCCATGAGGCATTGATCCGGACTGATGATTTTGTTGGTAGAGGTCAGTTCGTCCTCATCTTCAGTGTCTGTGAAGATGTCCATATCGTCAGCTGCCTCTTCTGCTACCATGGCCTTGTTCTTTGCAGTTTGCTTGGCCCTCAGTGCTTCTCTTTCCTTCTTTGAGAGGTCTGGGCAGTCAGCTTTGAAGTGTCCTTCCTTGCCGCATTCGAAGTAACCATTGGTGACTGGCTTCGAACTGTCTCGAGTTCGGTTTGATTTATAGAAACGTTTATATTTGCCGAACCGAGTATCCATATCGGTTAACTTCTTTGACAACGCTGCAATGTTCTGTTGCAGTTCCTCTCTGATCGGCTCCTTTGCAGTCGTGTCAGCCGATCTGGTTGGCCTTGACGATCTCGACTTTGAGTAGTCAACTCGGAGGGCCACTGACTTTGATGCTGAGCCGACATCCTCAATTCTATTTGTCTGACTTGAGGGCTGCGACCTCCTTCTGTTGACCTTATACTCATTTCCTTTCAAGATTGAGAACAATCTTTCCGTTCCCATTTCACCAAGGTCAGCTCGGCTCTCATGGATATTTGTGAAAGTATCCCACTCAGCCGGTAGAGCTTGCAACACTTTGAGGTTTATTTCTCTTAGAGTGTATTTTCCTTTCCGGATGGACTGGATTCTTCTGATGATGTCCATAAACCGGAGCTCTAGCTGATCGATAGTCTCATCAGGTCGCAGACTGAAATTGTCGAAATCTTGACATGCATGCGAGAACTTGTTTTCCTTCGTCTCGTCGCTTCCTTCACTTAGCGAAGCCAGGATGTCCCACATCTCTTTTGCAGTCTCACACTCCTCTATCCAGGGCAGATAATCTTGTCCAACCGTGGACATTATTGTGCTCTGAGCCCAGATATCCAGCTGGCTCACCTTGGCCTCTTCCGGAGTGTAGTCTTCTGGCTGTTTCTCCACATACTCCACCACTGCATCTCCATCGTTGGGATTTGTGGGAGTGCGAAGTATTCTGTCTCGTATGACGATTGGTCCAGACGTGAGAACCTGTTGCATCCTATGATGCTTTGACAGAAGGATCTTCTTCATTCGAGTTCTCCATGATGTATAATTGACTACAGAGAACATGACTACGATCTTGTCCTTGACGTCCATCTGCACAAACAAAAACAGAACAAAAATGCGAGCAAGAATGCACTAGCGTGAAAAGATCTGTTCAGTTGACCACTGAAGAAAATTCTCGAATTCACACCTCGTGAAATAGAGTCAGCAGTCTTTTGAACCACTGCTCTGATACCACTTGGTGGTCCCGAAACGAGTTACTGGTGTATGGGGGGGGGGGGGGAATACACCAGTTAGGATTTAAAAACTTAGCCTGAAAAATCACTTCAACTGAGTGAAAGAGGACTCAGTTGGAATCTCACAGCTGAGTAAGCGACCTCAGCTGGAAGAGTGAGGCTGTGCGGAAAGTGGTGAAAAATTATACTCGTTAAAAACAACTCACGCAAAACAGCTCGGTTGGTCAAGAACCAAAATAGCTCGGTTGAAAATGTGCAAAAGAGGTTTGTATGTCAGTTAGATTGATCAGATAAAAATGCAGATGCAACTGAATAAAAACAAACACGAACACACAGGATTTAACGTGGTTCGGAGATAACCCTTCTACATCCACGGGGAGATGTGAATCTTCACACCTCAGTCCAAGTTCTTCTGGACAGAACCACTTAGCTTACGCGGGCTGAGCAACCGTTAAGGATAAGTTTGCGGGTACTTATCGACCTTACAGTTTAGTTTCCGGGCACTAAACAGCCTATGTCAAGTTTGCGGGTACTTGACGACCTGACTACTCAATTATAGGAAGAGTAAGGTCCTAGCACACTTTTTAGGGTGTGAGATAGGATGGAATTTCCAACTACAGCTCGATCACGAATGAGAGCTGGATCTAAGGCTTGAACGAATAAACACTCAAACTAAGATCTAAGACAGATTTTCACTCTATGAACCCTCAGCTACTAATGTTCTATCACTCTTGAACTCTCAGCTGCTGATGTTCTTAGAATAGGAGTTTAGCAGATTTTTCTTTCGCTTGTGATTGAACTTTTCTCTCTTGCTTCAGTCTGTCTCGTGTGTCTTCTATCTCTCAAATGAGAGAATGCCTCTATTTATAGGCGGAGAGAATCAACTAGCCGTTGGAGGAACAGTTGATCTCTGATCGGTTGATAGCGATGGCTTGTCTCTCATCTCTGTAGACTTTCTCGATATGGCATCTGTGCTCTTCTGCTTTCCATCTGAGACAGCCTTGTGTTGGGCCAGATGGGGTAATGACTGAACGGTCAAACCCTCATGTGACTTCCTTTTGAAATTCAAATCTTAACCTTTCTGACAGTCAACCTCGATTCGTCGGTTGAAAGTCTTGATCTTCATCTGAGTGGTCTTCAGCTGATGTTCTGAACTGTTGGACTCTCAGCTGACTTTGAACTTCAAGCAGTTGATCTTCTTGTTCGAGTTCTACAACTGAGGTTCTGAAACTGAACACTCAGTTGTCTTCCTTGTATTTACTCAGTTGGGTTTGAACCCTCAGATGACTTTCCTTTTCATCTGATGTTCTCTTCCTTTCAACTGTTTCTCATCTGATGAACGCTCAGTTGGTTTCCTTCACAACTGATGTTCTGAAGACTTCCCCTTGTTTCCATCTGATCATATGAACTCTCAATTGTCCTTCTTCACAACTGATGTTCTGTTTGAGTGACGCCTTGTTGCCTTCTTCAGCTGGAGACCTGTAAAGATAAAATCTTAACTTTGCTCAAACAGCGAGCCTAAATTAACATTAGGTTCTGGCAACATCTACTCGGTTGGGGTCAGTCGGTTTTGGAATTCATCAGAACTTATACTAATAAATTTCCCAACAGTACTTTATTATTTTTTTTCTTTATTGCTTCCTCTCTTTTCATCTTCAAATACAATTCTAATATAATTAGGATTCTTTGCACTTAATCTATTTCTTTCATAAATTACTTTTTGGATATCTTCATAATAATGTAAATTTACTTTGTTGTCCTTAAAATAAATATAACAATGGGGATATATTAGGCAAATCAAATTTTGTAAGAATTCGCTCTTTTATAATAGGTATAGATACTAGCATATAACCAATCGAAAATCAACGGAGAATTATATTTTATAAAATTATTAAATAGTGTAATAGATTACGAAAAATATTATTTATTAATTATTTTTAGAGTTCAATCATTCGAGTATGCAATCTATTAAACTCGTTGAGAATTTATATGTCCTTGAACATATCTCAAATTTAATTAAAAAGTAATTTTACCACATGTTTACGTCTCAAATTCATATGGTAATGATTGTTAAAAATTCTAATCTAATTTATCCTCATTTATTTTGATAATTTTCAAAGCTCTATTCTTCTTCAAAATCAATGTGGCCAAACATATATTTGGTTCTCAAAAAGATTATCTCACGTCGATTTTGTATGAAAATTGAGATGAATTATTTTCATTACAAATACTTCTTGTCCCACATTGGTTTAAAAATGAAAAATTATTTTAAAGACTATCTATAGAATGAAAGTGACCCTAAATAGTAAATACACTACATTATGAGCTCAACATAAGATAAAGAAAAAAAAAAGTTCAACCACCACTTCACAATCATCCAGTCTACCCTCGGAACCGGCCAATTGACTACAATACTGATTTTGTAGTATATAAATAATCATCTTTCAAATATATCTACAGAAAAATTAATGATGACATTCATTTTCTTTTTTTACCTGAAGTTAATATTTAATTATATAAATGACTATCTTCCAAAATTATTCACATAATATTTAATAACTAAAAATTCATAAATTGTAATATTATTTAAATAATCATCTTCCAAATATATTCACAGTATAATAAATAATGACACTCGTTTTCTTTTTTACCAGCTTCGAGAAGAACTTTGATTTAAATAAGAATAGAACTTCAGGAATTAATTTCACTATTTAATGATTCACAATTGACATTATATTTTAATAAGTGTAACATAAACAAGGTACAACAATGGAACTTCGCTGCATAAGTGTAAACGTTATCAAATGCCAGCCAAATTTATTTTTACCTTTACATAACAATAAATCATATTCAAATCACAATAACAGAGTAGGATAAAATGATAACTTACACAAGAATATCAAGACTTGGTGTGACATGTCAAAATGAATAATTTTTGCATAAGATAAAATAACATAATGCATTTTTTTTTTTTCTGTCCTATCTCCCTTGCACCTCAGAAAGTGTGACTTGGTTTGCTGATAACTTGTTCAATTCCTCTGATGATAATTTTTCTGGTGTACTACTCTTCTCTACTTGTTGAACCACACTATATTTTCTGGTGATGAATGCTGGATATGTGGGCATCGGCAATGTGACTGTCTCGTTTTTTAGCATCAATAAAGCATCTTCAATGGTAGGTCGATCCACTGCATGATTCTCAACACATAGCAGTCCAATTTGAATGCATTTCAGCACTTGATCTATCATGCATGAATCCCTCAACATCGGATCCATGAGTTCTAGTGTGCGATCTTTTCTCCACAGCTCCCACGCCTGAAAATGTTTGTAAATTCTTTAAGATTCAACAAAATCGACGTGAGAGAAAAATATAGATTATATGTTAAGAAAAACTCACGTATTCAACAATGCTTAGAGGGCCTTCGATTTCATGGAAGCTACTATTTCTCCGACCACTCACAATCTCAAGTACTAAAACTCCGAAACTATACACATCTGATTTAACTGAGAATATGCCTTGCATTGCATACTCAGGGGCCATGTAACCACTGTCACAAACATATAATATACAACCAACTGTTAGCTATAAAACCATTGATAAAAAAAAAAGAAATTGGTATATTTTCTACTCAATTAATGAGTGACTTACTAAGTCCCAACGCGCCTTTCTGTGTTGACTTCGCTAGTATCCTCCTTAAAGATTCTTGCAAGATCAAAATCAGAGATCTTAAGAGTCATGTTTTCATCGAGTAAAATGTTGTTTGGTTTCATGTCTCGATGAATTATTCTGAGACGGGAGTGCTTGTGGAGGTAAAGTAGTCCTTGAGCAGTTCCTTCGATGATGTTGAACCGTTTCTTCCAATCTAATTGCTCCCTCTTGGAGGGATCTGTTGTGCAGCATTCAGATTTGTTAAGGCAAAAACTTGATTGTTGTGATCTTAACAATGTAGAATATTGACACGAACGACTTACTGAAGAGAAAGCAATCGAGACTCTTGTTAGGCATGTAGTCGTATATAATCATTTTGTCATCTTTATGAATGCAAAAGCCTATAAGCTTAACAAGGTTGACATGCTGCAGTTCAGAAATGAGTATTAGCTCATTTTTGAACTCAATCAATCCTTGTCCTGACTGTCGCGAAAGAAGCTTCACTGCTATATCCTGGCCTTCCGTTGTTCTCCCCTGTAAAAATAAGCACAAACTAACATTAGTTGAGTAAAGAAGATTACACTAATATTCTTCTGATTAGTATACTCCACAACATAACCAAATATTGATGCATTCTGAGTGATTTTCACCTTATAAACAGGGCCGAAACCACCCTCTCCCAATTTATTGTTTGAGGAGAAGTTGTTTGTAGCTGAGAAGATGGAGGCATAGGTGAAAAGCTTCAGATGATGACCATTGGCTCCTTTATATTCGAGCTCGTAACTTCCTGTATTTCCCTCTAGCGTCAGGAGCTCATGTAACTCTTCCTCCCTTTTCCCTGTGGATGAATGATCAACCATAAAAAGCATAAGAACTTTAAATTTCAAAGTAATGAAAAAGAGGAATAAATTATGCAACATGCATCACCTTTGCGTTTTCGCATGATGAAATAAGCAAGTCCCAACATAAGCAGCACTGCCGCACTTACTACACCAGCGATTATTCCTATATTTTTCTTCTTTCCTGTCACACACAATTCAAATATCAGCTTCTAATTCAAAAATATCATCATAATTTAATAAAGGCAAAAACCAACCTTTAGCATCTCCTGGAGATTGAAGAACATATTTCCTATCCGTTGAGCCTTCATTATCCTGTTCCCACACCAAATCTTTCCCAATCCGATAACTACAACCATAATCTTGTCCTAACATGTTGGAATAGCCGGCGCATTCACAATAACTCCAGCATTCCTCCCTGCAGTCACTCAAACTAAGGCTTGAATTGCTGTCTAAAGTTGTCGTCACCGGAGTACTATTGGCATGCCTGAACAATCCTGATCTCCGATCAAAACTCTGTTGCCGATTAATCCGGCACTCGGGCTGCTCCCACAGCTGGCATCCATCTCCGCTAGAACTTGATCCATATCTGTTATAACCATAACAAAGGCTGGCCAGAGCCATGATAATACCCCTATCGTCGATGGTCGATACATCCCCTGTCCAGTCCAGCCTCCATCCTGAGTTAACCTTCCTGTTGTCCGGCGTCATGTCCGCAACGCTAATCACTCTGAACACAAAGAACTCCCCTTCCCCTTCAATGGTTAAGTTATAGTTGAAGTTGAAAGGGTCAGGCTGAAAATTGAAATTCTCGAACTCCTTCACATTCCCTAAATCCTCATTTTAATAATCCTTGAGGTGTCCGCTACTCCAGTAGAGCACCCCTCGCCGTCTGATCAACAGCTCAGTTCGATTCCATTGGAGAGAGAAAGCTCCGGAGGCTGGATTAGACGGCGTGAGCCATGAAGAGATCTTGTTGTTGAGACCAAGTCTCATTCCCGAGAGAAGGGTATCGGTGGGGTGATCGAAACTTTGCCATAACATGCCATTTGAGCTAGCAACTACAAAATTGCCAGTATCCAAGAGCGTGGCTGTTATATTACTAGAGGGTTGTGATCCGCCGGCGTAGAGCTGGATTGGATCGCCTCCGTCGCGGCGCGTGATGAGGAGCTCACCTCTGGTGCCGAGGGTGAGAAGGGGAGTGGAATTGTTGGGGAGAGGATCATCCCTGTTGCCAATCCACACTGCTGGGATTTGGATAGGAGCAACTTCACCTCGATTGAACAACACTGCTATGTAACTGGAATTTGTTCCTTCCGGGGTGAAGAATCGTAAGGTGAAGAGGCCGTTGGGAGAATCCAGTTGAGACGTTGAATTCAGGTTTTCTCCCTGTTTCAGATTGTCGATGCACGAAACTTTGACGATGAACAAACACAGCAGACAAATCCACAACAAGATTGATGCAGATGAAGCTCTGCGATTCTGCATCATGGGGCTTGATTTGCACCAAGTTTAAGGTACAGATACGACGACGACGATGATGATGATGACCACAGGGTTTGAATATAATCAGAAGCAACTGCAGTTGGATGTCTGAACACATTTCAACCGAGAAAGGTCTGAGTTGACTTTTTTTTTTTTTTTTTTTTTCTGAATTTTCTGTTTGTGCGACATTTCTAAGGCTGCTACTAGTATACAACTTACAATCTCCAAAATGTTGTTTACTTCGGCCAATTTGTCAAGTATTGGATGTGGATCAACTAGCTTGTTTCCAAAACTCTATCCTTTAATTTCTCAAATCAGGACCGACATTAATTTTATTTGAAACTACTGATTTCAATAGTCTTTGTATTGAAATACTGAAAGTGCATGTATAGTTGACCAGTTTCAATCAAAGAATTGAATACACCTAAGAAACAGACTTGATCTATATAAATTTAATTATGTTATTTTCCAAATAGATTTTCTGTGGTCAGAGAGAGCGAGAAACATCGTGATCATCGAAAACTCGTATTGCCTTCAAATAATATCCCAAGAATTAGAACAACTCAAACCAGATAAACGTCTGCTATAAAAAGGGATGCCACGTCGATACATACCTCATTTATATATCTTCAAATCAACTCTTAATTTCTCCAAAAATCCGACGACGATGCAAATGCAATCTCAAAAAGCCTCATTCGCCGCACCACTTCTCCTCTTCATCTCTCTCCACTGTTTACCCCTCCAAGTTTCATCAATCGACACTCTAAAACAAGGCGAAACCCTCAACTCAACGTCGGAGCTCGTCTCCGCCAATGGCGTCTTCTCCCTCCGCTTCTACTACACTCCTCAAAACTCCAACAACACCTACTTAGCCCTCTGGTTCACCGGCACCTCCCGAGCCTCCTTCCCCGTCTGGATGGCCAACCGACAAAACCCCATCCCCAACAACTCTAACCCTACTCGGCTCCAGAGGCGACCTCACCATCAACCACGACGGCGCCGCCGCCCCCCACGTCCTCTACGCCGACCGACCATCCCAGGTCGATAACGTCACCGCCACATTGCTCGGCACAGGTAAGTTCGTTGTCAACTCAAACGGACTCAGTCGCAAGCCTTGTTGATGGCTCAGTCGCAAGCCTTGTTGCTGATGCCAAAAAGGGGGAAGAGACTGGTGAAAAGGTGATGCAGGGGGAAGATGTTCAGGGGGAAGTTGAGACCCAGGCTGAGGAAGAGATTCCAGCTGAAAAATCTCAGCCGAGGAAGAAGACCCAGAAGAAGAAGTCCACACCCAAGCCAACCGACGTCGGCGGAGCTGAAATGGCGAAGGATTTGGAGCAGGCAGAGAAGTATGGAGATTCTTACAACTCTATAGCTGAGATAGCAGCCGAGCTTGATGCGGAACTCGACGGCATTACAACTGAAGAGTGCATTGCTGCTGCCAAAGTTATTTCAATACCATGTTATAACTGTGCTAACCCTTTGATGTTTTAATCTTATAGACTGTCTAGAATTTCAGCTGAGATTTTAGATAGGTCAGTAGGGTTTAGATCAGTTTGATCTGTAAGGGCTTTGTAAGGGTTTTGACATCATCAAAAAGGGGGAAATTGTTGGGAAATTTAAGTAAAAGTTTTGATTGATTCCAAAACCAACTGACCCCAACCGAGTAGATGTTGTCATTACCTAATGTTAGTTTTTAGGCTCGCTGTTTGAGCAATGTTGAGATTTTATCTTTACAGGACTACAGCTGAAGACGGCAACAAGGCTTCACTTGGATAGAACATCAGTTGTAAGAAAGACAACTGAGCGTTCATCAGATGAGAGTTAAAAAGGGGGAATTTGTAAGAAAACATCAGTTGTAAGAAAGACAACTGAGCGTTCGAAGCCAACTAATCAGATTCAGAACATCAGAAGGACAACTGAGCGTTCGAAGCCAACTGATCAGATTCAGAACATCAGAAAGACAACTGAGCGTTCACGAGATGGAACATCAGTTGTAAGACTCAATCAGTAAGATCAACAAACATGAAGTGCAAGACAGTTGAGGGTTCAACTGTTCCTATTCAGACACAACATCAGCTGAAGACAAATCAGATGAAGATCAAACTTCTCAACCGACCATCAAATGCTGAAAGATTAATGTTGAGATTTGAAATTCAAACAAGGAAGTCGCGTGAAGGTTTGACTCTCTGTCATTACCTCATTTGGCCCAGCACAAGGCTGTCTCAGATGGAAAGCAGAAGTCCACAGTTGCCAAATCCGGAAAGTCTGCAGAGATGAGAGACAAGCCATCGCTTTCACAAGAACAGAGATCAACGGCTCATCCAACGGCTAGTTGATTCTCTCCGCTTATAAATAGAGGCATTCCTTCATTCACCAATAAAGAGAAGACAGACAAGAGATAGACAAGCGAAAGAACGACTTTATTATACACAAGCAAAACTGCATTCAATCTCTAAGAACATCACTAGTTGAGGGTTCATAGAGTACTAAATTCTGTCTTGGTGTTTTTCGATCTAACCTTGAGAACATCACTAGCTGAGAGTTCATAGAGTGTTAGATCCTAGCTCACTTTCTTGTTCGAGCTAGTAGTTGGAAAAATCCACCCTTCACACACACCCTTAAAAAGGTTGTTAGGACCCTACTCTTCCCGGAATTGAGTAGATAGGTTGATAAGTACCCGTAAACTTATCTGTAAAGTTGATAAGTACCCGTAAACTTATCTTAACGGTTGCAAAGCCCGCGTAAGCTTTGTGGTTTGTCCAGAAGAACTTGGATTGAGTTGTGTGGACTCACAACTCCCCGTGGACGTAGGAGTTCTCTCTGAACCACGTAAATCCTTGTGTGTTTGTGTTTTTAGTTCAGTTATTTCTTATTGCATTTTCAATTGACCTTCTAACCAGCATACACAAACTGCATCTTTACATCAACTGTTTTGGTTATTGACCAATCGTGCATCTAAGCGTGAGTCATATTTTATACGAGTTTTTATCCACCACATTCCGCACAGCACCACTCTTCCAACTGAGTTTGCTTACTCGGTTGTGAATCCAGCTGAGTCTTCTTACTCGGTTGTTGATTTTTCAAGAGTTATTTTAAAAAGTTATATATGGTGTATTCCCCCCTCCATACACCAGAACTCGTATCGGGACCATCATATTATAATTAGAAGAGATTATATATTAATTTGCATAAATAATTGAGAGGATATATATGGCGTTTAGTTTTATGTAGGAGATTATAAGTATATTTTTATATTTTATATTTAGTATATTAAAGATAATAATAATAGATATACATGTGAGACTTGAGAAATTATTATATGAATATAATAAGTTATATATGTGTATTATGAATTAATAATGCCAAAATTACCAGAATCAAGGAAAATTGGAACGGAGCACCATAGAGGGGGCACCGTTTATTTTTCTATTATTAATAAGATAAAAGAAATAATTACTATAAAATTTGATTTGCCTAATGTATCCCTAATAATATATTTATTTAAAGGCCAATTGTGTAAATTTATGTTAAATTTATTATAAACTTAATAAATTAATAATAGTCATACTCCTATCATAACTAAACTTAATCCATCAATTAATAATATAGTTCTACCCATATATAACCTCTTTTTAAGCAGTCCTAATTCTTTCAATTACTCCCCCCGTCTACGATTTAAAGTCCCACTTATCCTTTAAAAACTGTCCACAATTTAAAGTCCATTCCACTTTTTGGACATTAATACTCTCCCTTCTTTTTCTTATTTACTACCCTTCACCATTAATTAAAAATCCCACAACTTAAACAAAGATTAATTTATTCCCTAATTATTCCCTAATTATTTTGCTACTTATTACACCCAATTAAATTAAAAATCCCACCCAAACCCTAGCATCCCATCTGCTTCTATCTCTATTGTCTTCATACTCTCTGCTGTTTTCATTCCTCACAACCCTTCTTCAACTTCACTCTTTAATGTGCAGATCCAAACCTTAGATCTATCGCCGATATCACCATTTCCCTCCATTGTTTGTTTTTGTTGGGCTGATTCCATCTACGTTCTTTGATTGCTCTTGATCTCGTGCATTCAAACCCTAGATCTATTCCTAAAATCCCGATACCTCGCTCTGAAATGGAGAATTCCTCTGAAATGGAGAATTCCTTTGAATCCCCATGTATTTCTGTGACGCCGGCGAAATCGATTGATGGTTCCGCCTTGGTGCCTGATTCCTCACTAATGGTGGTTGATTCTGAGATTCCACCATCTGGGCCGGAGTTTTTCGACACTGTAGTCGGTCTGTCTTCTTTGACTCCACCTTTTGAGTTTTCTGCTGTTCCGGTGCCAGAAACGCCATTGTCTCTGAGGGTCCCTAATGACGAGAAATGTGATTCTGAAATTCCTCAAACCCCATTAGAGAACAGTTTTTCGACTCCACCTTGTTCTGGGGGTCCTGATTTTCCGGTGCCGGAAAGCCCATCATCTCCGGGGGCCGCTCTAGACGACATGGTGGCGAATATGTTGCCTACCGATCCGTACTACTTCCTGATGAGTGAATGCACAAAACATCGAAAAAAAGAAAGGAGATGGAAGCTGCTGGAATTTTCCTTTGAATCAGGTGATGATTTTCTATGATGTTCTTAGCTTCGAGTGGGCGGCTGGTGATGCCATTGTTGGTTAATTTTTTAGGGGGACGGCTGGTGATGCCATTGTTGGTTAATCTTTCCTGTTATGTGAGCAATCTGTGCATTCATGTGATGATGCATATATCTCTGTGAAATGAAATCCATCTGTTTTATGATGAATTCTTGTGATGATGCCAATACCTCTGTGAATCTCTTTGATGAATTATGTTTTATTCATGTGATGATGCCTATATCTCTGTGAAATTTTCAGAACTCCCTGTGATGAATTCTGAATCTGTGATGAATTATGAGGGTTTGATGATAAAATCTGAATCTGCTGCCTAATCTATGATGCCTATATCTCTGAGGGTTTGATGATGAAATGCATATCTGCTGCCTAATCTATGATGCCTAGATCTCTGATGGTTTGAAACTGAAATGCATGAACAGATGTTGCCTATATCTTTTCTTAATGATGTCACCACTAGTTAATTCTGGTTTTGGAGGTTGATTTAGGAATTTTAAAGTCAATGATGCAAAAGGTATTGCTGAGACTTGTTGAGCAAATAAAACAGTTTACATTCCAAACACCACAAAAAGATGGATCACAATGTTTGTCCCTGTAAACTTGAGCGAAAAACTGACCCTATGCATCTATTCTTAGTCTTGGATTCCCACTTGTTGCATACCTTCAACTAGGTCAAGATGTTGTAGCTTGCTGACCCTTCAGTTCCTTGGTTGTTTATGAATTCTAGGCATTCTCTTACAAGGTCCTCTTCCACTTCAATGTTGTCTGGTAGAAGTCCCATCCTTTTCAGTCTCTCCTTGTTCATGTGAGGAATTCTGTACCTATTGTCTCCCTTAGCCCTCATTATCTCTCTATAGCACCTTTGTAGAGTAAGAAACACTTGGTTTAGCTTCTTTGGTGAGTATTCTTCATATGTTGTCCTGACATTTTGGAGTAGTTCTTCAACATTCTTAGCTGGTTTCTGATCTTTGAGAGATTGTATGGCTCTAAAAAACCCTAGGTCATTTACATTGGTGTCTGGAGAATTTGATGGTTGACACACTAATTGGAAGTTAAATCCATTAGATTGTGAAATTGCTAGAAAATCTGGATCATTTGGTTGTATGTGTGGCTTGGCATTATCTTGTTGGATGAATATGTAATGCCCCGGAAATTCCTTACGATCTCAAAAATTTAAAGTTAATTAAATAAATGGCTTTGCACGCCTAAGTTTACGATTTTGAATGCTAAGACTAACGGTCGAATCCGTTTCCGAAAATAAATTACGGAAGTCAGCTAGACGACTACTGTATTTAGGGTTAGCGCGTACGAAAAGTTTTTAGTTCGTGAACTCAGAACGGAAAACCGTCTGATTTTTACATTCTCGAAATCGCGATACGAACTCGCCCGAGAAAGTTCGTTTTTATGATTTTTCGGACGAAACTCGGACTGTGTCGTCCCGAGTTTTTGTCAAAATTAAATTTTTATAAATTTATTTTCCGATTAAGTTTAATACATTAGAATTTTTGGACGAATCGGATCGTGACGATTTTGTGCCGAACTGTATTTTTCGTCGTTCGATTTCGGTAACGTCGTATCGCGCCGGAAAAGCGCGTATTTTCTTTCTCCCTCTCCCCTTGACCGACCTCCCTCTCTCACATTAAGGGATATTTTGATTTTTATTAGTTTAATATGTGACACCTATTACTATACTATTCCTACTTTATACCTTAGTTAGTAACTATTCTAATTAGCCTTGTCATCACCATCCTCTCTCCCTCCCTCCCTTAATTTCGGCAGCCTCACTTCTCCTCTCTCCCATCTTCATTTCATCATCTCCATTGAAGAACTTCAAGCTCTCATCAAGAAGAAATCACAAGTCATTCATCCAACCATCAAAACCTCTTACCTTCTTTGTTAATTATCAAGGTAATCCTCTCCTCCTTAATTCTATCCATCCATCATCCTCTTCTTTTATTTTTTCTTTTTGATCGAAAATTAGGGTGTTGAATTAGATGATTCGATCTTGAATTAATGAAATTAGATGTGTTAGATAGGGTAATTAGGGATTAGAATTGAACTAAATCAAGAACCCTAATACCCTAGTCTTTACCGAAAATTTAGGGGATTTAGTAGGATTTTTGGATTTCTTCAATTGATGATAAATTCATGCTTAAGAAGTGCTTAATTAGTGATTAGAACAAAGAGAAATCGAAAGCCCCATGTTATGTTAAAACCGAATTAGGGTTTGAAGTTTGAAATTGGGGATTTTTGCATGTTAATGTGTAATTGGATTGCAATTGATTAATTGAGGATATGATAGTATGATTAATGAATAAATGGTGTTAATTAATGAAGAAAAACACCCTCTTAACCCTTGTGCTATTACCGAAAATGAATAGAAATTAAGGAGTTTTCGTGTGTTTGGTTTAATTGATGTTTAGTTGATAGAATATGGTTGCAAATGATGTTAGTTGATAATAGGATTTAATTGAGAATTTTCTAAAAATATTTTGTGTAATGTAAGAGACGAAGAACTCATCATAAGTTGAAATGTAGTATTGATATGAAATGATTGTATGCATGAAAGTGACTCTCGTTAGATGTAGTTTAATGACGTAAAATTTGAAAGAAATCCGACAACTTTGAAAATTGTGTAAGAGACGAACAATTAGACGTAAGTAATAACCGAAAAGTCGAATGAGAATTCTAATTTGATATTATTGTCTATGATGGACTTGGGAATAACTTTGTAGTTAATGTCATGAGCTTTCGA
Source organism: Schizonepeta tenuifolia (assembly GCA_029490685.1). Lineage (NCBI taxonomy): Eukaryota > Viridiplantae > Streptophyta > Magnoliopsida > Lamiales > Lamiaceae > Schizonepeta > Schizonepeta tenuifolia. Next base: position 95,325,314 of record CM055957.1, on the reverse strand, counting down.
GCTAATATAATATGAGCTATAGTGATAATCGAGAACTAGAACGCGAAGTTACTATCTTGTTGGTTTAGTACTTGTTAGTTGGAAACCGACGTTTAGAACGTCGTGCTATTGGACGAGTTTTGAGAAGGAGTTCACCACGTACGGGGGTACGTGATGACTGCCTTGAGGGTCCAGTTTCTAAAGAAATCGAATTCGAGAGCTTAGAACGAACCTAAGACGTTATACGTCGAATCTATCGAGCAACTAGGGTTAGCGCGGCAGTTTTGCGACCCTCGCCGGAAACTGTAATAACTTTTAGCTCGTTTATCCGATTTGCGATCCGTAAATTGGAGCGTAAACTAGACATCCCAAACTTTCCAACGGTATAGGGATCATCCCCTGTTTCCAGATCCCCTGTTCTGGGCAGACCCCAGAGTCACTGTAATGCGCAGTGAAATTTCAGTTTCATTTCTTCTAAGTTGTTTCGTTCGCAACTTAGTTTCTTTCGATCGTTTTAAGCCATAATAACTAACGACTATCTTCCTACTGAACCTAGAGTCAAGAAAGGAGCCTTGAGTGCTAAATGAGACGAGACCTCGTCTCGTATCCGTTAAAGTAAAGAAAACTAGTTAAGCGAGAATTTTGCTTAAGTCGTTTAATGAACTAAAACGTAATTTTTACTAAGTTGATTCTTTCCAACTTAGTTTCTTATGATCTTTTAAGTCGTATCGAGCTACCGACTACCTTCTCTACTGACCTAAGAGTCGAGTATGAGACCTTTTGAGTTCTAAACGGGATTTGTTCGAGTCTTGTTCCCGTTAAAGTGAAATGAATCTAGTAAGCGTGCAAATGCCTAAAGAATGAAATGACTAAAACCTATTTCGATTTTCTTTGATCGATTATCTTTTACGAATCAATTTTAAGTGATATTATTTTACGATGAAGGAGGAAGCCAGCAGTGAAGAAAGGACGTAAGATCCGCAGATTGGAAGCTAGTACTTCTTAGTTCTGTATTACGAGGTGGGCTTTTTATATACAAAATAAAACGAGCAATGCTCGGAAAATCTTTCTTTATCGCTTTGATATCTGTGTTTTCAAAGTGATATTATAGCATGAACTGTTTTATGTTTTATGTGAGTTCTCTTGTACCTATCTGAGTCAACATTCGTGTTTTCCAGATTTAGAGTTAATCTAACTAAGTTAACTAACGATCGGCTCTGAGTTAGCTACTAAGTGCTTTCCAGAGTTAATGCACTTTGTAACCTATGGTGTATGTGATATCCTGTTGAGGGGTACCAGCCACGGTGAATGAGAATTGGTCAAGATTGAACGTAACATCAGTCAGAAAATGCTCGCGCGAGTGATTTATGAGAAAAGAAAATGTTTAGTAGACACGGGTTCTTTCAATAAAACCCCGATGTGCTACAATTATGAAATGCCATATTTATCTATACTTATGATTATGATTTCGGCATCGTGCCCACTAAGTACTTTTGTACTTAGCCCTACATTGTTTTCTAAATGTGCAGGTTGAAGCGACGTGAGCGGCAACGGTTGAAGTTGAGTTGAAAGGATAGGATGCCTTAGTTAAGATTCTTCCGCTGCAGAACTCTAAGTCTTGAGATTATGTACCTTTGAACAATACACTGTAGTTTAAGTCTGTAAATTTGAACTTAGTTACTTTTGTGTACTTTGTCGAGTAATCACTCGTGATTAACTCTTTCTTTATATTATTTAAGTCGTGTTCATTGAATGTATGATGTCTTTTATGTATGCTTAGTCAGTTAGCCCCTTCTTCCCCACTTCTTTAATCCAACCCCAGTCGCACCCCGGCTTCTGCCGTCCCTCGGGATTTGGGGCTGTGACAGAATATTTGTTTGCTTAAACATGCTGGCCACTTAGCTTTGAAAACTGGAATCATCTGCATAAAAAAACAGATTCAATGCTAAATGATGAATGTCTGTATGCACATTCTGATAGCATAAGTTGTCCCTTAATGATCTGGTCTCACTCTTGTACGCTGAAATGCATATTCTGCATGCATATTCTGTATGCATAAGTTGTCCCAGAATCAACTGGTTTCACTCTTGTATGCTGAAATGATATTCTGAATGCATATTCTGTATGCATAAGTTGTCCCTTAATGAACTGGTTTCACTCTTGTATTCTGAAATGCATATTCTGAATGCATATTCTGTGAGTGATGAAATGCAAAATATGACTATTACCTGATTGATTAAGCTATCTTTTGTGATTGCCTTTGTGACTGCTGCAATTGGTTTCACTTCCATTGTTCCCTTTGATCTGTTCTTGCTGTTTCTTTGGGCTGGTTCCTGTGCAATGAATGGAAAGATTCCAAACTTTCCATCAAACACAACCACACCACTTAAATCTATTATTGGCCTGGACACTGCACAATTAAACATGATTTTAGGTATGAATCTCTTGGATTTACAGGTCCTATGTGGATCAGTTTCACCTGAGAGAAGGTAGTATCTGTCCTTGTTTTTTGACAAGTAAAACCACTTTTCGTCAATGTGTATGGTATTGAACATGTTCTGAAATTTGAAAAATCCAGCCTCACTTTGTGGACAGAGTTGACTAAGACTCCATCTTAGTCTGGACAGCCTGTTTTCTGGGGTTAGAAAGGGTTTTATGGCATTGGTGTGTGGTTTAAGCTTATGCTCCTTCACCCATTTGTGAATTAGAGATTTGCTAACACCCATGTTACTTGCCATCACTCTCAAACTGGTTCTTTGTTGCAGAGGCAGATTCCTCACTTTTTCCTCATCAAGTGGTTTCTTATTTTTGTAAGACTTACCTATTCTCTTTGATTGTAGATGCACGAGTACTCCCAAAGCTTGCTGAGCTAATACGTTTTGCCAAATCCTCCAGATTGTCCTCAAAGAAACCTGAAATTTGTGTGCAGCTTCATGTTTTGCACCATAGTGAAGCTTGCCGTTGCTGGAATTTTGAAGCAACCACTGTGCAATCAAATTTTTGTTGCCTTCGGATAGTTTAGGCCATTTTTTTTTCTGTCTCTGCCATTCTATTTATATGTCTGAATTTTTGCTGTTTTAGTAGTTGAGAGCAGGATTTGTGGTGGAATGGTGTATTTATTGTGGTTTTTGAGGGATAGTTTACCTTTAAATTTTCCTCCAAGTTTTTGATCACATCAATGTTCATTTCCAGGATTAATTTAATGAAGTGTAGCCCCTTTTGAGGCTTTAATAAAGCTGAAATTTCCTGTTTTGCCTCCAAAATTCTGTCGTTTGCCTCCAAAAAATGTTGTCCAGGTTTTATTTTTGTTCAATTAATTTATGCAATACAAAAGTAATTCCACAATGCAAGTGTTCAATACACGTATGAAAATTTGATTAATCACATTTAATTTGTTCAATACACGTATTATGTCTTTGATCAACAGTGATGCTATATTTAATTTTCAAGCAAATAATGTTGTGTGATTAATTTAATTAAACACATTTAAATACACCCTAAAATAGAAATGAAAAATAAATCAATTTGAATTAAAAAATGTGAAAAGGTGGTTCCTTAATCCAATAATTAGCAAAAGTAACTCAATATCATTAACAATACCCTTTTCTCCCACTAACTTCACTTTTTCAGCTTTTCTTAATCTCCGTGCCACCACCCAATTGGGACTTTAAAATGTGGACGGAGGGAGTATTACCAAACTTAATCCATCAATCAATAACATAGTGCTACGTACCCCATACTAACCTCTTTCTATTGAGAAGTTATATGTGCAAAACACGCATATCAACCGCTAGTGCCTTCAAAGTGAATTCTGAAAAGTGAGATCTAAATGAAGAAAAAATAGATTTAAATGGATGAGGTCCCATATTATAAGGGTCATAAGTAGAAAAGTTATTTGCTAAAATGGATTATGCATAATTTTGGAAGACAGACGAAAAAGGAAAACTATGCATAATTTTGGGGGTCGGAGAGAGTACATTCCAATAATTAGATTATTAAAACTGCAGTTTTAAACCGGGGGAATAATCAATTAAGACAAAAACTTGGGTGGAATAGTTCCATCGTGCAACACACACCGGAAAAAAAACCGTAAATTAAAAAAAAATTGGAAAAAAAATTGATCAAAGAGCGTTGACCTGGGTTTGACCGGGTTGACTGGATCGGACCCAGGTCGGGTCCACCGGTGGAGATGCCTCCACCCAAGTCCAACTCATTACTTAAACTCATGCTATAAGAGCATCTCCAATGGTTTGCACCATTTTGTAGCAAAAATAACGTAAGTATACAGTAAAATCATGAAGTCATCTCCAATAGTCTGATTTATATTTCATACAAAAACAGAATATTCCAAGAATATTCTTTTTTTTGTTTAATCTTGAACGAAGATTGAGCCTCATTTTAAAACCGCTCAAACGAGTACGAAAATTATTGCAACGACTTTAATTTTTATGTGTTTATGTGTAATTGTTTGTTTTTATTTCCCTTATATATTACATAATTAGATTTCTTTAATAATTTTAATGTTGGTGTCGTATATTTAAAAACATAACTACGATAAAATATTTTGAGATAAAATAGTTAAAGAATAAGAAAAGAACAAATATAACAAAGAAAAAAAAAGTAGAGGAATGAACAGATTACTCCAAATTTAGAGCAATACTATTCAAATTAAATACATAAATATAGAGCAATTATAGTGCTGGGCTGGAGAAGATTTTGCAGAATTTTGCTCTACATTTGGAGATTTGAAGTAAGGTTGGAGATGCCCTAAAGAGGGATGCGCTCATTTATTGTACTCCCTCCGTATCATTTCATTAAGTCCATTTTGCCTTATTTGAACGTATCATTTCATTAAACCCATTTCTTAAAATGGAAATGCACCATATGAAAATACCCCATCATAACTCATAAATTACCATATATGTCATTAAAAAGTTACTAACTACATTCTCTCTACTATTTGATGCGACAAAATACCCCTAAAAAGTTACTTTATCTTTTTAATTTTATTATAAATAACTCATTTTCTTCATATGCGTATCCGATCAAATGGTCTTTTAATGAAATGATACGGAGGGAGTAGTATATAAATAAATCTAGCTCATCCTTCATTTCCACGAACAAATAATCTCAAAAAGCTTCTTCATTCACCGCATCACTTGTGATCATCCTCCTCATTTCTCTCCACGGCTTATCCCTCCAAGTTTCATCAATAAACACTCTAAAACAACTAACAAGGCAAAACCCTCAACTCAACGTCGGAGCTCCAACAATTAATGGCGCCTTCTCCCTCCGCTTGTACACTCCTCAAAACTCCAACAATATTTACTTAGCCTTATGGTTCACCGGCAGATCTAAGGGATCATACTGCGTTTGGATCGGCAACAGACAAAACCCTATCCCCAAAAACTCCAACCCTATGCTCAGACTCGGCGCCCGAGGCGATCTCACCATCACCCACGACGGCGCTGCCGCCCCCCTCGTCCTCTACGCCGGCCGACCATCGCAGGTCGATAACGTCACCGCCACGTTGCTCAACACCAGAAACTTCATAGTCAACTCAAATGGACCCTCCGACCTCCTCTGGTTCAGCTCCGACCATCCCACCGACACCCTTCACCGGCATGAAACTCGGCGGAAAAAATAGGAAGCTCACTTCCTGGTCCACCGACGACGATCCAACGCCGGGCAATTATTCTCTCGAATGGGATTGGATCTCCGGCAATTAATTAGTCAAGAGGCGGCAGGCGGTGATTTGGAGGAGCGGCGAACTCCAGTACTACCGAGATGACTCGGGCGAGTCACGAGCTGAGTTCCGGAATATCAGGAGTATTTTCAACTCCAATTTCAATTTCACGAGCGATGAGGAGGAGTATGTTATTTTCTCGGTGTTGCCGTTTCCCGGGTCGCCACGAGACTCGTCGGGATGGAGGTTGAAGTATGATGGGGATATACTAAATATCGACATGTCGTGGTTCATCGCGCATTCTGGTGACGCCGCCGCGCGCGCCGTGCCGGCAGCTACGTCGTGGCTTGGTAATGCGGCTGTGCTTGCGGTTGCGTACATGGGTTGGGGTTACATTTGTTTTTCATGTAGCTTATGGTTTTTCAGGAGATATATCCGAGTGTTAGATGGTGTTTTGTTTGATAGATTACTAAAAAAGCGTAACCATACATGTTTGGTTTGATTAATTTAGCCGGTGATGGATAATTCGATCTATGTTTCTCTATCTGCTACTTGAATGATAATTTATCTTCCCACATTTAGATTGATGATTTTATCTATTGTATAATCCTAGCTAACATATACTGCTATATATATATCCTATCAATATTATCTATTTCATCCTCCAAATCAAACGAGACCGACGTGTCTAAGTGCTTGTTTGCATTCCTCCTATAGTTCTGGATATGTGTTTTGATATTACGGTAAAGATATTTTGACACAAGATGCCAAGTATCAATAGCATTGTTGTAATTAAATGGTCTTTATTTGTAATTTATTTATTTTCAAAAATTAATTCATGTTACGAATGATCCAATATACCCTTAAGCGAAAATTAAGTAACTAACCTAAGCGAAAATCGCGCAAATGCTTTCAAATTTTGAAATTCAAACTAGGATTTAATTTGAGTAATATTTTTTTGATTGATAAATATCCATAAATAAAAAATAATTTGTTTCCATAATTAGCTAATTTCCTATAGATTAGGTATTTGTAATTCGAAATTTAGGAGATAATTTCACAAATTTTATGGTGAATTTAATTTGAGTAATTTTTTGTTGATTGATAATCATCCATAAATAAAAATAATTTATTTTTCATAATTACCTAATTTCCTACAAATTAGGGATTTGGAATTCGAAATTTAGGAGATAATTTCGCAAATTTTATGGTGGATTTAATTTGAGTAATTTATGCGTATATAAAATTGTACACAATAAAAAAAGAAGTCCACGAATTTGTGAATATTTATTTGAGAATTCATACGAAAGAAAATGTTATTGCAAAGATTTAGTTTTCGAAATGCAAATTGTAAATATATAGAATATTATAGTTTGTTTATTTTTGTTTATTTGTTTGAAATCCAAAATATGATATTTTTTGAGAAAATAAATTAAATTAAATTTTTTAGTGGAGGTTGACTGTCAACGTACACTAGTTCTTATTATAGGGAATTATGTTCGTGAATCGCTCCAACTCGACTACTATCGATCCCATATCACTTATATTAGTAAAATTAAAATAACTATAAAATTTGTTTCACTAAATTCAAATTATTGTTTCGTGAATTGAAAAATTTACGTTATGAGTGAAGATTGACCGTCAACGTATACTAGTTCTTGTTATAGGGAACTATGCCTATGAAAGTGTGAATCGCTCCAACTCGACTACTATCGACCATATATCACTTATATTAGTAAAATTAGAATAATTTTAAAATCAATTTCACTAAATTTGAATTATTGCATTGTTAATTGAAAAATTTACGTTCTCACTGGAGGTTGATCGTCAACGTAAACTAGTTCTTGTTATAGGGTAGTATGCTCGTGAATCGCTCCAACTCTACTACTATCGACCCTATATCACTTGTATTAGTAAAATTAGAATAATTTAAAAATTAATTTCACTAAATTCGAATTATTGCATTGTTAATTGAAAAATTTACGTTCTCAGTGGAGGTTGACCATCAACATACACTAGTTCTTGTTATAGGCAAGTATGCTCGTCAATCGCTCCAACTCGACTACTATCGACCCCATATCACTTATATTAGTAAAATTAGAATAATTTTAAAATCAACTTCACTTAATTCGAATTATTGCATTGTTAATTGAAAATTTTACGTTCTTAGTGGAGGTTGACCATCAACGTATGCTAATTCTTATTATAGGGAACTATGCTCCTGAATCGCTCCAACTCGACTACTATCGATTCCATATCACTTATAGTAGTCAAATTTGATTAATTTTAAAATCAATTTCACTAAATTGAACTATTGCATTATTAATTGAAAAATTTACGTTCTCATTTAAGGTTGATCGTCAAGGTACACTAGTTCTTCTAATAGGGAAGTATGCTCGTCAATCGCTCCAACTCGACTACTATCGACCCTATATCACTTATATTAGTAAAATTAGAATAATTTTAAAATTAATTTCACTAAATTCGAATTATTTCTTTGTTAATTGAAAAATTTACATTCTCAGTGGAGGTTGACCGTCAACGTACACTAGTTCTTGTTATAGGGAAATATACTCGTGAATCGCTCCAACTCGACTACTATTGACCATATATCACTTATATTAGTAAAATTAGAATAATTTAAAAATCAATTTCACTAAATTCGAATAATTGCATTGTTAATTGAAAAATTTACGTTCTCAGTGGAGGTTGACCGTCAACGTACACTAGTTCTTGTTATAAGGAATTATGCTCGTGAATCGCTCCAACTCGACTATTATTGACCATATATCACTTATATTAGTAAAATTAGAATAATTTTAAAATCAATTTCACTAAATTCTAATTATTGCATTGTTAATTGAAAAATTTACGTTCTTAGTGGAGGTTGACCGTCAACGTACATTAGTTCTTGTTATAAGGAATTATGCTCGTGAATCGCTCCAACTCGACTATTATTGACCATATATCACTTATATTAGTAAAATTAGAATAATTTTAAAATCAATTTCACTAAATTCGAATTATTGCATTGTTAATTGAAAAATTTACGTTCTCAGTGGAGGTTGACCGTCAACGCACACTAATTATTGTTATAGGGTAGTATGCTCGTGAATCGCTCCAACTCGACTACTATCGACCCCATATCACTTATAGTAGTAAAATTCTAATAATTTTTAAATCAATTTCACTAAATTCAAATTATTGCATTGTTAATTGAAAAATTTGCGTTCTTTGTGGAGCTTGACCGTCAACTATACTAGTTCTTATAATAAAGAAGTTTGCTCGTGAATCGCTCCAATTCGACTACTATCGACCCCATATCACTTATATTAGTAAAATTAGAATAATTTTAAAATCAACTTCACTTAATTCGAATAATTACATTTTTAGTTGAAAAATTTACGTTCTTAGTGGAGGTTGACCGTCAATGTACACTAGTTCTTATTACAGGGAACTATGCTCCTGAATCGCTCCAACTCGACTACTATCGACCCCATATCACTTATAGTAATAAAATTAGAATAATTTGAAAATTAATTTCACTAAATTTGAATTTTTGCTTTGTCAATTGAAAAATTTACGCTCTCAGAGGAGGTTCACCGTCAACGCACACTAGTTCTTGTTATTGGAAATTATGCTCGTGAATCGCTTCAACTCGACTACTATTGACCATATATCACTTATATTAGTAAAATTAGAATAATTTTAAAATCAATTTCACTAAATTCGAATTATTGCATTGTTAATTGAAAAATTTACGTTCTTAGTGGAGGTTGACCGTCAGCGTACACTAATTATTGTTATAGGGTAGTATGCTCGTGAATCGCTCCAACTCGACTACTATCGATCCCATATCACTTATAGTAGTAAAATTCTAATAATTTTAAAATCAATTTCACTAAATTCAAATTATTGCATTGTTAATTGAAAAATTTACGTTCTTTGTGGAGGTTGACCGTCAACTACACTAGTTCTAGTAATAAAGAAGTTTGTTCGTGAATCGCTCCAATTCGACTACTATCGACCCCATATCACTTATATTAGTAAAATTAGAATAATTTTAAAATCAACTTCACTTAATTCGAATTATTACATTTTTAGTTGAAAAATTTACGTTCTTAGTGGAGGTTGACCGTCAATGTACACTAGTTCTTATTAAAGGGAACTATGCTCCTGAATCGCTCCAACTCGACTACTATCGACCCCATATCACTTATAGTAGTAAAATTAGAATAATTTTAAAATTAATTTCACTAAATTTGAATTTTTGTTTTGTCAATTGAAAAATTTACGTTCTCAGTGGAGGTTTACCGTCAATGCACACTAGTTCTTGTTATTGGAAATTATGCTCGTGAATCGCTCCAACTCGACTACTATCGACCCCATTTCACTTATATTAGTAAAATTAGAATGATTTTAAAATCAATTTCACTTAATTCGAATTATTGCATTGTTAAATAGAAATTTACATTCTCAGTGGAGGTTGACCGTCAACATACACTAGTTCTTGTTATAGGAAAGTATGCTCGTGAATTGCTCCAACTCGACTATGATCTACCCTATATAACTTATATTAGTAAAATTAGAATAATTTTAAAATCAATTTCACAAAATTCGAATTATTGCATTGTTAATTAATAAATTTACGTTCTTTGTGGTGGTTGGCCGTCAACGTACACTAGTTCTTGTAATAGGGAACTATGGTCATGAATCGCTCTAACTTGACTACTATCGACCCCATATCACTATTATTAGTATAAAATTAGAATACTTTTAAAATCAACGTACACTAGTTCTTGTTATAGGGAAGCAGACTTGTTAATTGCTCCAACTTACTATCGACCCCATATCACTTATATTAGTAAAATTAGAATAATTTTAAAATTAATTTCACTAAATTCGAAGTATTGCATTGTTAATTGAAAAATTTACGTTCTCAGTAGAGGTTGACCGTCAACATACACTAGTTCTTGTCATAGGGAAGTATGCTCGTGAATCGCTCCAACTCGACTACTATCGACCCTATATCACTTATATTAGTAAAATTAGAATAATTTTAAAATACTTTTCACTAAATTCGAATTATTGTATTGTTTATTGAAAAATTTACGTTCCTAGTGGAGGTTGACCGTCAACGTACACTAGTTCTTGTTATCGGGTAGTATGCTCGTGAATCGCTCCAACTCGACTACTATCGACCCTATATCACTTGTATTAGTAAAATTAGAGTAATTTCAAAATCAATTTCACTAATTTTGAATTATTGCATTGTTAATTGAAAAAGTTACGTTCTCAGTGGAGGTTGACCGTCAACGTACACTAGTTGTTGTTATACGGAAGTATGCTCGTTAATCGCTCCAACTCGACTACTATCGACCTCATATCACTTATATTAATAAAATTAGAATAATTTTAAAATCGATGTCACTAAATTAGAATTATTGCATTGTTAATTGAAAATTTTACGTTCTCATTGGAGGTTGACTGTCAACTTACACTAGTTATGTATATAGTAAATTAATTTCACTAAGTGATCCCGTCGAATTTTTGTTAATTGAAAAATTTACGTTCTCAGTGGAGGTTGACCGTCAACGAACACTAGTTCTTGTTATAGGGAAGTATGCTCGTTAATCGCTCCAACTCGACTACTATCGACCTCATATTACTTATATTAGTAAAATTAGAATAATTTTAAAATCAATTTCACCAAATTCGAATTATTGCATTGTTAATTGAAAAATTTACGTTTTCAGTGGAGGTTGATCGTCAACTTACACTAGTTATGTATATAGTAAATTATTTTCACTAAGTGATCCCGTCGAATTTTGACGGGTTACACACTAGTTACGTATATAGTAAATTGGATGTGAACTTATTCGTGTCCAATATTTATTTTCTAAACGTTATACTATAATATAATGTCAAATTAAACATAAGAAGTTTCTACATTATAATACGTTATAGTGTTATTAATAAGGATAAGTATAATCTTATTCTTATTTACGATATGTTTTCAATTTGTTGAATATTTATTTTAGATTCATGTATAATATTTATTTTCTGAACATTATACTATTATATAATATCAAATTAAACATAATAAGTTTCTACATTATAATACAATATAATGTTATTAATAAGGATAAGTATAATTTTATCCTTATTTACGATATGTTTTCAATTTGTTGAATACTTATTTTAGATTCGTGTATATCTTTCCTGCTAAACCTTAACAACCTATAAAAACTAGGGGAGCGATTATGTCATAAATTTCAGCTGAGATTTTAGATAGGCCAGTAGGATTTAGATCAGTTTGATCTGTAAGAGTTTTATAAGGGTTTTGGCATCATCAAAAAGGGGGAAATTGTTGGGAAATTTAAGTAAAAGTTTTGATTGATTCCAAAACAAACTGACCCCAACCGAGTAGATGTTGTCATAACCTAATGTTAGTAGTTAGGCTCGCTGTTTGAGCAATGTTGAGATTTTATCTGGCCTTGATGTTCGCGGCTTGGAGTAGTCAGCTCGGAGTGCTACTGTCTTTGTTGCTGAACCAACATCCTCATGTCGACTCATCTGAACTGAGGACTGAGATCTTCGTCGGTTCACCTTGTACTCATTTCCTTTTAAAATTGAGAACAATCTTTCAGTTTCCATTTTTCCAAGATCAGCTCGGCTCTCATGGATGTTGGTGAAGGTATCCCACTCAGCTGGTAGAGCTTGTAATACTTTGAGGTTGATTTCTCTCAAAGTATATTTTCCTCTTCGGATGGACTAGATCCTTCTGATGATATCCATGAACCGAAGTTCCAACTGATCTATGGTTTCATCAGTTCTCAGACAGAAGTTGTCGAAGTCTTGACAGACATGTGAGAACTTGTTCTCCTTCATTTCGTCGCTCCCTTCGCTGAGAGATGCCAAAATATCCCACATCTCCTTAGCAGTGTCGCACTCTTCTATCCAAGGAAGATAGTCCTGTCCAACTGTGGACATGATAGTGCTTTGAGCCCAGATATCCAGCTGGCTCACTTTAGCTTCCTCTGGAGTGAAGTCTTCTGGCTTCTTCTCCACTAACTCCTCAGTTGCATCCCCATCATTAGGATTTGTAGGAGTGCGAGTGACTTTCTCTCTGATGATGATCGGTCCAGATGTAAGTACTTGTTGCATTCTATGATGCTTTGACAATAGAATCTTCTTCATCCGAGTTCTCCAGGATGTATAGTTCACAACCGAGAACATGACCACGATCTTGTCTTTAACATCCATCTGCACACAACAACAGAAGAAAAATGCAAGTAGATATGCACTAGCGTTAAAAAGATCTGTTCAGTTGACCACTGAAGAAAACACCTCGAATTCACACCTCGTGAAACAGAGTCAGCAGTCTTTTGAACCACTGCTCTGATACCACTTGATGGTCCCGATACGAGTTCTGGTGTATGGGGGGGGGGGAAATACACCAAATATAACTTTTAAAAACAACTCTTGAAAAACAATCACAACCGAGTAAACTGGGACTCAGCTGGATTCACAACTGAGTAAGAGTACTCAGTTGGAAGAGTGGTGCTGTGCGGAAAGTGGTGGAAAATAACAAATCGTATAAATATAACTCACGCTCAGATGCAAAGGTCGGTCAAAAACCAAAACAGTTGATATGGAAAGATGCAGTTTGTATGCTGGTTAGTTGGTCAGTTGAATATGCAATAAATAACTGAATAATAAACACAAACACACAAGGATTTACGTGGTTCGGAGATAACTCCTACGTCCACGGGGAGTTGTGAGTCCACACAACTCAGTCCAAGTTCTTCTGGACAAACCACAAAGCTTACGTGGGCTTTGTAATCGTTAAGATAAGTTTACGGGTACTTATCAACCTTATAGATAAGTTTACGGGTACTTATCAACCTATCCACTCAATTCCGGGAAGAGTAGGGTCCTAACAATCCTTTTGAGAGGATATGTGAAAAGGTGAGGTTTCCAACTACTAGCTCGAACAAGAATGTAAGCTAGGATCTAACACTCTACGAACTCTCAACTAGTGATGTTCTCAAGGTTGGATCAAAAACACTAAGATAGAATCTAGTACTCTATGAACTCTCAACTAGTGATGTTCTTAGAGATTGATTGCAGTTCAGTTCGTGTGAAGTATTTCGTTCTTTCTTTCGCTCTTTGGTCTTTTCTCGCACTTGTCTGTCTTCTCTGTCTCCTAGCCTTGGTGAATGAATGAATGCCTCTATTTATAGGCGGAGAGAATCAACTAGCCGTTGGATGAACCGTTGATCTCTGTTCTTTGAAAGCGATGGCTTGTCTCTCATCTCTGCAGACTTTCCGGATTTGGCAACTGTGTGCTTCTGCTTTCCATCTGAGACAGCCTTGTGTTGGGCTAAATGAGGTAATGACAGAGAGTCAAACCTTCACGTGACTTCCTTATTTGAATTTCAAATCTCAACATTGGTCTTTCAACATTGGATGGTCGGTTGAGATGTTTGATCTTCATTTGATTTGTCTTCAGCTGATATTCTGTCTGAATGGGAACAGATGAACCCTCAGCTGACTTGAACTTCAAGTTGTTGATCTTCTTAGTTCGAGTCCTACAACTGATGTTCCAACTTGAACGCTCAGTTGTCTTTCTTGATGTTGTGAATATGATCAGTTGGCTCCGAACGCTCAATTCTCTTTCTTACAACTGATGTTCTCTTACAACTTCCTTCTTTTTAATTCTCATCTGATGAACGCTCAGTTGTCTTCCTTACAACTGATGTTCTATCTCTTGAACGCTCAGTTGTCTTTCTTACAACTGATGTTCTATCTCTTGAATGCTCAATTGTCTTTCATACAACTGATGTTCTCTTGCATCTTCCCCCTTTGAATACTTAACTGTTGTTCTGAATCTTGAACGCTCAGGTATTTTTCTTACACCTGATGTTCTATCCGAGTGAAGCCTTGTTGTCGTCTTCAGCTGGAGACCTGTAAAGAACAAGATCTGCGGACACAGCTACGAAGGAGCCAAGCAGAGAAGAGCTGCAACAGAGCATTGCCGCCATGTCAAAGAAGCTAGCTGACATGGACGCTCGGTTCGGAAAATACAAGAGATTCTACAAATCCAACCGAACTCGAGACAACTCAAAGCCTGTGAACAACGGTTGCTTTGAATGCGGCAAAGATGGACATTTCAAAGCAGATTGTCCAGGTCTCTCGAAGAAAGAGAGAGAAGCGTTGAGGGCCAAGTAAACTGGAAAGAACAAGGCCATGGTTGCAGAAGAAGCAGCTGATGATATGGACATCTTCACCGACACTGAAGATGAAGACGAGCTGACTTCCACCAACAACGCTATCGGTCAGGATCAATGTCTCATGGCATTTGGAACCGACCAAGATGATACTGAGGTACAATCTAGTCCTGCTAATTTAAATTCTTCCAATACTTCTAACATGCAGGAAACACTAGATGAAGAGTTGGAACTCTCATGGGATGACTTCCTTGCACTCAATGAGGAAGTGCAACAACAATCGGTTGAGTTTAAGAGTCTTCAAGAACGGTTCGCCAAACTTGAAGAATCCTTAACCGAAAAGGACGATCTGATTAAGAGTCAAACCGAAGAGATTGAGAATCTCACGAGTCAACTGAATGAGGCTAAGGCTCCAACCGATGAGGAGTTGAAGAAGCAGATCAAGGAGCAACATGTTCAGTTGAACAAACAAGAGGCGCAGATCGACCAGCTGATGAAGAAGTCAAACGCCCAAACCGAGCATATAGTTGTTCTCCTCAAGGAACTTCAAACTGAGAAGGACAACCTGATCAAGCTGTATCAATCATCCAAGATCATCGAGAATCTCATCAGTTACAGAAGACAGATGGATGACGTGTCAGGACTCGGTTACGACGTGATCAAGGATACTGGAATTCCTCTAGCAACCTTCATCAAAGCTGTGGATGTCAAGACTGTCAAACCTGACACAGTTGAGTCTGAAACTTCCAAAGTTAATCCAACCTCCACTTCTCAGCAAGCTCAACCGTCTAAGGAAACTTCAACTGAGAAAGGAAAAAGAGCGGTGGATGGAGAACTGAACATTCCATCAGTTGGAACATCAACCGAGGGGGAATGTTCCAAGAGTCAGAAGAGGAATCAGAGGCGTCGGAGATACAACCAGAACCGAACTCAGAACCGATCTCTGTACCGACCTCAGAGCCAACATTAGAAAGAATGGAACCGACCACAGAACTGACAAGGATCCAACCATCTGAATCAACAGCGGTTCTATCATCAGTTCAACCAGAGTTTCCAACCAAGTCAACCGAAGAGGAACAGTTCGAACAACTACAATTATTCATGCCACAACTTGAATCAATAGCCGAGCATGAACAACTGTCGTCAACAGTCAGGAAATTGGAATCATATTCAGCCACAGAGATTCCAACACGGCATCCGACCTCATCGACAAATCCAACAGGATAAGAATCGCCATCAAAATAGGGGGAAAGCCTCTCCTCCTAAAGCTCACAATGGGAGAAATCCATCTCCTCCCAAGAAACAGAACATCACTACTAACAACAAGCCTAAGGATAACCGAGGTGTTGTTATAGTTGATGGAGAAGGAAAAGTGATCTGGAATGATAAATCTATCCGAGTATACAGGGAAAAATGACGCACAGTTCAAGGGGGAACTGGTTCTAACCCTCCAGGACCAAACTAAAACTGGGGACCTAAGCGTGTTTCTCTGTGCAGGAATAGGAGAAACACCTGAGGAAGAATAAAGCATCACAGACCAGCTGGGTGATGGATAGTGGATGTTCGAAACACATGACAAATCTGAAGGATTTGCTTGGGAGTTTCGTGGAGAAAGAAGGACCATCAGTTACCTTTGGTGACAACTCAAAAGGTCACACCAGAGGTTACGGTACCCTTGAAACCAATCACGTGTCGAATTCTAATGTTTCATATGTTGATGGATTGAAGCATAACTTGCTCTCCATCAGCCAATTCTGTGATAATGGTTTCTCTGTTAAGTTTGATGCACAGGGTTGCAGGGTTAAAAATGTCGGAACAAAGCAGGTCATATTATTAGAAAATCGATCCCCAACCGGGAATGTCTACTGTGCTGACTGAAACAGTAGTCCTCCTGACACCTGTCTGTTATCAAAGAGCAGTTCAGATGTGAGCTGGCTGTGGCACAAAAGGCTCAACCATCTGAACTTCAAGACTATGAACCGACTTGCCAGACAAGAACATGCAAAAGGCATACCGAACTGAGTTTTTTCAACAACACATATCTGCAGTGCATGCCAGCTGGGAAAGCTCGCTAGATCCTCCTTCCGGTTGAAAACAACTCTCTCAACCGACCGAGTATTACAGCTGATCCATATGGATCTCTTCGGGCCGGTTACACCAAAGAGCATGAATGGTAACGAGTAAACACTTGTTGTCACTGATGATTTCTCTAGATACACGTGGACCATTTTCATGCGACACAAGAGTGAAACCCGAGATGAGCTACCCAAGGTAATGGATCGGATAGCGAACCAACAAGAGATGAAAATCATTTCTATCCGATCAGATCGTGGAACCGAGTTTCTAAATGAAACCATCATTGAGTACTGCGAGAAAAATGGAATTTCTCATCAAATATCAGCTGCGCATACTCCACAATAGAATGGAGTAGCCGAGCGAAGGCAACCGAACACTGAAGGATGCGGCTACATCTATATTGACAAGCTCAGCTCTGCCAAAGAGATTTTGGACTGAGGCCATCAACATAGCCTGCTACACCCAGAACCGGTCTCTTCTAACCAAGCGGTTGGGAAAGACACCATACGAACTATGGAGACGTAGGAAGCCTGATATTTCCTATTTTCGCGTTTTTGGTTCTAAGTGTTATATTCACAACAATGGGAAGAGTCAGTTGAAAACTTT
Organism: Schizonepeta tenuifolia; assembly: GCA_029490685.1. Taxonomy (NCBI): domain Eukaryota; kingdom Viridiplantae; phylum Streptophyta; class Magnoliopsida; order Lamiales; family Lamiaceae; genus Schizonepeta; species Schizonepeta tenuifolia. The sequence goes on along the minus strand of CM055957.1, from coordinate 95,307,734 downwards.
TGACGCCAAAGCTTCGAAGGACATATATTCACAACAGGCTGATCCACATGTTCCAGCAGCTCTCACCAGATCGCAGATTCTTAGGCTGAAAAATCTAGTTGAACCATTGGTATGGGCTAGGACTGTCAAATTCTTCGGGCCGGGCCAACCCGGCCCAGCCCATCGGGTCAAAATTCCGTTTTCGGGTCGGGTCGGGCCAGCCCGAAAATTTTGCGGGCCACTAAAAATGATGGCCCTGCCCGGCACTATACGGGCTGCCGGGCCAATCGGGCCAGCCCGGCCCGGACCTGGACATAATTATAAATTTATATATTTTCACTGTATAATACATCCAAAATAGAAAAATCACAATACATCCATAATTAAATATAATTGGCATAATCTATATATATATAAAAACAAAAGTTAGGAGAGAGAATCAATTAAAAATCAATTTTCCCACCAAATTTGTAATTCAATTCCTAAAATTTCACAAGTTGAGTTTAAAAAAAAAACGTGACTGTAATACCAGAATTTTCGGTCAAAAAAACAGACCCCAATTTTAATTACTAATAAATTTAAAATTGCATCTCTATCAGCTCGTGGGACTCCCACGTTCAGATATATGGATTGCATGCTTCATGAGTATCCATTTAATGATAGCAGTTTCTTTTCTTTTAGTTGGAAGAATTTCGGATGTTTCTGAAAGAATACATAATTATTAATTTGAATTTTCAGTCAGTATTTAGTCTTTGTAAAAACTTAAAATGGATTATATGCATGGTTTTAATTATTTAGATGAAATTAATAAAAACATGTATATATATTAAGTATTATTTTATTAAGTGATAATCGGGTCGGTTGGCTCGGTGGCCCGTCGGGCTTTTTTGGCCTGTGCCTGATTGGCCCGTCGGGCTGCTCGGGTCGGGCCAGGTAGGCCAGAGTTTTTTTGGGCCTTTAAAAACAGCAGCCCAGCCCAGTCCATACCACGGGCGGGTCGGGTTGGCCCGTCGGGCCGGGCCTATTCGGGCCGATTTTGACACCCCTAGTATGGGCAACTGAGGATGATGATCCATATTCCTCTGAAGATGAATGTGAGGACCCCAGCTCATCTCAAGGGGGAACCTCAGCTGATGTCACTCCAACTGCATCAGTATCCGAAGCTCAACCAAGCCCGGTTAAAAATATTGTCAATGTTGAGGATCCAGACTCCACAACTGATAAATCACCTGTTCAAAAGATCCCAGCATCTCCCACAGCTCAGGAAATCCCATCAGTTGAAATCTCGGAACAGCCAATGTTGGAAGAAGAATGAAGACGCAACAGAAGATGGTATGAAGATCATTCCACTGACAACATCATCGGGAATCCAACCGAAGGTGTGCGTACAAGGAGTAGAGTTGCAAATCCAGATTCAACCGAGGAAGATTTCAACACTTATGCCCAATATGCTGAGGAGTTGGCAGTTCTTGAGGAGTTCGAGCAAGCTGGAGATGTTGCCATGATTTCTTGCTTTGTAGCTGATGTGCCAGAACCGAAGAATGTTGTGGAAGCTCTCAACTGTGTTCACTAGACAACAGCTATGCAAGAAAAGCTAAATGAATTTCTACGCAACTGTGTATGGGAGTTGGTAGAAAGACCAAATGCTGTCAAAGTCATTGGATTAAAATGGATTTTCAAGAACAAAAGAGACGCCATTGGATTCATAGTAAGGAATAAGGCAAGATTGGTAGCTCAGGGATATTGCCAACAAGAAAGAATTGATTTTGAGGACTCTTTCGTGCCAGTTGCAAGGCTGGAAGCCATCCGAATCTTCCTAGCCTATGCCGCATTTCACAAGTTCAAGGTCTATCAGATGGATGTGAAGTGTGCATTCCTTAACGGAGATATCAAGGAAGATGTATATGTTGAACAGCCTCCCGGTTTTAAGACTGGAGATGGAAGAGTGTACAAGTTGAAGAAAACTATCTATGGCTTGAAGCAAGCACCCAGGGCTTGGTATGACACTCTATGTGGTTTTCTTCTGAACTCGGGGTTCAAACGAAGGTCAGTTGACAAAACCCTGTTCACCATCAAAGTTGGAGTAGATATACTTGTCGTGCAAATCTATGTTGATGACATCATATTCGGTTCCAAGTCGGAGGAGCTGTGCCAGAAATTCTCAACTCTCATGAAGGAGAAATTCGAGATGTCGATGATAGGCGAGATGAACTATTTTCTTGGATTACAGGTGAAACAGTCATAAGAAGGAATCTTCATCAATCAGTCCAAATATACAAAGGAGCTCATCACAAAGTTCGGATTGCAGTCAAGTAAAACTACAAGGATCCCGATGAATACTAACTGAAAGATTGAACCTGGAACTGAGGGAAAACTCGTGGATGCCAATAAGTATAGAGGGATCATCGGTTCTTTGCTATATCTAACCGCCAGTCGGCCAGACATATCTTACGAGGTTGGAGTGTGTGCTCGGTTCCAAGTTTAGCTAAGGGAAGCACACATGTTGGCAGCAAAGAACATCCTGAAGTATCTGAAGGGCACAGTTAATGTTGGGTTGTGGTATCCAACCGACGACAATATCCAACTGACCGGATACTCAGATGCAGATCTTGCCGGAGATCGGTTGTCAGTTCATGGGAAGCAAGCTAGTTTCATGATTTTCCAAGAAACAAGCGTGTGTTGCCACTTCTACAACCGAGTCAGAGTACATGGCTACCGGTAGCTGTTGCATACAGGTGTTGTGGCTCAAGCAACAGTTGAGAGATTATGAAGTCGCAACTGGACAAGTTCCTATTCATTGTGATAGCTCAAGTGCCATTGCTATCTCTTTGAATCCTGTTCACCATTCTCGGACGAAGCACATCAACATCCGACATCATTTTATCCAAGACCATATTGAGAAGAAGGACGTATCTATGGAGAAGATTCCAACTGAGATTCAGAGAGCTGATATCTTCACCAAACCTCTAGCCGAAGCGCGGTTCAAAATGTTATGTGATCTACTTGGATTGTTGGATCCATCAGATAAGGAACCAGCTGAGGTGAAGAGATAGATATCCATCTGAGGGGGAAGCTCAGATGAAGGGGGAATCTCAGATGCGGATCGCCAACCGAAGACATCAGATGCGGATTGCCAACCGACGACATCAGACGTCAGCTGAACAGATAAACTCGAGTCAGCTGATGGTATGCCGCAACATTGGATCAGACGTCAGCTGAACATACGAACTCGGGTCAGCTGATGGTATGCCGCAACATTGGAACACAACTGATTCCAACATCAGCTGACAGGTGAACACAGCTGATTCCGACCTCAGCTGACAGGTAACATTTATGGCTGAAATAAATTCCAACATTCCTGAAGCATGTCAATTAGACTAAAATAGCCATCATAGTGCATTTAATGTAAAGTACGGCTGAACATCAATAGCCTACTTTATAGTTCGACTGGGCTGACATGAAAACTGTTCACTTTCTCACGTGCTGGTTGGAACTCGGATTCTGACGTCAAGTCAAAGCTAGTCAACAGTCGCGAGATCTCAGCCGTTGATGGATTCGCGCCATTCAACCCTAGCCGTCGATTTCAACCTAGTCACTAACCTATAAAAGGCAGAAAATCAGGGAGTGATCTCTTACCTTCTATATTCGTGTTTATCTGCAGTAACTGTTCATCGTCTTCTCAGATTCTGTCTAACCATTTTCTGCAAGTTTTTCTTTCCTTCTCTTATATAATCTTCACAGAACATTAAATGGCACCAAAAGAAAAGAAGATGGTATCGTCCGGACCCTCCCTAGTCCCTACATCATATGAAGAATCGTTCGACTTGTTGGTCTCCAAAATACACTTCGAACAGATCCTGTTAGAGGATGATCTGGAGTCGCCGGTGTTGTCTTCCTTTGCCAATACTCTCAGGGAGAACGGCCTACTGGACTGGGCGACGCTCTTCCCGTCCCATCTTCTCAGACGTCAAGTCGGAGAGTTCTTTGTAAATCTTCAACTTCCCATCGATAGCCGAGACAGGCTCTTTACAGAAGTTACTTGTCGTCAATGCGACGTTCCGGCCAGAACCATTCGCCGGGTCACCGTCCCCATTGCAGTATCCGATTTTTTACGCCAAATTCATTTCTGGAAGGTGCTCTGATCACCCCAGAAAAACTAAGGAGCAATATGCAGAGAACCAAGTTGAAGCCCGAACATCGACTTCTATTCGATGTCATATCCAAGGTCGTGTTCGGTTACAGCGGCGCTTTCGGAGACATCAGCCGACCGAAGCTCAAGCAACTGATTACTTTGGAGCACAAACACAAGCATGACATCAACTGGTTCAGCTATTTTGAACACCAGTTGTCACTAGAAAGGCAGAAGATTTCTGAGACCACTACCGAATCTGGTGAGAAGTTGTTGAGTGTCAAGGGAACTCTCAACTTCGATTGCAAAATCTCCGCTCTGATCCTGCTCGCAACCAAGGGTCAGAACATGGTCTGGGATGACTGCGATGAGACCCCTGTGAAGAAGCTGATGCTGTTCCCAACAGCAAAGAAGGCTCAAGATGTGATTAGGAGTGTTTATACTCTTAAGGAGAAGAAGGAAGCTGGGAAGACAGGTGAAGAAAAGGATACAGCTGAGGAGGTACCAGCAGCCAGCCGTCCCCCAAAATCGAAAGCTGCTCGCCGACGTAGAGCTGAGTCGGAGAAAGAGAAGGAGGAGGAACCTGCCAAGAAGAAGCTGAGAGTTCGCTTCAAGAAGACGGTTGCAGTACCAGTTGAGGAGGTTCCAGCTGAGGACATGCCAGCTGAGGATGTGCCAGCTGAGGATGCACCAGCTGAGGAGGAGTTACCAGCTGTGGAGGCACCAGCTGAAACGGCACCAGCTGAGGAGCTATCCGAGTCGAGCCACTCAGCTGAGGCAGCTGCCTTCGAGATCGTTCCTCGCGCTGCTGGAACTGATGAGGCTGAAGGGATGGAAACGGATCTGACCTCGGATGCTTCTTCCTCCTCTGAGGAAACTGAAGACATTCCAACCTCTCCCACGGCAGGAGCTGATGCCGTACCGCCCAAAGAGCCTCTCGCTCTCTCAACCGACTTACAGCCAGAAATTCCGAGCTCATCGCTCGATGCCAACATTGAGACCATTTCTTCGGCCAATGTTGATGAACCTGTTGATACCCCCATCCCCACATAATTCGAAATTCCGAGCTCCCAGCTTGATGCCAATGTTGAGACCACTTCTTTGGTCAACATTGATGAAACTTTTGAACCAATTCCATACGAGAATCTATCTCCCTCCCTAATCGATGATGAAGCTGACCGTCAGGCCGTCGCGTTGGAGCATGAAGGCAAGGTGGCCTACTGTTTCCAGAAGCTGATCAGGATGTTCCCTAAAGCGCACGACATGCCGATTTTTGCTACGCTTGGAACCGAGCTGCTGTACCAGTTCAACCTCATCTTCAGTCACTGGTATGTGAAGGAAGATACTATAAGGGTACACATCTGGAACCAGCTGAAGGCAGACGAGTCACGCATCCGAGATTATTTCAACTACACCAATCTGGAGGTTGCCTACAACAACGAAGTGGCACTGCTGACACGCCGTCTGGACCTCAGCAAGGCAGAAGGCACAGATATGAGGGAAACAGCTGAACAAGATTGCATCAATTTCCTGGACAACATGCTTACAAAATCTGCTGATTTTATTGTTGATCTTGATACAGCCGCCGCAGCCGCCAAGAAGGAAGAAGAAGAGCTTCAACTGTACCTGGCCAACCGTCCAACCATGGTTATAGTTGACCAGCCAGCACAATCTGAACACCAAGCTCCAGCTGATCAGCCAGCTCCCTCATCCGAAGAAATATGTGAGCTGATAGATGAGAGGGTGAACCAGCTAAGGATGAGGATGCTTGCCAACTTCCAGCACAACAAAGAAGATCAGCTGAGGATGTTGGAAGCACAGGAGGAGAAGAACAAGTAGCTGCTGGAGGAGAATGTTTCACTGAAGATTAAGCTGGAAGAATTCTCAACCTCCACCAGCCAAGACATCTTTGACCTGAAGACAACCGTCCATGGAATCCGCTCCAATCTAAATGTCTTCAAGTCCATATCTGATGCCAACCTCACCAAATCCCAACAGACTCAAGCCCAAGAATAGGAGTCTCGGTTCGAGTCACGATGGGCTGAGTTCGTTGCTTTCCAGACAGAAGTCAATGAAAACCTCGCTACATTGAAGAAAGCCGAGCAAGAGCGCCTTGACTCTGAACTGGTAAAGAAGGTTGAAGTAGAATGTGCGGTCGATGAACTCTTCAACCGCATCCAACAAGCCGAACAACAACTCACCTCTCTGGATGGATTAGTAGCAAGCCTTGTTGCTGATGCCAAAAAGGGGGAAGTTGAGATGCAGGGGGAAGATGAGACCCAGGATGAGGAAGAGATGCCAGCTGACAAAGAATCTTAGCTGAAGAAAAGCCAGCCGAAGAAGAAGAAGTCCGCTCCCAAGTCAACCGACGTCGGCGGAGCTGAAATGGCGAAAGACTTGGAGCAGGCCGAGCAGTTTGGAGTTTCTTACAACTCCATTGCCGAGATTGCAGCCGAGCTTGATTCGGAACTCGACGGTATCACAACCGAAGAGTGTTGCTGCTGCCAAGGCTATGGATGTTGCTGAGAAAGATTACATGAATCCTAGCTGGATCAAGAAGTTTGCTGCCAGCCAAGCTAGAAGAGTCAACCAGTTTGAAGAAGAGCTGAACAAGATCACAAAGAATCTGGACAGGAATGTTGCATCCCGCAGCCATCGCCGAATAGATAAACATCAAGTTAAGGCTGAAGCTCGGTTGAAGCAACAGAAGCTGCCAGGGAAGGTTAAGCTGCAAAGGCGGTTCAGGCACGTGGACAAGTGGATGCCAGTTGAGTGGAATGAAGACTGGGAGTCATTCAAGCAGGAGTTTGTGAATGACTTCTATTACAGAAAAGTCTTCACAACTGACGATCCGAGGAAAGCATTCAAGGGAGCCCTGACCGAGCTGCACTCAGGGGACCCGGGCATGTTCAGCCAGTTCAGGCGTGCCAGGATAGAAGCAAAACTGGACATGAACACAGTCCCGGTCCCTCAGAAGGTTACCTATCTCCCTCCATTCCTCCCAGACTCTCGAAACCCCAACCGACAGAAGATAGTAGCTGAGGCAAGACAAGTTTGCCGAGAGCACGGGGTTGACATTTCAAAGGAGTCGGATGCAAAGCGAGAAATTTTTGTTAGAATTTTTGGGAAGTATGGACTTAAGTATTAGCTTAGTTAGTTTTTGAGCAACTGATGTAATTTTCAATTTTGTGCATTTTGTTGTAACCATCAGTTGTAATGAAAACTGTTCACTTATACGATTCACCTTGACGTACAATCTATCATTGTCCAAGCTCTGAATCGCAAAGTTATTTCAATACCATGTTATAACTGTGCTAACCCTTTGATGTTTTAATCTTATAGACTGTCTAGAATTTCAGCTGAGATTTTAGATAGGCCAGTAGGATTTAGATCAGTTTGATCTGTATGAGTTTTATAAGGGTTTTGGCATCATCAAAAAGGGGGAAATTGTTGAGAAATTTAAGTAAAAGTTTTGATTGATTCCAAAACCAACTGACCCCAACTGAGTAGATGTTGCCATAACCTAATATTAGTAGTTAGGCTCGCTGTTTGAGCAATGTTGAGATTTTATCTTTACAGGTCTGCAGCTGAAGACGGCAACAAGGCTTCACTCGGATAGAACATCAGGTGTAAGAAAAACACCTGAGCGTTCAAGATTCAGAACAACAGTTAAGTATTCAAAAGGGGAAGATGCAAGAGAACATCAGTTGTATGAAAGACAACTGAGCATTCAAGAGATAGAACATCAGTTGTAAGAAAGACAACTGAGCGTTCAAGAGATAGAACATCAGTTGTAAGGAAGACAACTGAGCGTTCATCAGATGAGAATTAAAAAGAAGGAAGTTGTAAGAGAACATCAGTTGTAAGAAAGACAACTGAGCGTTCGGAGCCAACTGATCAGATTCACAACATCAAGAAAGACAACTGAGCGTTCAAGTTGGAACATCAGTTGTAGGAATCGAAACAAGAAGATCAACAACTTGAAGTTCAAGTCAGCTGAGGGTTCATCTGTTCCCAGTCAGACAGAACATCAGCTGAAGACAAATCATATGAAGATCAAACATCTCAATCGACCATCCAATGTTGAAAGACCAATGTTGAGATTTGAAATTCAAATAAGGAAGTCACGTGAAGGTTTGACTCTCTGTCATTACCTCATTTGGCCCAACACAAGGCTGTCTCAGATGGAAAGCAGAAGCAGAAGCACACAGTTGCCAAATCCGGAAAGTCTGCAGAGATGAGAGACAAGCCATCGCTTTCAAAGAACAGAGATCAACGGTTCATCCAACGGCTAGTTGATTCTCTCCGCTTATAAATAGAGCCATTCATTCATTCACCAAGGCTACGAGACAGAGAAGACAGACAAGTGCGAGAAAAGACCAAAGAGCAAAAGAAAGAACGAAATACTTCACACGAACTGAACTGCAATCAATCTCTAAGAACATCACTAGTTGAGAGTTCATAGAGTACTAGATTCTGTCTTAGTGTTTTTGATCCAACCTTGAGAACATCATTAGTTGAGAGTTCGTAGAGTGTTAGATCCTAGCTCACATTCTTGTTCGAGCTAGTAGTTGGAAACCCCACCTTTTCACATATCCTCTCAAAAGGATTGTTAGGACCCTACTCTTCCCGGAATTGAGTAGATAGGTTGATAAGTACCCGTAAACTTATCTGTAAGGTTGATAAGTACCCGCAAACTTATCTTAACGGTTACAAAGCCCACGTAAGCTTTGTGATTTGTCCAGAAGAACTTGGACTGAGTTGTGTGGACTCACAACTCCCCGTGGACGTAGGAGTTATCTCCGAACCACGTAAATCCTTGTGTGTTTGTGTTTATTATTCAGTTATTTATTGCATATTCAACTGACCAACTAACCAGCATACAAACTGCATCTTTCTATATCAACTGTTTTGGTTTTTGACCGACTTTTGCATTTGAGCGTGAGTTATATTTATACGAGTTGTTATTTTCCACCACTTTCCGCACAACACCACTCTTCCAACTGAGTACTCTTACTCAGTTGTGAATCTAGCTGAGTCCCAGTTTACTCGGTTGTGATTGTTTTTCAAGAGTTGTTTTTAAAAGTTATATATGGTGTATTCCCCTCCCCCCCCCCCCATACATCAGAACTCGTATCGGGACCATCACGGTGGAACTTCACCGAAGATGGATTACATGATGTCGTTGGCATTACTTTCAAAAAACATAGATTTTAAAAAAAAAAATGAAATGATGGAACACGTACTATGGAACACATACGTTCAAAAAATATTACTTTATTTTTATTAATAAAATTAAAAAAAATTATGGTAAAATATAATGTAAGCAAATGTAATCAAATCAAATCATGTAATCCGATAATGTAAATCTTTCCATTATCATGAACGTGATTTGAGGGATAATATACTCCACTAATTTAGGATCGTGATATCATGTGGAAAATTAATTTATATCTCAATATATTTCGGCAATGATAATTATATATTCGGTAAAGATTTTTTGTAAAATTTAATTTTGGTAATTTTTTGATTGATAATTGGGTAAACAAAATTATCAGCTAAAAATTAGCTAATTTTTCGGTAAGTGGGTAAAAATTAGGACTATGATTTCAGATTTGTTCCATATTAATTTAATTTCCTATAAATTAGGGATTTCCATATCATGATTTATTGGGAGGAAAAAAAATAGATTATAAATAATAAAATAATATAAAAATACGTTTAAAATATATTAGCATCGTAATTTAAGATTTGTTCCATATTTACCTAATTTCCTATAAATTATAATTTTTCATATCATGATTTATTGGGAGGGGAAAAAAATAATAGATTATAAACAATAAAATAATATAAAAATACGTTTAAAATATATTAGCATCGTGATTTAAGATTTGTTCCATATTTACCTAATTTCCTATTAATTAGTGATTTCCATATCATGATTTATTGGGAGTGAAAAATAATAATAGATATAAACAATAAAATTATATAAATATATAAATACGTTTAAAATATATTTTCAAGATGTTTAATAAAGTAATAAAAATTCGTTTATAAATAATATTTACTTGTATAGGAGAATTAATTTAATATTTATTAAGATACTACAACCTATGTGGCATCTAAAAAAAATCCGACGAAAATTTAACTTTAAAAATAGAATGAAAAGGATATATATATATATATATATATATATATATATATAATATTAAAATATAAAATAACCTATGAAATATATAATTACGATTTGGAGGGAAAAAAAGTTGGAGAGAAGAAGGAGGGAGAAAAAAGTGGGAGGGAAAAAATTATCGCCAAATCGTAAATTAGTGAGAGATATTAATCATGAAGGATAAATTTGTCCAACCACAAAATTGAAAAAAACCGGATCATTATAAATCTATTAAACCGGCTAGTTTTTATCTCTTAGACAGGGTGTCAACGTAGCCCCTGGTGTCAAAATATCACTACTCTTGATATTAATGTAATAAGACTTTCGTGTCTTTGATATTAAATAAGACTTTCGTGTATAATTATGAATTCTATTATTTGAGTAATTAATAATAATGAAGGAAGATATGGCCGATAAGCTAGAGTTTTCCAAAATCATTCAGGGTATAAGCAGCCCTATGACCTCCATTTAAAACACTCAATCAACTTTAAAAAAATGTTCCTACAGAAATTAAAAAAGAAGCCAGTGTATACTTCACGAAGAACTCTTCTACAAACAATTAGCCTTTCATTGATTCCAAGGCAAATTCTGAAAAATTATAATTACTATATTACTGTAACTAAAAACTCGATTTCATCGTCATGTTACGTTCATTGCAATAACTGATCATAGTTCTTTATTTCTCATTTAAATAGAGTGTTCGATATTGTTCAAGTGAGATTAATTATCTCAACTATATATTTACAGCTCTTGATCATCTTTCAGCTGCTTGGCCTATCAAAGTGATTTCATGGTGACTTTGGAGAGAAAAGTAAACTAACTAATAGAGAAATGGAAGAATTCTTGGAGACGTGGTTTCTCCTTGCTAGATGCAAAATGAAGGGCAGACACTTTTATTTGGAAAAATGCAATTGATGGAAGGTTCTCCACAAAATTAATTAATGTACAACTCTCTTTACAAGGCGGTCAATGAGGAGGAGGTCGATACGTTGTTGGTTAAATATATTGTGGTGCAGAGGCGTTCTTAGCAAGGTCTCCTCCTTTCTATGGAAAGCTTTTCGCAATAGAATCCCAACTAGAGACAATTTGGCCAAAAGAGGAATTGTTGTTGATGATAGAGACAAATTGTGTGCTTTGTGCTCTCGCCATTTGGAAGATATTGACCATCTTATGTGCTCATGTAGCCTATAGTATGATATTTGGAGAAAGCATTTTAGTTGGCTTGAGATAGAAGCGGTGGGCTCCAACATTCTTAGGAATCACTTCGAACAATTCGTTTGTCTTCGAAAGAGAAAGGGTTCAAAGAATTTTTTGAATATTATTTGGCAATGTGTTTGTTGGAGCATTTGGAGAGTTAGAAATGACGCTATCTTCAAGGGACGTTCACTAGATGTGGATAAAATTGTTGAAGGAATCAAGATCCGATCATGGAAGTGGATTCGATCTTTTTTCTTCTCTTCTTTTGTTTACTCGGTTCACGATTGGTGCTCCAACCCCTTTGCTTGTTTGCCATCTTAATCAGGTGAACCTTTTGTAGGCTTCTATGTAAGGGTTCGTGTACCCTTTGTACTCACTTTTATTGTATCTTTCTGACTTTTAAAAAAGAAGTAAACTAACTAATAATAACTCATTAGCTTTGCTAATTTCATATTGTCCTCCAAGTAATATTCGGCTTATCAAATAATTAATTCATAGTATTTCTCTAATTAATAAAGTCTTTAAGTCTTAACCTCTAACTTTCAGTTTGAGGCCCCACATATATATATATATATAGCCGATATGCTACTCACCTCTCATGAGCACCGTTCGTGGGCACCATTCTCGATTTGCCTTTATTAATATTTATTTTATTTTATTTTTGATATTGCATTTTAATTTAATACCTTAAAAAATATTATTAAAATCATTAAATAAAAAAATTACATAAAAATCAATGCTCGATTTGTTATTTTCTCCTTAACTTCAAAGAAATGAATAAATAAACAAATCGAACAAGGATTTTTATGTAATTTTTGATCTAATGATTTTAATAACATTTTTTTAAAGTATTAGATTAAAATGCAATATCAAAATCAAATAAAATAATGTTAATATATACAAATCAATGGTGATACCCACGAACAATGTTCGCGGGAGCTGAGTAGCATATTGACTCTCAATATATACTCCCTCCGTCCACGAAGTGGTTGTCACTTTTGCTACTTAAGTTTGTCCACGAAATGATTGCCATTTTTACTACTACACTCACATTTATTGTGAGACCCTTACTCCACTCACAACAATATTCACTATAATTCACTACTACCTACCATTTTCTTAAAACTCGTGTCATCCACAATGTGACAATCATTTCGTGGACGTAGGGAGTATATGTTATCCTCAACCTTTCTAACCGACTTTCTCTATATAGTGGTCAACTGGGTCAAGTCTAGATTGGGCCGATTGGCTCGTTGGGCCAGACAAACTCCCTTTGAAATGGATTGTATCGTAACTTTTTTAAGGTTCAGGCCCACCCCAGACCTTGACTCAATTGTAATATTTTTTCTTGTTATATGCTTGTTTTTTATAATATAAAAATTGTTTGTAAATCTAAGAAGGAACCTAATTATGTCATAAAAAAAAATAAAGAACCTAATTCTGTATGAAGAGATCACTTAATTGCTTTCATTTTAATATGCACGTATATATAGGCACTGAACAAAAGGTAATTTCTAAATATACTAATCTAATTAAGCATACAAAGTGAAATGAATTTTTATGAAGTTATTACAAATAAAAGCTAATTATATGCGGTGGCCTAACAAATAGGATCCTCTATTTCATTATATTTTTGTGTTTCTATCTTCTATTGAACCATTAATCATATCAAATATCGTCTCCTTATTAATGCAATAAAGATGAAATGCGGAAATACAATAGAGGATGGTCTAATTAGCAAATTAATTATTGTAGTTCTGGATATGTGTGTTTTGATATTAATGTAATAAGACTTTCGTTTCTTTAAATCGGCACGCATGCACTAGTACAATAATTATGAATTCTATTATTTGAGTAATATTAATAATGAAGGAAGATATCGCCGATTAGCTAGAGTCCTCCAAAATCATTCAAGACATAAGCCTTATGACCTCCATTTAAAGACAGTCAATTAATCAACTTAAAAAAAATGATCCTACATAAATTAAAAAGAAGCCAGTACTTCACGAAGAAGTAGTCTTCTAAAAAAATTGTAGCATTTCATTTATGCGATGATGACAAAGATGCAATTTCCACCTTTAAGCTTTTATTCGCAAGGCAAATTCTGAAGAATTATAATTTACTATATTACTGTAAGGTGCTAATGATTAGAAACTCGATTTCATCGTCATGCATGTTACGTCCATTGCAATAACCCAGTATTTTTCCATCATTTAATAGAGTGTTTGGTTTGATATTGTTCAAGTGATATTAATTATCTCAACTATTTATAGCTCTTGATCATCATCATTCAGCTTGGCCTATCAAAGTGATTTCATGGTGGCTTTGGACTTTGGAGAGAAAAGTAAACTAACTGATAATAGCTACTCAAATTAATTTCATATTTCTCTAATTAATAAAGTCTTAAGTCTCAACCTCTATCTTTCAGTTTGAGGCCCCATATTATATCCTTCACACCTTTCTAACCGACTTTCTTTAATTATATAGTGAATAGCCAACTGGGTTAGGTCTAGATTGGGTGGGTAGGCTCGTCGGGCCGGAACTCCCTTTAAATGGATTGGCTAATTCCAAATGGGTAATTCTAAACGTAGCCCCCGTTTTACTCTTCGTAGCCCTATTTTTTAATAAATAATTAGAAATAGAGTAATTGTACCATTCCACCCTTATAGCTCCCAAGTTTATAATTAATAAATAAATATAATCTCACTCCCAAAATACATTGCAAAATATAATCCCCGTCCCCAAAGTTGTAGATGACTCACCGTCAATATTCCCTGCGCCGCCATATCACTTCTCTAGCCATATCGTTTATGTAACAGTTAATATCACTATGTCAGCTTATTATTTATGCTTCACTTAAATGGAGAAGAAACTTCTCCTTTTCCTTTTATCACAATATGATTAGGAAATTTCCCTTGAAAAATTAGCAATACGAATATATGATTATAAATTAACGTCGATCCTTTTCTTCTCCTCTCAACCCAACAATAACAAATACTCAGATTTGTAAAACAATATCATCGCTCCTTTTCCACGATTCATGTATTTATAAATCTTTTCTTCTCTCTAATTTGGCAATTAATCAAGCATTGTCCTTTTGATGTTGTTATACTTTCCCATCTCTCCCTCTCTATGAACTTGGCTGAAAATAATCATTCTCTCTCGATCAAACAGTACTGTCGCCTGCATCTTCTCATCGATGGCGACTGCACAGAAGAACTGGGGGCTAGACCTAGACATTTATGGGTTCGTATTTTTGGGTATATTGTTTTGGGGGCTATAAGCCTATAAGTTATTTGCGATTATATTTATTATTATTTAATTAATAAAGAATTTGGGGTCGGTAGGGACAATATTTTACAATTAATGTAATTTTAATTATTTATGAAAATAAAAGCCTATAGAGAGTAAAATAGGGCTACATTTAGAATTACCCTTCCAAATGTAGCAGCATCTAAATTACTCTTGGCAGCCCATTAGTAAAAATAATTATTATAATTTTACTATTTTATCCTTGTAACACCCAAATATTATAATTAGCCAATAAGTGAAAACCCGAGGAATCCATCGATAATATTGACCCCCAAATTGTAGCCCCCAACCCAGAAATTATAGATTATCCCGTAGGTTTACAGATGAACACAGATGAGACCATGTATGTTCATTCTTCACTATTCACTCTTATTAATCTATGTTTACTATTCTTTTTCTTTCTTCTTCTTTGCGTATTATTTCCATATTCTCAATACATGATTTTGTTTTTCTCAAAGTGATTTTCATGACATTAACGAGGCAAGAGCTCGATTAAGACTTGCAAATTAAGATTCCAATAATTTCAGTCCTTGGGCGATAGATTTTTAAGACTGTATTTTCTGAGCAATGAATAGAGAAAATACATATAAATTCAACAATCACAATCAAACTCAAGATAATTTCTATCGATTCTATTGGATATATAAGTTCTGAATCGATCGAGACCACAAGTCAATATAAACAATTGCAAGAACCCTCACCGGAGAAGCAAATGATGTTGTCCTACTCCTCGTTGCCCCTCCAACTTCAAAGGCTCTTACAACCGCAGCCAAATTCTGGGTTTGGGTGTTGGGGGGAGAGGGGCCGTGTGTATACAAAGTTGTGGGACTTGGGGCTATGCATTTACATTTTGACATCATTAGGATATTATTAATTATTATTAATTCTTTGGGGACTATAGGGATAATGTGGTAAGTTTCTATTAGTTATAATTATTTTTGAGAATTAGTCAAATATAGCCATTCCTAAAAAGAAAAGTGCTAATATAGCCACTTTTTTCAAAACGTTTAAATATGGCCACGCATACACGACTTGCATACACGACCAGAATACACGATCATGTATATTGGTCGTATATGCTGGTCGTGTATGCTGATATGGTCGTGTATGCTAGTCGTGTATTCAGGTCGTGTATGCTGATATAGTCGTGTATGTTAGTCGTGTATGCATTGTTGTGTATATTGCTATGGTCGTATATGCTAGTCGTGTATGCATGGTCAACATACACGACCAGTTTAGGTCGTGTATACTAGTCGTGTATGCATGACCATATTTGATCCTTTTTAAGAAAGTGACTATATTAATATTTTTTTTTGCAGGGATGGCTATATTTGTACTTCTTCCATTATTTTTTATGTATAAGAGACTACCAAAAATAATTTGGGGCTACATTTAGAAATTATCCAAATGGATTTTATCGTAACTTTTTTGAAGTTCAGGCCCAGTCCAATTGCCTCAATTGTAATATTCTTTTATTTCTCACTCCATCAGCCAATGGATTCTTTTTTTTTTTAAAAAATCAGCCAATGGATTCTATCGTAACCTTTTTCATGTTTTCTTTATTTTATTATTCTTTTTTTACTAACTTGTGTACAATGTGGTATCCACATCAACTTGTGACTTTAGTCATGGTTAAAAAGTCCAAAATTATCCTACAAACTGAAAAAAAAAGAAAAAAAGAATAGAGAAGGTTATACTCTCCTAATTTCCAAGACCAATAGAAAAAAGTCATAATTAGCTTCCTCTTCATCTCTCTCCGCTTTTTATCCCTGCAAGTTTCAATAGACACTCTAAAACAAGGCGAGAGTCTCAACTCAACCTCCTCGCTCGTCTCCGCCAATGGCGTCTTCTCCCTCCGCTTCTACACTCCTAGGTCGATAACGCCACCGACACCGCCACGATGCTCGACACCGGAAACTTCGTCGTCAACTCAAACGGCCTCCTCTGGTTCAGCTTCGATCATCCCACCGACACCCTTCTCTCCGGCATGAAACTCGGCGTCAACCGCCGCACCGGGAGGAACCTGACGCTCACTTCCTGGACCTCCAACGACGATCCGGCTCCGGGCGATTACTCTCTGGAATGGGAGCCGAGCTCGCACAATTTAGTGGTGAAGAGGCGGCAGGCGGTGATTTGGAGGAGCAGCGAGCTCCAGTACTACCGAGATGAGTCGGGCGAGTCGCGAGCTGAGTTCGGGAATATCGGCATGGGGCGCGATATTTTCAATTTCACGAGCGAGGTGGAGGCGGGTGAGGAGGAGGAGTATGTTGTGTTGTCGGTGCTGCCGTTTCCCGGGTCGTCGCCGCAGCAGGAATTGTCGGGATGGAAATTGGGGCATATGATGGAAATATACTAAATATCGACAGGTGGATATTTCTCGTGCGACCTGCTAACGTCGCCGTGGCCGGGCAGCAGTGGCGGAGCGAGGAATTTTTTGGTGGGGTCCAACTAAATATAAAAATTTAGAAGTAATATTTTGAATAAATAATAGTTCAATAAAAATAGCACATATAACACGATATTGTTCAAAAATTAAAAAATAATTATCTTACTATACTTTTAACAATATAATTCACAATCATGCATCAACTACAAATTATATTATAATTAACTATTATGATATTTTATAATTAAAAATAGAAATAATGTATAAATAATTAAATGTGTCTTC
Source organism: Schizonepeta tenuifolia (assembly GCA_029490685.1). Lineage (NCBI taxonomy): Eukaryota > Viridiplantae > Streptophyta > Magnoliopsida > Lamiales > Lamiaceae > Schizonepeta > Schizonepeta tenuifolia. The sequence goes on along the minus strand of CM055957.1, from coordinate 95,290,277 downwards.
CATATGCATCTTAGTAACCAAATTCTAAATAACTAATCTTTAATAATATTCTAGTTATCAGGATCACAAAAAAAGCAAGCAGTGGATTTAGAATTGAGATTTTTACTGGTATGATAAAGAATACTTCCCCCGTTTACGAAATGATGCCTTATTTCATCCATTATTTGTGTTCACCAAATGATGTCCTGTTTCGTTATTTTTACCAATATACCCTCATTACTTTTTTAAAATCACTACCCATTGTCATTAATGACCCCACTTCACATCAACTTTATTTTTTTATTTTTGTCATCCCAACAACTTTATTCCTACTTTTTAGTCAATACTACTTCTTTTTTGTCATTACCACTATTTTTTTGTCATTATCTCACTACCCCTACTTTTTAATTTTTACCCACTCAAAACAACTTTATCAGTTTTTTTAATCTCCGTGCCGAACACGAAATGAGATATCATTTCATGAACGGAGATAGTAGAAAAGAAGGATGATTAAATTCAATACATATCAATATACTTAAAAAAAATCAAAACATCAAATATATATATACATATATACTAATAAAATTTAAAAAAAATGGGGGGTCCATGGACCCCCCGTGCCCCATGTTGGCTCCGCCACTGCCGGACAGCCAGCTTCGCCGCCAGGTAATAAGGCGGCGGGATTAGGGTTATGTGCATGGATTGATTTGGCGTTTGTGGCTGCAGTTTATGGATTTGCATGAGATATATATGCATGTGATGTGTGATGGATATAGAGAGAGTCAAAGTTGTTTGTGCGCAGTGAATATATGTGCTCATTTGCGTTACTCCTAGTTCTGTTGTGGATATAGTTTTAGTATATTGGTAATTAATTAATAATAAAAATCGTGTATCTATCTATCATCTTATATTATATTATATTATATTACTAAAAGGAAAATGATTCTTGTTTGAAAAAATCTTATGTGCCACCTCTCTTAATTCATCATTCCTATTTATCTAAATTTTCAATTTTTTAAATTTTTAAATACTAAATAATAGATTTTAAATATCTACTAAAATCTTGTGTCCCACATCGGTTGTTCAATGAAACTTCATCCATTGAAAAACCTATAAATACCTAGAATCAATATATATTTTCTCATCTTTTACACCATCGGTTTTAATTGGCCAATTTATTTATTAGTCGGCTGAATAAATAAATATATAGTTTAATTTAATTAATTTAATTTAATTTGGTCAATTTATTGGTTGGCCTAGTAAATAATTATTTTTTTAGGGATCAATTTATTAGATGACTGAATAAATAGTTCCAAAACAATTTGGCTAATTTATTGGTTGGCTGAATTAAAATTTGAAATAGTCTGACAAATTTTTATTAAATTTGATAAAAAAATACTCCCTCCGTACACGAAAAATGCCCTACTTACCACATTTAAAGTGTACACTAAAAAATGCCCCATTTCACTTTATGGATTTATATACTCTAAAGAATCTCATTAATTTACACTCATTTGCCATTGATGACCCACCTCCCAACAACTTTATCACTACTTTTTGTTAATACCACTACCTTTTTTGTCAATACCACTACCCCTACTATTTAACTTTTACCCAACTCACAACAACTTTACCAACTTTCTTAATCCGTGTGCCCAGCCGCCATTAGGGCATTTTTTCGCGTACGGAGGGAGTAATTAATTTTAATTCAGACAAATTTCCAACCGACGGGTACCTCAACTCGGGGTCCCACGTGGAACATCTCCATTCTTTATTTTTATTTATTTTAAAATTTTCATTTTATGCATTTTTTTCATGTATATTCTAAAATCCAGATTCGTCATCAATGTATTAATGTTTACATTATATGTAGTTGGGTTGTCAACTTTGCTTAATTCATAAATATAAGTAGCGAATATTCCTATACATTTAAGGACGAGAACAAATAGTACAATCATTTTTTTTTTGGTAAATTTTGGATCTATATAAATTTTAAACGGATTTCATAAATTACGCACCTATAAATCTATAAATGTAGACGGGCCAATTCTCAACCGACAACTCGAAAAATTTTTCATTTATGCATTTAGAATCATCAGGTTTTCAATTTTGCATAATCTATAATTGTAAGTAACAAATATTACTATACGGTTAAGGACGAGAATGAATAATATAATCGATTTTTTTTATTTAATTTTGGGTATATATAAATTCTAAATGAGTTTCATCAATTATGCACTTATAAATTGAAGTTGTGGTCAACGGGCTGGTTCCGGGTCAAAATCGTGGCGGTAGACGGATCCCAACTGACGGGTATTGCTATAAGAATTTTTTTTAAGAAAGGAACGCGGATGACTGATTTTTTATCTGGTTTGAAACAAGTATGAGTATATAAATTTCAAACAAGTTTGAATAATCTTAAACATATCGTCTCAAATTGCTTGATTTATCCGGGACGATCCACTGCTTGATTCTCAACACATAAAAGTCGAATTTGAATGCATTTCTGCAGTTGATCTATCATCCATTGATTCCCATTTCAGCCAAAACTTTTTTGGCGTGAAGTTTAAAGTGATGATTGAAGGTTGAAATGTTGATGACACACATACACTCACTGAAGAGAAAGCAATGGAGACTTTTTGTTTGGCATGTAATCATATACTTATAATCATTTTGTCATCTCTACCAATGCAAAAGCCTGTAAGCTTAACAAGGCTCACATGCTGCAATTCAGAAATGAGTTGTTAATATTAGTTGAGTAAAGAAGAGATTACTAATAGTGTTGTGATTATTAATACACAAAGTAGTAAATAAATAATGATGCATTCTGAGAAGTTGAAGGTATGATTAACATGCTCCTCATGATCAGAGAAGCAAATCCCAACATAAGCAAGTCAAAGATTTCTTTTCTCTTCTTTCCTGTCACAGCCAATTCAGGAATATATCAAGCCAGTTGAAGAAGCCGTTGGGAGACGATGAATTCAGAATATCTCTCCTTGTTTCAGAGTGTGGATGCATGAATGAAACTCTCATGCATGATGCCAAACAGTACCGTACACCACATAAATCCACAACAAAATTGATGTGAATGAAGCTCTCTTAATCTTCTGCATCACGGGGTTAGCACAGACATTGGAATCTTTTTCTGTAGATTGATCATGTAATGTTTTGGTGTCATCAGAAAAAAAAAATCCGGAAATTTTGTCACCATGAATAATAGTGTGTACATTGTTGGGAAGAACAAGTCAAAGATTTTTTTTTAGAAAATACAAGTCAAATGTTATTAAGTGCCGCAGTCCACTTTTTTTAAGTTTTTGCAAAGGGACTGATTTGTGAAAACGTGCATTTTCTTTGAATTCCTTTTAAATTTATTTATAGGCCAAATTGTAAAATAATACTCCACATGTTTTTAAATTCTAGATTAAAAGTAAACTTTTTAATTTTTGCAAAAAAATTTTCCACCTTTTAATTTTTCTTAATATTCTCCTAGGTTCAATTTTTTACCCAAATTGAAACTGAATTGGACGCCAGCACGCGGTACACAACATACACGAGGACGAAATCAATCCAAGCAGTGGGGAAGCCGGCCATGTAGACACAGAAAAGATAGCAAACTAGCTCATCAGTACAGCTAATTGATTCGTTAGGTGACATGAGTTACACAAGCTAATAGGAAATCGGCACGTACCTCGCTTTCTTTCTTCTTCTGGTTAAGTCAATAAAAGCTAACTGCTGCTTTGCTTTTAAACTATAATGATTTAGTGGTCGGATAGTTCGAGTTTGATCGAGCCAAAAATGCTTACATGACAAACTAACACTTATATGTATAAGATTTAAGGCGCAAATCGATTATATACTATAAATTTCTCATCTTTTCCCATTTTTTTCTCCCTTCTTCCAGCATTGAAAAAATAATTTGAGAAATCATTTAAGGAATCACTCGCAATTTGCCATGTAAGAGCACCCACATCGGGCGGCTCATCGGCGGGCTCGAGCCGCATGGAGGGATGAGCCGCTCGATGTCAAGCCTGTCACGATGAGCCCAACTCATGCGGATGTGATGTGTGTGTTTTTGGTTGTTTAGAATTCGAGGGTTTCTAGTGTTTTATTTGGATATAATGCATGTTTAGGTGTTAATTTGTGCAGGAATTATAGAGTCCGAGAGTGCAGAGACGTGGATGTGACAAGTTGAGAAAAGGCGAGATTTTGTTAAATTTTGCAGTGGAATTAAAGATGCAAGGAATATGGGCTGAATTCTTGGATATTATTTTTGGGATGTAATTATGGCTTAATAGTTTATTGGGCTAATTAAAATATTATTTAGCCCATATACTTTGGTTTCTCGACAGCCCTTGTATAAGGGATTTACTTCCTTATATTATTTTATAATTTGGCCGCCATATGCATAGTATATATATTAGGAGTAGGTTTTATTTGAGAACAGACATTATTTTAGAGAACAGACGTACATGCATTACACACTTTTAATTTCCAGCGGCTACAGATATATTGAGGAGAACATGCGTACAAAGTATTTTGGAGGTTTTTAAGTTTACTTATTTCAGTGATAATTTCTTCTTCAGTTTCTAATTCCTTATTTCAATATCATGTTTGTTTTAATTTATTTGTTTGCGTTTAATTTTATTATGCGTAGCTAATTCTTTGATTCGGCGAGAATAATGAAACACTAGTTTAATAATCTGTGAGACTTAATTGTTCGTATAATTAATTGCTAGAATTTCAATTTATTCCTTGTGTTTAGAGTTAATTCCGATTTTGTTTAAGTCTGATCAACTTAGATTAAATTGGATTACAGTCAATTAGTTCCCCCAATCCGTAATTGTTGGAATAGGGCTAATTAGTGATAAAGCTGCCATGTTCGTAGTAGGAATAAATTGTGATGGTCCCGATACGAGTTCTGGTGTATGGAAGGGGGGGAGGAATACACCAGATAGAAATTTTAAAAAAAATAACCCCCAAAAAATACTTCAACTGAGTAAAAGAAGACTCAGCTGGAATCACAACTGAGTAAGAGAACTTAGCTGTGAGAGTGGTGCTGTGCGGAATGTGGTGGATAAAAACAACTCGTATAAAATAACTCACGCTCAGATGCAAGGTCGGTCAATAACCAAATCAGTTGAAATGCACAGATGCAGTTTTGAGTGCTGGTTAGTTGGTCAGTTGGATATGCAAAAAGTAACTGAACAGAAAAACACGAACACACAGAAATTACGTGGTTCGGAGAGAACTCCTACGTCCACGGGGAGTTGTGAGTCCACACAACTCAGTCCAAGTTCTTTAGGACAGTTACCACAAAGCTTACGCGGGCTTTGCAACCGTTGAGATAAGTTTACGGGTACTTATCAACCTTATAATAAGTTTATGGGTACTTATCAACCTATCTACTCAATTTCGGGAAGAGTAGGATCCTAAACAACCTTTTTAGGGGTGTGTATATGGGTGGGTTTTCCAACTGCTAGCTCGAACAAAGAAGTGAGCTAGGATCTAGGCTTGAACAAATGAAGACTCAAACTAAAATCGAAAACACCAAGACCGATTCTAACACTCTATGAATTCTCAGCTGGTGACGTTCTTAGAGGATATTTGCAGATTTGGCTTGTGCGCAGAATATAGTCGTTTCGCTCGTCTGTTGTGTATTTTGGTGAATGAATGAATGCCTCTATTTATAGGTGGTGAGAATCAACTAGCCGTTGGAAGAGCCGTTGATCTCTGTTCTCTTGAAAGCGATGGCTTGTCTCTCATCTCTGCAGATTTTCCCGATTTGGCAACTGTGAACTTCTGCTTTCCTTCTGAGACAACCTTGTGTTGGGCCAAATGAGGTAATGACTGAACGGTCAAACCTTCACGTGACTTCCTATTTGAAATTCAAATTTCAACCTTTGTCTTCCAACTTTGGTTAGTCGGTTGAGACGTTTGATCTATATCCGAGTGGTCTTCAGCTGATGTTCTATCTGATTGCTGCCTTCTGTCTGAAGAGGAACAGTTGAACTCTCAACTGCTTTGAACTTCATGTTGTCGATTTGTCTTCCCCCTTAATCAGATAGACTCTTGCAACTGATGTTCCATCTGATCAGATGGATTGTCACATCTGATGAACAGTTGATTACTCTGATGTCATCTTTCATCTGATGATCTGTATCTGAACTGTTGGCGTGAATGCTCAGTTGTCTTGCTTTCAACTGATGTTCTGTATCTGAACTGTTGGCGTGAATGCTCAGTTGTCTTGCTTTCAACTGATGTTCCACATCCAAATTTCCATCTGTATTTCTATCCAAGTGTAGCCATGTTGCCGTCTTCAGCTGGAGTCCTGTAAAGATAAAATCTTAACAATGCTCAAACACCGAGCCTGAATGCTAACAATAGGATTTGGCAACATCTACTCGGTTGGGGTCAGTTGGTTTTGGAATTCATCAAAACTTTTACTCAAATTTCCCAACAAATTGGTAAATAGATTATTACTTGCGTTCTTGGGTAATTCGTTTAAATTGGGTTCCTTCAAAGCTAAAAGCTATTAGAGCATTAAATCTAGGACTGGCGTTTCCAGCTAGGTTGTGTTTTAATAAGAGAAATAGTTAGGACTGGCGTCTACAGCTAACTATCGATAAAGTACGTAGGAATTGGGGTATGTCCGTTGCATTCACAGTATCCTATAACTGGTTGGTCCTAGATAATTAATTAATCTTTGCGTCGATGATCAGAGCCTAGACTAGTGTGGATTTATTCGAAGCCGAATTACTTTTCTTTGATTAATATCTAGTTTATTATTTAGTTAATTTCCTTTTTTTTTAGTTAATAGAAAAACCCAAATTGAAGGCGTGGTGGCTACACCAAAACTGATTCATAGGAAAAATAAGTTATATCCCGTTCTCTGTGGTTCAACCCTGCTTATTGCTATACTCATTTTGATTCTGAGCAGGATTTGCAGGAATTATTTGGGAGTATACGACACTCACCAAATTGGCGCTGTTGCCGAGGAACGGTGTTTATTATTTTATTTTTCCTATTGATCTTTTGTTACTTTTTTGCAGTTTATGACCAGGTCCTCTAATCCGAAACTTCTATATCATCCTGAAGTCAATAAGTTTGCGAGAGGACTACTAAAGGATACTCGGGAGAGAAAACAAAGAGAACTGCTGGAATCGGAAGGTGCTCAGTTTGGCCAAACAGAACACGATTCTGACAGTGGTGTTTCGGATACTGAAGGATTTCCGTTTGCCCAAACGGACCTTTTTTCTGAAGCTGAAACAGATTTCGAACAAGGAGTTGAGTCTACTTTTGTCGCGATTACTGAAGGTGACATGGCAGAAGCAGATCCGGTGTCGAATGAACTTTCTAGCCATCTTGAAGATGATCCTTCCACACCAATCAATCTAGCAAATTTGGAGGCACCGATCGAGATTAAGTTGGGGTTGTTGAATGTCTTACCGAAGTTTTATGGTAAGAGAGGAGAGGATCCGTACAATTTTCTGAGTGAGTTCATTAAGATATGCAAGGTGCAGAAACGGCCAACTGGGGTTTCTGAGGATTCAAACTAGCAGCATTTCCTTTCACTCAAGTAGGAGAGGCGAATGCATGGTTCAGTAGTCTCCCCGCGAACTCCATATCAACATGGCCTGAAATGAAGAAATTGTTCCTGGAGCACTTTTTTCCTCCTACTAAGACTCATGCATTGAAGAAGGAGATCAGTGGAATTAAGCAAGAATATGATGAAACATTGAGTGCTTACTGGTCAAGATTCAAAAGATTGTTGGACAGTTGCCTCAATCATAAATTTTCTGATGGTGATTTGTTGCAGAACTTCTACCAAGGCATGAACAACAAAACAAAGGATTTTGTCAACTCATCATCAGGTACAAGAGGGTTTTCTCGTTGTAAAGTGAGTGAAGCAAAGAACCTCATTCAATACTTGGTGGAAGCAACAAGGGAGTACGAGGAGCCTAGAGTTAGTTTGCTCAAGAAAGCTGCACAAACAAGTTCCTCCAATTTTGAAGAGAAGATTGAAGAGAGGATGGGAAGAATGGAAAGGATACTGAACACTGTGGCTGAGAAGGTTGGAAGTGTTGGAGAGATGGAGAAACCGTGTGGAGCATTTGGTAATTATGGCCACACAAGCTTGCAATGTAATGGGAGTGATGAAGAGCTTCACGCTCAAGTAAACGTGTCTCATAATTTTTATAGCTGCCCTTGTATAAGGGATTTACTTCCATATATTATTTTATAATTTAGCCGCCATATGCATAGTATATATATTAGGAGTAGGTTTTATTTGAGAACAGACATTATTTTAGAGAACAGACGTACATGCATTACACACTTTTAATTTCCAGCGGCTACAGATATATTGTGGAGAACATGCGTACAAAGTATTTTGGAGGTTTTTAAGTTTACTTGTTTCAGTGATAATTTTTTCTTCAGTTTCTAATTCCTTATTTCAATATCATGTTTGTTTTAATTTATTTGTTTGCGTTTAATTTTATTATGCGTAGCTAATTTTTTGATTCGGCGAAAATAATGAAACACTTGTTTAATAAGCTGTGAGACTTAATTGTTCGTATAATTAATTGCTAGGATTTCAATTTATTCCTTGTGTTTAGAGTTAATTCCGATTTTGTTTAAGCCTGATCAACTTAGATTAAATTGGATTGCAGTCAATTAGTTCCCCCAATCCGTAATTGTTGGAATAGGGCTAATTAGTGATAAAGCTACCATGTTCGTAGTAGGAATAAATTGGTAAACGGATTATTACTTGCGTTCTTGGGTAATTCGTTTAAATCGGGTTCTTTCAAAGCTAAAAGCTATTAGAGCATTAAATCTAGGACTGGCGTTTCCAGCTAGGTTGTGTTTTAATAAGAGAAATATTTATGATTGGCGTCTACAACTAACTATCGATAAAGTACGTAGGAATTGGGGTATGTCCGCTGCATTCACGGTATCCTATAACTGGTTGGTCCTAGATAATTAATTAATCTTTGCGTCGATGATCAGAGCCTAGACTAGTGTGGATTTATTCGAAGCCGAATTACTTTTCTTTGATTAATATCTAGTTTATTATTTAGTTAATTTCCTTGTTTTCTTAGTTAATAGAAAAACCCAAATTTGAGGCGTGGTTGCTACACCAAAACTGATTCATAGGAAAAATAAGTTATATCCCGTTCTCTGTAGTTCGATCCTATTTATTGCTATACTCATTTTGATTCTGAACATGATTTGTAGGAATTATTTGGGAGTATACGACGCTCACCACGATGAGCCGACTCGATGGCCGCCGGGTAGGGTGTGTGCATAACACGCGCCCGTATTGAAAAAAAAATTCAAATTTTGAATGGCCAATGACTAGTTCTGGCCGGACACCGCCGACAACGGGCCGCCGGCGTCAGCAACGGTCATTTTTTTCTTCCACCTATAAATACAAATACCCACTTCATTTTTCCTACACTATTTCTCTCCAATTCCTCCTCATTTCTCATTTCTCTACTCAAATTCATCTCTCTTCATCTCTCATATCTTCTCAAAAATGGCTTCCTTTTATTCTTTAAGCTCTTCTTCGTCATCATCCGACGAGGAGATGAACAATATTGTCCAAGTTGTTCAAAATGCCCAAAGCACCGTGTCCTGATTTTTGCTCGGCCAACATCCACGACGAGCTCCATCAACGAGGGGTTCTGTGTTTCGCGACCGTGAAGCCGTCCATGGCCTCTAGTCCAAGATTATTTCACCTACAACCCAGTGTACGGCCGCACTTTTTTCCGACGCCCTTTCCAGATGAAAAGGGATTTGTTCTTGCGCATCGTGGAGGCCGTAAAATCGACTTATCCATATTTCGAGTTGGGGTACGATGCATGTGGCCGAGACTCACTCACGGCGTTTCAAAAATGTACCGTGTCCATCCGGCAACTAGCCACCGGTGTCTCGGCAGATACATTCGACGAGTACCTTCGCATTGGAGAGAGCACGGGCCGAAAATGCCTCAAGCGCTTGTGCAAGGCAGTTATCAAGGCGTTCGGCGACGAGTACCTTCGTCGACCGAATCGAGCCGACATTGCTCGACTCATTCAGATGCACGAAGAGAAGCATGGCTTTCCAGGGATGCTGGGGAGCCTCGTCTGCATGCAATGGGCGTGGAAGAATTGCCCTAAGGCGTAGCACAGAGCGTATAAGCGAGGTGATCACTGTGAGCCGACGATCATCCTCGAGGCGGTGGCGTCTACTGATCTATAGATATGGCATGCTTTCTTTAGGGTGGCTGGTTCGAACAACGACATCAACTTGCTAAACTAGTCACCCTTGTTTGTCGATGTCTTAAATAGAGGCTCCACCGATGAGTTTTTTGGTCAACCATCGACACTATGGAATGGGGTACTATCTTGTTGACGGTATCTACTTGAATGGCCAACATTTTTGAAGGCTACAGCAGCGGCGGCAGACGAGAAGGAAGCACGGTTCAAGGTCATGCAAGAAGCGGCAAGAAAGGACGTCGAACGCGCATTCAAATTGCTCCAGGCTTGATGGAGAATCATCAGATCTCCGGCACGCCCATGGTATGTAAGAATCATCAGATCTCCGGCTCGCTGTATAAGTGTAAACGTTCTCAAATGCCAGCCAAATTTATTTTTACTTTTACAAAACAATAAAATCACAATAACAGAGTAGGATGAAATGATAAACTTACACAAGAATATCAAGACTTGGTGTGACATGTCAAAATGAATAATTTTTACATAAGATAAAATAACATATGCATTTTTTTTCTGTCCTATCTTCCTTCCACCTCAGAAAGTGTGACTTGATTTGCTGATAACTTGATCAATTTCTCTGATGATAATTTTTCTGGTGTACTACTCTTCTGTACTTGAACCACACTATATTTTCTTGTGATGAATGCTGGATTCGTGGGCATCGGCAATGTGATTGTCTCGTTTTTTAGCATCAATAAAGCATCTTCAATGGTGGGTCGATCCACTGCATGATTCTCAACACATAGCAGTCCAATTTGAATGCATTTCAGCACTTGATCTATCATGCATGAATCCCTCAACATCGGATCCATGAGTTCTAGTGCGCGATCTTTTCTCCACAGCTCCCACGCCTGAAAATGTTTGTAAATTCTTTAAGATTCAACAAAATCAACGTGAGAGAAAAATATAGATTATATGTTAAGAAAAACTTACGTATTCAACAATGCTAAGAGGGCCTTCGATTTCATGGAAGCTACTATTTCTCCGACCACTCACAATCTCAAGTACTAAAACTCCAAAACTATAGACATCTGATTTAACTGAGAATATGCCTTGCATTGCATACTCAGGGGCCATGTAACCACTGCCACAAACATATTATATACAACCAATTGTTAGCTATAAAACATTGATTAAAAAAATTTTGGTATATATTATACTTTATTAATGAGTGACTTACTAAGTCCCAACGCGCCTTTCTGTGTTGACTTCGCTAATATCCTCCTTAAAGATTCTTGCAAGACCAAAATCCGAGATCTTAGGAGTCATGTTTTCATCGAGTAAAATGTTGTTTGGTTTCATGTCTCGATGAATTATTCTGAGACGGGAGTGCTTGTGGAGGTAAAGTAGTCCTTGAGCAGTTCCTTCGATGATGTTGAACCGTTTCTTCCAATATAATTGCTCCCTCTTGGAGGGATCTGTTGTGAAGTATTCAGATTTGTTAAGGCAAAAACATGTTTGTTGTGATCTTAACAATGTAGAATATTGACACGAACGACTTACTGAAGAGAAAGCAATCGAGACTTTTGTTAGGCATGTAGTCGTATATAATCATTTTGTCGTCTTTATGAATGCAAAAGCCTCTAAGCTTAACAAGGTTGACATGCTGCAGTTCAGAAATGAGTATTAGCTCATTTTTGAACTCAATCAATCCTTGTCCCGACTGTCGTGAAAGAAGCTTCACTGCTATATCTTGGCCTTCCGTTGTTCTCCCCTGTAAAAATAAGCACAAACTAACATTAGTTAAGAAGATTACACTGATATTCTTCTATTAGTATACTCCACAAAATAAGCAAATATTGATGCAATCTGAGTGATTTTCACCTTATAAACAGGGCCAAAACCACCCTGTCCCAATTTATTGTTTGAGGAGAAGTTGTTTGTAGCTGAGAGGATGGAGGCATAGGTGAAAAGCTTCAGATGATGACCATTGGCTCCTTTATATTCGAGCTCGTAACTTCCTGTATATCCCTCTAGCGTCAGGAGCTCATGTAACTCTTCCTCCTCCCTTTCAACTGTGGATGATCAACCATAAAAAGCATAAATTTCAATGTAATGAAAAAGAGGAATAAATTATGCAACATGCATCACCTTTGCGTTTTCGCATGATGTAATAAGCAAGTCCCAACATAAGCAGCACAGCCACACTTACTACTGCACCAGAGATTATTCCTATATATTTCTTCTTTCCTGTCGCACACAATTCAAATATCAGCTTCTAATTCAAGAATGTCATCATAATTATTTTTAATATAGGCGAAAACCAACCTCCTGGAGATTGAAGAACATATTTCTGCACCGTTGAGCCTGCATAATCCTGATTCCACACCACATGTTTGCCATTCCAATACAAACAACCTGCATAGTCTCCTCCTAAACTATAGCCGGCGCATTCGCAATCATTCCAGCATTGCTCCCTGCAGTCACTCAAACTAAGGTTTGAATTGGGGTGGCCATAAGTTGGCTCCACTACAGAACCATTGGCATGCCTGAAGAATCCTGATCTCAGATCAAAACTCTGTTGCCGATTCCGGCACTTGGGCGGATTCCACGGCTGGCATCCTCTGTTAGAATTTGATCCATCTATAATATAACCATAACAAAGGCTGGCCTGAGCCGCGGGAAAATACACAGTGTCCATGATATCCCGTACATCCCCTGTCGAGGCCAGCTTCCATCCTCTTTTATTCCTCCTGTCGTCCGGCGTCCAGTCTGCACCGCTAATCACTCTGAACACAAAGAACTCCCCTTCCCCTTCAATTGTTAAGTTGTAGTTGAAGTTGAAAGGGTCAGTCTTATTGAAATTCTCGAACTGCTTCACATTCCCTAAATCCTCATCGTAATAATCCTTGAGCTGTCCGCTCCTCCAGTAGACGTCTCCTCGCCGTCTGATCAACAGCTCAGTTCGATTCCATTCGAGAGCGAAAGCTCCGGAGGCTGGATTAGACTCCGTGAGCCATGAAGAGATCTTGTCGTTAAGACCTAGTCTCATTCCTGTGAGAAGGGTATCAGTAGGGTGATCAAAACTTTGCCATAACCTGGAGCCATTTGAGCTAGCAACTACAAAATTGCCAGTATCGAAGAGCGTGGCTGTTATATTACTAGAGGGTTGTGATCCGCCGGCGTAGAGCTGGATTGGATCGCCTCCGTCGCGGCGCGTGATGAGGAGCTCGCCTCTGGTGCCGAGGGTGAGAAGGGGAGTGGAATTGGTGGGGATGGGGTCGTCCCTGTTGCCGATCCACACTGGCGGATCATTTCGATTGAATAATACTGCTATGTAACTAGAATTTGTTCTATCCGGGGTGTAGAATCGCAAGGTGACGAGGCCGTTGGGAGAATCCAGTTGAGACGTTGAAGTCAGGTTTTCTCCCTGTTTCAGAGTGTCGATGCATGAAACTTTGGTGATGAACAAACGCAGCATACAAATCCACAACAAGATTGATCTTGATGAAGCTCTGCGACTCTGCATCATGGGGCTTAATTTGGACAAAGTTTGAGGAAGGGAAACTATGATGATGAGATATAGATGATCATAGGGTTGATTATAACCACAAACAACTGCAGTTTGGATATTTGTATGTCTGAACACTCCAACCATCAGAAAGGTCTGTGTAGACTTTTCTTTCTTTCTGAATTTTCTTTTTGTGCGACATTTCTATTGAAGTTACAATCTCCAATATGTTGATGATGGTTGGATGTGGATCAACTTATATTTGAAAAGTCTATCCTTTAACTTCTTAAATCACGAACTAGAACGATATGAATATTATTTGAAACTACTGGATTTCAATAGTCTACCGAAAATGTTTGACCAGCTTCAATGAAAACAAACAGACTTGATATACTTTTCAAATAGATTTAATTTCTGTGTGAGAGGCCAATTAGTTTACATGTTCAACACTTGAAACATCGTGATCGCCTTCAAATAATATCCCAAGAATTAAACTGCTCAAACCAGATAAACGTCTGCTATAAAACGGGATGCCTAGCTCATTTATATAAATCTCATGCTTCATCATCACCTTCATCTCCTCGAACAAACCAACTCTAAATTTCTCCGAAAATCCGACGACGATGCAATCTCAAAAAGCCTCATTCGCCGCACCACTTCTCCTCTTCATCTCTCTCCACTGTTTATCCCTCCAAGTTTCATCAATAGACACTCTAAAACAAGGCGAAAAGCCCTCAACTCAACGTCGGAGCTCGTCTCCGCCAATGGCGTCTTCTCCCTCCGCTTCTACACTCCTCAAAACTCCAACAACACCTACTTAGCCCTCTGCTTCACCGGCACCTCCCGAGCCTCCTTCCCCGTCTGGATCGCCGCACCGGGAGGAACTTGATCGCTCACTTCCTGGACCACCGACGACGATCCGGCGCCGGCGAGTGATTTGGGGAGTAATACCGAGATGAGTCGGGCGAGTCGCGAGCTGAGTTCGGGAATTTCAATTTCAATTTCAATTTCACGAGGGAGGTGGAGCCGGCGAATGGGGAGGAGGAGTATGTTGTGTTGTCGGTGCTGCCGTTTCCCGGGTCGTCGCCGCAGCAGGAATTGTCGGGATGGAAATTGGAGTATGATGGAGATATACTTAACATCGACAGGTCGATATTTCTCGCGCGACCTGCTGACGTCGCCGTCCCCTGGCAGCCCGCTTCACCGCTAGGTAATGCGGCGGCGGGATTAGGGTTACGTGCATGGATTGGTTTGGCGTTTGTGGCTGCAGTTTATGGATTTGCATAATATATATATGCATGTCATGTCTCATGTGTGAGGGAAAAAAAATCTTCAAATTTAAATTTTTTTTGAAAAAAAAATCAAAAAATAAAATAAAATTAATAGGCGCGTGCACTCCACGTGCCACGCATGGATGCAAGTACGGGCAACTCACGCACGATCGCATAGGATGCGACAAGTCGCATTCAAGTATTTGCCCTATTCTCGACTTGGAGTGAATGCCTCCATTCTTCTTCAAACCTTTCTAACCACCTTCCTCTTTTGACTTGTCAATTGAACCTCCACTTCGTGCATCCAAGATCGTCTAATATCAATTTTAGGCAATATTCTAATTTTTTTGCATTTACTTTTATGGAAATATTTCCATTGAAAAATGATGGACAAGAAAAGATGAGAAAATATTAACATTTTCATCATTCACATGTTTACTAGGATAGAAAAAGAAAATTATCACATGATTCCCCCACCCTTTCCCATTTTTATGGGTTTTATCAATTGAAAAATATTATTACACTCATTCCCCCCCCCTCCCCTCCCACCCCCTCATGTTAATATTTTTCACAATTGGGGGATGATGGAGATATACTTAATATCGACAGGTCGATATTTCTTGCTCGACCTGCTGACGTCGCCCTCCCTCTCTAGCATATACGACTATCCATTGCTGCTGGAAATAGATAGATAGATTACGCTCATGCGTTTAGCTTCAGAAAGACAAAGTCCGTCATAAAGTTCTATTTATCTGTCAATTTTAAGAACCCGAATCTTATCACCCGTCGCGGCGTCGCCGGTCCAATAGAACCTTTACTGTTTCGAGGGGTTTGAAGAAACCAGAAGCTCGAAATGTGTGACATTTTAGGCAATCCAAATCTCCATGCAACTCATTTTAGGGAATGAGGTGGCATAATCATTAACGAGTAAGCTTATAAATACCTCTATGTGGTATTTTGCTAGCCACACAGGACAAATTTAAATAAAAACTAAATTAAGACCTTAAATGATACAAAATGTAACTTCACTAACTATTTTGAAACAAATTAAACTTTAATTACTAATTTTAATACTAGTAAGATAGTTTAGTACGTAACCTTTTAACACGTAAAAGTGCACGTGCACATTAACCCGTGTTTATATTGTAATTAATAAAAAAAAATTGTATGTATTTGAAATTTTGAATTAATCAATACGCACATATAACACATGTTTCATCCTCTATTCCATTAATGGATGGATGACATATGGCAATCTTAAGATTAAACTTAATAGTGACTACTAACGGTTTTATGGTTTATTTATTTATTATTATATGGAAAATTGGATTTGTAATCAACTAACGAGATTTTCCAAAAAGTTTAACACTATTAGGATTATTCTCTCTCCTGTTGCGCCATTCATCAGAAAATTTCACACGGATGAATAATTATTTCAATGGCGACGCGACGCCCATGGATTCAGCTTTGCGGTGTTATTCGATCTATGGCTTGATGCTTTCTTCCGATATGTTGGAATGACGCTAAATTATCGATTTTCTTGTATTGTTGTTGAGTTCTCCATCTTTATTCTCATCATGGCAGTCGAAATCCAACTTGCGGCGTGAAGTGTTACTCATCTAAATTTTATAAAGTAATAACAAATGAATCAAAAGTCTATAATGATAATTGATAAATTAAGTAGCATAAAAATATAATCAGTTTTATTCATTTAATTTACATAACTCTGTGTCAGGGACATTATGCACTGAACTTTTAGAGAGAAATTAAGACAAATTAACCATGCATATAAAGAAAATATAGGAGTTCATAAACAGTTCTATTTAAACATGACATAATCATTAACAGTAGTTCATTACTAACTCATAATAAATGAATGTAGCAGATGCCTTATAGTTTGTCCTAATTAATATCTACGAAGCAATCAATTGAAACACACCATAAAATATAATTATATAGTTCAAGACTTTAAATTAGTGCCGTTGTATTTCAATTGTTGCTCACATGTCCTAGTTGTTGGTGCTTCATCACTTTTCCTAATTTACTGCTTTCTGCATATATGATTCTATCTAATTCTACGGTCTTAAGTTCTATACCAGATGCAAGTTTTTATTAAGTTTAGCTAAAAAGAATATGTAAGTCGAGCCAGAGATCGAATAACACCATAGAACTGAATCCATGGGCATAGCGTCACCATTGAAATAATTGTTCATCCGCGTGAAATTTTATGATGATTGGGGGCAACAACAAAGAGAAGAATCCTAATGGTGTTAAACTTTTTGGAAAATCTCGTTAGTTGATTACAAATCTAATTTTCCATATCAATAATAAATAAATAAATTAGATTATTAAGAATTTCCATATCAAACCCATAACATCGTTAGTAGTCACCATTAAATTTTAATCTTAAGATTGCCATGTGTCATCCATCCATTAATGGAATAGAGGATGAAACATGATTAAGGAGTAGAGGATCCCATTTGATATAACTATGGTGTGACATGTTTAAATTTGACGGGAAATCATTTTATATTGTAATTTATAAATAAATTTGAAAAAAATAATTAAAGACTTTATACTGAAATAATATATTTAAATAAATCGTCACAAAATTGTTATATGAAAAATCATTTTGTTGGTGGGGCCAAAATAGATCTACCCTCGAAAAAAGTGGTACTTTATGTTGTAAATCTTGAGTTAAATCTTGTGTGTACTCAGGTTAGAAGTATATCATAACATAATAAAATATTAATTAAAATAATAGTAATAGTAGCAAAAGCCAACATCAACATGATTTAGATAATGCTTAAACTAGGTACATTAGAAAACGTCAACACTGTAATTCTTTTGAAAATTTCAATAGCCCTTGTATTGAAATATTGAAACTGTATAGTATGACCAACTTCAAACCATATACCTAATTAGTTATATATAAATTTAATTATATACTCTCTTTATTCCGTTCATCTTGTAATTGAAACTATATAGTATATATGACCAACTTCAAACCATATACCTAATTAGTTATATATAAATTTTATTATATAGTCTCTCTATTCCGTTCATCTTGTAACATATTTTTTCTTGGGATGCCTCATTTATCTTGTAATATTTCCTTTTATAGAAATATGTTATGGGAATCAATCAGGAATCGAAGTTGGAGGAGGAAGAAAGATTGAAGGAGGAAGAAGGATTGAAGGAATTCACTGCTGAAGAAGAGGAGGAAATTAATCTCAAAGAAAAAAAAGGGTTTTTGACCCCACAAGAAGAGTACAGCGTAGAGAAGAAGACCAAAGTTGATGCTGATTTCTATCACCCACGTGGCTAAGAGAAGTGGGCTGGGTTTAGGAGTAGTTGGGCTTAGGTTGTTTTAATAGGCAAAAATACTTTTATCTATCTTATTAGCTTTTGTTTGGTTATTTCAATTAGATGTCGTACTGGAACCTTTATATATTTGGAGCATGCATAGCCGTAAAACCTAATGAATTGAATCAACTCTTTTCCTCCTATCTCATTCTCTCACATATCTCATCTTCTACCTTTCTATCTGTTTCTTTCAAGATCGCATTTTTATTATAGTTTTCTCACTAATATTACACCAAATCCTCATCAAAACATTAGATCTATTACACTTGGTATACCAGAGCCCAGGTTCTTACTTTATTTAGCAAAATTCTGGGCAACTATGGCTGAAGCAACACGGTTTAAAGATTTACAAGAGGCTCAGAAGAAGTTGGACCAGGTTCTATAGGCTGAAACTTTGAAAAGAACTGCAGCCGAGGAGAAATTTCATGAGCAGATAGCCAACTTGGATCAAAAGTTTGTGGGAATGGATCAGAAATATGACTATCTCTCTACTACCTTGGCTGATATCAAGTTGCAACTGATGCATCTTGTTCCTGGCAAAAAGCAACAGCAGGGAAATCCATCTATCTTGGGGGAGTCTCCTTTTTTCTGCAAGAACTGAAGGTATGAGCTCTAAACAAACAGTTTTTTCATCAAAATTCAAAAGTGATTATTCTCAAAACAGTGGTGGTAATTCTTTACACAAAGTTGATTTCCCAAAATTTAATGGAACCAATCCTAGAGCATGGATTATTAAGTGTAACAGCTATTTTAAGCTCACATCAGCTTTGAGTGATGAACATATGGTTCAAATGGCTATTCATAATTTTGAGGGAAAGACACTTCAATGGTTTCAGAATTTTGGAAATGAGAAGGTTTTAGATATCACATGGGATCAATTTCTAGAAGTGGTAGCAGCCAGATTTGATAATCTAAATGAGGGAAAGATTGTCATGGAATTTAAAAACCTGAGGCAAGTAGGTTCGTATGTAGAGTATGTTGAGAAATTTGAGGAGTTAAGAGCATGTTTATTACTCAGTGGTAGCATGACTTACTCTGAAGAATTTTTTGTGGCCAGTTTCATTAGTGGACTATCTGAGGAAATGCAAGGGTTCATGCTCCTATTTAAACCTAAGACTCTGATGGAGGCTATTGAAATAGGGCAGAAACAACTTTTCACATTGGATGCTCTGTCTAAAAGGGTTAAACCATCTCCAAAACCTTTTCAGAATCCAGGAAGTGCATATAAGAGACCCGAGGCACTGGCTATGCATAAACCATTTACTCCAGCTAGTACCAAAACCCCAGTCAGGATACTAACTAGTGCTGAGATGGCTGCAAGAAGGGATAAGGGATTGTGTTACAATTGTGATGAAACCTATATCAGAGGTCATAAGTGTAAACACAAGATCTTCTACATGGAAATGGATGAGGAGCAAGAGTTGGCACACTTACAGCATGAAGATGAAGTTGTGGAATTGATCTTGGCAGAAAATGAACCCATGGAAGAAATCCACATGACCATAAATGCCATTATGGGGAGTAGTGGTGCTAGAACTATGAGAGTGATTGGAGAAGTGGGGGATAAGAAGCTAATGATACTACTTGATACAGGAAGTACACTTAGTTTCCTAAGAGAGGGTATTGCTAATGAGCTGGGAATTGAATTGGTAAATGACAGGCCCATTTTGGTGAAGGTGGCTAATGGGCAGAAGCTTGTCAGCACCAAGGTGGTAGTTGACTTTACTTGGAATGTACAGGGTCATCAATTTGTTTTCTCACCCAGAGTCCTAGCAAATGAAGGGTATGACTTAATATTGGGTAGTGACTGGCTGGAATTTTGTACCCCTGTTGGATTAGATTATAAGAGAATGATTTTTACTGTTTGCTCGGGGGAAGGAAGGTAAAGCTTAGAGCTAGACAATGTCCAGTTCCAGGAAATTTCAGCACAAAGCCTTTTTCAAATGCTACATTATCATATGGATGAAGTAGAAGAAGTTTACCTGCTACAGCCACAAGTTTCTTCAACCATGACTGGTGAAAATGCAGCTCTGTCTGATTTGTTGGAAGAATTCAGTGATGTTTTTGCTGCGCCACAAAACCTGCCACCTGAGAGAGGAGTAGAGCATCAGATAATTTTGAAAGCTGGTAGTGAGCCTAAGCACCAATACCCTTATAGAACATCACACCACCATAAGAATGAAATTGAAAAGATTGTGCAAGAACTACTGAACTCTGGTGTTATTCAACATAGCAAAAGTCCATTTGCCTCTCCTGTTATATTGGTTACAAAGAAGGATGGCACTTGGAGGATGTGTGTTGACTACAGGTATTTAAATTCTTTAACTGTGAAGCATGATTATCCAATTCCCTTGATTGATGAGCTGTTAGATGAACTCTATGGGGCTAAATACTTTTCTAAGATGGATCTTAGGTCAGGATACTTTCAGATTTTGGTTAAGCCTGAGGATAGATATTTGACTGCATTTAGCACCCACCATGGATATTTTGAGTTTCTAGTGATGCCTTTTGGCTTATGTAATGCTCCTGCAACATTTCAGTCCTTAATGAATCAAGTGTTTCAGCCATATTTGAGGAAGTTTGTGTTAGTTTTCTTTGATGACATTCTGGTTTATAGCAAAACTTGGGAAGAGCATGTTAGTCAGCTGAGAAAGGTGTTATCTACTCTAAGGAAACAATCCTTATTTGCCATGAAGAGCAAGTGCCAATTTGGGCAAAAGAAGATTGAATATCTAGGGCATATTATTTCTGAGGAGGGGGTTGACACGCACTCGTCGTATGGTACGATCAAAATACCTGTGTATGCCCCAGACGGACAGTACACGCTCCTATGCCCACTACCGGACTGATTAGTCTTAGCGGTAAGCTAGGGTCGATCCCACAGAGAGTGATGAACCACTTTACTCTTCAGTATACAAATCGAGTTGTCACTATCTCAATCTGTGTATCTGCACAATAAAATAAACGGAAATCAAATATAAAAAGGGGGTAAGATTTGAGGTAGGTCGTGATCATTGTTGACATGTACATTCGGTCATGGGCACACTAAGAATCCGTCCATGCTTTGTATAAACTCAAGGCGTGGCCCAAAGACATTGGGGCGTTTCAAGAGTTCACACTCCACACTTGGGATGGTTGAATCCCCTGTTGTCGTCTTGGTCCGAAGGTCACGCTTCACCCCGGTCACAAGGCCGTGCTTCACTCCTCCGTAGATAATAGTCATACCCGATCTCTCCAAGTATGACCCTCATCAACCTTCTCTTCCAAACTTCCCATGTCCGCACCTACAGAGTAGACACCACTCGCGGGATACTCATTTCCGGGACCACGTCCAACCGGTCATGGCAATGCCTACGATACGCGAGATGAGTCCTTTGGTCGATAACCATGGCTTGATGCCTCGTCACAGTTGATGGGTGATTGTTAGAGAAGCCCAAGACTGAAGAAGGACGCAGTATCCCCTTGTCCACTCCTCACCATCCAGATCTACAGCACCATGTCAGGTGCTGTTTAGCTACTCGGTCCTGGCATCTCAAACGCTGCCGTTTGTCCTGCCTTGCCTTTGCTTGACATGGTACAAATCTAACCGAACGAGATCACCCGTTAAATTGTAACTGCCCATGAATTCTGCTCCAGTCCTTCGGGAACTACTGGACTCAACCGATGGCACAAGTGCCTTACGAATATTTCACATGTCAACAGTCAATCATTTCTCATACCCAAATCTCACCAAGTAAACTACTCACACATAATTGAATATAAAATGATAGGCGAAAAAGAACACATTAATAAAAGAAATACGAAATACTCAAATTAAAAGTACCTAAGGCAACAGCCTTGGATTTGTTCTTCACAGTGGAATGTAAATAAAAGCAAGTAAAGATTGTTTTGAGCAGAAAAGATAAAAGTGTTTTTTCTCCGAACTAGGAACTGTAGACTGATAAATTCTCCAACTACAAGACACAAAAGTGTGCAATCAAATGAATAAGTTTGTGCATGCATGTATCCACCTGTTACATTCCACAGCCCATTGAGCAATTACACCACATGATCGTATTAGCAGTTTTCCTCACACCCACTCAAGTGTTTGGCTAGTGTTTACTCTCATTTCATGCTGCATTAGCTTTCCTATTAGCTTGTTCGAGGATTTATGGCTATTAGTTAATCAGGTGCAGATTATCAAAAGGTCTTTATTTGGCTGTAATGGGGCATACGAAGCAGGGTGAGAATTTTCTGGATAGTGGATTAAGACTTGATTCCAGCCACATGGACTGCATCTTTCAACATAGGTGCTCCCACTAATCCTAATACTCCTTTCTTTCTTTGGGGCATATATTTTTCTGAGGCATGTATTGATCTTTGATCATACTTAGAATTTTCATTCTTTTCATTTCTGCCCTTTTTTTTTTAAACATTGACTACCCCCTTTTTTTCTTATTGCCCTTCTTCCACTTTTGATTCTTAGAGTAGCTATGTACCCTTCTTATTTTGTATGGTGTGGGGAGACACACTTTTAATCAAATGTCATTCCAAGGGCTCATGAAAGGAAAAATCATTTTGGCTCAAAGTGGTTAGCAATGGATTATAATGTTTAGCATGAAAAACTCTGGGGCTTCTAATCACAAATAAACTGCCCCTTATCCTCTAATCTAGACCACCAGCTAAAATCCACTAACAAGTTCTAGGATTACTAAACAGCATGAACACACAAAAGATAGAAGCAATTAGGCTCAATTCTCACAGGTGTGGATTTCTGCATTTCTTCTACTGCTATGCATGTGATGCATGCTCAGCATACCATTCAAACCAGTCAAACTAAATAACATGCACACATTCCCTGGTCCATATATCATGCACACACACAGACTCAAGACACAATGACTCAATGACTCAATGTACACTAGACTCCTACTGACACAACACATAAAAGAAAAAACAGAAACTAAAAGAACAAAAGAAGAAAAAAAAAAGAAATAAAACCTAAACTAAAGATAGAGGAAAGGAAACTTATTCGTCCTGGTCGGAGGCATCTTCCTCCTCTCCAGCTGCTTTCGCCATCAACTTCTCAAAGCTCTTCTTCATGTTGGTGTGGATTGCCGTCATCTCTGCCTTCAACATCGCTACTTCTGCACGTAGCTCTGCCAGTATAGCCACCATCTCGCTGTTCGAGCGGTGCGAAACCGCCTGCTCATTCGCCTTGCTCGATTCTGCTCTGCCCGCTGCTCCTTCTGGATGAACCAGCGAGTAATTTCCATGCTCGTCCACCTCAACAATTCTCCATCTCACGAAGCGCCCCTGGTCCAGGAACCTTGTCTCAGCAGCTGCGAGATCATCTGGCTTCTCCAAGTCGAAATTGGTGAGATTCTTTGCAAGAATCGTCGCCAAAGGGCAGAGTGAGAGGAACTTGTTATGGTGGGTCACTCCAAACTGAAATTGTTGTGCTGCCACGAACCCAAAGTTTACCCGCCTCTTCTCCATCATGCACCATAAAATGAACAACTCCTGCTGAGTCACCACGTTAGACCCCTCCAACCGCCCATAGATGTTGTAAGCCAACCACCTGTGGCAAATCTGTAGCGCTGGATCTCTGATCTCATTGGACTTGCTGCTGTTCTTCACATAGCGATCCCTGATGGAGATGATTGACCAGTAGTGGTCAACCTGAGACTTCCATTCATCCGAGGCCACCGTCTCTGCCTCCTTATACTCTTCCTCATACACCTCCCGCTTCTCCTTCCTTCTTCTTCCCTTTTTCCTCAGTTGTAACCCTCCTCACCGTGCTCGTAGTACCCACCTTGCTCCCTAATTTGCTCTGCTTGGACCTCTGCGATAGGGGCGGTTTCGAGGTTTCAAGCTTCCTCTTCGCTCCTACTCCTTTCTCCTTACTCTGTGGGGTGACATCCTCCTGGGCCTGCACTGGAATGCTCTTCTCTGCCTCTTCCTGTTGTTCCTTCTCCTCTTGATCGGAAGCGGTCAGACCACCCTCCTTCGATTGAGATTGAGAAGGGGAAGAACTGAGAACTGGAGTAGGCGCCTTTAGTGGAGGGCTAGCTGCTTTCTTCCCGGTGGTTTTCTTCTTCGCTGCTGCTGCGGTAGTGGTGCCCTTGACCGCAAGCTTCTTCTTCTCTTTCTTCTGAGGCGGTTGGACATCTGGCTCTTCCTCGACCTGTACTTGCTCGTGGTCACCCGCAGTGCCTCCTTCGCCGGTGGCTTGCTTCTCCGGTGAGGGGATCCTTTCCTGTTCTTCTTCGTCCACCCCCCGAGTAGGTGTGGTCTTTTCTGAACTGTGCACCGGAGTTTCCTCCGATGTGGTGCTGCGAGTTTTCCTCTTCTCCCCCACCGGTACAGACTTTGTGGCGGTTGGGCTCTTAAGTTGAGTACCGGGACCGGCGACTCTTTTGTCGGTTCTTTTGTGAGCGGCTTTCTTGATTCTGACCATGGCGACGGTTGGAATTTTAGGGTTTTCAGAAAAATGGCGAGGTTGGTGAAGTATGTGGGATGAGAACTGGGTTCTGTGCTTAAATGGCAGATTGTGGGCGACGGTTATGGCGGAGTGGAGGAAGTGGCTGAGTGCGAGGGCGGTTGTGGAGGTTATAAGAGTGAATGGAGTAGGGTTTTCTCTTTCTGACTGATGTAGAGGTGAAGTGACAGTTATGGGAAGTCGAAACAATCAAGGGAATAAAATCATTACCAAATTTTGAAATTCAAATTTCGTGCGAAATCCCAAGCGCCGCAATTATACCAGCTGTCCTTGTCAGATGTGCCCCCACGTCACTCCTTGGTTAGACCGTCTCCGTTCCACACACCGGTCTGCCACCTACACACTTTGCATCGCAAAGTGGGTTCGAACTCCAAGATAGACTTTTAAAAACAACTTGGCCCACATTCTCCAGTTCTGACTTAGTCAAATACTCACTTACTCAAAACAACTAATTATTAACTAATTAAAGAAAAAGCGGTTGTGGTCTTACCGACGACCACTCCTGGGTTGCCTCTCAGTCAGCGCTCTTGTTTAATGTCTTGAGCTCGACTTCCAGCTTCTGCTCTTACTGATAAATAGGATCCAGTAAAGAGCATTTCTCCTTGGTCTTCTTCAACTCTGAATAATCGAAGTACGGTTTCAAACGATGACCGTTCACCACAAAAGTATCCTTTCCATTCAAATCATAAACTTCGACACTTCCATTAGGGAATAACTCCTTCACGATGTACGGTCCTCCCCATTTTGATTTAAGCTTCCCACTCATTAGCTTAAATCGAGAGTTGAATAGCAACACCTTTTGGCCAGACCAGAATTCCTTCTTCCTAAGCTTGGCATCGTGGATTCTCCTTGTTCTTTCCTTGTACAAAACTGCATTGTCATATGACTCCAACCGAAGTTCCTCCAATTCATTCAGTTGCAACTTCCTCTCTTCCCCGGCCCTGGTCATACTGAAATTTATCCTCTTGATCGCCCAGTAAGCTTTGTGTTCCACTTTTACTGGTAAATGGCATCTTTTCCCGAACACAAGCCTGAATGGTGACATGCCAATTGGAGTTTTGTAGGCGGTGCGGTATGCCCATAACGCATCTCCCAAGTAATTACTCCAATCCTTACGATTGGGATGAACTACCTTCTCCAATATGCTTTTGATCTCCCTGTTAGAAATTTCAGCCTGCCCATTGGCCTGAGGGTGGTATGCAGTCGTGACTTTATGTTTCACCCCCATTCTTTTGGTTAGTGCTCTAATGGTAGCATTGCAGAAATGGGATCCTTGGTCGCTGATGAGGATTTTTGGAACTCCGAATCTACTAAAAACTTGCTCTCTCAAAAATTCAGCCACCGTATGAGCATCATTACTGGTTGTAGCCTTTGCCTCGACCCATTTGGACACGTAGTCGACTGCCACCAAAATGTATTCATAATTCCCTGACTTAGGGAGTGGCCCCATAAAATCGATTCCCCATACATCGAAGATTTCCACAGGCATAATAGGCATCTGAGGCATCTCATCTCTTGCGGTAATACCCCCTACCATCTGACACTTCGGGCAGTCTTGTACCCATTTCTTGGCATCAGCGAAGATGGTAGGCCAATAGAATCCACTTTCCAGTATTCTTTGCGCTGTTCTCCTCCCACCGAAATGGCCACTACATGTTGTGCTATGGCACATTTCTAATATCTGAGCATGTTCAAATTCTGGAACGCACCTCCGTATGATTTGATCTGTACCAATCTTCCATAAATGCGGTGCTTCCCAAAAATAGGAGCCAGCCTGTGTTACCAATTTCTATTTCTCGAACTTGGTCTTTCCTGGTGGTACTTCCTTGGTGAGAAGATAATTTGCTATGTCTGCAAACCACGGCTCCTTCTTGGTTAGAGCATACAGAGTCTCCATCTCCATATGATCGCGTATGGCGTATAGCTTTTCATCCGGAAAAGCATCTTCTATCAGTTCGCCATCATCTTTTCCTATCTGCAACCTGCTTAGATGATCAGCTACTAGATTGGCTGCTCCCTTCTTATCTCTTATTTCCAAGTCGAACTCTTGGAGCAGCAATATCCACCGGATAAGTCGTGGCTTTGATTCTTTCTTCGCCATGAGGTATTTCAAAGCAGCATGATCGGTGTAAACGATCGCTTTTATGCCCAGAAGGTATGATCTGAATTTCTCGATTGCAAAAACCACTGCCAACAATTCCTTCTCAGTTGTGGTGTAGCTACACTGAGCTGGATTCAAAGTCTTGGAGGCGTAATATATAACGTGGCTTTCCTTACCTCTCTTCTGTCCCAGTACTGCTCCAACCGCGTAGTTGCTGGCATCACACATGATTTCGAATGGTATCTCCCAATCTGGCGGTTGAATGATAGGGGCTGATACTAATTTATCCCATAAATTCAGAAATGCCTCCTTACAGTCGTTATCAAAGTCGAACTGTACATCTTGTTGCAGCAAACGGGTCATAGGTTGAGCAACCTTTGCAAAATCCTTAATGAATCTGCGGTAAAACCCTGCGTGACCAAGGAATGCCCGTATGTGCTTGACCGTGGTTGGATATGGCAACTTGGCGATGGAATCGATCTTTGCCTTATCTACTTCGATACCCCTCTCTGATATGACATGGCCCAGTTTGATGCCTTTTCTTACCATAAAATGGCATTTCTCATAATTGAGTACCAGGCTTTTCTCCACGCATCTTTTCAACACTAGCTCCAAATGATTAAGACATGTGTCGAACGAATCACCATATACCGTGAAATCATCCATGAACACCTCTATGCAGTTTTCCAATAAATCTGAAAATATGCTCATCATACACCGTTGGAAAGTTCCAGGTGCATTGCAAGGACCAAATGGCATTCTTCAGTATGCGAACATCCCGTACACACAAGTGAACGTGGTCTTCTCTTGGTCTTCTTGAGCTACGAATATTTGCACATATCCTGAATATCCGTCCAGGAAACAGTAATAGGCATTACCAGCCAGTCGTTCCAGCATTTGGTCGATAAAGGGCAATGAAAAATGGTCCTTCCGTGTGACCATGTTCAGCTTCCGGTAGTCTATACAGACTCGCCACCCAGTTTGTAGCCTTGTTGGAACAAGCTCGCCTTTGTCATTCTCTACAACCTGTACTCCAGATTTCTTCGGTACGACGTGAACCGGGCTAACCCATTGACTGTCGGATATAGGGTAGATTATACCCAACTCCAAAAGCTTTAGGATCTCCTTAAGTACCACCACCTTCATAACAGGATTCATTTTCCTCAGTGAATCCCGTACTGGTCGTGCTCCTTCCTCCAAGTATATATGATGCATACACTCTGTTGGACTGATACCCTTTATATCTGCCAAGGTCCAACCAATGGCTTCCTTGTTCTCTCTTAATACTCTGACCAGTCTTTCCTCCTGCACCAGGGTCAGATCAGAACTGATAATCACTGGAAGAGTTTCCTCCGGTCCCAAGTAAGCATATTGCAAGTGCTTCGGCAATTTTTTTAATTCCAAGACTGGGGCTTTTACAATCGAGGGCATCAGCTTCTCGTGTTCCCCATACTGAGAGAACAACTCTGGTTTGCCCTGCTCCGATCCTCCGATGGAGTACACTTCCAAAATAATGTCTTTAATTTTTCTGTCGACTTCCACTGCTGCTTCCAGGGTGCTTTCCTTTAAAGAATACAACTCCATGATGGTTTCCTTCATCTCGAGGTCCTCCATTTGTACAGCATCTCGATCAGTAAGACCGGCTCGTATAACCCTTTCTGTCATGTCACTCGAGCTGAATGACAGGTTCTACTCTTGTACCAATGGTTCGAATATGTCAATCATATCTACAGATTCCAAATCAGGCTTCCGTCTCATGGCTTCGTAAATGCTGAATTCTTCTACTACACCATCGAATTCACACGATAGAATTCCAGTCTTCATGTCCAATTTAGTTCCTGCAGTCATCATGAACGGCCTGCCTAACAGGATTGAGTTCTCCTTTGCTTCCAAACCGGTATCCAACACGTAGAAGTCAGTAGGAAAAATCAGCTCTCCTACTTTGATAAGTACATCTTCGATCACGCCCTCTGGGTACGCGTTTGACCTATCTGCTAGTTGTATGACAACTCGGGTGTTCCGTAGTTCCCCCAAGTTGAGCCTGTTGAAAACTGCCAGGGGCATAACATTTATAGATGCCCCCAAGTCCATCATGGCTTTGTCCATGTTCCTTCCTGCGATGTTGCAAGGGATAGTGAACATCCCCGGGTCTTTCTTCTTAGGTGGCAGTTTCTGTTGTATGATGGCTGACACACTCTCTCCCATGACATATCGAACATCCTCATCAATCTTCACCTTCCTCGAGCAAAGATCTTTAAGGAACTTAGCATACTTTGGGATTTGCTTAATTACGTCCAGTAGGGGTAGGCTAAGTTCCAACTTCCGAAAGATTTTCATCATATCATTGGCTTCTTTCTCCTTGGCTTTCTGTCGAAGTCTACCCGGATAAGGAGGTTCGGTTTGCTCATCATCACCTATTTCTCCTAAAACTTTGTTGCTGGTCCCCTCCTCTCTTTGCCGGTTAACTTCTGCCTCTGCCAAAATTTTTTCAGCTTGTTCATCATCCACCTCTGTGATTATTGCTTGTGCCTGTTCCTTGTGATTGATCCCTTGAGATGGAAGTTTCCCTGTATTTTCTTCTACTTTTGCCAACGTCTTCGCCAAATGACCAATCTGCACGTTGGTTTGATTCATACCAGCTCAGATTTCATTGCGGAACTTCTCACTTTCCTTAGCCATGCTCTCCATGGCCTCTTCCCATGGTGCTCTCCTCTGATGAGGTGGTTGATACACCTGTTGCTGTTGGGGTTGGTAATGGTGTTGTTGTGGTGGGCCTCCCTGATATTGTCCTTGTTGTTGGTGCTGGGCAAATGATTGAGATGATCCCGGTAGACCTGCACCGTTTTGTTGTGGTTGACCGTCCTGCTTCCATCGAAAGTTAGGATGATCCCTCCATCCTCTGTTATACGTATTTGAAAACGGGTCATGTTTCCTCTGGAATCCTTCATTCCCCCCCATGGCATTTACGTCCATTATATCTTTACCAAAGTTTGGGCAATTTTCAGATTGATGCCCCAATGCATCGCATAGGCCACACTGTCTGACCTTCTTCTGCATGGTCAGACCACTCAGTAATGTCTTTATTTTCTTCATCTCCTTTTCCAGATTTGTCAGCTTATCCTTTTCCTCTCCTCTATCTGGTATCTCTCTGCTTCTGTCATGTCCATCATCTCTGGATTCTTTTGCCATTGTTCCCAAGAGTTTGAAAATCTCTTGAGGTGTTTTGCTCAGCAGTGATCCGTTGCATGCAGCTAATACCAGTCCTCGATCGCTCCTCTGCATGCCCTTCACAAAGCTTTCCACTTGATCTTTTGGAGTAATCTGATGGTGAGGACAGTTGCTTAACAGCCGTTTGAGACGAGTCCAATACTCATAAAAGGTTTCCAGTCCGTCTTGCTTAATGTTTCGGATGTCCCATCGCATTCTTTCAACTCTTGTGGCTGGAAAAAATTCTTCCAAGAAACTCTGCTGCATTTCTGCCCAAGTGGTAACGCTTCCTTGGGGCAGATTGTACAGCCATCTCGTGGCGCTGTTACTAAGGAGAATTGAAAAAGAACCAGTTTCACATATTCTTGCTGATTCTCATTGGACTGATGCATCACTGTCATTTCGAAATCCTGAAGATGGGTATGCGGGCCATCTCCTGGATATCCATTAAATTTCGGTAAGACCTGTATTAATGCAGGTTTCAAGTCAAACCGTTCAGGTGCGAAGGGGTTCGTTGGTAAGGTGATCCCGTTCGGCCTGAGATTCAGATTAGTTGGGTAAGCCAACTGCTTGAGGGTCTGCGGCTGCTGTGGTTGGTCGACCATAGCGTCGCGTCTCGCTATTCGTGCAAGTGCGCCTAGTCGTCGTTCAGTTCGTTCAATATCTGGATCAAAAGTTAATGCTCTCTGTACTCGACGAGTTCCACGCATACACTAATAGTGGAAGATGGAATGGGAAGAGTAAAATTGTTGCGCGTCACTCCTCGGCAACGGCGCCAATTTTGACACGCACCCATCGTATGGTACGATCAAAATATCTGTGTATGCCCCAGACGGACAGTACACGCTCCTATGCCCACTACCGGACTGATTAGTCTTAGCGGTAAGCTAGGGTCGATCCCACGGAGAGTGATGAACCACTTTACTCTTCAGTATACAAATCGAGTTGTCACTATCTCAATCTGTGTATCTGCACAGTAAAATAAACGGAAATCAAATATAAAAAGGGGGTAAGATTTGGGGTAGGTCGTGATCATTGTTGACATGTACATTCGGTCATGGGCACACTAAGAATCCGTCCATGCTTTGTATAAACTCAAGGCGTGGCCCAAAGACATTGGGGCGTTTCAAGAGTTCACACTCCACACTTGGGATGGTTGAATCCCTTGTTGTCGTCTTGGTCCAAAGGTCACGCTTCACCCCGGTCACAAGGCCGTGCTTCACTCCTCCGTAGATAATAGTCATACCCGATCTCTCCAAGTATGACCCTCATCAACCTTCTCTTCCAAACTTCCCATGTCCGCACCTACAGAGTAGACACCACTCGCGGGATACTCATTTCCGGGACCACGTCCAACCGGTCATGGCAATACCTACGATACGCGAGATGAGTCCTTTGGTCGATAACCATGGCTTGATGCCTCGTCACAGTTGATGGGTGATTGTTAGAGAAGCCCAAGACTGAAGAAGGACGCAGTATCCCCTTGTCCACTCCTCACCATCCAGATCTACAGCACCATGTCAGGTGTTGTTTAGCTACTCGGTCCTGTCATCTCAAACGCTGCCGTTTGTCCTGCCTTGCCTTTGCTTGACATGGTACAGATCCAACCGAACGAGATCACCCGTTCAATTGTAACTGCCCATGAATTCTGCTCCAGTCCTTCGGGAACTACTGGACTCAACCGATGGCACAAGTGCCTCACGAATATTTCACATGTCAACAGTCAATCATTTCCCATACCCAAATCTCACCAAGTAAACTACTCACACATAATTGAATATAAAATGATAGGCGAAAAAGAACACATTAATAAAAGAAATACGAAAAACTCGAATTAAAAGTACCTAAGGCAACAGCCTTGGATTTGTTCTTCACAGCGGAATGTAAATAAAAGCAAGTAAAGATTGTTTTGAGCAGAAAAGATAAAAGTGTTTTTTCTCCGAACTAGGAACTGTAGACTGATAAATTCTCCAACCTTGTGCCAGCCGCCTTGGCCGGATTTTTATAGCATGTAGTGGTAGTGGCAAAACCCTAGGCAGGTGGATTGAAATGGCATGATTGGCAGTTTCCATGTTGAGCGAGATTTTGAATATCTGCGATTGGTTGGATGGATGATTGGCGATCTCCGATTGATTTGATTATTTAAGGTTGGGCGCTAACCTCCAAATCCTTCCTTTCATGAATGCTTGGCAGATATTGGCGAATCCTTTCCACGCGGCTTTCCTTCTTGAGCTTTGGCGACAGACTGGAAATCTTTGTAGCGGTCAAACTGGTTGCATGCTTCATGGTTGAATTCTTCGTAGGCAAAGCAGCTACAAAATCTTCTTTGTTGTTGGGTGCATTGTGTTAATACCACGAATGCGAATGATAAACAGCAACTTAGCTTCAGGGTTCACATGGATTCCTCCTTTCAACCTCGTCTCTCATTTCAATTCATCTCCTGCCCTGCATACTCCTTTGCGTAGTTCTTGCAACCGACTGGATTCACTCCAGTTCTGCTCATTCTGACCACTTTTCATCTGTTTGACCTGAACCGAGCTTCCTTCCTTCAAACAACAGTTTCTTTCCCCTGGACAGACTCTAACGACACAAAAAGACATGAAAAATAGGGCCAACGGTCCAAAAGTCGAAGACGCATCAGAGGTGGCTACTGATCCAGAAAAAATAGCCAGCATGAGGGAGTGGCCTGTTCCTAAAACCATTAAACATTTGAGAGGATTTCTTGGTCTAACGGGTTATTACAGGAAGTTTATTAAGGGATGTGGACTACTCAGCAAACCACTCACTGACATGCTTAAGAAGGATAACTACAAGTGGACAGATGAGGCCTCAAAAGCTTTCATTGAGTTGAAGGAAGCTATGATCACAGCCCCTGTACTAGCTTTACCTGACTTTAGCCAACCCTTCATACTGGAAACTGATGCTAGTGGCAAAGGAGTGGGAGCAGTACTCATGCAAAATCAGAGGCCAATAGCTTACATGAGCAAAGCTTTGTGTTCCAGGAACCAAGCCTTGTCTGTGTATGAGAGGGAATTTTTAGCAGTGGTTATGGCAGTGCAAAGATGGAGAACATATTTGCACGGACACAAGTTTATTATCAAGACTGACCAACAAGCGCTCAGACATCTATTGGACCAGAAGGTGATGAACCCTATTCAGCAAAAGTGGATTACTAAGCTGCTTGGTCTAGACTATGAAATTCAGTACAGGAAGGGGGCTGAGAATAAAGCAGCAGATGCATTATCAAGGTGTCTTGTGGAGGAGGATGAATGCCTAGCTTTGACAACAATTACTCCTCTTTGGATGCAGAAAGTTAAGAAGAGTTATGAAGGTGATACTTTTTTCTCACAAGTCCTAATTTCTAAGCTCTTGGATCCTACTACTTATCCAGAGTATTCAGTTGTTATTGACATGCTACAATACAAGGGAAGAATGGTTATTGGTTCCTCTAATGGACTTAGGTCAGAAATTCTGCATGAGGTGCACAATTCACCTTTTGGTGGGCATGCTGGTATTCATGGTACTTATGCTAGGCTTAAATCATTTTTCTTTTGGCCCCATATGAAAAAGGAGATGGAGACTCTGGTTAGACAGTGTGATATTTGTCAGAAGAGTAAAGCAGATCTCAAACCCTATCCAGGATTGCTCCAACCCTTGCCAATTCCTGACAAGTTTTGGACACATATTTCCATGGATTTCATCAAGGGCTTGCCTAAATCTAGAGAGAAGAATGTAATTTTGGTAGTTGTGGACAGGTTGAGCAAATATGGGCACTTCCTGGCCCTGTCTCACCCCTTTACAGCTCAAACAGTAGCTAAAATTTTCCTGGATAATATCTATAAGCTTCATGGCCCTCCTATAAGCATTGTGTCAGATAGAGACAAAGTGTTCACTAGTCAGTTTTGGAGAGAATTGTTCAAACTTATGGGTACTAAGCTGGAAATGTCCTCAGCCTACCACCCACAGACTAATGGACAGACAGAGAGGTTAAACCAGTGTTTGGAGCTTTACCTAAGGTGTATGACTGGAGCAAATCCTAACCAGTGGGTACATTGGCTACCCCTAGCTGAGTATTGGTACAATACCAATTACCACAACAGCTTAAAGTGCAGCCCTTTCCAAGCATTATATGGGATTTCCCCACCTCACACAGGCCTTGGAGCATATCTAAATTCTACCAACCAGGATGTTAAGGAATGGTTGACACAACGACAAGCAGTGGTGCAAGTTTTAAAGGAGAATTTGCAACAAGCGCAGGGGAGGATGAAATTTTTTGCTGATATGAAAAGAAGTGAAAGAACATTTGAAGTGGGTGAATTCGTTTACCTAAAGCTTCAACCTTTTCGGCAAAACTCCGTGTCATTGCGAAGGAATTTGAAACTTTCTGCAAAATACTACGGGCCTTACCGGGTTCTGGAAAAAATTGGAAAAGTGGCATACAAGTTAGAATTGCCTGAATCTTCAAAAATCCATCCTATTTTTCATGTTTCTCTGTTAAAAAAGTGTTTGGGCAAGGATGTATTACCTTCGACGGAAATCCCTGATGTTGATACAGAAGGACATTTCAAGATCTCTCCTTTCTCTGTTTTGGGAAATCGCGCTATCTCTCGAGATGGCCGGGAAGTCCAGCAGGTACTGGTGCAGTGGGTCAACAGTGATGTCCAGTCGGCGACATGGGAAGATGTTAAGGCTATTCGCCGGAAATTTCCTTCATTCAATCCTTGTGGACAAGGATCTGTTTCAGAAGGGGGTATTGTTATGGGAATCAATCAGGAATCGAAGTTGGAGGAGGAAGAAAGATTGAAGGAGGAAGAAGGATTGAAGGAATTCACTGCTGAAGAAGAGGAGGAAATTAATCTCAAAGAAAAAAAAGGGTTTTTGACCCCACAAGAAGAGTACAGCATAGAGAAGAAGACCAAAGTTGATGCTGATTTCTATCACCCACGTGGCTAAGAGAAGTGGGCTGGGTTTAGGAGTAGTTGGGCTTAGGTTGTTTTAATAAGCCCAAATACTTTTATCTATCTTATTAGCTTTTGTTTGGTTATTTCAATTAGATGTCGTACTGGAACCTTACTTTATATATTTGGAGCATGCATAGCCGTAAAACCTAATGAATTGAATCAACTCTTTTCCTCCTATCTCATTCTCTCTCATATCTCATCTTCTACCTTTCTATCTGTTTCTTTCAAGATCGCATTTTTATTATAGTTTTCTCACTAATATTACACCAAATCCTCATCAAAACATTAGATCTATTACAAAATAATTAGAAAATCGCTTTATCCACTTTATTTACTTTAAAACCACGTTATATCACATCAATAACACTTTATTCACTTTAAAACCACTTGTTATATCATATCAAGAACACTTAATTTATTTTAAAAATATATTATATCACTTTATTACTACACTAATCACCATCTTTACTCTTAATACTCTTTTCCTTAATACCCATGACGAAAAGAAATATTACATTATCAACGGAACGGAGGGTGTATGTTATTTACAGGTAGATTATGGTCTAGGCCATTAGTTTTCAACTCTCAACAATAATATAATATACTATGATATGTTCATATAAAAACCCTCCTTATCCTAAAAAATGAGAGTTGATCTCATCCATTGATTTAGGAGGGATGGATAGTTAAGATTGGATCGGGTCAACCCGAGTCAAACTGTTGACTTTTTTTTTTAATGGTCAGGCCATATGCACCGCACCATGCATTCATATGCACCACACTATACAACGAGATGCACCACTAAGTGCATTGAGATGCAACATATTTTCGATTTTTTTCGTTTTTTTTTAGTCCATATGCACCACACCATGTATTCATATGCACCACACCATGTGTTCATATGAACCACAGTACCACACTATATAACGAGATGCACCACATTTATGTTTGATTTTTTTTTTCTGTTTTTTTTTCAGATTTATTTTCCTCCGTTTTTCGTTTGCCGCTTCGTTTTTTGTTTTCCGCTTCTTCTTGGTCAAGATTCAAGTGAGGGGAGTCGAAGGCCTCAGAGCGAGTCGAAACAGTCCAAATTGTTGCCCGACGATTATCCTTATATTAGTAATCGGAGCGAAGATGGAGCCGTAAAATCGGAGCCGAAGGCGGAGTCGGGAAAAAATATATGCAAAAAAATCATATGCATCTCAATGCACTTAGTGGTGCATCTCATTATAAAGTGTGATGCATATGAATATATGGTGCGGTGCATATGACCTGACCGTTAAAAAAATTGAAAATTCGGTGGATCTCAATGTATCTAGTGGTGCATCTCATCACACTATGTGGTGCATATGAATGCATGATGCGGTGCATATGGTCTGATCTTAAAAAAAAAAAAAGTCAACGGATTGATCCGAATTGACCAGGATCAAATCTTGACTATCCATCATGCAAAGATATGTGGTTGAGATTAATTCTCATTTTTTAAGATAAGGAGGCTTTTCACTGGTGGCACCACCCACCATGCATCCATTTTGTATCTGCCATACATGTGGCAAAACTTTTAAATATTGAATTACTTTTAATTCTCATTTTAATTTGTATTTTTCTGTATTAAAATTTGAACCAAGGGTGAGTTATAAAAAATTTCGACTCGGTTTTCTCTATGCAAATGTCTCACCCTCCTCACCCTCATCGACTGAACAATCAATAGCCTGAAAGATTGTCGTCGCCGTCGCCGCAGCCGTCACATCCGATCAACAGCAGGCCCAAATCATGATATTGCTAGTCGACTTTACCGGTCGTCTTCCGCCACCAAATCGACGACCAAGCTCTGCAATGACGACGATATCAATCCTTCACCATCACCACCTCCCTCTGCACAATCACCTGAGATTTTGAAGAAGAAAGTGAGAGTGAGATGGTGGCGAAACTGTGAAGGTAGACAGAGAGGAGTTTTTGCAAATTGGCTAGTGAGGCGGCAGCTGAACGATGGTGCTCATTAGGCAGTGGTTGACGGAAATTGGGCTCTTAAATTTCGAAATCCATTTGCCCCAGAGTCGGCGAGGTTTGAAGCTCACTACCAGCAAGTTTACAGTCTCGATCTTTCTCAGATTTAGAAACAGATCTGAGGGTTGTATGATATGGTGGTAGTTGTAGATGGTGGTTGCTGGTGATTGATTGGTTGTACGATTATATATATATATATGCTTCCCCGCTTTAGTAAAAGTAGCTTGATCCATCCACCTTTCGAATGAGAGAGAGATGAATTTTTGGTTTGTGTCGGTGGGGAAGATGGTGATAAATTTTTGGATTGTGTCACCTGAAGAGATGGTATGCCGGAGATAATGATGGAGGGAGGAAGAGATGGTGTGCCGGAGATAATGATGGAGGGAGGAAAAAGATGATTTTAATTTTGAGAATAAAAGCAAATTGCACCAAAGTTTATGTATTTACACTAAATTTTATTTATTTTGAAAATTTATAATTTGGATTTAAGTCTAGTAGTTTACAGTTAATTAACCCTCATTATTATTATTATTATTATTATTATTATTATTATTATTATTATTATTATTATTATTGTATATATTTCATTTGCATTTACTTTTTATTTGATTGTAAACTGTTAGATTTCTCATACTTTTTTTAGTGAAACCAACAAATTTTTAGATTAATTTCGGAATTTTCATATGATATAAGTAACATTGATATTTTTAGAATGTGGTAACGTTAGTAATCAAGTATTCAATACTATAATTTTGATCAATTCAACTAGTATTAGTGAAATTCAGTTATTTTCAATTATTTTTGTAAATATATGAAATAAATAAAATTGGTATTTTTTAGAGCATATAGTCTGCTACTTTCATAGTGAAAAAATGAGTACCGATTGGATGAATTAGTGAATAATTGAGTACAAATTAAATGAATTTGTGACTAATTGAATCATTTTGTTACCAATTTAGTACTCCCTCTGTCCCGCTCATTTTGTCTCTCTTTCCTTAAATAAACGTCCCACTCATTTTGTCTACATCCAAATATAGATATAATGAGTGGTTGTAAGAGTTTCTCTCTCATCCCCTTCCAATCTCATCCACTAGTTTATTAAACAAACAACTTTCTTTAATCTCTATGCCCAATAGTAAGGTGACAAAATGAACGCGACGGAGAGAGTATATCAGTTAGATTAATTAGCGGCCAGTTGAATCAGTTGGGGACTATTTGAGATCAAATGATGAATTAGTAGCCATTTAGATAAATTAATAACCAACCGAATCGATTAGTCACAAATTAAGTAATTGACTAGTGCCCAATTAAGTACCAATCGAATAAATTAATGATAAATCGAGTATCAATTGAATGTAAACAAATTTGATTCCAATACTATATTGTTTAATAATAAAATTAATGTACGAATATTAAGATATAAAAATAATTTTCCACATAAGTAGTAGCAGAAAATAACCTATTTAATTGGCAAATTAAATATTTAATAATATATATATATATATATATATATAATTGAATTGCTTTATACCTTAACAAAATTAAATTTACAAATAAAATTTTTCTAATACGTGAGGATGTAATGAAAACAAAATACATATACATATGTGACTTAATAAAGAAAAGTCAAAAGCAGCAGTACATACAAAGGATATGCCCAACTATGGTTCGATTGATTTCTTTTACAATTTCTTTTACAATTTCTTTTAAACACTAAAAATGAATTGCCACATGTAGGCAGATTAAGAAGACTGGATGCACAAATGATGGTGCCACCATCCTATTTGCCATACTTCTATATCTGTTGTATAAAGAGCTGAGATATGAATTATCATACATGATATCAAGATTTACAAAAAAAAAAAAAAAAAAAAAAAAAAAAAAAAAAAAAAAAAAAAAAAAAAAAAAAGGAAGAAGAAAAAAAAGAAGGAACGTCACTTTGGTTGATAACTGGAAAATTTGTGAACATGAGTAGCCTGTCATAATAATTTTACGAACAAAACAAGTAGACGATTTTTAGTAAGTGTGGCTATATATATATATAGTCCATTCCTTTGAAGTTTCTGCAACGTAAAAACTTGATCAAATCGATCATTTACTAGGAAATATAGTACTTCCTCTGTCCCCACTTAGTATGGTGCGGGCTTATGTATAGTGGCGGAGCCAGACTTATTTAGTGGGGGGTCCAACTTATCATATCATAACCTTATAATTTGTAAAAGAAAATTATAAAATAGAAATGAATAATTAATTTAAAACTACTAAATTACAACCTTAAAATAACACGTTAGCTTCGATAATTACACGTTACGACCTTTGAATGTAAAAACAATCAGTAGCTTTGTCACATAATGTTTTGGTTTGAATAAAATGAATTCCACAACACTTAGAAATATCCAGACCAATTACTCAAAATGCCGAACAAACTATAAAACACTAATAATGTGTGTTGATCCTTGCAAAATAGTATAGAGTTTTTAGAATTTATTTCTCTCAATATACATTCAACCTTCTCATAAACAAGATGATTTAAATCAAAATCATAAATTCACTCCATAATAATACTTTTTTTATAATTTAATTAAAATTGTATATATACCCCTACTAATTTTACAAATTGGTGAGGGGTCCAAGAACCCTCCATGCCCCATGCCCCCTCCGCCACTGGTTATGTATAAGTTTTAAAGAAAAATAGATAAAAATTTTGATAGAGATATTTTAAGTTATTCTCTATGGTCAAAGGCCAATTGTTTTCAAATCTCAACATTAATTACGTGTTGTAGCCTGTAGGTATATGAATATGGCCCGCCCCAATCTCAAGTCTCTCTTTTATTTTTTTGGTTGATCCCATTAGCAGAGTCTCCATCCAGAAATAGAAACAGTTAACTCTACAGAAATTATGAGACGGAGTATTATTTTATATATCTTTGTACTTTTGTTTTTTGATAATTGTGCCCAAAATAAAGGAACCTTAAATAGAGGAAGTACTAAAACATCGTTATAATCTAAACTCATATTCTATTTTTATTATATATTTAATAAAAGAACGAATTATTACAAAATTTGATTTACCTAATGTATCCCCTAATATATATTTGTTTAAAGGCCAATAGTGTAAATTTATATTAAATTTAGTACTAACTTAATAAATTAATAATAGTCATACTCCTATCATAAATATACTTAATCCATCAATTAATAATGTAGTTCTATCCATATATAACCTCTTTTTAAACAGTCCTACTTCTTTCGATTGTAACTAAACTTAATCCATCAACCAATAATATAGTGTTACACACCCCTGTAGAGATCAAAATTTTAAGGAAATATTTTATTAATTTTAATATCTTATTTTATTATGGAATCTTATCATATCCATATTAAAGTAAGTTATTTAATTGATAAATATGTCTTTATATGGTGATAAATATCTATTTCTTTGGCAACAAGTAAATGGATATATATCAATATTCAAGAACCAATCAAATTACGCCACCTCATCGCTCAAGCCCATGATGGAGTCCAAAGCCCATTCAAATTCTCTTTTCCTACAACTATAAATAGGGGGTCTCTACACAACTTCAAATCACACCTAAAAATCTTCTTCAAGAGCTCAAGAATTGAAGAGATAAATTCTCTAAGATTTCTCTCTCAATATTTAAGGTGTCCCGGGGAGATTCAATGCGTTCTTTGTGGGAAGCAATGCATTCTTCGACGGAAATATCTCAAGTGGCGTTTGATCTGGAAACAAGACAAAAGCCCTCCAAGTCAACGTTATAAAGTTCGACGCTCAACGTTACTTCGGAAACAAGGCGAACGTCCTCCGTATCAACACCATCAACCTCAAAGCTCAAGTCAACGTCATCAAGTCAAAGATCAAGTCAAAGCTTAACGTTTACTTCGGAAGCAAGGCAAAAGTCATCCGCGTCAACGTTATAAAGTTTGAAGATAAAGTCCGAAGAGATCAAGGAGGCATACTTATTATCAAATCTAAAAAACTATCAAGTCCAAGGAGGTCAAGGAGGCAAACTTCTCCATCAAATCTCAAGGGTTGCTTAAAGACTGTTCGAAGGTTAAAGTGAAGAGAAGAATCAGAGGATCAAATAAAGATTGAACCCGCATATATTCAAAATTCTTATATTTGTATGCAATCTTGTGTTTATTGAATAAATACAATATTTTGTATTTACAATCCCACATTTATAACCTCTTTTTATTGAGAAGTTATACGTGCAAAACACCGTAATATATATTCCAATAATTAGATTATTAAAACTGCAATTTTAAACCGGGGGGATAATAAATTAAACTCATATATAAAGACGATGCGCTCATTTATATATAGTAGTAGTATGTAAATAAATCTAGCTCATCCTTCATCTCCACGAACAAATCATGCAATTTCAAAAAGCTTCTTCATTCACCGCATCACTTGTGATCATCCTCTTCATCTCTCTCCACTGTTTATCCCTCCAAGTTTCATCAATAGACACTCTAAAACAAGGCGAAACCCTCAACTCAACGTCCAAGCTCGTCTCCGCTACCGCCAATGGCGCCTTCTCCCTCCGCTTCTACACTCCTCAAAACTCCAACAATATTTACTTAGCCTTATGGTTCACTGGCAGATCTATGGGATCATACTGCGTTTGGATCGGCAACACACAAAACCCTATCCCCAGAAACTCAAACCCTATCCTCACACTCGGCGCCCGAGGCGATCTCACCATCACCCACGACGGCGCCGCCGCCCCCCTCGTCCTCTACGCCGGCCGACCATCGCAGGTCGATAACGTCACCACCACGTTGCTCGACACCGAAAACTTCGTCGTCGACTCAAAGACCCTCCGACCTCCTCTGGTTTAGCTCCGACCATCCCACCGACACCCTTCTTACCGGCATGAAATTAAGCTCGGCGGAAAAAACACGACGCTCACTTCCTGGTCCGCCGCCGACGATCCGGCGCCGGGCATTTATTCTCTCGAATGGGATTGGATCTCCCGCAATTTATTGAGCTAGAGGCTTTTTAAGGACTGTAATTTTTGCCTATTCGACGATTAAGGACACTTTTTGCGGGCCCTCTATTTGAGGACATATGTTAATCAAATTAATACTCCGTAGGACAATTTCTGGCCCGATCGGGCTCAATCGCATTTCTGAGCTCGAACGCCTAGGTGGCATGCCAAATCATCTCCACGTCAGCCATTTCTGTGAAGCATTTCGTCGAACAGTTGAAGTGCAACATGGAGTAAGCTGTTGGAGGAATTGGCCTAGTGCAGCCACTGCAACTCGCCGGCGAGCAGCAGGCTGCCATGGGTAAAAGCAACAGCTGCTGCATCTGCTCCCATCGAGTGGGAATGACAGAGCAACATCAGTGGGAGCGGCGGAGCAAGTCGGTGGATCGCGGAAGTGCACACTATGGCTCTATCCTAGCAGTCGCGTTGTGCCGTGATCGGAATTACGATTGCAGCAGTTCTTGCCGGGGTTCTCCATGAACGTCGGCAACCTCCACACCACGGGAAGCGAGCAGCAAGTTAGCAACCAGCAGCAGCAACAGTCGCATCCCATAGCAGAGCGGCAGTCCTTCATGGCGGCGTAAGCAAGGGCTCCGCCC
This sequence comes from Schizonepeta tenuifolia, assembly GCA_029490685.1. NCBI lineage: Eukaryota > Viridiplantae > Streptophyta > Magnoliopsida > Lamiales > Lamiaceae > Schizonepeta > Schizonepeta tenuifolia. The sequence continues at coordinate 95,247,586 of CM055957.1, read as the reverse complement.
TAGCGATCGCGATGAAGACGTGAGAGAAAAAGCAGCGGCGATCTCTAGTCGATGAGCAGCCACGTTGCAGTTGCGCTTCGTGCGGCTGCTTGCGGCGGTGCTCGTGGTGGCACTACTTTGAGACTCTGCTCCGGTGGAGTCCCGGTGACGACGACGGTATCGTGACCTCCGGTGGCTCGACCACATACCTCCAACAGCTTACTCCATGTTGCACTTCAACCGTTCGACGAAATGCTTCACAGAAATGGCTGACGTGGAGATGATTTGGCATGCCACCTAGGCGTTCGGGCTCATAAATTGAGATTGAGCCCGATCGGGCCAGAAATTGTCCTACGGGGTATTAATTTGATTAACATATGTCCTCAAATAGAGGCCCCGCAAAAAAAGTGTCCTTAATCGTCGAATAGGCAAAAATTACAGTCCTTAAAAAGCCTCTAGCTCCAATTTATTAGTCAAGAGGCGGGAGGCGGTGATTTGGAGGAGCGGTGAGCTCCAGTACTACCGAGATGACTCGGGCGAGTCACTAGCCGAGTTCCGGAAAATTGGCAGTATTTTCAACGCCAATTTCAATTTCACGAGCGATGAGGAGTATGTTATTTTCTCGGTGTTGCCATTTCTCGGGTCGCCACAAGACTCGTCGAGATGGAGGCTTGCAGTATGATGGGGATATACAGTGGTGTATCTAGAATTTTGAATTTGGGGGTGCGAAATAAGTAAAAAACATAGAGAGTTGGTTGGGAGGTTCGGGGGCGAAGCCCCCGAAAATTCTTTGGACCTATCATAGGGTCTATTTTTAGATTCAGGTGCATTTTTTCATTATATCTAGAAAAATAATACTGTAGTAAAAATTATGACTTGATACATCTTAGTTAATAGTTACATATCACAACAAATTAGATAAACGATTATAGAGTATTCCTCGTGATTTTTTTGTTAGACTATTTCCTAGTACAAAAAAATACATACTAATAATTAAAGTAGTAAAATTAATTAAATATTTATATTTTTAGTATAAATATATATATTCTTCAATAAAAAGTATATATATACGCCACTGGGGATATATATTTTTTATTTTTTTGGGGGGGTACATTTGTACCCCCTTGTTCCTATGTAGATACGCCACTGGGGATATACTAAATATCGTATCGACAGGTCGTGGTTCATCGCACAATCTGGTGACGCCGCCGCGCGCGCCGTGCTGGTAGCTATGTCGTGGCTTGGTAATGCGGCGGTGCTTGCGGTTGCGTACATGGGTTGGTGTTACATTTGTTTTTCATGCAGCTTATGGTTTTTCAGGAGATGTATCCGAGTATTAGATGGCGTTTTGTTTGATAGATTACTAAAAAAGCGTAACCATATATGTTTGATTTGATTGATTTAGTCCGTGGTGGATAATTATGTTTCTCTATCTGCTACTTGAATGATAATTTATCTTCTCAAATTTAGATTGATAATTTTATCTATTGTATAATCCTAGCTATAACACACACACACACACATATATGTATATATATATATATATCCTATTAATATTCTCTATTTCATCCTCCAAACCAAACGAGACGGACGTATCTAAGTGCTTGTTTGCATTCCTCCTATAGTTCTGGATATGTGTTTTTGATATTAATGTAATAAGACTTTCGTGTCTTTGATGTTAATAATGTAATAAGACTTTCTAGTATAATATTATGAATTATATTATTTGAGTAATTAATAATAACGAAGGAAGATATGGCCGATAAGCTAGAGTTTTCCAAAATCATTTAGGGTATAAGCAGCCCTATGACCTCCATTTAAAAACAGTCAATCAACTTTAAGAAAATGTTCCTACCGAAATAAAAAAGAAGCCAGTGTATACTTCACGAAGAACTCTTCTACAAACAATTAGCCTTTCATTGATTCCAAGGCAAATTCTGAAGAATTATAATTACTATATTACTGTAACTAAAAACTCAATTTCATCGTCATGTTACGTCCATTGCAATAACTGATCATAGTTCTTTATTTCTCATTTAATAGAGGTGAGATTAATTATCTCAACTATATATTTATAACTCTTGATCATCTTTCAGCTGCTTGGCCTATCAAAGTGATTTCATGGTGAGTTTGGAGAGAAAAGTAAACTAACTAATAGAGAAATGGAAGAATTCTTGGAGATGTGGTTTCTCCTTGGTAGATGCAAAATGAACAAGACATGGGCAGACGGTTTTATTTGAAAAATGCAATTGATGGAAGGTTCTCCATAAAATCAATGTACAACTCTCTTTACAAGGCGGTCAATGAGGAGGAGGTCGATACGTTGTTGGTTAAATTGTGGTATAGAGGCGTTCTTAGCAAGGTCTCCTCCTTTCTATGGAAAGCTTTTCGCAATAGAGTCCCAACTAGAGACAATTTGGCCAAAAGAGGGATTGTTGTTGATGATGGGGACAAACTGTGTGCTTCGTGCTCTCGCCATTTGGAAGATATTGACCATCTTAAATGCTCATGTAGCCCTATCGTATGATATTTGGAGAAAGTGTTTTAGTTGGCTTGAGATAAAAGCGATGGGCTCCAACATTCTTAGGAATCACTTCGAACAATTTGTTTGTCTTCGAAAGAGAAAGGGTTCAAAGAATTTTTTGAATATTATTTGGCAATGTGTTTATTGGAGCATTTGGAGAGCTAGAAATGACGCTATCTTCAAGGGAGGTTCAAATTGTTGAAGGAATCAAGATCCGATCATGGAAGTGGATTCAATCTTTTTTCTTCTCTTCTTTTGTTACTCGGTTCATGATTGGTGCTCTAATCCTGATAGTACCGGCCTCTTCTTGGGCCTGATCTAAGACCCAATCTAATTGGGCCTATATATTAAAGCTCGGCCCAAGTAAAGTCGCTAACGAAGCCCTACTTTGGAAGAAGATCGAATCCTATTATGGAGGGGAGTCGGATATGCACGTACTCGGAAACAAGATATGTATAAGGAATCCGAATCCTAGAAAGATTAGGGCTCAATTCAAGGCTTATATATAGATGCTAGATTAGAGGTGTAAATACGTTCAAATACTCATTGTACTCTCAAATATAATAAAAGCTCTCTATATTCCCTCCCGTGGACGTAGATCACATTGATCGAACAACGTAAATCTTTGTGTCATCGTGTTATTATTTTCTTTAGCTACTTTCGCAAACCCTAGATCTATCATTGGCGCCGTCTGTGGGAACTCGATCGACGGTTCTTTGGTAGCAGAACAATGATGGTAACGTGATCACAAAACGCGCGGGAGGACCAAAGCCAACATGGAAATCCCAACGAAGCAGAAAGTCGCCCCACAAACAGGGGCAATCGCCAGAAAGGCAGTTCGGTCCTAAAGGAGGGGCACGACAATAACCCTATAGAAGAGGATCCGTTCAAAGGGATGCCCGAGCTGGAAGACATCCCTCAGAAGGGTCCACAGAAATCAGGATCGAAGGGAGAGGATTTTCTCGACGACTTCGACCTCGCTACTACCTATGCCCCGACTGAATTCGCTAGAGCGAATAAGGAGAGCTTCAAGCGCTTCCTCACAACAGCTCGGATGCCCCCAATATCCGAAGCTAGGGAGAGTTCCACGCGGAAGTCTATACCCAAAACTCCACACCACTCCAAGACGCAGGAGCCCGAGCTGAGGAGAAAGTACGACACCCGGCGAAGCCCACTCCGCTGCCGGAGCTCCAGCCCACGTCGGGGTCCCAAGCAACACCATCTCCCAAGGCAACATCGTAGCCCAGGCAGGGACCGAAGTCCGAGCTATTCTAGAAGTTACAGCCCCGAGGCAAACCGACACCGACATGAGGGAAGATCGGCCCGACTCGTCAGCCCGTTCACCGACGAGCTGCTTGATGCCAAGCTTCCCGAGGCATACAAATTGCCCAACATACCACCCTACAATGGGTTGGAGGACCCCCTCAATTTCCTGACGTTTTTCAAGTACAGCATGCACAACCAGGACCTCACAGAAGAACACTTGTGCAAGCTGTTCCCTGAGATGCTGGTCGACTACGTCCGAGCTTGGTTCGACGGCCTGCCAACTGGCAGTATAGGGTCCTGGGTCTACCTCGAAGGAATCTTTAAACAAAGATTCCTTATGAAAGTCCAAGCTCGCCGAGACACGGCCTATCTCCTGTCCGTAAAGCAAAAAAATAGAGAGACCATAAGGGAGTACGCCTCCCGATTTATGCAAGAAAGCTTGAAAGTCGATAAAATCGACGACGTTTTCCTCATCTCGGCTTTTCGAAACGGGGTCGCTCCTGGGTCCCTGAATCAGGAGCTTGCTAAACAGAAGCCCGAGATGGCCCATGAGATGTGGAGAATCGTATACCAGTTCGCAGATGGCCAAGATGCGGACCGGTTGAAGCGAGAGGAAACCGAGAAGAAGAGGCCTGAAGGTGATCGGGGCCGGAATGATCGTGATCGGAGAAGTGCTCACGAACGCCTTCAGCGAGGACCCATTCAATCCCGGCTCGGACCTGGACCTATCCAGTCCTGGCTCGGACCTCAGCCGGGATCAGAGCACCCTCAGCGACCTCCTTTTGTGAAAACAAATGCGGAGATCTTCGCACTTCATGAGGACTGGTTCACCAGACCACGCCCTATGTCGGGGTCAAAACCTCGAGATAAAAACAAACACTGCTCCTTCCACGATGACCACGGGCACCACACGGAAGACTGCCGCGACCTCGCAGAAGATATAGAGAGGTTAGCCCGGGAAGGAGCTCTGAAGAAGTACGAGGCCAGGGGAAGAAAAAACAAAAGAGGGAAGCGAAAAGGCGGACAGGGTCGCTGCGCTCCCGATAATAAGCAAGCTAAAACCAATCATGATGAGGAGGATGACGACCCTCAGAGCGGCGTGCCACAGTACGACGGGGTGGTGTCGACCATCTCCGGGCTAACCCCAGGCACGACAAAAACTAAGCTGAGGTCAGAAGCTCGCAGACCACCAATTCCGTCGGAAGAGGAACAGACAAAAAAGAGGTTCAAGAAAAGCGAAACCGTCACCTTCTCTGAGGATGATCCTGTACCTACAGCAATGCCCCATAATGACGCCCTGGTAATACAGGTCGAAGTGGCCAATAAAATGGTCCACCGCGTATTTGTTGATAGTGGGGCCAGCGTCAGTATCATCTTCCAACATTGCTTGGATAGGATGGGACTCGACCCAGCTCGGGTTAACTCCGCGCCCCTGCCACTCAAGAGTTTCACACAGCATGAGAAGCGACCTGAAGGGATCATCGCGCTTGACGTCGCCATCGGCAGCCCGCCAACCAGCGTCAACAAGCTAATCCTCTTCTACGTGGTCAAAGCGAACTCCTCGTACAACATCATATTAGGTCGGGATTGGCTGAATGCGGTCCGAGCCATCATCTCGCCATACCACTTGTTACTGAAGATCCCGACCTCGGGCGGAATCCTAACTGTCCGAGGCGACCAGAAAAAGGCCAAAGAGTGCATGCAAGTTGCCCTCCGAGGTCAACCGCAAGCATAGCAATCAAAGTATCCCGAGGAGTTGGAAGACGCGACAACGATTTCAGACACCTCGGCGTAACAAGTCCCCTTATCCGAAGAAGACCCTGCCAAATTTGTCAAGGTCGGCTTTGCAGGGGGACCCCAAACCTGCCTGCAGGTAATCCAGCTCCTTAGGGAATATCAAGACGTCTTTGCTTGGTCGCCAACGGACATGAGGGGGTGTCCTCGGACATCATTACACATAAGCTCAACATCGACCTTAGCTCCACCCCAGTAAAGCAGAAGAGAAGAACATTTGCTGCCGAGCGGAATCAAGTCATCTATGATGAGGTGCAACAATGGCTGAAAGCAGGACTACTATTCGAGGTCAAATACCCAGTTTGGCTATCTAACCCGGTGGTAGTCAAGAAAGAATGAGGGGAATGGAGGATGTGTGTGGATTATACCGACCTCAATAAAGCTTGCCCAAATGACTGCTATCCCCTCCCCAACATCGACGAGAAGATTGAATCTTTAGTGGGATACGAGGTATTCAGCTTTCTTGACCTTTACAAGGGGTACTATCAAGTCCTAATGGATGAGGGAGATGCGATCATGACGGCTTTCGCCACGAGCTTCGGTGTCTTCGCATTCAAATACATGCCCTTCGGGTTGAAGAACGCCGGAGCGACTTACCAACGGATGGTCGACTTCCTCTTCCGAGATCACATCGGCAAGATTGTCGAAGTGTATGTAGATGACATTGTCGTCAAAAGCAAGGAAAAGGCTTCAGCAGTGGACGACCTACGTGAACGCTCAAAGTGCTAAGGCAGGCGAACCTCAAGCTGAACCCCAAGAAGTGCACTTTCAACGTGCGATTTGGGAAATTCCTAGGGTGCTGGATCTCGCCAGAAGGTCTCAAAGCTAACCCGTTGAAAATCAGAGCTGTGCAGGAAATGAAAGTACCCCGAACTATTCGCGATGTTCATAGTCTGACAGGCTGCATAACCGCGCTAAGCCGTTTCCTCTCAAAAGCTGCCGAGAAACAACTTCCGTTCTTTAAAATTCTAAAGAAGGCACCGGAGTTCGGATGGGGACCAGAGCACGAACTAGTCTTTGACGAGCTCAAGCGCCACCTTGGAGACTTACCAACTTTGTCAGTCCCCAAAAAAGAAGAATCCCTATCCCTATACCTCGCAGCGTCGGAGGAAGCAATAAGCGCAGTGTTGGTCCGAGATGAAGGAGATCGCCAACTACCTGTGTACTTCGTCAGCAGAGTCCTGAAAGACCCAAAGACAAGGTATCAGCCTCTCGAGAAGGTCGCTCTAGCCCTGGTAAATACAGCTCGGCGCCTAAAACCTTATTTCCAAGCTCACCCGATACAAGTTTTGACCGACCTACCACTCCGGCAAGTCCTCACTAAGCCGGAAGCCTCAGGAAGGATCGAGCTGGGAGAGCATTCCATATCATTCGGTCTACGCCGAGCTATAAAGGGACAAGCTTTAGCAGACTTCCTCGCAGAGGCTCAATACAACATCGTCAATAAGCCAAAAGAGTCCGGGGCCAAAGCCGAACTCCAAGAAATACCAGAGAAGACACCCCCAGACTGCTGGGAGATGTACGTGGATGGAGCCTCGGGAAAGAAAGGGAGCGGAGCTGGCATACTCCTGATCAGCCCGGAGAAAAAGGAGTTGACATACTCGCTGCGATTCGAGTTCCCCACTACGAACAACGAAGTGGAATATGAAGCCCTCATTGCCGGACTACGTCTTGCCCAAACCCTCCAGGTACGAGCTATCCAAACCTACTGTGATTCCCAAGTAGTGGTCAACCACGTACTAGGAAAGTATGAAGCGAGGAGTGAGAAGCTGAAGAAATACCTGGAGAAAGTCAAGCTCCTAGAACAATCCTTTCAGTTCTTCAGAATAGTTCGCATTCCCCGAAGCCAAAATACCCGAGCTGACGAGCTAAGTAAGTTGGCGAACTCAACCGGCTCAACTCTAGTAGAAGAAGTCCGGAATCGAAGTATAGAATAGGCGGAAGTCAATGCAATCGAAGAGGACGACCCGAATTGGATGACCCCCCTGAAAAGATATTTGGAGAGCGGGGAAATTCCTGAGGACAAAACGGAAGCCAGAAAAATCCTAGCTAGATCCACACAGTATGTACTCGAAGGAGGAGTCCTATATCGGAAGTCATATTTACAGCCTCTGCTAAAGTGTGTGGGACCAAGGGAAGCGGACTACGCACTAAATGAAGTGCACACTGGATCGTGCGGCAGTCACATTGGAGCTCGGATGCTAGCGCAGAAAATCATGCGGTGGGGGTACTATTGGCCAACAATGGCAAAAGATGTGGAAGAGTTCGTGAAAAAGTGCCTGAAATGCCAGCTGCATGCCAAGGTGACAAGGGTACCCCAGACCGACCACTCTACTATACAGAGCCCGTGGCCATTTGTGGAATGGGGCATTGACATCGTGGGACCCTTCTACCCGGCCCCTAAACAAAAACGGTTCCTAATAGTTGCAGTCGACTACTTTACCAAGTGGGTCGAAGCTGAACCTTCCACAAAAGTCACAAGTGAGAAAGTCGTCGACTTCGTTTCGAAGAATATCGTGTGCCGGTTTGGAGTTCCAAGGGTCCTCATCTCGGACAACGGGACGCAATTCACGAGCAAAGCATTCCAAGAATTTTGTGAAGGACTCAATATCCAGCAAAATTTCACCTCAGTCAACCGACCTCAAAATAATGGCCAGACCGAGGTCACCAACAGAACAATAGTGAACGGACTCAAGGCCCGCCTAGAGAAGGACAAAACGGAATGGATCTACAACCTCCAAAACGTCCTGTGGTCATACATGACTACACCCAGAACTCCAACGGGAGAAACCCCGTACTGTTTAGTATATGGGTCGGAAACGGTCATACCCGTAGAGATCGGGGCACCAAGCCCCCGCACCATTAACTTCTCAGCTAAAGCAAATGACGAGCAACGCCGAACCGACCTGGATTTAACCGAGGAAAAGCGGGAACTAGCCAGCATAAAAGAAGCTCGGTATAAGCAACAGATGACCCGATATTACAATCAAAGGGTCAAGCCCCAGCAATTCCAGGTCGGTGATCTTGTGCTTAGAAATAATGAAGTAAGCCATTCGGAGAAGCTCGGCAAACTTGAAGCCACATGGGAAGGGCCCTACAGAGTGCACGAAGTTCTCGGCAAAGGAGCCTACAAAATCGCCTACCTTTCGGGCGAGCTGATACCCAGAACGTGGCACATCGCCCACCTAAAGAGGTTCTTCGTATAAGCAGCAGAGTCTTGCATTTAGAGTCTAAGTTTTTTCGTCTTTTTTTCTTTTTTCTTTTTAAGTAATAATGTTTTGTTTTTACGAGCTCGTCAAAACTTTTATTTGTTTCGCTCTTCCTTTAATAAAGTTTCTTTTCGTTTTGCATATTCTCGTGTCTTTTAATTTGCTTATACGAAGTATCCAAAAACAAATCCCCTCATAAGGACGAACTAAAGTTCCCTTCCGAGGTCAATAACGATCCGACATGGGGTAATTATATCCTAAGAAATGCGCAAAGGAAACCCTTTTTGAGGTCCGAGCTCGTCTCCCTCAAAAGGGAAGATCCGACGAGGTCCGAGTTAAACTCCCTCCAAGGGATAAAATTTTCTCAGCCGGGGTCAGAACCAAGTTCCCCCGTGAGAATCATAACACGAGGTCTGAACCAAGGTTCCCTTGTCACACAAAGAGGTCCGAGTTAGACTCCCTCCAAAAAAAAAAAAAAAAAGCACGAACACAAGGAAGCATCCTTCCCGAAAAACAGGAAGTTCATAATAGACAATATATATTACTTCGTATTTGACTAATTACAACATTGTATGTACATAAATTAGAGGAAGAAGCGAGCTACTCTACGGAGGGGGATTTGGCCTACTGAAGTTGAGCCATCGCTCTTCGAAGGAAGTAGATCCCAGAAGGTCGTCGATGGAAATTCGACCTCGTCCTCGACCTCGATTCCTTCCAGAAGAAAAACCCCGACCTCGCGACGTTGCTGAACTCCGCCCCGCGGCCCGGCCACCTCGGCTCAGTCCGGCCTGACGTCCCCGAGAAGCAGCTCTAGCCTCGCGAGCAGGCATGGTCCGAGAAGACGACGGAGCAGACCCATCCGCACTGTTGGACAGGAATGCACGAAGTTTTGGCCGACGGGATAGCACGCATTTATACAAGTTCGTGCTTTCCTTGAGCATCTTAAAAGCCCATTGAAGCTCAAAAGACTCGGGACCGCATGTTGTTTTCAATTCGAGATACTATTCCAACAGCTCCTTCGTCTTCAGTTCCGCCTCGGAGATGGTAATACCGCCGTTGCGGCGGATGATATCCTCATACTCGGCATGCTCCTCGACGATCTTCTCATGGTCCTCCAGCACGCGCCCAACCCTACCTCGGGCTACTTCCAACTCTTCCTCCGCCTGAAGCAGCTTGGCCTGAAGTAAATCGGCGCGCTCTTAACAAGCGACCTGTTTGACCTCAGCCTCCTCGCAGAGCGACTCAAACTTAACCTGCCATTCCTCCAGCTCGGATTCTTTTAACCTCAGCAGAGCACACTTTTCACCGAAAAGTGCCTCAGCTCGGCGACATTTCTCCATCCATAACCGAGCTAGAGATCGTTGTTCAGATAGATCTTGAGAAAGAAGACTTATTTGCTTGTGTAGAGAAGCTATACCAGGGAAATCGGAAATCTACACACAGAAAAAAGTGCGAAATTTGTTTATTCAAAAAAGGTCTGAGTACATAGTTACATAAAAAAAAATATATATATCTAAGGAGCGTCCACCTCCTTATCTTGAAGAGGTGGCTGCCCAGAGGGGGGGGGCCCTGAGAAGAGCCATCAGCGCCTGCATCCTTGGGATCCTCTTCATCAGCCGAAGCCTCGCGCTCCTCTTCCTCCTTGTCCTCTCCTTCCTCGTCGCGAAGAGAGTCGAAGGCGGCATCCAGGTCGGAGTCCCGATCCACGGAGCAGTCAGCAATCTGCTCGGCAGATAGCAGCTCGGACGAGCTGGTGAGGCTCTCCAAGACAGGAAGCTGGCTGAGGTGATCCCGGACCACTCTGGCGTACCGGGAAGGAAGAGTATCATCCCCAAGGCGCTCGAAGCCGTACTTTGCCACATCCAGGTCGGGGAAATCCTTGGCGGCCTTCTCCAAAGCGGCCACGGTGAAGTTCCCATTGATGAGTAAAGCCAAGTCATTGGCTAGGCTGGAGAAGCTCTCCGACAGCAGAAGCCTCTTCGTATAGGCCCGGAGAACCTCACCTTGGCTAGCCGCGAGCTGGGCCTCCCGGTCCTTCGCCACGTTCAGCTCAGACTCCAGCTTCCGAGCTCTCTCGGCCTCAGTCCGAGCTCTCTCAGCCTCAGCCTCGGCCTTCACGAGCTGAGCGACCAGCTCGGATCTCGCAGCCTTCACCTCCTCCTTGGCCCCCTTCAGCTCGGCCTCAGCCTTCTTCGCCCTGGCTGTGACCAACATCAACTTCTCAAAGTATTTGCTCTTCTCGTCCTCGTGTTTCGCGGACATCTCCCCAATGCTGTTCTTCAGCCACCCCACGACCATATCGATGACCCTGTCAGAGAGAGCACAGTTAGCTACACAGGCAAGAATTACGGAAAATTATGTAATAAAGGCAATGTCTTCACCTCGGGAAAAGGCAGATCAACCAGCTTGTTTGGAGGAGCTACTGGGCTCGCGTCGCCGCCCGAGATCTTGAGAATCTCCACGTCGACATGGTCCCCGGCCTTGGCTCGTTTCTGAGGTGGTTTAGGGGGAGTAGCGCGAACATTCGCCACAAGCCCCTCTACCTCAGAGTGCGGAGCTAAGTCAGAGAAATTTGGTGACCCTTATCAATCGCTGCCACACCCAAATCGGTAAATTGCCTAAATGAATTCGGCATTATCTGCCCTAATGCTAATCCAAGCTTCTTCTGGAGCTCGGAATAGGGCTCGGGGAGGGGTACATGGAGACCAGCATGTAGGATGTCCTCATAAATAGTAACAAACCCCATTGGGAGAGAGCAGGCCCTATCCTCTGGGCGCGGTTCTATTAAGTCAGCATCAGAAGGAAAGTTATAAGTTTGGGCAAGCAACCTAATCCTAGCCTCGTCTAAAGATGAGGGGTAATCGGCCACCTTCCCCTTCGCACGCGGGGGCACTATTAAAATTTCAGTGGTGGGTTCAGAGGACCCTACGGTAAAAATCCTAAACTCTACGCTGTTATCGACGGCCCTTGCCGGAGGAGAATCACTATTACTACTAGACTGAGAAGGGGAGGCCATACTTACTTGTGAAAGTGAGCGGAAGTATTCTGGAGCGGTCGCGAATGGAAGTCTCAACGGCGTGAACACCGGCGGCACAGTGATATAGAAAATGGAAACTTTTGGGGGAGTAGAGAAGGGAAGAAAGAGGATTTTCTGGGCTGAAAAATCTTTGCTATAGCGGCGGATGTGAAATAGTGGGATAGGGGAGACGTTTCAAATCCCGCATTATATGTATTTGAATCCCGCCGTTGCCCATTATACACGTGTAAACGTGGGCCCGCATTTCTCGGAATACGGACCGTCTCTCAACCAAATTCAAAACGGCCCACTACTTTCCCACTACTTTTCCCTCCCTTTAAGTTCGGGTATGGGCCACGTCTATACCAACGACCTGTACAACATAACCAAGCCGTTGATACTCACTTTGCTAGTCTCGTTCTACCTGCTACTTCGCTCGGGCGATAAGCTCGGCAATCCAGTTCGTATAGGTGATTTGCGCGATCAATCACCTCGGAAATTAGACCTCGTAGTCTGCGTCTACATGTCTTCTTCCCTCTTCTTTGGGGGGGGGGGGGGGATGTGATAGTACCGGCCTCTTCTTGGGCCTGATCTAAGACCCAATCTAATTGGGCCTATATATTAAAGCTCGGCCCATAGAGCTCGGCCCAAGTAAAGTCGCTAACGAAGCCCTACTTTGGAAGAAGATCGAATCCTATTATGGAGGGGAGTCGGATATGCACGTACTCGGAAACAAGATATGTATAAGGAATCCGAATCCTAGAAGGATTAGGGCTCAATTCAAGACTTATAAATAGATGCTAGATTAGAGGTGTAAATACGTTCAAATACTCATTGTACTCTCAAATATAATAAAAGCTCTCTATATTCCCTCCCGTGGACGTAGATCACATTGATCGAACCACGTAAATCTTTGTGTCATCGTGTTATTATTTTCTTTAGCTACTTTCGCAAACCCTAGATCTATCAAATCGGGTGAACCTTTTGTAAAGGCTTCTATGTAAGGGTTCGTATACCCTTTGTACTCGCTTGACTTTTCAAAAAAAAAAGTAAACTAACTAATAATATTTTGCTAATTTCATATGAGGTAATAGTGCAAAATAGCCATTTTTCTACGAAAAAATTGTTAAAATAGCCATCACATTTTAAAAGTTGTAGAATAGCCATTTAGTTTATGAAATGACATAAATACCCTTAATGAGTATACAAGAAAGCTAACTTTAATTTGAATCATACAAGAACACTAACTTCATGTATGAATTTCCGGCGAAAAATTCCGGCCAAAAAATTCGGGCGAAAGTTTTCCGGTCCAAAATTCCCGGCGAAATTTTCCGGCACGACAGCGATTTCGAGCATACAAGAACATATCATATAAGAACAGTTTCATACACGAACATACAAGAACATACAAGAACATATCATACAAGAACAGTTTCATACACGAACAAATCTATCATACAAGAACAAAATCGTTCTTGTATGATATGTTCTTGTATGCTCGAACAAATCTATCATACAAGAACAAATCTATCATACAAGAACAAAATCGTTCTTGTATGATATGTTCTTGTATGCTCGAACAAATCTATCATACACGAACAAATCTATCATACAAGAACAAAATCGTTCTTGTATGAAATTGTTGGCTGGAAAATTTTGGTCGGAAAAATTTCTCCGGAATTTTTTGGCCGGAAAATTTTTGATCGGAAAATTTTGGCCGGAAAACTTCGCCGGAATTTTTTGGCCGGAAAAACATACACGAATGCATATCTCATACAAGAGTAGAGAGTATAAAAGAGTATAAATCCTTCTTGTATACCTATAAGGATATAAAAGAGTATAAATTCTTCTATAGGGGTATAAAAGTCCCAAAATAAAATAAATGGCTATTTGGACACTTTTTTGGTCAAAGTGACAAAATTTATCTTTTGTTCTGAGGAATGGCTATTTTGACTTTTTACTCATTTCATATTGTCCTCCAAGTAATATTCGGCTTATCAAATTAATTCATAGTATTTCTCTAATTAATAAAGTCTTTAAGTCTTATCCTCTAACTTTCAGTTTGACAACCCCCCTCCCCCCCAACACACACACACACACACACACACACACACACACACACATATATATAAGGAGTAATTCTCATGCAAACTCCACTTAAAGTGAGAAATAGGAATTAATCTCCACTATTGATCTTATCTACATGAAGGGTTAAAATTTAGCTTGGTCAAAGCGGGTCAACCCGTTGACTTTTTTTCGATTTTTTTTTATTTTTTTTATTTTCTTTTTATAAACTATCACACAAGATGCACAACTTTACATATTCAGATGCACAAATTCACATATTCGGATGCACAACTAAGTGTATTGAGATGCACAAGATTTTAAGTTTTTTTTTATGTTTTTTTTCGTTTTTTTTTTAAGGTTAGGTCATATGCACCACATCATGTATTCATATGCACCACACTATATAATGAGATGCACCACTAAGTGCATTAAGATGCACTAGTTTTGTTTTCGTTTTTTTTATTTTTGTAAAACATTGTGCATCTAGTTACACTATGTGGTGCATCTAGTTACACTGTGTGGTGCATCTAGTTACGCATTATGGTGCATTCAATTTTTTTCAATTTTTTTTTTTACAAATTCGGTGCATCTCACTCCACATAGTGGTGCATCTCATTATGTATAGTGGTGCATCCGAATATGTGAAATGGTGCATCTTGGGTGACTGTTTTAAAAAAAATTGAAAAACAAAAAAAAAACTGAAAATCTTGTGCATCTAAATGCACTTAGTGGTGCATCTAGTTATATAGAGTGGTGTATCTGAATATGTGAAATTGTGCATCTTGGGTGACAGTTTATTAAAAAAAAATCAAAAAAAAAGTCAACGGGTTGACCCGGGTTGACCCGCTTTGACTTGGCCAAATCTTGACCCTCCATCACCCATAGATCTATGGTGGAGATCTATTCTCATTTCTTAGGATAATATTTATTCTCATATGATCTATTTCCTATATATGCTATACACCTCTCATGAGCACCGTTCGTGAGCACCATCCTCGATTTGCTTATATTAACATTATTCTATTTAATTTTTGATATTGCATTTTAATTTAATACCTTAAAAAATATTATTAAAATCATTAAATAAAAAAATTAAATAAAAATCAATGATCGGTTTATTATTTTCTCCTTAACTTCAAAGAAATGAATAAATAAATAAATCGAATATTAATTTTATGTAATTTTTTGATTTAATGATTTTAATAATATTTTTTAAGGTATTAGATTAAAATGAAATATCAAAAATCAAATAAAATAATGTTAATATATGTAAATCGATGGTGATGTTTACGAACACTAGTGTTCACGGGAGGTGAGTATCAAATTATTTCTCAATATATACTACTCCCTCCGTCCACGAATCAAATCCCTACTTACCCACATTTTTTTGTCCATGAATTAAATCCCTACTTACCTTTTTATACAATCATACCCTCCTACTTTTCCTTTATTTACTATCCTTTGTCATTGGTGGTCCCACCTAACAACAACTTTATTCCTACTTTTTTATCATCACAACAATTTTATTCCCACTTTTTGGTCAATACCACCTCTTTTTTGTCAATACCATCTCTTTTTTGTCATTACCACTGTTTTTTTGTCATTATCCTACTACCCCTACATTCTAACTTTTACCCCACTCAAAACAACTTTATCAGCTTTCTTATTTTCTGTGTCGGAATCCAAATAAGGATATGATTCATGGACGGAGGGAGTATATGGTATCCTCAACCTTTCTAACCGACTTTCTCTAGATAGTGGTCAACTGGGTAAGTCTAGATTGGGCGGGTAGGCTCGTTGGGCCCCCTCTGAAATGGATTCTATCGTAACTTTTGCAAGGTTCAGGCCCACTCCAGACCTTGACTCAATTGTAATATTTTTTCTTGTTACAGTACATGCTTGTTTTTTATAATAAAAAAATTATTTGTAAATCTAAGAAGGAACCTAATTATGTTATAAAAAAAAATAAAGAACCTAATTCTGTATGAAGAGATCACTTAATTGCTTTCATTTTAATATGCACGTATATATGGGCACCGAACAAAAGGTAAATTCTAAATATACTAATCTAATTAAGCATACAAAGTGAAATGAATTTTTATGAAGTTATTACAAATAAAAGCTAATATGCGGTGGCCTAACAAATTGGGTCCTCTATTTCATTATTTTTCTGTGTTTCTATCTTCTATTGAACCATTAATCATACCAAACATCGTCTCCTTATTAATGCAATAAAGATGAAATACGGAAATACAATAGAGGATGGCCTAATTAGCAAATTAATTACTGTAGTTCTGGATATGTGTGTTTTGATATTAATGTAATAAGACTTTCGTTTCTTTAAATCGGCACGCATGCACTAGTACAATAATTATGAATTCTATTATTTGAGTAATATTAATAATGAAGGAAGATATCGCCGATTAGCTAGATTCCTCCAAAATCATTCAAGACATAAGCCTTATGACCTCCATTTAAAGACAGTCAATTAATCAACTTAAAAAAAATGTTCCTACATAAATTAAAAAGAAGCCAGTACTTCACGAAGAAGTAGTCTTCTAAAAAAATTGTAGCATTTCATTTATGCGGTGATGACAAAGATGCAATTTCCACCTTTAAGCTTTTATTCGCAAGGCAAATTCTGAAGAATTATAATTTACTATATTACTGTAAGGTGCTAATGATTAGAAACTCGATTTCATCGTCATGCATGTTACGTCCATTGCAATAACTCAGTATTTTTCCATCATTTAATAGAGTGTTTGGTTTGATATTGTTCAAGTGATATTAATTATCTCAACTATTTATAGCTCTTGATCATCATCATTCAGCTTGGCCTATCAAAGTGATTTCATGGTGGCTTTGGACTTTGGAGAGAAAAGTAAACTAACTGATAATAGCTACTCAAATTAATTTCATATTTCTCTAATTAATAAAGTCTTAAGTCTCAACCTCTAACTTTCAGTTTGAGGCCCCATATTATATCCTTCACACCTTTCTAACCGACTTTTTTTAATTATATAGTGAATAGCCAACTGGGTTAGGTCTAGATTGGGTGGGTAGGCTCGTTGGGCCGGAACTCCCTTTAAATGGATTGGCTAATTCCAAATGGATAATTCTAAACGTAGCCCCCGTTTTACTCTTCGTAGCCCTATTTTTTAATAAATAATTAGAAATAGAGTAACTGTACCATTTCACCCTTATAGCTCTCAAGTTTATAATTAATAAATAAATATAATCTCACTCCCAAAATACATTGCAAAATATAATCCCCGTCCCCAAAGTTGTAGATGACTCACCGTCAATATTTCCTGCGCCGCCATATCACTTCTCCAGCCATATCGTTTATGTAACAGTTAATATCACTATGTCAGCTTATTATTTATGCTTCACTTAAATGGAGAAGAAACTTCTCCTTTTCCTTTTGAGTGATGCTATTTAGCCATAATATGGCTAGCCATAATTCAGTCAATTATGTGAAAATAAATCGATTTAGATAATTTTTTGATTTATTTTAAGAAGTATAAACATATATTTTATGTTATTATCATATTCTTGACTTAAATTTTATCATAAGTGGTGTAAATATATAACTCTTTAATTCTTTCAACAAAAAGTTTTGTATTCACTCTATTATCTATATCGAGATTTTTGTTGCCTCAAAATTCAAATACTATCAACATAAATTTGTATAAACTGAATATTTAAACTATTAGAAGTCATTTAGAACTTAAAATTATAAATAAATCAATTTTACCTCTTATTTGAACTAAATTATGGCTAGCCATAATATGGCTACATAGATTTATTCTTTACTTTTATCACAATATGATTAGAAAATTTCCCTTAAAAAATTAGCAATACGAATATATGATTATAAATTAACGTCGATCCTTTTCTTTTCCTCTCAACCCAACAACAACAAATACTCAGATTTGTAAAACAATATAATCGCTCCTTTTCCACGATTCATGTATTTATAAATCTTTTCTTCTCTCTAATTTGGCAATTAATCAAGCATTGTCCTTTTGATGTTGTTATACTTTCCCATCTCTCCCTCTCTATGAACTTGGCTGAAAATAATCATTCTCTCTCGATCAAACAGTACTGTCGCCTGCATCTTCTCATCGATGGCGACTGCACAGAAGAACTGGGGGCTAGACCTAGACATTTATGGGTTCGTATTTTTGGGTATATTGTTTTGGGGGCTATAAGCCTATAAGTTATTTGCGATTATATTTATTATTATTTAATTAATAAAGAATTTGGGGTCGGTAGGGACAATATTTTACAATTAATGTAATTTTAATTATTTATGAAAATAAAAGCCTATAGAGAGTAAAATAGGGCTACATTTAGAATTACCCTTCCAAATGTAGCAGCATCTAAATTACTCTTGGCAGCCCATTAGTAAAAATAATTATTATAATTTTACTATTTTATCCTTGTAACACCCAAATATTATAATTAGCCAATAAGTGAAAACCCGAGGAATCCATCGATAATATTGACCCCCAAATTGTAGCCCCCAACCCAGAAATTATAGATTATCCCGTAGGTTTACAGATGAACACAGATGAGACCATGTATGTTCATTCTTCACTATTCACTCTTATTAATCTATGTTTACTATTCTTTTTCTTTCTTCTTCTTTGCGTATTATTTCCATATTCTCAATACATGATTTTGTTTTTCTCAAAGTGATTTTCATGACATTAACGAGGCAAGAGCTCGATTAAGACTTGCAAATTAAGATTCCAATAATTTCAGTCCTTGGGCGATAGATTTTTAAGACTGTATTTTCTGAGCAATGAATAGAGAAAATACATATAAATTCAACAATCACAATCAAACTCAAGATAATTTCTATCGATTCTATTGGATATATAAGTTCTGAATCGATCGAGACCACAAGTCAATATAAACAATTGCAAGAACCCTCACCGGAGAAGCAAATGATGTTGTCCTACTCCTCGTTGCCCCTCCAACTTCAAAGGCTCTTACAACCGCAGCCAAATTCTGGGTTTGGGTGTTGGGGGGAGAGGGGCCGTGTGTATACAAAGTTGTGGGACTTGGGGCTATGCATTTACATTTTGACATCATTAGGATATTATTAATTATTATTAATTCTTTGGGGACTATAGGGATAATGTGGTAAGTTTCTATTAGTTATAATTATTTTTGAGAATTAGTCAAATATAGCTATTCCTGAAAAGAAAAGTGCTAATATAGCCACTTTTTTCAAAACGTTTAAATATGGCCACGCATACACGACTTGCATACACGACCAGAATACACGACCATGTATATTGGTCGTGTATGCTGGTCGTGTATGCTGATATGGTCGTGTATGCTAGTATTGTATTCAGGTCGTGTATGCTGATATAGTCGTGTATGCTAGTCGTGTATGCATTGTTGTGTATATTGTTATGGTCGTATATGCTAGTCGTGTATGCATGGTCAACATACACGACCAATTTAGGTCGTGTATGCTGGTCGTGTATGCTAATCGTGTATGCATGGCCATATTTGATCCTTTTTAAAAAGTGGTTATTGATAGATCTAGGGTTTGTAGAGATAGCCGAAAATAACAATGATGCGACGACACAAAGATTTACGTGGTTCGATCAATGAGATCTACGTCCACGGGAGAGAATATGGAGAGCTTTTATTATACTTGAGAGTACAAAGAATATTGAATCTAAACCTCTAATCTAGCATCTATTTATAGCCTTGAATTGAGCCCTAATCTCTCTAGGATTTGGATTCCTTATACATATCTTGTTTCCTAGTACATGCATATCCGATTCCCATTCATAAAGGATTCTATTCTCCTTCAAAGTAGGGCTTCGTGACTTGGTCTTCAAGGTAGGCGTCAACTGTAATTGGGCTGAGCTCTTGGGCCGAGCTTGAATGTATAGGCCCACTTAGATTGGGCCTTAGGTCGGGCCCAAGACGAGGCCGGTACCATCACATCCCCCCCCCAAAAAGAGGAAAGAAGACGTGTAGACGTAGACTACGAGGTCGAATTGCCGAGGTGATTGATCGTGCAACTCACCTGTACGAACTGGATTGCCGAGCTGAGTTAGCAGGTAGAACGAGATGATTAAATTTGGCCCTCAGCGGCTTGGTTATGTGGCTCAGGTCGCTTTGTAGGCGTGGCCCATATCCGAACTTAAAGGGAGGCAAAAGCAGCGGGCCGTTTTGAATTTTGTGGAGGGACGGTCCATATTCCGAGAAATACGGGCCCACGTTTACACGTGTACGATGGGTAGCGGCGGGATCCAAATACGTATAGTGTGGGATTCGAAACGTCTCCCCTATCCTGCTTTTTCAATTCCGCCACTATATCAAATTTTCCGTCCCAGAAAACCATTTTCCTACTTTCCTCTATCCCTCGCAAAAGCTTCAATTTCCCGTATCGCTGCGCCGCCAGTGCTCACGCCGTTAAAATTTCCATTCACGACCGCTCCAGGAGACTTCTGCTCACTTCCCCAAGTAAGTATGGCCTCTCCCTCTCAGTCTAGTAGTAATAGTGACCCTCCTCCGGCAAGGGCCGCCGCCGACAGCGTAGAGTTTAGGATTTTTTCTTTAGCGTCTTCTGAACCTATTATTGAGAGTTTACCAGTGCCCCCACTTGTGAAGGGGAAGGTGGCTGAATACCCCTCATCCTTAGATGAGGTTAGGATTAGGTGGCTCGCCCAAACCTATAATTTTCCTTTGAATGCCGAATTAGTAAAACCGCGCCCAGAGGATCGGGCATGCTCCCCCCATTGGGGTTTGTTACTATTTACGAGGACAGTCTGCACGCTGGTCTCCGTGTGCCCCTCCCCGAGCCCTACTCCGAGCTCCAGAAGAGGTTGGGACTAGCATTAGGGCAGATAATGCCGAATTCCTTTAGGCAGTTTACCGACTTAGGTGTTGCGGCGATTGATAAGGGTTATCAAATTTCCGCCGAGCTCATTCACGAGCTCTTCCTTTTCAAGAAGAGTGCGGGCTGGTACTACGCCACCGCCTGAGCTGAGTTCAAGGGACGAACTCAGAATAAGGTGGATAAGTGGCACACGAAGTATTTCTTTTGTCGTCACCATAGCTTTGTCGACTTTGTTTGGCGGTTAGAGAAGCCTCGTGAGTGGGTGATTAGCGAGGTGGATAAAGCTTTAGGGTCCGCTGTGAGAGCGATGAGGGATCACGGTCCCTTTGAGGGTTGCTACAGTGAAGACTCCTTAGCTGAAGCGGGGTTAAGCCCGTACGAGCCCCAGAGGATGGTGGATCCTTCGACGGGTGAGGCCCCGTTAGTCCTCTTAGGGTTGTTATATATGTATTATTTTGTTTTTTGATTTTCGCCGTTCTTACTCCTTTCTTACTTGTTTTTGCAGTGAAGAACTTTGGTAAGATTAAGGGGGACAATGCCAAGGCCGCAGCTCGCGGTACCAAGAGGTCGAGGTCAACCGCTCAATCCGCTTCCCCCTCCGACCAGAGTCAGCTCGGAGGGACCTCTGACCTAGCTCCGCGCGCCGAGGCAGCGGGGCTTGCGGCGAACGTTCGCGTTACTCCTCCTATGCCACCCCAGAAACGAGCCAAGGGTGGAGAGCGGGTCGACGTAGAGATTCTCGAGATCTCGGGCGGCGACGCGAGTCCGGCAGCCCCTCTAAACAAGTTGGCCGACCTGCCTTTTCCCGAGGTGAAGACTTTGCCTTTAGGACATATTTCCTGTAATTCTTGCCTGCGTAGCTAATTGTACTTCCTCTGACAGGGCATCGATACGGTCGTGGGGTGGCTGAAGAGCAGCGTTGGGGAGATGTCCGCGAGACATGAGGAAGAGAAGAGCAAGTATTCTGAGAAGCTTATGGTGGTCACCGCCAGGGCGAGGAAGGCTGAGGCCGAGCTGAAGGGGGCCAAGGAGGAGATGAAGGCCGCGAGAGCCGAGCTGGCCGCTCAGCTCGCGAAGGCTGAGGCGGAGGCGGGGAGGGCTCGGGTTGAGGCCGAGCGATCCCAGAAGCTGGAATCCGAGCTGCATGCAGCGAGGGATCGGGAGGCCCAGCTTGCGGCGAGCCAAGGGGAGGTTCTTCGGGCCTACACGAAGAGGCTACTGTTGTCGGAGAGCTTCTCCAGCCTAGCCAACGACTTGGCCCTGCTCATCAATGGGAACTTCACTATGGCCGCTTTGGAGAAGGCCGCCGAGGATTTCCCTGCTCTGGATGTGGCGAAGTACGGCTTTGAGCGCCTCGGGGATGATGCTCTTCCTTCCCGGTATGCCAGAGTGGTCCGGGATTACCTCGGTCAGCTTCCTGTTTTGGAGAGTCTGGCTGGCTCGTCTGAGCTGCTATCTACCGAGCAGGTTGCTGACTGCTCGGTAGATCGGGACGCTGACCTGGATGCCGCCTTTGCTTCTCTTCGCGACGATGAAGAAGAAGATAAGGATGAAGAGGAGCGTGAGGCCTCGGCTGGTGGAGAGGACCTCGGTGGTGCTGGTGCTGACGGTCCTTCGCAGGACCCCCCCTCTGTGCCGCCACTTTCTCAGGACAAGGAGGTCGATGCTCCTTAGATTTCTTTTTTTTTTTTTTTTTTTTTTGTAACTTGTACTCAGACATTTGTGAATAAATGAATTTTCGCTTTCTTTTTGTGTGTAGATTTCTAATAACCTTGGTATAGCTTCCCTTCATAAGCAAATAAGTTTCCTATCTCAAGATTTATCTGAACAACGGTCTCTAGCTCGGCTGTGGATGGATAAATGTCGCCGAGTTGAAGAGCTTTTTGCCGAGAAGTGTTCTTTGTTGAAATCAACTGAAGCCGAGCTGAAGGAGTGGCGAATGAAGTTCGAGGCGCTTGGCGTGGAGACCGAGGTCAAGCGGATCGCTGCTCAAGAGCATGCTGATTTGCTTCAAGCCAGGCTTCTTCAGGCCGAGGAAGAACTGGAAGCTGCCCAAGGTCAGGCTAACCCTGTTTCTGAGGATCACAAGAGGATCGCTGAGGAGCACGGCGAGTACGAAGATATTATCTGACGTGCTGGTGGTATTACCATTTCCGAGGCGGAGCTAAAGATGAAAGAAGACTTGGTGACCTATGTCGATTTAAAAGAAGCAGTCGGTCCCGAGTCTCCTTTGCTTCAAGGTGCCTTTGACATGCTCAAAGAGAGTGCGGGCCGGTATAAGTGTATTCTAGAGCGCCGGCCAAAATTACGTGCGCTGCTGGCCAAGGGTGCGGGTGCCGACCTCCCGTCCTCTTCTCGAGCGGTGCCTGCTCGCGGTGTAAGGAGGGCTTCGCAGGGACGTCAGGTCGGCCCGAGCCGAGGTGGCCAAGTTGCGAGGCCGAGGTCGGCGACTTCGCGAGGTCGGGGTCCTTCCTCCGGAAGCGGTCGAGGTCGAGGTCGGATTTCAATCAATGACATCCTGGGAATTACTTCATTCGAGGATCGGTGGCTTAATTTTAGCAAGAAACCTCCTCCTTCGTAGACTAGCTCGTTTTTGCCTGTAACTTATGTACATACGAATATTTCTAAATAGTTAGAAATAAATAAATATAGATTGAGTTTGTTGAACTTCCTGTTCGTCGTGAAGGTAGCTTTCTTATTTTATTTGCGTGTTGCATTTATGAGGGAGTAGAACTCGGACCTCTTTTTGTTTACAAGGGAACCTTAGTTCGGACCTCGTATTGTGATTCTCTCGGGGGAACTTGGTTCTGACCCCGGTTGAGATCTTATTATCCTACGTGAGGGAGTTTGACTCTGACCTCGTGGGATCTTCCTTTTTGGAGGGAGACGAGCTCGGACCTCGAAAAGGGTTTTCTTTGCGCATTGGATACTTCGTATAAGCAAACTGAAAGACACAAGAGTATGCAAGACGAAAAGAAACTTTATTAAGAAAAGATAGACCAAAACAAAAAGGAGAGTTTTGACGAGCTCGCTAAAAACAAGACATTGACTTAAAGAAAAGAAAAAGAAAAACTTAAAGACTCTATATGCAGGACTTTGTTGCTCATACGAAGAATCTCTTTAGGTGGGCGATGTGCCACGTCCTGGGTATCAGCTCGCCTGAAAGATAGGCGATTTTGTAGGCTCCTTTGCCGAGTACTTCGTGCACTCTGTAGGGTCCTTCCCATGTGGCCTCGAGCTTGCCGAGCTTCTCTGAATGGCTTATCTCATTATTTCTAAGCACAAGGTCACCGACCTGGAACTGCTGGGGTTTGACCCTTTGATTATAATATCGGGCCATCTGCTGCTTATACCGAGCTTCCTTTATGCTGGCTAGTTCCCGCTTCTCCTCAAGTAAATCCAGGTCGGTTCGGCGCTGCTCTTCATTGGCTTCTGCTGAGAAGTTGATAGTGCGGGGGCTTGGTGCCCTGACCTCTACTGGTATTACCGCTTCTGTTCCGTATACTAAACGGTACGGGGTTTCTCCCGTGGGAGTTCGGGGTGTAGTCCGGTATGACCATAAGACGTTTTGGAGATTGTAGATCCACGCCGTTTTATCCTTCTCCAGGCGAGCTTTGAGTCCATTTACTATCGTCCTGTTGGTGACCTCGGTTTGGCCGTTGGTTTGAGGTCGGTTGACCGAGGTGAAGTTTTGCTGGATATTGAGTCCTTCGCAAAATTCTTGGAATGCTCTGCTCGTGAATTGCGTCCCGTTGTCCGAGATGAGGACTCTTGGAACTCCAAACCGGCACACGATGTTTTTCCAAACAAATTCGACGGCTTTCTCACTTGTGACTTTTGTGGAAGGTTCGGCTTCGACCCACTTCGTAAAGTAGTCGACGACGACTATTAAGAATCGTTTTTGCTTTGGGGCCGAGTAGAACGGTCCCACGATGTCAATGCCCCATTCCACAAATGGCCACGGGCTTTGTATAGTGGAGAGGTCGGTCTGGGGTACTCTGGTCACCTTGGCGTGCAGCTGGCATTTCAGGCATTTTTTCACGAATTCTTCCGCGTCTTTTACCATTGTTGGCCAATAGTACCCCCACCGCATGATTTTCTGTGCTAGCATCCGAGCTCCAATGTGGCTTCCGCATGACCCGGAGTGCACTTCTTTCAGTGCGTAGTCCGCTTCCCTCGGTCCCACACACTTTAGAAGAGGCTGTAGGTATGACTTCCGATAAAGGACTCCTCCTTCGAGAACGTACTGCATGGATTTAGCCAGGATTTTCCTGGCTTCCGTTTTGTCCTCAGGAATCTCCCCGCTCTCTAAATACTTCTTCAGGGGGGGTCATCCAGTTCGGGTCGTCTTTCTCAATTGCGTGGATTTCTGCCTCTTCTATACTTCGATTTCGAACTTCTTCTATGAGAGTTGAGCCGGTTGAGTTCACCAGCTTACTTAGCTCGTCAGCTCGGGTATTTTGGCTCCGAGGAATGCGGACTATCCTGAAGAACTGGAAGGATTGTTCTAGGAGCTTGACTTTTTCAAGGTATTTCTTCAGCTTCTCACTCCTTGCTTCGTACTTTCCTAGCACGTGGTTGACCACTACTTGGGAATCACAATAAGTTTGGATAGCTCGTACCTGGAGTGTTCGGGCAAGACACAGTCCGGCAATGAGAGCTTCATATTCCACTTCGTTGTTCGTAGTGGGGAACTCGAATCGCAGCGAGTATGTCAACTCATTTTTTTCCGGGCTAATCAGGAGTATGCCAGCTCCGCTTCCTTTCTTCCCCGAGGCTCCATCCACGTACATCTCCCAGCAGTCAGGAGGAGTCTTCTCTGGTATTTCTTGGAGCTTTGCCTTGGCCTCGGATTCTTTTGTTTTATTCACGACGTTGTACCGAGCTTCTACGAGGAAGTCTGCTAAAGCTTGGCCTTTTATAGTTCGGCGAGAAACGAATGATATGGAATGCTCTCCGAGCTCGATTGCCCATTTTGCGATCCTTCCTGAAGCTTTCGGTTTAGTGAGGACTTGTCGGAGTGGTAGGTCGGTCAAAACTTGTATTGGGTGAGCTTGGAAATAAGGTTTTAGGCGCCGAGCTGCATTTACCAAGGCTAGAGCGAACTTCTCGAGGGGCTGATATCTTGTCTCTGGGTCTTTCAGGACTCTGCTGACGAAGTACACCGGTAGCTGCCGATCTCCTTCGTCTCGGACCAATACTGCGCTAATGGCCTCCTCCGACGCTGCGAGGTATAGGGATAGGGATTCTTCCTTTTTTGGGACCGACAGAGTTGGTAAGTCTCTTAAATAGCGCTTTAGCTCGTCGAAGGCTAGTTCGTGCTCTGGTCCCCATCCAAACTCCGGTGCCTTCTTGAGGATTTTGAAGAACGGAAGTTGTTTCTCGGCAGCTTTCGAGAGGAAACGGCTTAGCGCGGTTATGCAGCCTGTCAACTTATGTACGTCGCGAATAGTTCGGGGTACTTTCATTTCCTGGACGGCTTTAATTTTCAATGGATTGGCTTTGAGTCCCTCCGGCGAGATCCAGCACCCTAGGAATTTCCCAGATCGCACGTTGAAAGTGCACTTCTTGGGGTTCAGCTTGAGGTTGGCTTGCCTCAATACGTCGAGTGTCGTTCGTAGATCAACCACCGCTGAAGCTTTTTCCTTGCTTTTGACGACGATGTCGTCTACATATACTTCGACGATCTCGCCAATGTAATCTCGGAAGAAGAAGTCGACCATTCGTTGGTAAGATGCTCCGGCGTTCTTCAACCCGAAGGGCATGTATTTGAATGCGAAGATCCCGAAGCTCGTGGCGAAAGCTGTCATGATCGCGTCTTCCTCATCCATCAGGACTTGATAGTACCCCTTGTAAAGGTCAAGAAAGCTGAATACCTCGTATCCCACTAAGGATTCAATCTTCTCATCGATGTTGGGGAGGGGGTAGCAGTCCTTTGGGCAAGCTTTATTGAGGTCGGTATAATCCACGCACATCCTCCACTCCCCTTCTTCTTTCTTGACCACCACCGGGTTAGATAGCCAAATTGGGTATTTGACCTCGAAAAGTAGCCCTGCTTTCAGCCATTGTTGCACCTCATCATAGATGACCTGGTTCCGCTCGGCAGCAAATGTTCTTCTCTTCTGCTTTACTGGGGTGGAGCTCGGGTCGATGTTGAGCTTATGTGTAATGATGTCCGATGACACCCCCGTCATGTCCGTCGGCGACCAAGCGAAGACATCTTGATATTCCCTAAGGAGCTGGATTATCTGAAGGCGGGCTTGGGGCCCCCCTGCAAAGCCGACCTTGACAAATTTGGTAGGGTCTTCTTCGGACAAGGGGACTTGTTCCGCCGAGGTGTCAGAAATCGTTGTTGCCTCTTCCAACTCCTCGGGATACTTTGATTGCTATGCTTGCGGTTGACCTCGAAGGGCGACCTAACATGCACTCTTTAGCCTTTTTCTGGTCGCCGCGGACAGTCAGGATTCCGCCCGAGGTCGGGATCTTCAGCAGCAAGTGATATGGCGAGATAATGGCTCGGACCGCATTCAGCCAATCCCGACCCAATATGATGTTGTACGGGGAGTTCGCTTTGACCACGTGGAAGTGGATTAGCTTGTTGACGCTGGTTGGCAGGCTGCCAATGGCGACGTCAAGCACGATGATCCCCTCAGGTCGCGTTTCATGCTGCGTGAAACTTTTGAGTGGCAGGGGCGCTGAGTTTACCCGAGCTGGGTCGAGTCCCATCCTATCCAAGCAATGTTGGAAGATGATACTGACGCTGGCCCCACTATCAACAAATACGCGGTGGACAATTTTGTTGGCCACTCCGACCTGTATCACCAGGGCGTCATTATGGGGCGTTGCTGTTGGTACAGGATCGTCCTCGGAAAAGGTGACTGTTTCGCCCTTCTTGAACCTCTTTTTCGTCTGTTCCTCTTCCGATGGAATCGGTGGTCTGCGAGCTTCAGACCTCAGCTTAGTTTTGGTTGTGCCCGGGGTTAGCCCGGAGATGGTTGACACCACCCCGTCGTACTGTGGCACGCCATTCTGAGGGTCGTCATCTTCCTCGTCATGACTGGTTTTAGCTCGCTTATTATCAGGAGCGCAGCGGCCCTGTCCGCCCTTTCGCTTCCCCCTTCTGTTCTTCTTTTCTCCGACCTCGTACTTCTACAGAGCTCCTTCTTGGGCTAACCTCTCTATTTCCACCGCGAGATCGCGGCAGTCCTCTGTGTAGTGCCCGTGGTCGTCATGGAAAGAGCAGTATTTGTTCTTATCCCGAGGTTTCGACCCCGACATAGGGCGTGGTCGCATGAACCAGTCCTTATGAAGTGCGAAGATCTCCGCATTTGTTTTCACAAAGGGAGGTCGCTGAGGGGGCTCCGACCCCGGCCGTGGACCGAGCCGGGACTGGATAGGTCCCGGTCCGAGCCGGGATTGGATAGGACCCCGCTGAAGGCGTTCGTGGGCACTTCTCCGATCACGTTCGTTCCGGCCCCGATCACTTTCAGGCCTCTTCTTCTCTGTTTCCTCCCGCTTCAACCGGTCCGCATCTTGACCGTCTGCGAACTGGTACACGATTCTCCACATCTCCTGGGCCGTCTCAGGTTTCTGCTTAGCGAGCTCCTGGTTCAGGGACCCAGGAGCGATCCCGTTTCGGAAAGCCGAGATGAGGAAAACATCGTCGATTTTGTCGACCTTCAAGCTTTCCTGCAGAAATCGGGAGGCGTACTCCCTTATGGTCTCTCTGTCCTTTTGCTTCACGGACAGGAGGTAGGCCGTGTCTCGGCGAGCTTGGACTTTCATAAGGAATCTTTGTTTAAAGATTCCTTCGAGGTAGACCCAAGATCCCACGCTGCCCGTCGGCAGGCCGTCGAACCACGCTCGGGCATAGTCGACCAGCATCTCTGGGAACAACTTGCACATATGCTCTTCTGTGAGGCCTTGATTGTGCATGCTGTATTTGAACCGCGTCAAGAAATTGAGGGGGTCCTCTAACCCATTATAGGGTGGTATGTTGGGCAACTTGTACGTCGCGGGAAGCTTGGCGTCGAACAGCTCATCGGTGAACGGGCTGACGAGTCGGGCTGGTCGTCCTTCCTGTCGGTGCCGGCTTACCTTGGGGCTATAACTTCTGGAATAGCTCGGACTTCGGTCCCTGCCTGGGCTATGATGACGCCTCGGGAGATGGTGTTGCTTGGGACTCCGCAGCGGGCTGGAGCTCCGGCGGCGGAGTGGGCTTCGCCGAGTATCGTGCTTTCTTTTCAGCTCGGGCTCCTGCGTTTTGGGATGATGTGAAGTTTTGGGCATAGACTTCCGTGTGGAACTCTCCCTAGCTTCGGATATTGGGGACATCCTAGCTGTTGTCAGGAAGCGCTTGAAACTCTCCCTATTCGCTCTTGCGAATTCAGTAGCGGCGTATGCAGTGGCAAGGTCGAAGTCGTCGAGAAAATCCTCTCCCTTCGATCCGGACTTCTGTTGACCCTTCTGAGGGTTGCCCTCTAGCGCGGGCATCCCTTTGAAAGGGTCCTCTTCTACAGGATTATTGCCGTGCCCTTCCTTTGGGATCGAGCTGTCTTTCTGGTGATTGCCCCTGTTCGTAGGGCGACTTTCTGCTTCGTCGGGGTTCCCACGTTGGCTTTGGTCTCCCCGCACGTTTTGTGATCGCGTTACCGTCATAGTTCTGCTACCACAGAAGAACCGTTGATCGTTTTAGAGTTTCCCACAGACGGCGCCAATGATAGATCTAGGGTTTGTAGAGATAGCCGAAAATAACAATGATGCGACGACACAAAGATTTACGTGGTTCGATCAATGAGATCTACGTCCACGGGAGAGAATATGGAGAGCTTTTATTATACTTGAGAGTACAAAGAATATTGAATCTAAACCTCTAATCTAGCATCTATTTATAGCCTTGAATTGAGCCCTAATCTCTCTAGGATTTGGATTCCTTATACATATCTTGTTTCCTAGTACATGCATATCCGATTCCCATTCATAATAGGATTCTATTCTCCTCCAAAGTAGGGCTTCGTGACTTGGTCTTCAAGGTAGGCGTCAACTGTAATTGGCCTGAGCTCTTGGGCCGAGCTTGAATGTATAGGCCCACTTAGATTGGGCCTTAGGTCGGGCCCAAGACGAGGCCGGTACCATCAGTTATATTAGCACTTTTCTTTGCAGGGGTGATTATATTTGCACTTCTCCGATTATTTTTTATATATAAGAGACTACCAAAAATAATTTGGGGCGACATTTAGAAATTATCCAAATGGATTTTATCGTAACTTTTTTGAAGTTCAGGCCCAGTCCAATTGCCTCAATTGTAATATTCTTTTATTTCTCACTCCATCAGCCAATGGATTCTTTTTTTTTGAAAAAATCAGCCAATGGATTCTATCGTAACCTTTTTCATGTTTTCTTTATTTTATTATTCTTTTTTTACTAACTTGTGTACAATGTGGTATCCACATCAACTTGTGACTTTAGTCATGGTTAAAAAGTCCAAAATTATCCTACAAATTGAAAAAAAAGAAAAAAGAATAGAGAAGGTTATACTCTCCTAATTTCCAAGACCAATAGAAAAAAGTCATAATTAGCTTCCTCTTCATCTCTCTCCGCTTTTTATCCCTGCAAGTTTCAATAGACACTCTAAAATAAGGCGAGAGTCTCAACTCAACCTCCTCGCTCGTCTCCGCCAATGGCGTCTTCTCCCTCCGCTTCTACACTCCCAGGTCGATAACGCCACCGACACCGCCACGATGCTCGACACCGGAAACTTCGTCGTCAACTCAAACAGCCTCCTCTGGTTCAGCTTCGATCATCCCACCGACACCCTTCTCTCCGGCATGAAACTCGGCGTCAACCGCCGCACCGGGAGGAACCTGACGCTCACTTCCTGGACCTCCAACGACGATCCGGCTCCGGGCGATTACTCTCTGGAATGGGAGCCGAGCTCGCACAATTTAGTGGTGAAGAGGCGGCAGGCGGTGATTTGGAGGAGCGGCGAGCTCCAGTACTACCGAGATGAGTCGGGCGAGTCGCGAGCTGAGTTCGGGAATATCGGCATGGGGCGCGATATTTTCAATTTCACGAGCGAGGTGGAGGCAGGTGAGGAGGAGGAGTATGTTGTGTTGTCGGTGCTGCCGTTTCCCGGGTCGTCGCCGCAGCAGGAATTGTCGGGATGGAAATTGGGGCATGATGGAAATATACTAAATATCGACAGGTGGATATTTCTCGTGCGACCTGCTAACGTCGCCGTGGCCGGGCAGCAGTGGCGGAGCGAGGAATTTTTTGGTGGGGTCCAACTAAATATAAAAATTTAGAAGTAATATTTTGAAAAGAAGGATGATTAAATTCAGTACACTTAAAAAAAATCAAAACATCAAATATATATATACATATATACTAATAAAAATTTTAAAAAAATGGGGGATCCATGGACCCCCCATGCCCCATGTTGGCTCCGTCACTGCCAGGCAGCCAACTTCGCCGCCAGGTAATAAGGCGGCAGGATTAGGGTTATGTGCATGGATTGATTTGGCGTTTGTGGCTGCAGTTTATGGATTTGCATGAGATATATATGCATGTGATGTGTGATGGATATAGAGAGAGTCAAAGTTGTTTGTGCGCAGTGAATATATGTGCTCATTTGCGTTACTCCTAGTTTTGTTGTGGATATAGTTTTAGTATATTGGTAATTAATTAATAATAAAAATCGTGTATCTATCTATCATCATTATATTATATTATATTATATTACTAAAAGGAAAATGATTCTTGTTTTGAAAAAATTCTATGTGCCACCTCTCTTAATTCATCATTCCTATTTATCTAAATTTTCAATTTTTTTAAATTTTTAAATACTAAATAATAGATTTTAAATATCTACTAAAATCTCCCACATTGGTTGTTCAATGAAACTTCATCCATTGAAAAACCTATAAATACCTAGAATCAATATATATTTTCTCATCTTTTACACCATCGGTTTAAATTGGCCAATTTATTTATTAGTCGACTGAATAAATAAATATATAATTTAATTTAATTAATTTAATTTAATTTGGTCAATTTATTGATTGGCCCAGTAAATAATTATTTTTTTAGGGATCAATTTATTAGATGTCTGAATAAATAGTTCCAAAACAATTTGGCTAATTTATTGGTTGGCTGAATTAAAATTTGAAACAGTCTGACAAATTTTTAATAAATTTGATAAAAAAATACTCCCTCCGTATACGAAAAATGCCCTACTTACCACATTTAAAGTGTACACCAAAAAATGCCCCATTTCACTTTATGGACTTATATACTCTAAAGAATCTCATTAATTTACACTCATTTGCCATTGATGACCCACCTCCCAACAACTTTATCACTACTTTTTGTCAATACCACTATCTTTTTGTCAATACCACTACCCCTACTATTTAACTTTTACCCAACTCACAACAACTTTGCCAACTTTCTTAATCCGTGTGCCCAACCGCCATTAGGGTATTTTTTCGCGTACGGGGGGAGTAATTAATTTTAATTCAGACAAATTCACATCCGACGGGTACCTCAACTCGGGGTCCCACGTGGAACATCTCCATTCTTTATTCTTATTTATTTTAAAATTTTCATTTTATGCATTTTTTCATGTATATTCTAAAATCTAGATTCGTCATCAATGTATTAATTTTTACATTATATGTAGTTGGGTTGTCAACTTTGCTTAATTCATAAATATAAGTAGCGAATATTCCTATACATTTAAGGACGAGAACAAAAAGTACAATCATTTTTTTTTTTGGTAAATTTTGGGTCTATATAAATTTTAAACGGATTTCATAAATTACGCACCTATAAATCTATAAATGTAGACGGACCAATTCCCAACCGACAACTCGGAAAATTTTTCATTTATGCATTTAGAATCATCAGGTTTTCAATTTTGCATAATCTATAATTGTAAGTAACAAATATTACTATACGGTTAAGGACGAGAATGAATAATATAATCGATTTTTTTTATTTAATTTTGGGTATATATAAATTCTAAATGAGTTTCATCAATTATTCACTTATAAATTGAAGTTGTGGTCAACGGGCTGGTTCCGGATCAAAACCGTGGCGGTAGACGGGTCCCAACTGACGGGTATTGCTATAAGATTTTTTTTTAAGAAAGGAACGCAGATGACTGATTTTTTATCTGGTTTGAAACAAGTATGAGTATATAAATTTCAAACAAGTTTGAATAATCTTAAACATACCGTCTCAAATTGCTTGATTTATCTGGGACGATCCACTGCTTGATTCTCAACACATAAAAGTCGAATTTGAATGCATTTCTGCAGTTGATCTATCATCCATTGATTCCCATTTCAGCTAAAACTTTTTTGGCGTGAAGTTTAAAGTGATGATTGAAGGTTGAAATGTTGATGACACACATACACTCACTGAAGAGAAAGCAATGGAGACTTTTGTTTGGCATGTGATGGTACCGGCCTCCTCTTGGGCCTGATCCGAGGCCCAACCTAGTTGGGCCTGTACATTGAGCTCGGTCCAAGAACCTCGGCCCAGACGAGTTATTAATTGCCTTGAAGTCCAAGTAATGAAGTCTTATCCTAGAGGAGAAGGAATTCTATTATTAAGGAAATTCGGATATGTACGAGGAATCCTAGTAGGATTAGGGTTCGATTCAAGGCTTATATATAGATGCTAGATTAGAGGTGTAAATACGTTCAAATACTCACTGTACTCTCAAGTATAATAAAAGCTCTCTATATTCTCTCCTGTGGACGTAGATCACATCGATCGAACCACGTAAATCCGTGGGGCATTGACATCGTGGGTCCGTTCTACCCGGCCCCAAAGCAAAAACGATTCTTAATAGTCGTCGTCGACTACTTTACCAAATGGGTCGAAGCTGAACCTTCCACAAAAGTCACAAGTGAGAAAGCCATCGACTTCGTTTGGAAGAATATCGTGTGCCGGTTTGGAGTTCCAAGAGTACTCATCTCGGATAACGGGACGCAATTCACGAGCAGAGCTTTTCAAGAATTTTACGAAGGACTCAATATCCAGCAAAATTTTACCTCGGTCAACCGACCTCAAACTAATGGCCAGACCGAAGTCACCAACAGAACAATAGTGAACGGACTCAAGGCCCGCTTAGAGAAGGACAAAACGGAATGGATCTACAACCTTCAAAACGTCCTGTGGTCATACAGGACTACACCCAGAACTCCAATGGGAGAAACCCCGTACCGTTTAGTATACGGAACAGAAGCGGTAATACCAGTAGAGGTCGGGGCACCAAGCCCCCGCACTATCAACTTCTCAGCGGAAGCCAATGAAGAGCAGCGCCGAACCGACCTGGATTTACTCGAGGAGAAGCGGGAACTAGCCAGCATAAAGGAAGCTCGGTATAAACAGCAGATGGCCCGATATTATAATCAAAGGGTCAAACCACAGCAGTTCTAGGTCGGTGATCTTGTGCTTAGAAACAATGAAGTAAGCCATTCGGAGAAGCTCGGCAAACTTGAAGCCACGTGGGAAGGACCCTACAGAGTGCACGAAGTACTCGGTAAAGGAGCCTACAAAATCGCCTATCTTTCAGGCGAGCTGATACCCAGGACGTGGCACATCGCCCACCTAAAGAGATTCTTCGTATGAGCAACAAAGTCCTGCATATAGAGTCTTTAAGTTTTTCTTTTTCCTTTTCTTATCTTTGAGTCAGTGTTTTGTTTTTAACGAGCTCGTCAAAACTCTCCTTTTTGTTTTAATATCTCTTTTATTAATAAAGTTTCTTTTCGTCTTGCATATTCTTGTGTCTTTTAGTTTGCTTATACGAAGTATCCAATGCGCAAAGAAAACCTTTTCGAGGTCCGAGCTCGTCTCCCTCCTAAACAAAAAAAAAATCCTACGAGGTCAGAGTCGCACTCCCTCACATAGGATAATAAGATTTCAATCGGGGTCAGAACCAAGTTCCCCCGAGAGAATCACAATACGAGGTCCGAACTAAGGTTCCCTTGTAAACAAAAAAGAGGTCCGAGTTCAACTCCCTCACAAATGCAACATGCAAAAAAACTAAGGAAGCTATCTTCACGACGAACAGGAAGTTCAACGAACTCAATCTATATTTATTTATTTCTAACTATTTAGAAATATTCGTATGTACATAAGTTACAGGATAAAACGAGCTAGTCTACGAAGAAGGAGGTTTCTTGCTAAAGTTAAGCCACCGATCTTCGAATGAAGTGATTCCCAGAATGTCATCAATTGAAACCCGACCTCGACCTCGACCTCGACCACTTCCAAAGGAAGGACCCCGCCCTCGCGAAGTCGTCGACCTTGGCCTCGCAGCTCGGCCACCTCGGCTCGGGCCGACTTGACGTCCCTGCGAAGCTGTCTTTACCCCGCGAGCAGGCACCGTTCGAGAAGAAGACGGGAGGTCGGCACCCGCACCCTTGGCCAGCAGCGCACGTAATTTTGGTCGGCGCTCTAGAATACACTTATACCTGCTCGCACTCTCTTTGAGTATATCAAAGGCACCTTGGAGCAAAGGAGACTCGGGACCAACTGCTTCTTTTAGATCGATATACGTCACCAAGTCTTCTTTCGTCTTTACCTCCGCCTCGGAAATGGTGATACCACCAGCACGTCGGATAATATCTTCGTACTCTGCGTGCTCCTCGGCGATGCTCTTGTGATCCTCAGAAACAGGGTCAGCCCGACCTTGGGCAGCTTCCAGTTCTTCCTCGGTCTGAAGAAGCCTGGCTTGAAGCAAATCGGCATGCTCTTGAGCAGCGATCCGCTTGACCTCGGCCTCCACGCCAAGCGCCTCGAACTTCATTCGCCATTCCTTCAGCTCGGCTTCAGTTGATTTCAACAAAGAACACTTCTCGGCAAAAAGCTCTTCAGCTCGACGGCACTTATTCATCCATTGTTGAGCAAAGGATCGTTGCTCACGCAGGTCGTGAGAAAAAAGATCCACCTGTTTGCGTAAAGAAGAAACATCGACAGGAACCGAGGTCTACACACAAGAAAAGAAAAATAAATTTCATTCATTCATTCAAAAAGTTCAGTACAAGGATACAAATACAAAAAAAAAAAAACAACGCAAAAATTTTCTAAGGAGCGTCCACCTCCTTGTCCTGACGAGGTGGCTGCCCGGAGGGGGGGCCCTGAGAAGAGCCATCAGCGCCTGCATCCTTCGGATCCTCTTCTTCGACCGAAGCCTCGCGCTCCTCTTCCTCCTTGTCCTCTACTCCCTCGGCGGAAAGAGCATCGAAGGCTGCGTCAAGGGCAGGATCCCGATCTGCAGAGCAGAAAGCAATCTGCTCGGCAGACAGGAGCACCGACGAGCTGGCGAGGGCATCCAGAATGGGCAGTTGGCCGAGGTGACGCCGGATCACTCTGGCGTACTCGGCGAAGAGGGCATCGTCCTCCAGGCGCTCGTAGCCGTACTTGGAGACGTCCAGCTCGGGGAAATCACTGGCGGCGGCCTCCAAAGCGCTCAGGGCGTGGCTTCCGTTGATAAGCCCAGCCAAGTCATTGGCCAGGCCGGAGAAGCTGTCCGACAAGAGCAACCTCTTCGTATAAGCCCGCAAGGCCTCGCCTTGACAGGCCGCCAGTTTGGCCTCCCTCTCCTTGGCCGCACTCAGCTCGGCCTCAGACCTCTTGCGAGCTTCCTCAGCATGCAGCTCGGCATCGAATCTCTTCCGAGCTTCCTCGGCCAGCTCGGACTTAGCGGCCTTTACCTCCTCCCGGGACTTGGCCAATAATTCCTCAGCCTTCTTCAGCCTGGCCGCGGTCGACATCAGCTTTTCCGAGTACCGACTCTTTTCGTCCTCGTGCTTCGCTGACATCTCCCCGACGCTACTCTTCAGCCAGGCAGTGAACATGTCGATGCCCTGCAAGAAGAAATACAGTCAGCCACCAAAAGCAAGCAAAACGAAAAATAGCTAACGAATCTTTACCTCGGGAAAAGGCAAATTCTCCAGTTGAGCTGGAGCAGACGGGCTCACATCGCTGCCCGAAAATGTCAACGATATCCACGTTGACCCGAGTCCTTTTGCGGGATGGGCTGGCGGCGGGGGAAACAACCCCCGTTGCTACGGGCACAGCCACCTCGGGTTGCCGACCCAAGTCGGAGGCTCTTCCGAGCTGGCTCTGTTCAGAAGCAGATCGTCCTGACGACCTGGGCCTCTTTCCCTCGCGAGCTGCGGCCTTAGCATCAGTTCTCTGCTTCCCGAACTTCACTGCAAGAACAAAAAAGTAATGGGGTTAGACAACGTTTCAGCAATCAAACCAATCCTAACAGCACTAGCGGGGCCTCACCCGTTGCAGGATCCACCATATTTTGGGGCTCGAACGGGCTCAACCCCGCTTCAGCTAGCGAGTCTTCGTGGTAGCTCTCCTCGAACGGTCCACAGCTCGCTATTGCCCTAGCGACACTCCCCAAGCCCTCGTCCACCTCACTCGTCACCCAGGCGAGAGGCTTGCCCAACCTCCAGACCGTCTCGACTAGGCTATCATGTCGACAGAAAAAGAATTTCCTATGCCACTTCTCCACCTTGTTCAGGGTTCTCCCCTTAAACTCAGTGCGAGCAGTGGCATACTACACCTAGGTCGGCAAACTGTCTAAAGGCGTTTGGAGTTATCTGCCCTAAAGCTAATCCGAGCTTCCTCTGAAGGTCGGCGAAGGGCACCGGAAGAGGTAAACGGAGACCGGAATGCAGACTGTCCTCGTAAATCGTGCAAAACCCCATAGGGGGCGAGCACGCCCTATCCTCCGGACGAGGCTCTATGAGGTCAGCGTCTAGGGGAAAATTGTAGGATTTGGCGAGAAATTTTATCCTAGACTCATCAAGGACGGAAGAATACTCAGCTACTTTCCCCTCCACGGGGCGGGGTACAGGCAAAGCCGCGACGGTCGGAGTAGGAGATCCTAACGAAAAAATTCTAAAATTGACCACCCGGCCGGTGGAATCGGCCGGAGGACACTCGCTATCGCTACTAGAAGGAGAAATGGAATGATGGGAAGCCATACTTACTTGTTAATTAAGGTAGTCGGCTGGACAAAATTCACAAATGGAAGTAAGAACAGATGTGCAACCGGCGGCGCGGCGGTATGGTTCGACTGAAAGATCTCTGGACGGGAAAATGGGGGTAAGAGCAGATCTCTGAAAGTTAATCTATGCTGTAATGGTGAATTCGAATGGAAGTTATGGGGGGTCTCGTAAAGCTAATTGAATCCCGCCGCTGAACGTGTCACACGTGGCATGTAGCAGCTTTTTCGGAATGCGAACCGCCCCTCCAAAATATTTTCAAAAAAGCCCCCAAACTTTCCCTCCAAACCCAATTGCATCGGAACCCGGATCCGCCTGACCACATCGTGGCCCAGATCCGCATGCGTCCTCAAATAAACTCGCTTTTCTGATTTAGCTATCCCCAGCTCGAACTCAGGTAATAGAACTACTTCCAGATCGGAGCAGAGCTGATTGTTCAGGTCGGAATTTCGACTTCTTTCCTCTTTTTGGGGGGGAGGGGGATGTGATGGTACCGGCCTTCTCTTGGGCCTGATCCGAGGCCCAACCTAGTTGGGCCTGTACATTGAGCTCGGCCCAAGAACCTCGGCCCAGACGAGTTATTAATTGCCTTGAAGTCCAAGTAATGAAGTCTTATCATAGAGGAGAAGGAATTCTATTATGAAGGAAATTCGGATATGTACGAGGAATGCTAGTAGGATTAGGGTTCGATTCAAGGCTTATATATAGATGCTAGATTAGAGGTGTAAATACGTTCAAATACTCAGTGTACTCTCAAGTATAATAAAAGCTCTCTATATTCTCTCCCGTGGACGTAGATCACATCGATCGAACCACGTAAATCCTTGTGTCGTCGCATTATTGTTATTTTCTGCTATCTCTACAAACCCTAGATCTATCAGCATGTAATCATATACTTATAATCATTTTGTCATCTCTACCAATGCAAAAGCATGTAAGCTTAACAAGGCTCACATGCTGCAAAAAGAAATGAGTTGTTAATATTAGTTGAGTAAAGAAGAGATTACTAATAGTGTTGTGATTATTAATACACAAAGTAGTAAATAAATAATGATGCATTCTGAGAAGTTGAAGGTATGATTAACATGCTCCTCATGATCAGAGAAGCAAATCCCAACATAAGCAAGTCAAAGATTTCTTTTCTCTTCTTTCCTGTCACAGCCAATTCAGGGAAATATCAAGCCAGTTGAAGAAGCCGTTGGGAGACGATGAATTCAGAATATCTCTCCTTGTTTCAGAGTGTGGATGCATGAATGAAACTCTCATGCATGATGCCAAACAGTACCGTACACCACATAAATCCACAACAAAATTGATGTGAATGAAGCTCTCTGAATCTTCTGCATCACGGGGTTAGCACAGACATTGGAATCTTTTTCTGTAGATTGATCATGTAATGTTTTGGTGTCATCAGAAAAAAAAAATCCGGAAATTTTGTCACCATGAATAATAGTGTGTACATTGTTGGGAAGAACAAGTCAAAGATTTTTTTTTAGAAAATACAAGTCAAATGTTATTAAGTGCCGCAGTCCACTTTTTTGAAGTTTCTGCAAAGGGACTGATTTGTGAAAACGTGCAGTTTCTTTGAATTCCTTTTAAATTTATTTATAGGCCAAATTGTAAAATAATACTCCACATGTTTTTAAATTCTAGATTAAAACTAAATTTTTTAATTTTTGTAAAAAAAATCTCCACCTTTTAATTTTCTTTTTAATGTTCTCCTACGTTCAATTTTTTACCCAAATTGAAACTGAATTGGACGCCAGCACGCGGTACACAACATACAGGAGGACGAAATCAATCCAAGCAGTGGGGAAGCCGGCCATGTAGACACAGAAAAGATAGCAAACTAGCTCATAAGTACAGCTAATTGATTCGTTAGGTGACATGAGTTACACAAGCTAATAGGAAATCGGCACGTACCTCGCTTTCTTTCTTCTTCTGGTTAAGTCAATAGAAGCTAACTGTTGCTTTGCTTTTAAACTATAATGATTTAGTGGTCGGATAGTTCGAGTTTGATCGAGCTAAAAATGCTTACATGACAAACTAACACTTATATGTATAAGATTTAAGGCGCAAATCGATTCTATACTATAAATTTCTCATCTTTTCCCATTTTTTTCTCCCTTCTTCCAGCATTGGAAAAATAATTTGAGAAATCATTTAAGAAATCACTCGCAATTTGCCATGTAAGAGCACCCACATCGGGCGGCTCATCGGCGGGCTCGAGCCGCATGGAGGGATGAGCCGCCCGATGTCAAGCCTGTCACGATGAGCCCAACTCATGCGGATGTGATGTGTGTGTTTTTGGTTGTTTAGAATTCGAGGGTTTCTAGTGTTTTATTTGGATATAATGCACGTTTAGGTGTTAATTTGTGCAGGAATTATAGAGTCCGAGAGTGCAGAGACGTGGATGTGACAAGTCCAGAAAAGGCGAGATTTTGTTGAATTTTGCAGTGGAATTAAAGATGCAAGGAATATGGGCTGAATTCTTGGATATTATTTTTGGGATGTAATTATGGCTTAATAGTTTATTGGGCTAATTAAAATATTATTTAGCCCATATACTTTAGTTTCTCGGCAGCCCTTGTATAAGGGATTTACTTCCTTATATTATTTTATAATTTAGCCGCCATATGCATAGTATATATATTAGGAGTAGGTTTTATTTGAGAACAGACATTATTTTAGAGAACAGACGTACATGCATTACACACTTTTAATTTCCAGCGGCTACAGATATATTGTGGAGAACATGCGTACAAAGTATTTTGGAGGTTTTTAAGTTTACTTATTTCAGTGATAATTTCTTCTTCAGTTTCTAATTCCTTATTTCAATATCATGCTTGTTTTAATTTATTTGTTTGCGTTTAATTTTATTATGCGTAGCTAATTCTTTGATTCAGCGAGAATAATGAAACACTAGTTTAATAATCTGTGAGACTTAATTGTTCGTATAATTAATTGCTAGAATTTTAATTTATTCCTTGTGTTTAGAGTTAATTCCGATTTTGTTTAAGTCTGATCAACTTAGATTAAATTGGATTACAGTCAATTAGTTCCCCTAATCCGTAATTATTGGAATAGGGCTAATTAGTGATACAGCTACCATATTCGTAGTAGGAATAAATTGTGATGGTCCCGATACGAGTTCTGGTGTATGGGGGGGGGGGGGAATACACCAGATAGAAATTTTAAAAAAAATAACCCCCAAAAAATACTTCAACTGAGTAAAAGAAGACTCAGCTGGAATCACAACTGAGTAAGAGAATTCAGCTTTGAGAATGGTGTTGTGCGGAATGTGGTGGATAAAAACAACTCGTACAAAATAACTCACGCTCAGAAGCAAGGTCGGTCAATAACCAAATCAGTTGAAATGCACAGATGCAGTTTTGAGTGCTGGTTAGTTGGTCAGTTGGATATGCAAAAAGTAACTGAACAGAAAAACACGAACACACAGAAATTACGTGGTTCGGAGAGAACTCCTACGTCCACGGGGAGTTGTGAGTCCACACAACTCAGTCGAAGTTCTTTAGGACAGTTATCACAAAGCTTACGCGGGTTTTGCAACCGTTGAGATAAGTTTACGGGTACTTATCAACCTTACAATAAGTTTACGGGTACTTATCAACCTATCTACTCAATTTCGGGAAGAGTAGGATCCTAAACAACCTTTTTAGGGGTGTGTATATGGGTGGGTTTTCCAACTGCTAGCTCAAACAAAGAAGTGAGCTAGAATCTAGACTTGAATAAATGAAGACTCAAACTAAAATTGAAAACACCAAGACCGATTCTAACACTCTATGAACTCTCAGCTGGTGATGTTCTTAGAGGATATTTGCAGATTTGGCTTGTGCGCAGAATATAGTCGTTTCGCTCGTCTGTCGTGTATCTTGGTGAATGAATGAATGCCTCTATTTATAGGTGGTGAGAATCAACTAGCCGTTGGAAGAGCCATTGATCTCTGTTCTCTTAAAAGCGATGGCTTGTCTCTCATCTCTGCAGATTTTCCCGATTTGGCAACTGTGAACTTCTGCTTTCCTTCTGAGACAACCTTGTGTTGGGCCAAATAAGGTAATGACTGAACGGTCAAACCTTCACGTGACTTCCTATTTGAAATTCAAATTTCAACCTTTGTCTTCCAACTTTGGTTAGTCGGTTGAGACGTTTGATCTATATCCGAGTGGTCTTCAGCTGATGTTCTATCTGATTGCTGCCTTCTGTCTGAAGAGGAACAGTTGAACTCTCAACTGCTTTGAACTTCATGTTGTCGATTTGTCTTCCCCCTTAATCAGATAGACTCTTGCAACTGATGTTCCATCTGATCAGATGGATTGTCACATCTGATGAACAGTTGATTACTCTGATGTCATCTTTCATCTGATGATCTGTATCTGAACTGTTGGCGTGAATGCTCAGTTGTCTTGCTTTCAACTGATGTTCTGTATCTGAACTGTTGGCGTGAATGCTCAGTTGTCTTGCTTTCAACTGATGTTCCACATCCAAATTTCCATCTGTATTTCTATCCAAGTGTAGCCATGTTGCCGTCTTCAGCTGGAGTCCTGTAAAGATAAAATCTTAACAATGCTCAAACACCGAGCCTGAATGCTAACAATAGGATTTGGCAACATCTACTCGGTTGGGGTCAGTTGGTTTTGGAATTCATCAAAACTTTTACTCAAATTTCCCAACAAATTGGTAAATAGATTATTACTTGCGTTCTTGGGTAATTCGTTTAAATTGGGTTCCTTCAAAGCTAAAAGCTATTAGAGCATTAAATCTAGGACTGGCGTTTCCAGCTAGGTTGTGTTTTAATAAGAGAAATAGTTAGGACTGGCGTCTACAGCTAACTATCGATAAAGTACGTAGGAATTGGGGTATGTCCGTTGCATTCACAGTATCCTATAACTGGTTGGTCCTAGATAATTAATTAATCTTTGCGTCGATGATCAGAGCCTAGACTAGTGTGGATTTATTCGAAGCCGAATTACTTTTCTTTGATTAATATCTAGTTTATTATTTAGTTAATTTCCTTTTTTTTTAGTTAATAGAAAAACCCAAATTGAAGGCGTGGTGGCTACACCAAAACTGATTCATAGGAAAAATAAGTTATATCCCGTTCTCTGTGGTTCAACCCTGCTTATTGCTATACTCATTTTGATTCTGAGCAGGATTTGCAGGAATTATTTGGGAGTATACGACACTCACCAAATTGGCGCTGTTGCCGAGGAACGGTGTTTATTATTTTATTTTTCCTATTGATCTTTTGTTACTTTTTTGCAGTTTATGACCAGGTCCTCTAATCCGAAACTTCTATATCATCCTGAAGTCAATAAGTTTGCGAGAGGACTACTAAAGGATACTCGGGAGAGAAAACAAAGAGAACTGCTGGAATCGGAAGGTGCTCAGTTTGGCCAAACAGAACACGATTCTGACAGTGGTGTTTCGGATACTGAAGGATTTCCGTTTGCCCAAACGGACCTTTTTTCTGAAGCTGAAACAGATTTCGAACAAGGAGTTGAGTCTACTTTTGTCGCGATTACTGAAGGTGACATGGCAGAAGCAGATCCGGTGTCGAATGAACTTTCTAGCCATCTTGAAGATGATCCTTCCACACCAATCAATCTAGCAAATTTGGAGGCACCGATCGAGATTAAGTTGGGGTTGTTGAATGTCTTACCGAAGTTTTATGGTAAGAGAGGAGAGGATCCGTACAATTTTCTGAGTGAGTTCATTAAGATATGCAAGGTGCAGAAACGGC
Source organism: Schizonepeta tenuifolia (assembly GCA_029490685.1). Lineage (NCBI taxonomy): Eukaryota > Viridiplantae > Streptophyta > Magnoliopsida > Lamiales > Lamiaceae > Schizonepeta > Schizonepeta tenuifolia. Next base: position 95,204,057 of record CM055957.1, on the reverse strand, counting down.
CAACTGGGGTTTCTGAGGATTCAAACTAGCAGCATTTCCTTTCACTCAAGTAGGAGAGGCGAATGCATGGTTCAGTAGTCTCCCCGCGAACTCCATATCAACATGGCCTGAAATGAAGAAATTGTTCCTGGAGCACTTTTTTCCTCCTACTAAGACTCATGCATTGAAGAAGGAGATCAGTGGAATTAAGCAAGAATATGATGAAACATTGAGTGCTTACTGGTCAAGATTCAAAAGATTGTTGGACAGTTGCCTCAATCATAAATTTTCTGATGGTGATTTGTTGCAGAACTTCTACCAAGGCATGAACAACAAAACAAAGGATTTTGTCAACTCATCATCAGGTACAAGAGGGTTTTCTCGTTGTAAAGTGAGTGAAGCAAAGAACCTCATTCAATACTTGGTGGAAGCAACAAGGGAGTACGAGGAGCCTAGAGTTAGTTTGCTCAAGAAAGCTGCACAAACAAGTTCCTCCAATTTTGAAGAGAAGATTGAAGAGAGGATGGGAAGAATGGAAAGGATACTGAACACTGTGGCTGAGAAGGTTGGAAGTGTTGGAGAGATGGAGAAACCGTGTGGAGCATTTGGTAATTATGGCCACACAAGCTTGCAATGTAATGGGAGTGATGAAGAGCTTCACCCTCAAGTAAACGTGTCTCATAATTTTTATAGCTGCCCCGATCCACCACTGAAGAGAGATCCATACTCGAATACCTATAATCCTGGTTGGAGAGATCATCCGAATTTTCGTTGGAGAGATTTGACACAGAAGCAGCCTCCACAAGTGCAGCAACAACAGCAAAACTACCGACCTCCTCATCAAAGAGGATTTCAGCAGACACCACCTCCTTCACCTCCACAAGAAAAGCAAGGCAAATTACTGAAGGAGATGATGGCAGACTTGATTGGCTCACAACAATTTTTGCAGAATAATGTGCAACAACTACACCAATCTCAAACTGAGCAAAAGGTGTGCATTGATGGATTAGCTCGTTAGATGTCTCAACTTTCGACTTCCATAAATGAGATTAGGGGAAATCAAGGTTGTTTGCCATCTCAAGTTCAAATCAATCCCAAGGAGAATGTGAACAAGATCACTTTGAGGAGTGATAAGGAGTTGAGTGAGCCCACTGCCCAGAAGTCAGGAAATTTCTCAAGTGGTGAGTCTGGGAAAGGATCAAATCTGCACAAATTCGAGAATTTTGAGGGAACATCAATTTCTGCTGAAAAGGCCGAAAAACAGTCATGTTTGGCCAAACAGGACAGTGATCCGACAGTTGTGCTGAAGGAAAAGAGTCCGGCGAGGAAATTGCATCGGAGGAGCCGGCTAAGGTTCATAAGCCCTTGAGTTTATATGATCCTAATATTGTGATATCTGCTCCTTTTCCTCGCAGATTAGGAAAGAAGAAGGCGGAGGAAGATCAAATGGACTTCATGTCGATATTCGGAAAGTTGGAGATTAATCTTCCATTCCTTCAAGCGATCAAGCTTCCGCCGTTGAGCAAATTTGTGAAGGATTTCATTGCTAGGAAGTCTAGGGATTCTGGAAAGATTGTAATGGGTGAGAACGTGTCAGCCGTGATACAAAAGAAATTGCCGCCCAAATGCAAGGATCCAGGTATGTTTTCTTTGCCTTGTTACATTGGTGATACAAAAATTGAGCATGCTATGTGTGATCTAGGAGCTTCTATTAATGTCATGCCTTTAGCTGTTTATAATAGTCTATCTGGTGTGGAATTAGTAGATACTAGGGTTGTGATTCAGTTAGCCGATAGGTCATGTGTTCATCCGGAGGGTTTGTTGGAAAATGTTCTTGTGAAGGTGCATGATTTTGTCTATCCCGCTGATTTCTATGTGGTGAGAATGAGTGATATGCAGTTAAAAGATTCGTCTGGTGTTCTTTTAGGTCGTCCTTTCTTACGGACTGCAAAGTCGATCATTGATGTTTGCAATGGCACTAGTTGTTTGGATTATCATGGAGAAAAATTTACTTTTAGTATTGATGATGCCATGAAAAATCCTCTTGATGCTGAAAATGCTTATGCTATTGATGTGATTGACCCTCTTGTCCAAGAATATCTTGAGACTGAATTTATGCAGGATAAGTTGGAGCTCACCTTGACAAAAAGTTGAACTGATTTTGATGCTCAAGAGATGAGTGATGAAGAGATCAAAGAGACTATTATGTCTCTTTATGCTCAGTCGGAAGTTACAGGTTCTGGAAATATGCTCCGTTTGCCCAAACAGTACCCTTCTAACAGACAACTTCGATCCGATGAGAAGCCGCTGGTGTTGGAACTTAAGCCCTTACCTGCGAATCTGAAGTATGTTTTTCTGGGAGACGGTGATACTTTACCAGTCATCATCAGCAAGGAGTTAACCATGAGCCAAGTTAATTCACTTACTGAAGAAGCACAAAAAGGCCATCGGATGGACTTTAGCCAATGGACAAGCCGAGGTTTCGAACCGAGAGATAAAACAGATTTTGGAGAAAACTGTAAACACCTCGAGGAAAGATTGGAGTTTGAGGTTGGATGATGCATTATGGGCGTACCGAACAGCCTATAAAACTCCTATAGGCATGTCACCTTATAGATTGGTTTTTGGGAAAATGTGCCACTTGCCGGTTGAATTAGAGCACAAAACTTATTGGGCGGTGAAGCAAATGAACATGCAATCGCTCAAGTGTGAGGAGGAGAGGAAGTTTCAACTTCAAGAGTTGGAAGAGCTTCGTCTTGAAGCTTATGATGCTGCCATGTGGTACAAGGAGCGGACCAAAATGTGGCATGACAAGAATATCAGGGGAATGACATTTGAGGTCGGCCAAAAGGTGCTCTTATACCAATCAAAGCTGCGTTTGATGCCTGGGAAGTTAAAGACGAAGTGGATTGGCCCCTTCGAAATACAGTCTGTTTGCCCAAACGGAGCAATTGAAATCAGAAGTTTGGACACGGCAAAGACGTTTACTGTTAACGGTCACCGATTGAAGCCGTACTATGATGGATCTCATATAACGACAGTGGAAGCGATTTCACTGTTACCTTCATCGAGTTATTGATTGCATTGGAGAGTCGAGCCGACGACTTAAAATAAAGGCACTCGTGGGAGGCAACCCACTTATTTTCTTTTCATTATAGTTCTTTATTCAAAAAAAAAAAAAAAAAAAACCAAAAAAATGAGGGTCTAGAGTTAGTTTTTTTATTTATTGCTTTTATATTTCTTTTCTTTCCAAAAAAATAAATAATAAAAATAAAAAAAATTGGCCACTGTGTTACTTCTACTGATATTTTTCTTGCAGGCGAGCGTTCACCATAGATCCCACCAAGTGAAGGAAAGTCGCCATAACAATGACGAAGCAGACCACGCAAGCTCTGGTGACATCTTTCTTTCATTTTCTTTTCTTTATTTTGTCCGTTTGTGTGTGCTTGCCTCTTTTTCCTTGTGCTTTTTCTTTATTTGCTTGAGGGCAAGCAAAGTTTATGTGTGAGGAGGTCGTTTAGGTTTTGAGTTGTTTGTTTCTGTCAGTTTCGTGTCAAGTGAGCCAAGTATAACTGATTTTGTTGGTATTTGTAGACGACTTTTGCTTGTTTGAGTTTGGTGATGAACATGGTGATTCGATATATTGTTGAATGTTAAGACGTGATTTAAAGTTTGAGTAATTATCGATGATACTTGGGACGATGAAAAAGGGCAGTTATTGAGCTTCTTTACCCACACTTATATATGATTTGAGCCTTCATAGTAGAGCACTCTCTACTTAATTTCTTTCTGAGAGAAATTTATGTTCACAAGGTTGCGATATCATGTGTGTCATGTGTAATAAATGACAAAAGGCACTAGGATGAACCAATTTTGGCCTGCTTTTCGTTGCCTAACCTGTGCATTAACCCCTAGTGAGCCACTTGGAAGCCTTGACCATGTTCTTTCATTAAAGTCACTAAATATGAAACCAAGGCTATTTTTAGACTCTCTTTGGCCAGTGATGCATGTTCTAAATTCGGAACTTCATTCCATTATTTATTAGAGAAGAGGAAGTTGTGCTTATATGTTCTTTTTGCCCAAACTGCTGTCTTGTATTGTGAATATATAGATCTGTGATCTGTTTAGCCAGACAAAGGCATTGGAGATTGGATTTGGATGATGAGTGCTTGGGGATATTTTGTGATGTGCTGCATGTCGTTGCATTGTATTGAAAAAAAGGAGTGCTGTTATTTATTCTCGTTTTATTTGTCAAAAAAAAAATTAGAAAAAAAAAGAAAGAGGTTGCACCTAATTGGCATGTAGTTTCAGTGTTCTAGGTGGAATTATTAATCCCAAGATATGTTAGTGGTTTTCTTCTCTAAGTACTTGAGATTGTGGATGATGTTTCGGATTGAATGTGCACACTTTTGATCTTAATTTCTTAAGCCTAGGAACCCTCTTAGATCTTTCCAAAGTCATGAATGGTCCCTAGCCCCGTTACGCCAAATGAACAAAGACCTTTTTGAGTTACAAGTTGACTGCTATATATCGCGACTGCGTGAATCTTATGTTTGTGTGGTTGTTCTTGATCCTATACTGAGTGAATGAGTGATATCTGTGAGCCATGCTTGGTTGTTGCCTGATTTTGACTAAGTTGATGATAATGATGCATTCTTGAGATTTCATCTTTCTCGTTTGACAGTTGAGAATCTCTTGTAAGTTGCTTGATTCTTATGGGCATAATAAGTTTGCAGTCTGACATATTGGTTTTACTTGGCTGTTTTTGGGTCTAGTCAATTCGTGTTTCGTTTTTCCTTTCCATCTTTCTTTTCTGTTTTATTTCGAGTCTGTTGTTTCGAGTCTCTGGAGTTGTCGTTTCTAAGCAGCCATGTGTTTTGATTTGTGTCTTATCTTCACTTCATACTTGAGGGCAAGTATGATTCAAGTGTGAGGAGATTTGATGTGTGTGTTTTTGGTTGTTTAGAATTCGAGGGTTTCTAGTGTTTTATTTGGATATAATGCACGTTTAGGTGTTAATTTGTGCAGGAATTATAGAGTCCGAAAGTGCAGAGACGTGGATGTGACAAGTCGAGAAAAGACGAGATTTTGTTGAATTTTGCAGTGGAATTAAAGATGCAAGGAATATGGGCTGAATTCTTGGATATTATTTTTGGGATGTAATTATGGCTTAATAGTTTATTGGGCTAATTAAAATATTATTTAACCCATATACTTTGGTTTCTCGGCAGCCCTTGTATAAGGGATTTACTTCCATATATTATTTTATAATTTAGCCGCCATATGCATAGTATATATATTAGGAGTAGGTTTTATTTGAGAACAGACATTATTTTAGAGAACAGACGTACATGCATTACACACTTTTAATTTCCAGCGGCTACAGATATATTGTGGAGAACATGCGTACAAAGTATTTTGGTGGTTTTTAAGTTTACTTGTTTCAGTGATAATTTTTTCTTCAGTTTCTAATTCCTTATTTCAATATCATGTTTGTTTTAATTTATTTGTTTGCGTTTAATTTTATTATGCGTAGCTAATTCTTTGATTCGGCGAGAATAATGAAACACTAGTTTAATAATCTGTGAGACTTAATTGTTCGTATAATTAATTGCTAGGATTTCAATTTATTCCTTGTGTTTAGAGTTAATTCCGATTTTGTTTAAGTCTGATCAACTTAGATTAAATTGAATTACAGTCAATTAGTTCCCCCAATCCGTAATTGTTGGAATAGGGCTAATTAGTGATAAAGCTACCATGTTCGTAGTAGGAATAAATTGGTAAACGGATTATTACTTGCGTTCTTGGGTAATTCGTTTAAATCGGGTTCCTTCAAAGCTAAAAGCTATTAGAGCATTAAATCTAGGACTGGCGTTTCCAGCTAGATTGTGTTTTAATAAGAGAAATAGTTAGGACTGACGTCTACAGCTAACTATCGATAAAGTACGTAGGAATTGGGGTATGTCCGCTGCATTCTCGGTATCCTATAATTGGTTGATCCTAGATAATTAATTAATCTTTGTGTCGATGATCAGAGCCTAGACTAGTGTGGATTTATTCGAAGTCGAATTACTTTTCTTTGATTAATATCTAGTTTATTATTTAGTTAATTTCCTTGTTTTCTTAGTTAATAGAAAAACCCAAATTTAAGGCGTGGTTGCTACACCAAAACTGATTCATAGGAAAAATAAGTTATATCCCGTTCTCTGTAGTTCGACCCCGCTTATTGCTATACTCATTTTGATTCTGAACAGGATTTACAGGAATTATTTGGGAGTATACGACGCTCACCAGGATGAGCCGACTCGATGGCCCCCGGGTAGGGCGCGTGTTATGCACGTGCCCGTCTTGAAAAAAAAATTCAAATTTTGAACGGCCAATGACTAGTTCTGGCCGGACACCATCGACAACGAGCCGCCGGCGTCGGCAACGATCATTTTTTTCTTCCACCTATAAATACACATACCCACTTCATTTTTCCTACATTATTTCTCTCCAATTCCTCCTCATTTCTCATTTCTCTACTCAAATTCATCTCTCTTCATCTCTCATATCTTCTCAAAAATGGCTTCCTTTTACTCTTTAAGCTCTTCTTCGTCATCATCCGACGAGGAGACGAACAATATTGTCCAAGTTGTTCAAAATGCCCAAAGCACCGTGTCCTGATTTTTGCTCGGCCAACATCCACGACGAGCTCCATCAACGAGGGGTTCTGTGTTTCGCGACCGTGAAGCCGTCCATGGCCTCTAGTCCAAGATTATTTCACCTACAACCCAGTGTACGGCCGCAGTTTTTTCCGACGCCCTTTCCGGATGAAAAGGGATTTGTTCTTGCGCATCGTGGAGGCCGTAAAATCGACTTATCCATATTTCGAGTTGGGGTACGATGCATGTGGCCGAGACTCACTCACGGTGTTTCAAAAATGTACCGTGTCCGTTCGGCAACTAGCCACCGGTGTCTCGGCAGATACATTCGACGAGTACCTTCGCATTGGAGAGAGCACGGGCCGAAAACGCCTCAAGCGCTTGTGCAAGGCAGTTATCAAGGCATTCGGCGACGAGTACCTTCGTCGACCGAATCGAGCCGACATTGCTCGACTCATTCAGATGCACGAAGAGAAGCATGGCTTTCCAGGGATGCTGGGGAGCCTCGTCTGCATGCAATGGGCGTGGAAGAATTGCCCTAAGGCGTGGCACAGAGCGTATAAGCGAGGTGATCACTGTGAGCCGACGATCATCCTCGAGGCAGTGGCGTCTACTGATCTATTGATATGGCATGCTTTCTTTAGGGTGGCTGGTTCGAAAAACGACATCAACTTGCTAAACTAGTCACCCTTGTTTGTCGATGTCTTAAATGGAGGCTTCGCCGGTGAGTTTTTTGGTCAACCATCAACACTATGGAATGGGGTACTATCTTGTTGATGGTATCTACTTGAATGGCCAACATTTGTGAAGGCTACAGCAGCGGCGGCAAACGAGAAGGAAGCACGGTTCAAGGTCATGCAAGAAGCGGCAAGAAAGGACGTCGAACGCGCATTCAAAGTGCTCCAGGCTTGATGGAGAATCATCAGATCTCCGGCACGCCCATGGTATGTAAGAATCATCAGATCTCCGGCTCGCTGTATAAGTGTAAACGTTCTCAAATGCCAGCCAAATTTATTTTTACTTTTACAAAACAATAAAATCACAATAACAGAGTAGGATGAAATGATAAACTTACACAAGAATATCAAGACTTGGTGTGACATGTCAAAATGAATAATTTTTACATAAGATAAAATAACATATGCATTTTTTTTCTGTCCTATCTTCCTTCCACCTCAGAAAGTGTGACTTGATTTGCTGATAACTTGATCAATTTCTCTGATGATAATTTTTCTGGTGTACTACTCTTCTGTACTTGAACCACACTATATTTTCTTGTGATGAATGCTGGATTCGTGGGCATCGGCAATGTGATTGTCTCGTTTTTTAGCATCAATAAAGCATCTTCAATGGTGGGTCGATCCACTGCATGATTCTCAACACATAGCAGTCCAATTTGAATGCATTTCAGCACTTGATCTATCATGCATGAATCCCTCAACATCGGATCCATGAATTCTAGTGCGCGATCTTTTCTCCACAGCTCCCACGCCTGAAAATGTTTGTAAATTCTTTAAGATTCAACAAAATCAACGTGAGAGAAAAATATAGATTATATGTTACGAAAAACTTACGTATTCAACAATGCTAAGAGGGCCTTCGATTTCATGGAAGCTACTATTTCTCCGACCACTCACAATCTCAAGTACTAAAACTCCAAAACTATAGACATCTGATTTAACTGAGAATATGCCTTGCATTGCATACTCAGGGGCCATGTAACCACTGCCACAAACATATTATATACAACCAATTGTTAGCTATAAAACATTGATTAAAAAAAATTTGGTATATATTATACTTTATTAATGAGTGACTTACTAAGTCCCAACGCGCCTTTCTGTGTTGACTTCGCTAATATCCTCCTTAAAGATTCTTGCAAGACCAAAATCCGAGATCTTAGGAGTCATGTTTTCATCGAGTAAAATGTTGTTTGGTTTCATGTCTCGATGAATTATTCTGAGACGGGAGTGCTTGTGGAGGTAAAGTAGTCCTTGAGCAGTTCCTTCGATGATGTTGAACCGTTTCTTCCAATATAATTGCTCCCTCTTGGAGGGATCTGTTGTGAAGTATTCAGATTTGTTAAGGCAAAAACATGTTTGTTGTGATCTTAACAATGTAGAATATTGACACGAACGACTTACTGAAGAGAAAGCAATCGAGACTTTTGTTAGGCATGTAGTCGTATATAATCATTTTGTCGTCTTTATGAATGCAAAAGCCTCTAAGCTTAACAAGGTTGACATGCTGCAGTTCAGAAATGAGTATTAGCTCATTTTTGAACTCAATCAATCCTTGTCCCGACTGTCGTGAAAGAAGCTTCACTGCTATATCTTGGCCTTCCGTTGTTCTCCCCTGTAAAAATAAGCACAAACTAACATTAGTTAAGAAGATTACACTGATATTCTTCTATTAGTATACTCCACAAAATAAGCAAATATTGATGCAATCTGAGTGATTTTCACCTTATAAACAGGGCCAAAACCACCCTGTCCCAATTTATTGTTTGAGGAGAAGTTGTTTGTAGCTGAGAGGATGGAGGCATAGGTGAAAAGCTTCAGATGATGACCATTGGCTCCTTTATTTTCGAGCTCGTAACTTCCTGTATATCCCTCTAGCGTCAGGAGCTCATGTAACTCTTCCTCCTCCCTTTCAACTGTGGATGATCAACCATAAAAAGCATAAATTTCAATGTAATGAAAAAGAGGAATAAATTATGCAACATGCATCACCTTTGCGTTTTCGCATGATGTAATAAGCAAGTCCCAACATAAGCAGCACAGCCACACTTACTACTGCACCAGAGATTATTCCTATATTTTTCTTCTTTCCTGTCGCACACAATTCAAATATCAGCTTCTAATTCAAGAATGTCATCATAATTATTTTTAATATAGGCGAAAACCAACCTCCTGGAGATTGAAGAACATATTTCTGCACCGTAAAGCCTGCATAATCCTGATTCCACACCACATGTTTGCCAATCCAATACGTACAACCATAGTCTCCTCCGAAACTATAGCCGGCGCATTCGCAATTTTTCCAGCATTGCTCCCTGCAGTCACTCAAACTAAGGTTTGAATTGAGGTCATAAGGTGTACCCATAATACTACCATTGGCATGCCTGAAGAATCCTGATCTCAGATCAAAACTCTGTTGCCGATTCCGGCACTTGGGCGGATTCCACGGCTGGCATCCTCTGTTAGAATTTGATCCATCTATAATATAACCATAACAAAGGCTGGCCTGAGCCGCGGCAAGATACCCAGTGTCCATTATATCCCGTACATCCCCTGTCCAGTCCAGCCTCCATCCTGAGTTAACCGTCCTGTTGTCCGGCGTCATGTCCGCAACGCTAATCACTCTGAACACAAAGAACTCCCCTTCCCCTTCAATTGTTAAGTTGTAGTTGAAGTTGAAAGGGTCAGTCTTATTGAAATTCTCGAACTGCTTCACATTCCCTAAATCCTCATCGTAATAATCCTTGAGCTGTCCGCTCCTCCAGTAGACGTCTCCTCGCCGTCTGATCAACAGCTCAGTTCGATTCCATTCGAGAGCGAAAGCTCCGGAGGCTGGATTAGACTCCGTGAGCCATGAAGAGATCTTGTCGTTAAGACCTAGTCTCATTCCTGTGAGAAGGGTATCAGTAGGGTGATCAAAACTTTGCCATAACCTGGAGCCATTTGAGCTAGCAACTACAAAATTGCCAGTATCGAAGAGCGTGGCTGTTATATTACTAGAGGGTTGTGATCCGCCGGCGTAGAGCTGGATTGGATCGCCTCCGTCGCGGCGCGTGATGAGGAGCTCGCCTCTGGTGCCGAGGGTGAGAAGGGGAGTGGAATTGGTGGGGATGGGGTCGTCCCTGTTGCCGATCCACACTGGCGGATCATTTCGATTGAATAATACTGCTATGTAACTAGAATTTGTTCTATCCGGGGTGTAGAATCGCAAGGTGACGAGGCCGTTGGGAGAATCCAGTTGAGACGTTGAAGTCAGGTTTTCTCCCTGTTTCAGAGTGTCGATGCATGAAACTTTGGTGATGAACAAACGCAGCATACAAATCCACAACAAGATTGATCTTGATGAAGCTCTGCGACTCTGCATCATGGGGCTTAATTTGGACAAAGTTTGAGGAAGGGAAACTATGATGATGAGATATAGATGATCATAGGGTTGATTATAACCACAAACAACTGCAGTTTGGATATTTGTATGTCTGAACACTCCAACCATCAGAAAGGTCTGTGTAGACTTTTCTTTCTTTCTGAATTTTCTTTTTGTGCGACATTTCTATTGAAGTTACAATCTCCAATATGTTGATGATGGTTGGATGTGGATCAACTTATATTTGAAAAGTCTATCCTTTAACTTCTTAAATCACGAACTAGAACGATATGAATATTATTTGAAACTACTGGATTTCAATAGTCTACCGAAAATGTTTGACCAGCTTCAATGAAAACAAACAGACTTGATATACTTTTCAAATAGATTTAATTTCTGTGTGAGAGGCCAATTAGTTTACATGTTCAACACTTGAAACATCGTGATCGCCTTCAAATAATATCCCAAGAATTAAACTGCTCAAACCAGATAAACGTCTGCTATAAAACGGGATGCCTAGCTCATTTATATAAATCTCATGCTTCATCATCACCTTCATCTCCTCGAACAAACCAACTCTAAATTTCTCCGAAAATCCGACGACGATGCAATCTCAAAAAGCCTCATTCGCCGCACCACTTCTCCTCTTCATCTCTCTCCACTGTTTATCCCTCCAAGTTTCATCAATAGACACTCTAAAACAAGGCGAAAAGCCCTCAACTCAACGTCGGAGCTCGTCTCCGCCAATGGCGTCTTCTCCCTCCGCTTCTACACTCCTCAAAACTCCAACAACACCTACTTAGCCCTCTGCTTCACCGGCACCTCCCGAGCCTCCTTCCCCGTCTGGATCGCCGCACCGGGAGGAACTTGATCGCTCACTTCCTGGACCACCGACGACGATCCGGCGCCGGCGAGTGATTTGGGGAGTAATACCGAGATGAGTCGGGCGAGTCGCGAGCTGAGTTCGGGAATTTCAATTTCAATTTCAATTTCACGAGGGAGGTGGAGCCGGCGAATGGGGAGGAGGAGTATGTTGTGTTGTCGGTGCTGCCGTTTCCCGGGTCGTCGCCGCAGCAGGAATTGTCGGGATGGAAATTGGAGTATGATGGAGATATACTTAACATCGACAGGTCGATATTTCTCGCGCGACCTGCTGACATCGCCGTCCCCTGGCAGCCCGCTTCACCGCTAGGTAATGCGGCGGCGGGATTAGGGTTACGTGCATGGATTGGTTTGGCGTTTGTGGCTGCAGTTTATGGATTTGCATAATATATATATGCATGTCATGTCTCATGTGTGAGGGAAAAAAAATCTTCAAATTTAAATTTTTTTTGAAAAAAAAATCAAAAAATAAAATAAAATTAATAGGCGCGTGCACTCCACGTGCCACGCATGGATGCAAGCACGGGCAACTCACGCACGATCGCATAGGATGCGACAAGTCGCATTCAAGTATTTGCCCTATTCTCGACTTGGAGTGAATGCCTCCATTCTTCTTCAAACCTTTCTAACCACCTTCCTCTTTTGACTTGTCAATTGAACCTCCACTTCGTGCAAGAAAAGATGAGAAAATATCAACATTTTCATCATTCACATGTTTACTAGGATAGAAAAAGAAAATTATCACATGATTCCCCCACCCTTTCCCATTTTTATGGGTTTTATCAATTGAAAAATATTATTACACTCATTCCCCCCCCCCCCTCCCCTCCCACCCCCTCATGTTAATATTTTTCACAATTGGGGGATGATGGAGATATACTTAATATCGACAGGTCGATATTTCTGTCGATATTTCTCGCTCGACCTGCTGACGTCGCCGTCCCCAGGCAGCCAGCTTCGCCGCCAGATAATGCGGCAGCGGAATTAGGGTTACGTGCATGGATTGGTTTGGCGTTTGTGGCTGCAGTTTATGGATTTGCATAATATATATATATGCATGTCATGTCTCATGTGTGAGGGAAAAAAATCTTCAAATTTAAATTTTTTTTGAAAAAAAATCAAAAAATAAAATAAAATTAATAGGCGCGTGCACTCCACGTGCCACGCATGGATGCAAGCACGGGCAACTCACGCACGATCGCATAGGATGCGGCAAGTCGCATTCAAGTATTTGCCCTATTCTCGACTTGGAGTGAATGCCTCCATTCTTCTTCAAACCTTTTTAACCACCTTTCTCTTTTGACTTGTCAATTGAACCTCCACTTCGTGCATCCAAGATCGTCTAATATCAATTTTAGGCAATATTCTAATTTTTTTGCATTTACTTTTATGGAAATATTTCCATTGAAAAATGATGGACAAGAAAAGATGAGAAAATATCACCATTTTCATCATTCACATGTTTACTAGGATGGAAAAAGAAAATTATCACATGATTCCCCCACCCTTTCCCATTTTTATGGGTTTTATCAATTGGAAAATATTATTACACTCATTCCCCCCCCCCCCCCTCCCACCCCCTCATGTTAATATTTTTCACAATTTAAGAGAAAATGATGAAAAAAGGGCTGCCTGAAAAGGGTATCGATCCTACTCGAAAAAAACTAACGAACGTAATAAACATGTGAAAAGAATGGAAGAAAAGTAAAAATATTCTTTTTCCATCTTTTTCCATTAAAGTAAACACAAAGCGATATTCTATTGCTTTTGTTGAAAATAATATATAATCTATTTACTTTTTAAAAGAGGTCCAACTTTTTAAATGCCAAAACATAAAAGAGTAATCTTGTATAGCCTATTTATAATTCTCACTCTTTTACATACCAAAATCTTTAAAAGACCAATATACCCTCAAACTTACAAAATAATAAAATAAAACTTAAATAAAAAAACAACAAAAAAAAACTAAACCCTACCCCTCACCCACCCGCCGTCCCCATCTCTCTCTCTCCCCCCCAAATCGGTCCCCCCCACCTGACAATCTCCCTCTCTCTCTCCCAAATCGGTCCCCACCGCCACCGACCTCTTCTCTCTCTCCATCTTCATTGTGACATCCCTCCTTCACGACCTCACGACATCTCCTCCTCACGATCGATTGATCGTCGTGAACGGAAGAAAATGAGCAACCATCGCCACAACCGCCGCCGCAATGAGTCGCCGTCGACGTCCTCCGGCGAAGAGGAGGAAATTTCAAATTTTCGAGTCCCAATTCCACCGGTTAGTGCCCTTTCTTTATTCGAAATTCATGCTTAAATCATCGATTGAATACATGTTTTTTAGTTTTACATGTTAGAAATTGTTATATGTTAGGGTTAGAATTTTCATGTGGAAGATTTCGACATTGTTTTTGGTGTAATAGAGTTCGAGATTTTTGAATTTGTTGGTGTTGGGTAGTTCGACATTTGCTGTGTTGGTTTGGTGTTCTTACGGGGTCGATGGAGGTGGGGAAGACGACGACGAAAGGGCTCTGTCGTGCTCACGATGGGCTTCCCATCGTGAGGTCACGGTGAGGTTACCATCGCCCGATCACGATGACACTCAATCGTGAGCTCACGATGAAAACCTCACCGTGACCTCACGATGGGAAGCCCATCGTGAGCTCACGATGGCGAGGGCTGTCATGACCACGGCAGAACCCTTCACCGTCGTCGCACCGGTCCTCCTCCCGTCATGACCATGGCCATGGGCTATCCCCCCGTCCTTCATCTTCTTGTGTTTATGTTGGTTTGTTGAATTATAACACGTTACCATGCACTTAATACTTGGTTTTATTGATTTTGTAGGAACATTATGAATTTGTTAGACCCGCCATGTTGTATTCGTCTCCTAAAGTGAACCTTTACATGAGGGTAGACGTGTTTGATGAAATTGGGAGAGTTTTATTTGAAATATCTGGTGATCATCAAGCCGAGGCATTCCTAAGAACCGGTGTTGTTGGACGGTTGATTGATACAAGAAGAAATCAGAGTGCAAGTAATGCGCTAAATCTGACAATAGCCCGACAGTTGCAAGGGGTTGGTGCTAATCGGGTACCAGAGAATGAGCTTTGGTTTTATCTTGTTCATACGACCATTCGTATGACGGCAGTGGAATATGCTCTCATCACCGGACTTCACTTTGGAAACTCTACATTTAATCCTCATGCAGTTCATGTACCTCCTAGAACTGGCATTCACTACAGATTTTTCAACGGCCGAGAGATAAAGACAAATGAGTTGCGCGACGCCTTCAACAGAAAACAACTTGGGAGAGACATCGATGACTATTTGAAGGCGGCCAACTTGCTCATTTACTATTATTTCCTCCTATGTCGGGATAAACCCACCATAGAGGATTGGGCATGGACGTTAGTTGAAGACTTCGAGGCTTGGGATGCCTTCCCATGGGGCTCGTACACATGGGGAGCACTATGTCACTATGTGTACAACGCCCAGACAGTCCCCAAGGATTACCACCTCTATGGTCCGGTTTGGGCTTTACAGATTTGGACTTATGAGATAATTCCGGTGTTGGGAGGTCGATGTGGAATCAAAGATCGCATCGAGAGAGTGACCCGATGCTTGATGTGGGCCACAAGAGTGATGAAAGTTGATTTCAGTCAATTCTTCGATAATATACGGGTACATTTATAATCTTATAATATTTTTCATTCATTCAATGATGCAATCTATATTAGTTTCTAAAATTCTAATATTACATTTTCATTACCTTTGCAGCTTCAGGTATTGGAAAGTTTTGAAGCTACGGAAGCAGAGCGTTATGAGTATTACATGCTGAGCTTCGAAAATGGAGACCCTTTTGATGTTCGATATATACCTCCCAAACAAATTGCTTCCAGAAATAACCCGACAACAAATAATGCAAAGCAGAAGACTATGGGAAAGTTGAAGCAGTTAGCAGCAAGGGTGGTCCGTGGTGACCCGGCACGACAGATGTCGAAGCGTCGTCGGGAGGGTACCCCACCACCTCATAGTTTACCACCTCGTAGTTCACCACCTCGTAGTTCACCACCTCGTACATCACAGTGGGGGCCCTCGGGAGAGCTAGACAGGGTCTGTTGTTTGCATGGACGACCATGCCCCCTCCATGATGAGGGCACGAGCAGCAGGGGGGACGAGATTGAGCGCCGGTTGAGGAGTGTTTTGGACGACGAATCTGACAACGGCTTCCTTGCTAAACTGACTCGGAGAATGAGTCAGTTTTTTGTTATGAGGCGCCCAGATAGTCCTCCACAACAGTCACATAGGAGTCGTAGGACGGTATTGGACGCGACCCGTCACTCTACCTCGGCATTCGACGCTCAGATGCTGACTGGTAAGATCGATCAGGACTGGGATCCGGCCCGTCACTCTAGTGCTGCAGGTTTTAGTCACATGCAGACTTCTCCAGTTCGGCCCCAGCACTCTCCAGTTCAGCCCCAGCACTCTCCAGTTCGGTCACACCATTCTGCAGTTGGGTCCCACCATGATGAGAGGCAGACTTCCCACCGCTCTGAGCTAGTGCCTTCCCATTACTCTCACCGGCAGACTTTCCAACACTCTGAGCCGGTGCCTTCCCGTTACTCTCACCGGCAGACTTTTCACCACTCTGAGCTGGCCCCTCTTCACAACTTTGCGGCTCCTTCTCGGCAACCTCAAATCAGTGTTACAGTCCGTGATCAGCCGTTTCAGCAGTTTGGGCCGTTCTAAGCCGATCAGGAGGCGCAATCCTCACAGCAGATTGGTCAGGACTTGTTTGTCCAGCTCTTTCGGTCGATGCCGATGTCGGCCCCTTACAGTGCAGCAGCCCATTCTAGAGACGCCGCAGCAGCCTATTCACCAGACTTCGTAGCTGCTCCCTTACCATACACCTTTGCAGCTGACCTATAGTCCGAGTGAGCATCGAGGTTCTAGCTCACACACTCCCCAGCAGTGCATTGTAGATGATCCGATTAACAAGGATGATGCTCAATATGAGGAGCGGGATGAGGGGGGTGGTGAGGAGGTAGGTGATGTTGCCTTCGGTCCTCGACAACGTAGACCGTCTGCTGCTCTCCGCACCCCTTTTCAGGGTGCAAGACCAAGTAGAATGGAGAGGTTGAGGATGATGTATAGTGACTTTAGGAAGCAGGGATATGAGTGTTATGTGCTTGTGATTGAGACGGGTCATCGTCTATGTCACGCCACGACTCTCGGGGTGCGACTTACGAACAACAACAAACCTAAACAACTAACAACTAACTCAAATAAAGGGAACATGCTCGGGGAAAACAAAGGCGGAAAATAAGGCAATCGAATTTGGTTTCAAAAGTATAAAGAAATAATAACCGAGCATCTCAACTTCACTTTGAACGGGAATTCAAACAAGTAAATCATGCTGATGGGAAAGGAATTCAAACAAAAAGAGGAAAACATACGAGTATATATACATCAAGGTAAGGGTTCATGTTCAATAACAACCAAGTTACGAGCCCATCGCTCGGGATTACAAGATAAAGGGGTTACGAATTCAACAAGCATTCAAAGTCTTCGAGCACAACGCTCGGAATCAAAAACATGAATATTAGAGTACTGACATCAACATACATTAAATCAAAAGATTGCAGCGGAAATTAGCATCAACTCCCAACACTTGCACGTATGAAGACGTACAAATGCCAGTCTAAAATTCTACTAAACTTAACCAACAAAACCAAACCACACCACCAAGTATCCACGCCATCGCCATCCAGTCAACCTGCATGTTTAGAAACACACGCAGGGCTGAGTACTTCGTACTCAGTGAACACAAGCCAAAACATTTGAATAAAGATGCTTTTTAAAGCTATATCAATTGAACTTTGCTTGCCAAACATCACAAGTATATAAGCAGTTTTAAAAACGGTTTTACTTGTGCATGCCAAAACATTTTTATTTAAAACGGACTGCGCAGTCAAATAACATAATATAATAGCATGTATCATCTATCACAAATAACTTCATGTGCCGAGAAGTAGGCCTCCTTCTCAAACACTGTGACCGGCCCAACCGAAGCAAGGCTCACAGTCACCTCAACATCTACCACACGTGGGTTCCTGCTTTCACAGGATAATCACATCTTCATATAAATAGATGATAACACATACTAACTTCAATAAAATGGCAAGTCAATCACATTTGAAAAACATATCATAATATTCAATAGCATACTAATTTTCATCGATAGATTTTGGTTCAGAAAAGCCCACCTGACTTCTGAAGAACTAGCTAGGTGGTCTAGGGCTATTTGTCCTCGCTTAACGATCCGTCCGGCTCGATCCTTCATAGTTCGACATCGATAGATAAGATATATGAAAGACGGACACAAAGGCGTTGGACTTAAACTGACGGACTTCTATTTGAGTCGTCGCTCTCTTCGTTCTAACTTTTCTAAAAGATCTCACGTTCTCGTCTTTATTTCATTAACTCTATTCGAAAAGGTTAACTCTACTACTTAACATCGTATACTTTTCTCGTTCTAATTAATAACTTCATTGATACAAATTATTACTCGAGCTTTCTTTCAAAGACTTTAGTTCATCCTCAAATTAACAATCAATCATTTATCATACAAATTCAATCATCTTTTACATTATAAAACTATCATGCATTTAAATACTCATTCAAACATATAATAAATTCAAATAAATCAAACACTTCAAGACACATTAATATGCATTCCATTTGGGCCTTAAAGTCTAACTCGATTATGCATTTCTTTTTATGAAGGCTTAAACTATAAATTTTATCTTTCTTATTTATATAGACAACGCTTCGTTCTACATCGCTATTTTATAAGGTATTTTATAACTTTTATTTATTTAACAAAAATTCTCTTAGCTCTTAATAAACTCTTTTGAATTTATAAACTCTTGTTCAATTCTAACTTGATTCTCATTCCTTAACTCGAATATTATTCTTTTAATTATTATCTCAGTTTATCTTTTCTTCGCTTGATTGGAAATAACGTACTCAATTAATTATTTAATTAATCTTCTTTCAACTTATTATTCGACATCTTGTTTTATTCTCATTTTCTCGATCAACTTATACGAGTATCTATCTTAACTCGTCTAGCATCTTTTCTTTATTCAATTTATCTTCCTTGTTATTTCTTATCGATTAATTCTTCTTAACTCGGTTTTCTCTATTTTTGTTTATTTCCTTAATAATTTCTTCTTTATTTGTTTTAAACCTTTAAGCTATTTCTTATTTAATAATTTCTTTATCTTTTGATAAACATTTTTATAAATTTCTTCACTTTATTATAGAAAATCTTTTTATTGTATTTTTAGTAAAAATTTCAAGTCTTTAATTTTAATACAAGGTATTTAATTAAGAAATCTTTTCATGCATCTTTTATTTAATTAAAAGCTTTTCAAATTTTAATTCTTTTATCAAAACTTCTATCTTTATTCCATATTCAAACTATCATTCATACATACATTGAAATACTTAAACATCCAACTATTTTTATTATTTCTACACTTAATTTCTTTCAAAAGATTTCAACATGCAATCTCATTTTCTTCACTTAAACACATGTATGATTATACTAACATAACATACAATCATCTCATAGATCAAAACATCACTCAATTCATCAACAAAATCAACAAAATAATTTCTCCATTTTCTTCAAAAACACACGGCATTTATGCCTATTTTTATGCAATTCGTTTCTCAATTTTTCATGCATATAATCTCATTACTAACATGATAAAAATAACAATTCAAGCATCAAAATAACAATAACTCAAAGATTTCATATTTTTCCTATTTTTACTATATTTTTCGGCATTTATCATTTTTTTAGGGTTTTAGTTTCTTTTTCTTCTCTTAATTCATCGATTAACATCTAGTGCTCGATTCTCCTAACGAATTCTTCTCACTCGATTAGCACATGCATATCCTAAGTTTGCCTAAACATAAATTAAATAACATGCATGCATAGATCTTTCCTTTAGGACTTATAGACATACATTTTACAACTAATCAAATGAAATCATACTTAAATAAATGGAAATTCTTCTCTTGGTTCTTGGGATTGAAATGGATGGAAATGGTAGCTTCAAAGCTTGGATCTTGAAAAGAAGAAGGATGTCTTCTTGAATCCTCAAAGAAAAAGAAAGAATATAGGATTAATCATCCATAGGTTTAGGAATCAAAAAGAAGAAAAATGTTGGAAATTCTTGAATTCAACTTCAAGAACTTGGAAATTTGTACCTTTCTTTGAAAAATATGGATGGAATAGATGGAGGATTAATGGCTTCTACTTCATTTCCATGGAGGATAAGCTTGAATCTATAGTTGCATGTGAAGAAAAATCAAGTATGAGGGAGAGAGAGACATTGCCGAGAGGGAGAGAGATTTGGAGAGGGTTTGAGAGAATTTTTTCTTGTTTTGTGAGAGAGAGAGATCGAATGGAGAGAGAGATGGAATGTTATGAATAAGTTGCTGCATTCCTCTCTTGTCTTAGATGAATAGGATTCAAAATTCAACAAAGTGAAAAGGAATTAACTTGTTGGAAATTGTAAAAACAAGACTTGATATTTGATTTGAACTTAACTTGTTTGCATAATTCAAGCAAGCCATGTACAAGACACCACTATGTCTTGTTGGTCTTGGAAATTGAGAGGTGATGGGAGAGGGGTTGAGGTGGCGAGAGAGGGAGAGAGGTGGATGACACGTGTCGTCGTCGTTACGGGTATTAATTATCCAGTCGTAAAGGTTTTCCGGGTAAAATGATTCGTATTAATTCCGTTTTGTTCTATTAACGGGCCTAACCTCTTCTCGTTTCACTTTTGACACTAACTCGTCGCAATCCTATGTCACGTCTCAAATTAAAAGATTAAAGGCTTCGATCATTTTAGTCCTTTAATTCTTAAAAGAATTTAATCGGCTTATTACTTCGTTTATTAATCCTTTTCAAGACTAATGCCTCATTTCTCTTCTCAATTCTCGGATAAGTTCTTATCCTATATCAGTGATCTTAAAAGAAATTCTAAATTCAAAGGTTCTAATTTAACTCTATTCTAGGTTCATCGGCGTAAACATATTCCTCGGCGATTAACGTTATGTTTTCTCAATTAAACAAACTTCTCGGGATTTTTCCGGAATTTAATCTTATACTTATTTTCATATAAACAACTCAACAAACATATAACATCATCATCATCATCTCAGATAAATAGAACAGATAAATTCACACAAGATTCACAAGGCAAATTAAACGTTTTATTCAAAACTCATCGATTAGAAAAGAAAAATTTTACTCCTAAATTTTCATCTTTGAACTTACTCGGTTAAATAGACGCTCTCTAAAGGGATAAAAACTCGGGGTATCACAGTCTAACAAATAAATTCTTTGATCTGGTGGAGGATCCGAAGGAGGACTTCCGTCAAGAAG
Source organism: Schizonepeta tenuifolia (assembly GCA_029490685.1). Lineage (NCBI taxonomy): Eukaryota > Viridiplantae > Streptophyta > Magnoliopsida > Lamiales > Lamiaceae > Schizonepeta > Schizonepeta tenuifolia. The sequence continues at coordinate 95,182,983 of CM055957.1, read as the reverse complement.
TAAGTTACTAATTTTATATAGCAAGTTTATACTTATATTGAAATTGATTTGAAATTTATATTGTCTCAGGTAATGGACCTCTACGTGCTTTCGGTTCGCACGAGGATCCGAATGCATAACAGGACTGCTCCAAATATTGGGCCAACTAACACGATCATTATCGGCACTCAGTTACTTGTAAGTTTTTAATATATATTCTTTATATTTTATAATAAATATTTAAAAATGATATTAATCTTGTATGTTGTCAATTTGATAGCAAGTTTTGCACACCGAGCTGCGACTCCTACATCCGGCAGATAAAAAATTCATGCACATAAAGGGAAAGCCCTCGTATAAGCATTGGAAGATGCATCCGGGATTAAAGGACATTGTGTACGGGCTAGACTATCCAAATGTCGTTCCATGGTCGAATTGCAAACATGTAAGTGTTTATGGTGATATATATTTCAAGTTTCTTACCATTAATTGATTTAAATTATTCTATTTTTTTATTGAAGTGTGTAATGTCTTTGACAATCATTGGGTCACGATTCAGATAAGTATTGCTGATTGGACAGTTGATTTGTACGACTCAATGTCACACGAATATGATCAGGAAAGGGTCGCACCTATTGATTATGAGCTAAAGCCCATTACTCGTCTCGTTCCTCATCTACTAGCTCTCTTAGGCTATTGGAATAACAATGCAACAATGACGAAGCGAGATGGTGAAATGAAGCTTTTGAAGATGCCGATCAAAGACCAGTTTGCCCAGACAGGCAGTCACAGTTGCGGCCCCTTTGCATGCATGTATTTGGATCGTTTGATTAGTAGTAAGCCGAGACACTGGGGGAAAATCACCGAACGCTACATTGAAAGATATCGGTGGCTCGTAGCGACTAGGATTTATTGGCTTGTTGTACTTGACAACGTCTAGTTTTATGTATATGTATGGTGTTTGAAACATAACTTTTGAATCTTATTTTTATATTTTGTATTTCAATATTATTTTATGGGGTAGTTTTATTAGTTTATCGAGTTTATGGTGTTTGAAACATGTATTTGGATCTTATTTTTATGGTATATTTTCTTAGTTTATTGACTACATGAATGAAATATTTTTGAGCAGGTAAACCCCTAAACTCTTAGATCTGGTTACGACGGCCCTACCATCGTGACCTCACAATGACGACTTCATCGTGAGCTCACGATGGAATGTCACCGTGAGGTCACGATGGCAGGGCAGTCGTGAGGTCACGATTAATACAATCGTGATCTCACGATGAGGACGCTAAACCCCATCGTGACGTTAGGATTTTTAACTAATTATGGTGTTTTAACTGGTTATATTATTTTGGTACGTGTTAAATATGTTCTACTTAACATTGAAATACATCAACAAATGAAAAATTACACATTTAAATACACAATTATAGTGTTGGCGAGATGTGTGACACAACAATGAATACATTACTTTATGTTACATATACAATGACTCTTGCATTTGATAAACAATACACCTCTAACAATAACCCATTTAGTGTTTCTTTCATATAAAACCGCTAAATATGATGTGCAAATGTTTCTTAAAACATAATATAACATTACAGCACTAATTAATCATTATTTTAGACGTAATTGTTCCGGTTTATTAGTTCACGACGAGATAAAAATATCATCGTGAACCTGGTCGTGAGAATGTCATCGTGATCACGATGACCTTCGCCAACGTGATATGGCTTCTTTATCGTGAGGTCACGATGGCATCATCAATTGATCTCACGATGGCACTTCGTGAGATCACGTTGGCGTGGTCATCGTGACCTGTTCAGAAACTTGAAAAAAAATAACATTGGTTTTCAAGTTAAGCATCGCATAAAACGAAACATCAAATTCAACACAAATTTTAATACAAATTCATACAGAACCCTTAAACAAATCACCAAATAAAGTCACCAAATAGGTCTAGTAGTTTAATACGAATAAAGTTCAAACATAACTTTTAAACAAATCTAAACTACAACCAACACGCTAGTCGACATCTAGAGCCGTGGAGGGTGACGCACCATCTTGTGTTGCTTTATTTCGGGCCTCATGTTCCGGCGGCAACCAAGCAGTGTCCCTCAGGATCAGCACTCGGCATCTAATAATTTCCTGTGTCGACTCCATCACCTCAAAGATCACGGCATCATCTACTTTGAGGTCGAAAGTGCGTGTGAATTGTTTCCACCCTGTATACTCAAACTTCGGTTTCTTCAAAGATCCAAGGTACATCAACTGACATTCGGTTCCATTATGATTGGCAACTGACACATCCGCACGAGGAAGTTTACAGACAATATATGCTGGTATATGCTATATTGCACACAAAGCATTGATTAAAAGTCATACAAAACAAATTAATTGTTTGTTTAGTGGTAGAAATTCTTACCAAATGCCAAGGGGCCGAAACATGTGACTTGGTTAGGATAACATCGAAAAAGGACTTGTCTCCTCATAGACAACACGGGTTTGAACCGGATGGGTTGGTCGACATCTACAACCATCCAAATGCGACAAAACATAAAGTGAAGACAAACATCAACATCAACCAATTAAATTCAATAATTTGCCACATTTTACATAAATCGAACATCATTATCAACGTCAACATCTCCAACCAACTTCAACAATTGACACATAAATTGAAAATTTTTACATATCAACAACATCAACATATTCTTCGAAATTCAACATAGCAAACCAAATTAAAAAACAACAACATATATCGGACATAAAACAACAACAACAACATCAACATATCAAACAAAATTTTAGAATTATTGCAAAAGAATACTAGATAATCAATTCATCAAAACATAAAACCAAAGATAATTTCATAACTCCTATAATTGGGTGACATTGAGGTCGAAAAAACGTACCTCCAATCGGAAAGGAGCGGTGGGGGCGGCGGCGGCGGCGGCGGCGGTTGACAAGAGAAGCGGAGGTATTGAAAAGAGGGAAGAGGGAGATAGGAATGAGATAATAATGATATATGTTGGGTATTGGTGGAAAAGAAGGTAATGTACGTATGGTTGAAATAAAAGGTTTGAGATTCTGTCCCACTTTATCCGGAAATCTGGATTCATCACGATGGGATCACCATCGTGAGGTCACGATAGGAGTGATCATCGTGAGGTCACAGTTGTTCCTTCATCGTGACTTCACGATAGCTATCTCATCGTGACCTCACAATGCAGATCCCATCGTGAGGTCCCGATGGTTTTGTCATCGTGATCAAGGCAGGGACTCACCAAAAATCATCCATGTATGCAAATAATACATGTCTCAAAAATTCTGAACATAAAAATAGATATTAAAGGTTTAAAAAGGTCAATACAATGCCATAAACTCAACAAGTTCTGTTACTCCTATATTTCATCTTTAATTGGGTCAGGACATGCCCTAATATCATGACCCTCACGACGATAATTGCTACATCTTATTTTCCTCTGGCGTCGTTGACTTGATTCTACTCCCCCAAAATCATACAAATTTTGTTCATCCTCTGTTTGTTGGAGAGGGATATTCAAATCGACTTCACCAGGGGGAATAGATGTCGTGCATTTTTTTCTGTTGTGCCCAGATCCACCACACCTTGAGCAAACTTGAGGACGTCGTGCTCTCGTGCCTTCAACTGTTGACCGAGCATGACTCGTTCTTGGACAACCGGCCTGACGTACATCTTCTGGAGGATAAACTCTAATTGCTTTGATCTCCGGCGGCACATTCCACTCATCGGGGTGTGGTATTTGATTGATATGCTCAGCATAAGTCTGTCTTAGGCCGTCTTATTTGAAATATCTATGTACGAAATCGTACACGTTCAGAATAATGCCGGCCCGCCTGTTAAAATAGGAAAAATGGAATTACTTACATACAAAATGAATATAAAAATAGTTGAAAATTATAACAAATAATATAGATTTTACCTTATAGCGGCAGCAACATGCTTACATGGAATCCTATCCTCATCGAAGACACGACAATCACACGTCCAATTTTGAAGATCCACTTGATATTGTTAATTATCTTCGTCTACTTTATAAACATGGTCGGTGATTGCTCGAACAGGAAGAGGGAGACTCGCTTGCACGGATAGAGAAAGCTTGTTGAATGTAGTCACAGTCAACACATGATCTCTCGATTCAGCATCAGTACGCCGCTCGTCAAATCAATCCTCCAATGTGTGGTGAAATGTTTCAAGTAATGAGCACACTGGTAAACGCCTACCCCACCACAAAACACTGTTCACGGATTCGACAGCATTGGATGTCAGTAATCCATAGCGCCGCACAGGACACTTTGGCCTAGCCCACCTCTCTGGTCCAATTTGAGAAAGTCGTCTGTGAGCACCTTTAGGACTTACAGTGTACAACAATTCGAAAAAGTTTTCAAACACTTCGTGGCGATAACTAAATGCTGCTTCATAAAAGAGTGTGGCCACAGTTTTGCCGTATGGGGTCAAATTTTTCTGCAGATGGTGATAGCACAATCCGTGGAATGCATTTGGATAGACGGTTCAAACTGCATTCCTAATGCTCTTATGTTGGTCGCTCACTATCAATAAATCTTCGGGTGGATTGAAGCATTTGCGTAGGTTATAGAGAAAATAAGTCAACGACTCATCGTTTTCTATCGGACCAAGGCCAATTGCAAGCGGAAACACTTGCTCGTTCCCATCCTTCGTGCAGGCAACAAATAAGGTTCCTTTGTTTCTACCCTTAAGATAAGTCCCGTCTACTATGAGCACAAGTCGAAGACACTGCTCAAATGCTCTAATACACTGTCCAAGGGCAAGGAACATGTGACAAAACACTCCTTCACTAGTCGTCTGCAAGTTGTATACAGTCCCAGGATTACGTTGTTTCAACAAATACAAATACGACGGAATCTTCTGATATGACGAGGGGAAGTCACCGTACATTCTCTCTATCGCTAGTTGCCTTGTTCGGACGGCAAAGTTGTATAACATTTGAACGCCGTATCGCATGCGCATCTCTGCCATCATCTCCTTTGGCCTCAGAACGACCTTCGCATCTATCAATTTCTTAGAAAAATAAATACAGCCACCTCGCTACTCACCGACCTTGCACGTGCAGCACGGATCAAATCTGATCGGCAACTGTGATCCAATGTCAACTTAGTAATCCGAAAAAGAGTTGCACATTCCGTAGCACACAACCTAAACGTGCAATTCTTTCTACCACTCCTACATAGGTACACTGCACGGTTCGAAGCGGAGCGATCGGTCTTACACTACACAAAATGCTCCAAATGATACATTCCTACAGCTATCCTCAACTCTTGCACTGATCGAAATATCGACCCTACCTCGAGACTACCATTGATGACGATAGGCCGCTCAACCCACGCCAATGGTATTGCGCTTTCGGTGTCAGGATGTGGAATGATCCAATTGCGCTGTGTACGCTCATGCTCAACCTCATTTTCTGATTGATGGTCCGATGAAAAGTGTCGCTGCCCCATGAGCCTATCCATTTGTGCCGGCTGTCCAATCCAAGCATAAAACTCTTCTTTCAATGATTCAACCAAATCTTTACGACGATCTTCCTCTTCATCTTCGGATGTAGACACCGCTTCATCCTCCTCATAATCTTCATCATATTCATCATCATCACCATCGTCACTATCATCTTGTGCACCCGAGGTGCTACCTCTCACATTAACTACGGGGGCGGAGTTCCCGCGGTTTTCAATCACATAAACTTCTGGATCCTCTTTAGGGTCCGCTAACCATCGAAGTAATTCTAAATCGCCCCGCAATAGCACTTTTGCTTTCATGCCGTTAATGGTTGTGAGGTACCATAACACATATTCGGTCTCCTTCCCACCATTCAAACCCTCTCTAATGAGTTCCACAAGATTAGCACGATTAATCGTGCCGGGGTCGATGTAGACAACAAATAAATCCCCGTCCATATATGTCGATCGCTCCCAATGACCGCCGTGATATAAAATAATACGGCGTAAAGACATCTGAAATTAAGAAAATATACAAAAATGAAGTGTAAACAATCAATGAAAATACTTGTTTAGCACACATCTGTGGTGGTCACGATGGTGATCACCATCGTGAGGTCACGATTCGTGAGCTCACGATGGCAATTGAATGTGACCTCACGAATCGTGACCTCACGATGGTGATCACCATCGTGAACACGGTGAACTTCTGCATCGTGACCATAGCAGAATTCGTGTGGTTAGCTTAGAACGAGGTATTTCAACTTCTTTTAACCCCACGATACCATGAAGTTTTTAATTTAAGACACCATTATATGAACAAAATAACATATTTCATGACATAAGATGAAACATATCTTGTATTATACTTTGAAAAACCCTAATTTCACCCTAACAATAACCCTAATTTCAGCAGCAACTTATATCAAATGAACAAACATTATGCATATTATGCTTACCTTTGTATGAATTAAAGAACGCCACGGAGCCCCCGTTGATGCTTTCGTTCTTCTTGGGCGAGATCTTGGATGTTTGGAATGATGATTGGTTTTTTTTTTTTGGTGTATGTTTGTTGATTGTGTATATGTTTGAATGTGAGGTTATGAGTTTGAATGGGGATTATTCTTCCCCATTACTACCACCGCCAACCTCAGTGGCTTCATTTATTACCTAGTACACCCGAAAATATTCACCAAATCGAATGTGCAGATACATTAATGAATTTCGCATGCACCAGTCTTGGTCACGATGGAAGTGCCATCGTGACCACACGATGGGACTGCCACCGTGACCTCACAATGGGATTTTCATCGTGAACAACCCATTGTGACATTTCCATCGTGAACACGTGCGCAGTCAAAAGTATGACACAGTTGACTTTGAAAACTAATGATATTTTAGTACTTTTACAGGATTTTGGTATACAAAAGAGTGTGTTTTAAAGATAGGCTATAAAAGAAGTGTTTTTTATGTTTTGGTATTTTTTTGTTAGTTTCCTCTTTTTAAAATATGATAAGTATTACTTATTTAGACCTAATTAATATATCTAATTATTTTTGAATTAACACATATCATTAATCCAATGAACATAATAGAAGTTTTCACACAAATGAAAAACAAAAATTCCATATTAGTCAGTGTTGACTAGGTGGGTATACAATATGTTTCTTTGAAGAAGAAAATAGAAGTCCATGGACTTCACTACGTTTAACATAATGCAATAAATGGGCCAGCCTATTTCGGCCGTGGTCTGCCGATAACGGGCCAAGTTAGCCAGGCGGACTTTTTGGTCTTTAAAATTGTTGGACCTCACAATTCAGTATTTCACAAAATAGTACACTCTCCGTCTACCAAGAATTGTCATACTTACCCATTTTCCTTGCCCATAAAGAATTGTCCCACTCTACTTTTTGTACAATAATATCCTTTCTCTTTTTCTATTTTTTCTACCTTTTGTCATTATGGACCCACCCCAAATAATTAACTCATCACACTTAAACACTAATCCTAACTAATTATCCAACCCAAACAGACAGCCCAATTATTCAACCCGCTATCTATCCCCTATCTCTCACTCTCTCTCTCGTCATACTCACAGAAACCCTAGACTACTCTCTTCTCGTCATCTCCGCCATTTCTCTCTTCTTCAATGGCTACCCCTGAATCTTTGCATCTCTCTGAAAATATCTATGGCTCGAATTCGCCAGTGTTCCTCTCCGATCTATCTACTCAGGTAGCCACACACTTTTTCCCTATTCCAACTTACTCGTGGGAATTGGAATTGGAATCGGAGTCTGACTCTGTAAAAATGGTGCCGGAAACACCATTTCTTGGTGCAGATTCTGAACCACCAAGTTTTTCACTCTCTCAATCGGAAAACGTCACTCATTTTATTTCAATCCACTGCCGCCGGCGATAATGCTATGGAGATCTCTCCATCTGCAGATCTGATCTCTTTCATGAAGATCTCCCTCGAAGCTGTGGAATCCGACTCCATGGTGCCAGAAACACCTTTGATAGACCAGGGCTTCTTGTCGAAGTTTGCTGAATACGAATCTGCCAAATATAAATGGTGGGTTGGGCTTGCAGAATCTCTGTACCCGGAACCTGGGTATGATGCATGGGTGGCCAATGGTGAAGTCTATGTGGATGAGATACCTCCACCACCACCTCTGCGAAAGAGAGAGCAAACTGAAGAGGAGCGAATTGCTTATCTTCAGACACTAAGGATGTTCTTCCCTGCTGTGCTATCTCTGATATGATGAGGTGATTGCGTTCTAAATCTTTTTTAGAATTGAGTTGGAGGCTAGTGATGCCATATTTGTTGTGATGAGAACTTGTTGCTATTTTCTGAGGTGATTGCGTTCTAATTTTTTTTTAATTTAGTTGGGGGCTGGTGATGCCATAAACTAAATTGCTTGTGATGAGAACTTGTTGCTATTTTCTGAGGTTATGTGCCTTATTTGGGGCTAGTGATGCCATGATTTTGCACTTGTTGTGTGCTTTTTATGCGCATGTTCTTCCCAGTTTATATGAGCAACCATTAGATTAGCCTATAAGCTGTCTAATTTTGGATGCTCTGTGTTTATGATGAGAACTTGATGTTGCACTTGTGTTTTGTGCCTCTTATGTGCCTGTTCTGTGCTTCTTTATATGAACAACCATTAGATTAGCCTTAAATGTTGTCTAATTTTGGATGCTTGATGCACCCTATGATGAGAATTTGTTGCAATTCCCTGAGGGTATGTGCTGTAATTGATGTTGTGTTATGCAAACAATATCAAAAAACTGTCTTGCTTTGTTTCAATTTACAAGAAGCTTACACAAAAGTAGCTGGTTTACATTCCAAACAATACCAAAAAGTGCATTGCTTTGTTTGTCCCTGTAAACTATTGCAAAAAAAGTCATCTTCCCAGAATCTAATTTGTTGGAATCACCTGAGTCAGTCCCTCAATGTTGTTCTGTACATTGTTCTCTAAATTGTGCCTTGAGCTTGGTTGAGTCCCTTGCTGCCTTAGATACTCTAAGATGTCTCTCACAAGCTCCTCTTCTACTTCTAGGCATTCTGGAAGTTCTCCAAGCCTCATCAGTCTTGCCTTATTCAAATGAGGAATTATGTAGTTATTGTTGCCTTTTACTTTGATGATCTCATGATAGCAACCCTGTAGAGTGAGAAACACATTATTCAACTTCCATGCTGGAAACTCATCAAATGCATCCCTCACATTCTTCAACATGTCTTCCACAGTTGTTGCCATTTTCTGATCTTTCAGTGTTTGAATAGCTCTAAAAAATCCCAAATCATTAACATTAGTGTCAGGGGAGTTAGAGGGTTGGCAAACCAATTGAATGTTAAATCCATCAGATTGTGCAGCCTTTAGGATATCTGGATCATCAATCTTGATATGGGGTTTGGCTTTGTCCAGTTGTATGATTATGTTCTTGCTTGCATGCTTAGGCCACTTTGCTTTAATTACTGGAACAAGCTGCAAACAGTTGATGAACTTTTCTGATTAATGAATATTCTGAAAAAACAAGCTGCAATAACTAAATGATGAATTTTCTAAAAAATTCTGAGCAACCATTAGATTAGCCTTAATGTTGTCTAATTTTGGATGCTTGATGCACCCTATGATGAGAATTTGTTGCAATTCCCTGAGGGTATGTGCTATAAATGATGTTGTGTTATGCAAACAATAACTAAATGATGAATTTTCTGAAAAATTTTGATAGATTTACCGACCTCATTGATGAACTGATCTCTCATGACACTTTGTGTAATTGTTGGAATTGTCTTAGTTTCTATGGTGCCTTTCAATCTATTCTTTGAGTTTTTTTGTGCTGGTTCCTCGGTTATGAATGGGAAAATGCCTATCTTGCCATCAAATATCACCTCTCCACTGTCACTGATTAGTGGTCTTGCCACAACACATGTAAACATGATTTTCTTTATGAATCTTTTAGATTTACATGACCTATGTGGCTCTATTTCTTCTGGTAGAAGGTAATACCTGCCTGACACTTTTGTTAAGTTGAACCACTTCTCATCTACATGTATCACATTATACATATTCTGAAAAGGGATTTTCCCATCACAAATTCTGGAACTGAGCTGACTAATACTCCAAGTCAGCCTATTGATCATATTTTGAGGGGTTAAAAAAAGGCTTAATGGCATTGGTATGTAGTCTGAGCTTCTTCTCTTTTATCCATCTATGTAGTAAATTCTTACTTATACCAAGCTGCTCTGACATGATCCTAAGAGAAGATCTCTGTAACACAGATAATTTTCTGACTTTTGCTACATCGAGTACCCTTTTATCTTTGTGTTTTGCTCATTTTGAAACTGACCAATTGAATTGGTTTTCCCAGGTCTTGTTGAGCAACAGCTTCCTTCCATATGCGAAAGATGGTCCTCACATCCACGTAGAATAGTTGTGCAGCCTCCTTTTTGGCACCATAATGAAGACTACCACTGCTACTGTGTTGTAAGAGTCACTGTGCGACGTTGTTTTTTTCCTCATGTGTTAAATCGGGCCGCTTTCTTGCATCTGCCATGCTGCTGTTTTTTAGTTGTAGTTATTGAAATTTAGTTGTAGTAATGGATAGAATGAGACTTCAATGTTGTATTTATTGTGTAAGTGAGGGGTAGGGTTTAAATTCCCCCCCCCCCCCCTCCCCCAAATATTTTGAGAGCAATCAATGAATGAAAAAGTACTTTTTGAGAAACTTGGCTCCAAATTTTTCAGTTTTACCTCCAATTTTAATTCTACAATCAGTTTTGCCTCCAATTTCTCATTACAGCTTTTCATTTTGTATTATGCGTTTAAATTTCCTGTTCTTTTTTTTTCTTTTCCAATTGTATCGTTATTTTAATGTTGCACATGTTTACATAACAATACATCAAAAACAAAATCAAGTGCAAATAAGTTTTAGAAACAATAAAAGCAGTATATTCAATAATAAAAAAAATGAGAACAAATGGCTAACATAAAACTTGGTTTAAAAAAAATGAAGTCAGTAGCTTAAATAAATAAAAATTGAGGAAAAAGAGGCCAAATAACCACACCCAAAAAGTCAACAAGGATTAACAAATTTAATGGTTTGCACTACCTCTACTTCCTAACTTTTACTCTACTCAAAACTACTTTTCCAGCTTTCTTAAAACACGTGTCCAACAGTAAATGAGATAATTCTCTTCCTAACTTTTACTGTACTCAAAACTACTTTTCCAGCTTTCTTAAAACACGTGTCCAACAGTAAATGAGACAATTCTTGGTGGACGGAGGGAGCAGTAGTATAAATTTTTCTCAAACTTTTATTTGTATATACAAATTGACCTTCTTTGGTTCACTATATATTGATGATTGTCATATTTGGTTTTACATGTCGGATCGGGAGGTTTTTGTAGGAATGAATATTCACATTTTATGATTTACAAGTCACTTTTAACTCTATTTATGCGAAAGTTTTACTACCTAAATCAAATTTCTAGGTATTTGCAAATAATCTAGAGTATTGCTTTAACACTGTAGTGGATAGTGAAGCAATTATAATTCTTTCAATTCTACATTAATTATGTGTGAAGCTAGACAGCCTGCAATAATATATTAATGCTTAGGTTTGGTCAAAGCTCCATCAAGCTCCATTACCTAATAAGCTAGAACGTTATCTAATTTTTTGATAATGATTTAGGAGAAAATATAAATCACATTCATTAACATTAGTCTTATCATTAATACAGTATATGCGTAATGGATATCTACACGCTATTTCCTGGTTTGTCGTCGTGATCTTGCCAAGTTGATATTTAATTACCTAATGTTTTTAGCCTATAATCTGGCCAATTAGTTACTTCATATCTAAACAAGTTCAAGTCATATAGGATTTAATTATATTTAATGACCTATTATTTGGTGCTAGTTTTAAATACATATAAGAAATATGATCTTTGACCGAAGTTTTAAATGCGACGCGCGAGCAAATTTTTCGAATCGAAAATAAGAGTTGCCCAGTTGGAGTCACGAGTAAATCATATACTGCACATTTTTTTTTTGGTAAGTAAATCATATACTGCACCGGTCTAAGAATTTTTCTCCTATATCATAATTGAAACTATTTTTTTTTTTTTTACATCATAGGAACGCTCAATCGCTACCTTCAAATCTTCGATGCACATTGAGTAAAACTCAGGGGCAGACCTACTAGTCACCATTTTTTTTAATTAGAGTCTTTGTAAAAATTGAAATTGTTAGAAAATTATGTACAATCCATATACTAGCACGAGACGTTGAGATGTAGAAGAATTCAAAAATCAAAGATTTCAGAAAAATTATGTACTACATGAAAACTTATGTACAATGAAGCCCCTGTCAACAACTTTTTCTGGATCCTACCCTGGTAAAACTCCGTCCTTGTGCAACAATATAGCCTGCAAATCCCACAAGACAAGTAAGTCACACTTTCTAAATAAAGGTATAACAAGCTCGATTCATGGAAGAAGTGATGTTTGAACGTGAGACCTTTCAGTCTCAGGCATTTGAAGGCTAGAACATTTTTGAAAGTCTTTCAAAATGAATTACAACTATTTATATCTTATACAGTACTAAAAATAAAAGGCAAAACTTGGGTATGATCCACTAAAAAAAATTATTACAACACTAATTAATTAATATTTAAATTAAATTCAATTAGAATTTATTAATTTTAATTGAAGTTTATTAATTTTTAATTAAAATTTATTAATCATCTATGACCTCCTAAACTGGGTGGACCTGACAAAATATTTACACATCTCTAATTTTAAAAGAAAAAAATCTATATCTTCCTAAATTTGTCCTTATCTCATCATTTGAGTTGAGCTCACTATTTCAGGTATTTCAGGCATTTGAAGGCTAGAACATTTTTGAAAGTCTTTCAAAATGAATTACAACTATTTATATCTTATACAGTACTAAAAAATAAAAGGCAAAACTTGGGTATGATCCACTACAAAAAATTATTACAGCACTAATTAATTAATATTTAATTTAAATTCAATTAGAATTTATTAATTTTAATTGGAGTTTATTAATTTTCAATTAAAATTTATTAATCATCTATGATCTCCTAAACTGGGTGGACCTGACAAAATATTTACACATCTTTAATTTTAAAAGAAAAAAATCTATATCTTCCTAAATTTGTCCTTATCTCATCATTTGAGTTGAGCTCACTATTTTCATAACATAATACCTAAAAAATAGGAGAACCGAACTTTTAAAATAGGAATTTGAAATAGTATAAGAAAAGCTTTGAGCAAAGTTTTGTGAAATTTGTCTTGGGAGTGCTCTTACAGTATGCTTAATTACTCGACAAAAGTGCTAATATTAGTTATTGTATCATTTGTTAAATTGTTATTAAGCACTATATTTTTCATTGTGCATGATATAAAAAATGTGGTGCTCGTCAACGACTAGAATGTGGCTAACATTAATTCACTAACTATTGCATTAATTAATTACAATTAAAAGCAACATATTCCAATATTAATGTAATTTGGCTCAAAATCTTCTCGTACCTAACCTTAAATTTGGTAAATCTCATTTTATTTTATAATTCCTGCACATTTATTACTCCAAAACTAAATTAAAAATGTTTCTTTTAATATCCAACGTTTAATAACTAGAACAATTTGAATTTCTCCACTTGTCACACTATTCATTAAACAACGTCAATATCTCCTACATCTCACATCGATTTTCCAATCTCGAAAAATCTAATTCGGGATACTATAATTACAATTTATCTAAACACTTGGTACTGAAATGATATTTTTTTACTTATATGTTAAGATATTATAGTACATTTTTCCTTGAAAAAATGGGAGTTAATATTCGATTGTAGTTGTTAAATAAATGGAGGAATACCGTTTTTGGATATAAACAAATTAACAAACCAAGCCATAGACTTCTAAAACTATCAAGTTGAACAACTTATATATTTTTTCATATTGCAGTATTAATATTCAGTGCGCAACCGAAGGTAGTGGCTGCGGGTTCCCACGCTTAAAAAAAAAGTAACTATTTTCTTGATGAAAACTTTAATCACATGATAAAATGATATCTTCTGCTGCAATCAACTTTTCTTCACAGCTTCTGAAACACTGCTTCCATAAGTTCCATTATAGACCTTAAAGCCTGGATACTAACAAGTTTCTGAGCTCTCTCCGAAGTATTTTTCCGGCCGGTGATCTCGGTATAGACGAGCGAAAGTAGACCTTCCTCACTTTCTTATAAGGTGCAACCTGCACCAAAAGAATGAATGCTAAATTGTGAGCAAAACAAGAGCTATGAAATTACTAGTAGGCATGTGTCCCTATTCTCTTCATTTATCGAAAAATTGGTTTGATCTGATCAAAGCAGCAAGAATGATGACCTGCTTCGCCATGTAGTTTATCAGAGCTTCCTTGGAGATTGAAACCCCTGCTCTGGGAACAACAAATGCCACAGGGATCTCTCCGGCTTCTTCATCCTTAGCACTGCTTCGTATAAACGGTGAAACTGTTTCGGTTAGAATTTATTCGAGGAAACAAGCAGAAATATGCAGCAGAACCAAAATTGTAAACATGTAAATATGCAAAGAAAGTACTAACTGATGTCCTTAAAAGATTTAGATATTGTTTCCTACTGAAACATTTAAATTTTAAGGTATAAAAAATATATAAAAAAAGCTATAGGTGCATGACTATCATTCACTCAACCAGTTGTTCTGCTCTATGCACAAAAAAAATAAAATAATAATAATAACAAATAAATCAAGGCATGTAGAAATCTATAAATCAACAGATAGATTGATATGAGCAAAAGTAAAAGCTAGTGAGAGAAGATGACAGATAGAGAGATAGCAGTTCAAGAGAAAGGTTTCATTCCAACATCAGCCAAGTCACCGACTACTAAGGATCAAACAAGAGCTAGGAAGACAAGACCTCTTTTATTTTCATAAAGAGGAAACTATCTTTATGGCTATTTTTGGCAAAATAAGGACAAGATTCGTTTTACAGGAGTGGAGATGACTATTGCACTTTCATCTGGTAATAAAAGTTGCTTGTCCGAAAATTACGGAAAAGATAATAATAGCGAAAAAATCATCACTAATCAACAGTAATGTGAGTGAGATCCATTGAGATCATCTCAACAGTAAAGCATATGACAAACTACGGATGACACATCAAAATCACTGAATCAAACATTTCCTAATAAGAGGATTTGTTGTATAACATGCCAACTTCCTCAGGTTTCAAAAGCAAGAATTAGTGGGGAATACAACCATGGACAAGCAGATCAGCATAATAATAATATGGAGTTTAATTATTCCAAATGAATGGGATTAGAATCCCAACACTAATTCTCATCAACCAAGACACAATCCTCATAAAATCATCAGATTTAAGTATAGGACAGTTGGGAAAACACAATATCTGTCAGGTTCGTTCACGACAAAATTCATGTCAAATTTTATACAGATATCAATTAATGGTCAGAATATCATTCAATAACTCACCCTTACCCTGTAACAGCCGCATCAAGTACATCTGGATGTGACGTCAACACTGCCTCTAAATCAGCAGGAGCAATCTGAATACCATAGAGTCACCAAACTAGAATCAGTAAATACAGTCGTATCAAAGTTATATGTAGAACAACTAACAACGGCTGAGGTAACAGAACCTACTTTTAACCTCATAAATGCATTAAAAATCGTTAACTGGAGAGTTACGTAAATGGCATAAATAGAGGCAAACCTGGAAGCCTTTGTACTTGATCATCTCTTTCAAGCGGTCAATTACATACAAGTACCCTTCTTGATCAAAATAAACAATGTCCCCAGTATGTAACCAACCATCTTTGTCGAGTGCAACCGCGGTCTCCTCAATATTATTCAAGTACCCTGTAGCAAAAAAGATCAGAACAACAAAATCTATTAAACCTCTTGAGTTTAAACCATTAATGCCAAATAAATAAGAGACAACAATTACCTTTCATGTTTCCAGGTGTGCGCAACCAAAGCTCACCAACGGATCCTGGAGGTAAGTGAGCACCTGTCACCCAGTCAACCACTTTAGCTTCAACATTAGGCGACAGAAGTCCTGCAGACGAATATCTATGCATTCCAATCGTATTGTAGCCACGTGTTGCCAAAGCAGTTGATTCAGTCATCCCATAACCCTGCAACAGAAACTTTATTGTCATGCTCCTATTACCTTTTCAACCAACAACTTAAAGTAGTAACTGCAAAATCTAGCAAACAATAATCACCACAGATAGAGTATCAATAATAAACTAAGATAGATGAAGCCATCCATGTAAAACTGAACGAATACCTGAATGAAATCAACATGTGGGAGTATCTCCATCAGCTCGGTTATACTTTTCTCGCTTAACGGAGCTGCCCCACAAGAAACCTGTTTCAAGCTCCGAAAACTAGAACCACCATCTCTCTTAGCTCTCTTTGTCAATGCTAGCAGTATAGGTGGAACAGCAGGAAGGTGAGTGATACCATATCTACCAACAGCTCTCTCCATTTCATCAGCATCAAATCTTTTCATAGTGACAATAGTACTCCCCAAAGAAAACAATCCCAAAACAAACAGAGACAGTCCATACACATGGAACATTGGGACAACAGCCAAGTAAACATTCTCTATACTAGGATAATCATAAAGAGAAGCTTCAAATCTCACAAAGAGTTCAATCATGGCTATAAAGTTCCCATGAGTCAACATAACTCCTTTAGACCTCCCAGTAGTGCCGGATGAGTACAAAATCGCGGCAGTGTCCCGTTGCATAATTCTAGGCCTTGGTGCCATTGCAGGATCACTAGAAATGAGCTTATGAAAAACAGAGCTATCACTAGGCTGAGAGTTCAAATCTAAAACCTCGGGGACCCCGACTACACGGCATCCCCCAAATGCATTAGCTATTTCATCAACTTTACCAATGGCAGCAAATGCTAAAGTTGGCTTACTATCAAGAACCTGTCTTTTTATCTCCAACAAACTACTCAAAGGATTCATGGGGGTCACAATTGCACCAATACTCAAAGCACCCAAGAAAATTAGAGGGAAGCAAACAGAATTGGGCAGCAAAATTAAGATAACATCACCTTGCTTCACACCCAAATGGTGAAGGCCAGCAGCCATGGATTTCACCAAAGGAAAGAGCTTGGAGTAAGGAATGGAAAGCCCGGATTCTGAATCAACGAGTGCATGTAGCCCTTTATGTTTGTGTGAGAAAATGAATGAACAAACATCAAGAATAGGGTCAGAAGGAAGGTTGATAGACGGGTATTTGCTGGAATAAATTCCAGTTTCTGGAGAATACCAACAAGGATTAAAGTCTGTCAACTTTCTTGATTTTGAAGTTTCTTGAATCCCAACTTGTTCTTCTTCTGTGCTCTGCGACTCGACGTGGGCTTTCGGTAATGCAGCCATTGAAAGCCACAGAGAGAGAGAGAGAGAGAGAGAGAGAGAGAGAGAGAGAGAGAGAGAGAGAGAGAGAGAGAGAGAGAGAGAGAGAGAGTGTGAGAGAGAGAAAGGCTCAATCAAAGCCCAAAAAACTGGAATTCAGACAACCATATTTTGGTTTGAGGCCTATTTATATAGTGCCACTTCGATGAGTCCGATGGAATCTGCAAAAAGCCGAAAACCCACGAATTAGTTCGATATATTTTCAAATATAATCCCATTACTACCATATGACGTGTGATTCGTCTCTCCTCAAAATGTAAAGACGGCATTTTTATCACTCAAATTTATGTGTCCTGAAACTCTCAAGGCGCAGGCAAGGAGCAAATTCACAATGAAATCAGATTAAATTAATTAGCAAGAACTAAGCTTTATGAATATTTGTGGCTGAAAATCAAGAAAATAGAAGATTGTAGGCACAAACTTTAATGGCTGATAATTGCTAAGGCGTAAATGGACGAGGGATGAAAGATGGGGTGGTGGCGAAACGTAAGAATATTTCCAAATACCTAACAAAAAACAAAACACATAAATAAGTTAAGATTATAAACCCTATCCCGATTTATTAGCTTTTATGAATGACTTTAGTGAATTAGCAATCTAGTACCGATCCTATGTAGAATTTTCAAATCTAATAATCACATCTCATTAACTTGTACATAACCCATCAAAAATCGTAAATACGATTAGGCAGATTGTGTGTTAATGCTGTCAAATTAAAAATAAAATAAAAAAACGTGAAAATTAAGAAAGAAGTTAAAAGTATACATAACTGCCCATCCTTTAACTTTTACATCTGTTTTCCCTCGAAAAAAAAAAAAAAAAAAAAAAAAAAAAAAAAAAAAAACTTTTACATCTTTTTCTTTAAAAAAATAAAATAAACTATGCACTATAAATTACATAGAAAAACAATACAGTGAGAATTTTGGCACGACGAAACGTGTCATTTACACTATAAAGCATTTTTTAGGTGAAGCTGGGGCTGGAATTTCTAAAACTAAACTCAATTTTGCATATCAACCATCATTTAAATAATTTTGTCACAAAATAAAATATAAGCACCTTCTTGATCCCGCCATTCCTGGCGGGTGAAAGTATATAAACAAATAAACACTCGGTTGTTAATTAGGACATAAGAGACTCTTGATTGTCTCATATTTTAGGACTTCGATTTGATATTAACATTAAGATACGATGGTACAATTGCAAGATTATTAACTAATGATATGATAGGATGGCACATAATAATATGTATGTATGGAGGTGTGTGTTTGCCTAGTGGGAAGTTATAATTAATCTGAGGCTAAATGTTTCAGGTTCGAATCCACCGTGATGCGATATTTAAAATTTTAATATTACAATTAACAAACACTAAAAATAAATGTATGTAATGGTTAACGACCATAATTATGGCTGCCATAAGGTAAATTAGTACTTATGTAGTATTTACTAATAGATGTTTTATTTTACAAAATTACCCCTACTGATATTTTATGTTATAGTAACAAAATATTTTCAAAAAAAAGTGATAAATAGACAAAATAGGGATATTTTAGTAATGTTACACAAATTCAATTAATTACTTCCATATATAAAAAAACGATTTTTTTGAACTTCCTAATCTATCCTTTCACTAATAGATTATACTCATAAATTAAATCATATCTTTACAATCTTTATAATCATATATTGATTTGATTAATTATGGCAAAACTTAATCCAATTGAGTCATCTAATTATGACGGAGGCATTCGACTTCCCTGACTTAAGCCACAAAAACGGATCTCTCTCTTCCTAGTCTGCAACTTTTTAATCATTTTTATTAAAACTAGCGTATAACCCGTCGAAAATCAACGGAAAATTATAAAAATTAATAAAATTATTAAATATTATTAATAAGTGATAGATTAAAAAAATATATTATTTGTTAATTATTTTAGCTTAAAATAATTCAATTATTTAATCTACTAAACTCGCTTAGAATTTATATCCCTTGAACGCATCTTAAATTCAATTAAAAAGTAAGTTTACCACATGTTTACGTCTCAAACCCATATAGTTATGTTTGTTAAAATTATAACTAATATATTCTCATTACTTTCGATAATTGTTAAAGCTCTATTCTTCTACAAAACCGATGTGGGCAAAAATATATTTCTCTCTCAAAGGAAATCAACTCTTAAGCTGAATCTTTTAGCTTTTTATAAAGAAAAAGAGACAACAGAAGGAGCGGGTAGTGAGAGAGAGAAGAGATATATAAATAGCGAATATTACTATAGATGTTAAGATTGTCTATAAGATGAAAGTGACCCTAAATACCTCACATTATGAATTCAACACAAGATTAAGAAAAAAAAATAAGTTAAACCACCGCTTCACAATCATCCCGTCTACCCCGATGGTTCTGACTTGGAACCGGCCTATTGACTACAATACTGATTTTAAATTATATGAATAATCATCTTTCAAATATATTCACAAAAAAAATTAATGATGATATTTGTTTTCTTTTTACTTGAAATTAATATTTAATTATATACATAACTATATTCCAAAAATATTCACACAATATTTAATAAATAAAAATTTAATTATAAATCGTAGTATTATATAAATAATCATCTTCCAAATATATTCATAGAGAAATAAATGATGACATTTGTTTTCTTTTTTACCAGCTTCGAGAAATTTTTTTTTAACTGATAATAGAACTTCAAGAATTGTTTCACTATGTACTTGATAGTTTTTCCTTTTTACAAAACTTTATGTGGAATAATTGTGATTCATAAAATTATTTAGTCAATGATATAAGATAAAAGTTGACCATAAATATTCTTAATTTTATGAGTTCAAAATTATATAATATATTTAAAAAAAGTTGTCCCGCAAGTACTGAATAAGCCCAGCTACGCGCACAATTCTTGGTCGGAATTGGCTCGTTGATAAATCGTTAGTAATTTTCCTGCCAATTTTCCTACATATTCTAAGTTTTCCAATGGAGACGATTAATCAAATAATTTGAGATGATGTGTTTAGGATTATTCAAACTTCTTTGAAATTTATATACTCGTACTTGTTTAAAATTCAATTAAAAAATTAGTCATTTGTGTTCCTTTCTGAAAAAAAATCCGTATATTAGTCTACCGCCACAGTTCTGCGTCGGAACTGGCCCGTTGACCACGACTCTATAAGTTCAAAATTATAGAATATATTAAAAAAGTTGTACCGCCAGTACTAAATTGACCCCTCTATGCGCACAACCTACCGCCACAGTTCCGCGTCGGAACCGGCCCGTTGATTACGACTCTGATTTATAAGTGCGTAATGTAAAAATTCGTTTAGAATTTCTATAGATAAAAAAATTTAAGAAAAATAATTGATTGTACTATTCGTTATCGTCCTTAACCGTATAGTAATATTCGTTAATTAAAATTATAGATTATGAAAAGTTGGAAACCCAACTACAAATAACGTAAAATTTACGCAAGTACTGAATTGGCCCATCTACGCGCACGATTCTTGGTCGGAATTGGCTCGTTGATAAATCGTTAGTAATTTTTGTCAATTTTCCTACATATTCTACATTTTCCAACGGAGACGATTAATCAAACAATTTGAGATGATGTGTATAGGATTATTCAAACTTGTTTGAAATTTATATACTCGTACTTGTTTAAAATTCGATTAAAAAATTAGTCATTTGTGTTCCTTTCTGAAAAAAAATCCGTATATTAGTCTAATGCCACAGTTCTACGTCGGAACTGGCCCGTTGATCACGACTCTGATTTATAAGTGCGTAATTTATAAAATTTGTTTAGAATTTATATAAATTCAAAAATTTAATAAAAATAATGATTATACTATTTGCTATCATCCTTAGTCGTATAGTAATATTCGTTAATTAAAATTACAGATTATGCAAAGTTTGAAACTCAACTACAAATAACATAAAAATTATTTCATGGATGACGATCATAGATATTAGAAAATATATGAGAAAAAAAAAGAATAATATGAAAAATTTCTCGAGTTGAGGTAACCGTCGATTGAGAATTAACTCGTCTACCGTCACGGTTCCGGGTCAGAATTGGCCCGTTGACCACGACTTTGATTTATAAATGCATAATTTATGATGATTCTAGATTTTAGAAAATAAATGAAAAAAATGAATAAAATGAAAATTTTAAAATTAATAAGAAAAAAGAATGAAAATGTGTCACGTGGGATCCCGAGTTGAGGTACCCGTCAGTTGGAAATTGACCTGTCTACCTAATTAATTGATAAATTAAAAATTACTTATTTTTTATCAAATTAAATAAAAAAATATTAGACTATTTCCAAATTTAATTCGGTCAACCAATAAATTATCCAAACTATTTTGCAATCATTTATTCTGTCAACTAATAAATTGGTTCCCTAATAAAAATAATTATCTATTCGGTCAATTAATAAATTGATCAAATTAAATTAAACTATAAAAATATAGCAGTTATTTATTCAGCCGATTAATAAATAAATTGACAAAATAAAACTCCTACAAAAAATAATTATCTATTCGGCCAATTAATAAATTGACAAAATTAAATTAAATTAAACTATAAATATAGTTATTTATTTGGCCGATTAATAAATAAATTGACCAAATAAAACTGATATAGCAAAAGATGAGAAAATACATATTGATTCTAGGTATTTATAGGCTTTTTAATAGGTAAAGTTTCATTGAGAAACCGATGTGGGATACAAGATTTTAGTATAGATATTTAAAATCTATTATTTTACATTTAAAAATTCAAAAATTTAAGAATTTAGATAAATATGAATAGAGGAATATAAGGGGTGCCACGTAGGATTTTTTCAAAGCAAGAATCGTTTTTCTTTTAGTAATATAATGATTATATACTCACGTAAGTAAGTAATTTTCGTTAATATATTGGTTTAGAAATTATGAATAATAAAATTCAAATTGAGATTCTTTAATTTTTAATACAACATGATTATATGAATATGGCGTATTTGCCATTTTTTTTACAAAAATATTTAATGTAATACAGTACTAAATAACTCTACCAACCATCAAAAATTGAAAAAATTAATATTTTTACCATGATTATATGAATATAAAGTTAATTTATTTTGGAACGCGAATTATGTTATGGCCACCCACTGTGAGATGGTATTTTATGGATTTTTTATTTGGGTGTATGAAAGAGACTTAATTGGCATGATATTTTCTTAATTGTTGGATCTAATTATTGTCAAAAAATTGTTTCCATATATATTTTTCCCACCAAGGGTAAAGTAGTGATATAAAAAATAAGAAAAATCGGTTCTAATTAAACCGGAATAAGATAACCGGTTTAGGGGTAATAAAAATCGATTTTGTCTAAAATATTTTGTGAAAAAATCATTTCTCTTTTCGAAATTCAAATTTCAAATCAGATCTCTCTCCTAATAAATTATTAATATACTTAATTTTAATAATCTACCTACATTGAGTCATTGACACATATTCTTTCAAACAATCAATTCTCTAACTTGAATTTCGTGTGGCTTGGAGAGATCCCTGTGGGATTGATTTGTTGCACTTGCACCCAGAGAAAGGAGTTGGGGCAGCTCTGATGAACTACAATTAATTATTTACAAAATTAATTATAATAATCGGCCTACAATTTAGCATTCTTTGGTGCAGGTTTCACCTCATAAAAAAGTTAGAAAGGACGAATAAAGAGGGGGAATTTCATAGCTTTTGTTGTTGCGCACAATTTTAGCATTATTTGGTGCAGGTTGCAGTTGAACCTTATAAAAGGTGAGAAACTTGTAACTACTCCATCCGCCCCGTTCGGTATGACCTAATTCATTTCGACACGAACACTAAGAAAAAGACTATTAGATATTAAAAAAAAAGTGCAAATAAAGCGCTTTTTAGTGAACTAGTATAAGTAGCATGCACTCGCACGTTAAAAGAATGATTCTACTAAATAAATAATGACGAATTAATTTATATTTAGTTTATCATAAATCAATATTTTAGTTTATATAATCTTTTTTATTAACTCTTTTGCAATTTCTCAAAAATTAATATTCTATCATTAATGAAAAAAATAAAAAAATAATAAAAATATTTAATTGTGAAGAATACTCTCATTTTTTCTTATGTATGCCAAATATAATAACTATTACTTATATTTTAATTCAATTATTCTTTCAGTGTCATTATAAAAGAACTAATAAATTATCATTATATAAAATAAGTGAAGTCCCCTAAAAAAAAATTTGATGTCTTTTTATCGAATGTAATACTGTAAAAGAAAAAAAATTAACTCCATCAACAAACATCACTGCTCTCTTTGCATTAGGAAAGTATTTTCTTGATGCTTTTGTCTAGAATAAAAGGAACAAAGAATCATATAACTCTAATTCATATTAAAGAGTAATAGTAATGGATGATTATATTTCTTAACAAAATAAATAAATAGATAGATAAGTATACTACACAAAGTATGCATAGAGAAATTACATTAATATGGTTCATCATGAATATGCAGAATACATTTTAAACTATGCAATATACATTTGGTAAATCATGAATCATGAATGGGAATACAGAAAAAATTAGCCCCAAGTTCTTGTTAAAAATGAGAGTGAAAAAGATAAAATTATCTTTCTAAGATTAAATAAGTTAAACATGAATTGGTTGAACTTCAAAAATATGTGGAATCTTTTGGAAGACTGAAAACGGCTTTGAGTTGCAAGAGTTAAGAAAAAAAATGATGCAAAACTAAAATATGAAAATTGAAACGAAAGAAATTTTGTTATAAAAACCTAAAAGAATGATAATGAAATATTAAGTGTTTTTCCCCTTTAACTTTAGACAAATAAAAGGCCATTCTTTATTACAAAACTCAATTTCCTATAAATAATTAAAAATATCAAAGCTCAATTCTTTTATAAATAATATACGAGTTCGATTAAAAAAAATCATATGAATGCATGATATATCAAGTAATATCAATAAGGTAAATTTGATTTTCTTTCAAATCATGATATAAGGTAAATAATTAATTATCAATAAGGTAAATTTGTATTTCTTGTAACTAATAATATATTAAATTAATATTAGATATTATATTACGATATTGCCCTTAATTTTAATATATAGTAAGGATATTTTGGGCGATTCAAATTTTATAAAACAATGCTCTTTTTATATAAGTATAGATTAAATATATTGAGGTAATAGTGCAAAATAGCCTTTTTTCTAGCAAAAAATGTTAAAATGTCACTCACATTTTAAAAGTTGTAGAATAGCCTTTTAGTTTATGAAATGACATAAATACCCTTAATGAGTATACAAGAAGGCTAACTTTAATTTGAATCATACACGAAAACTAGTTTCTTGTATGAATTTCCAGCGAAAATTCCGGCCAACAATTTCCGGCGAAAGTTTTCCGGCAAAAAAATTCGGCGAAAATTTGAATCATACACGAAGTCTAACTTCATGTATGCATCATACATGAAAATTAATCTTCGTGTATGCATCATACACGAAGACTAACATTCATGTATGCATCATACACGAAAATTTTCGCCACCAAAAATTTCAAATTTAAATCATACATGAAGATTAGTTTTCGTGTATGCATCATACACGAAGAAAAAAACATACACGAATGCATATCTCATACAAGAAAAAAACGCATAGAAGAACGATCTCATACACGAATGCATACACGCATACAAGAACAATCTCATACAAGAAAAAAAATGCAGAAGTACCTCGCCGGTGCCGGAAAAAAAGTAGCTCGTCGAAACCCTAGTTCGGCGGCGGTTGTCCATGTAAGCAGATATGTGCCTGCGGCGGACGTGTTGGGCGGCGGCGGTGATGTACGACGTCCGCGGAGATGGAGGAGATGGAGGGGCGGCGGAGATGGAGGAGATGGATATGGAGGGGATGGAGGAGCGGAGGAGATGGAGTTGCGTTGTAAAAAATCGACCGACGACAGTGGAGAAGCTAACCAGCGTAGGAGATAAAGGGCTGGAGGAGATGGAGCAGCGCCGGAAGAAGACGACTGAAGATGGCGGGAAGATGACCGCCGGAGGAGATGGAGCAGCTGACCAGCGGCGGAAGAGAAACCGCAGATGAAGAGGTGAGAGTTTGGCTTATGCATACAAGAGAAAGACCGTCGTCGCCGGAGAAGACGACCGCCGGAAATTTTCGCCGGAAATTCATACATGAAGTTTAGTCTTCGTGTTTGATTCAAATTAACGTTAGTCTTCTTGTATACCTATAAGGATATAAAAGGGTATAAATCATTCTATAAGGGTATAAAAGTTCAAAAATAAGATAAAAAGCTATTTGGACACTTTTTTTTTCAAAGTGACAAAATTCATCTTTCTTGTATGGGAATGACTATTTTGACTTACTGCTCAAATATATTTTTAGACAATAAAGTGATAAAGTTTTTTTTTTTTTTTAAAGTAAACTCTAAATTTTTCCGTAAAAGAAATACGCCATATTGAACGAGATAAAGAAAGTATTGTTAGTTTCCTAGGTCCGTAAGCATGAAGCCATCAAAAGAATCTGAGTGTAGAAAAGCATTTCTTTTTTTCTTTCATTGCTATCAAGTTTTGATCCCATGTAATGTTGAACACTATACAATATTCTTCGAACAAAAACAAAATTGATTAGAGCTAAGGAATACTTTATCAAGAACAAGATAGATATATACACGACATATATAGGTACATATTTAAAATATTAAATGTAGACTAATTCATCTGCCAAGAAATTAAAATCTTAACTCATAAAAAAGAGTACATTAAATTCACAAGAAAGAGTTTAATGACCATTATTTAAATGGGATACAAGTATGAGAAGATCCACTAATAGCAAAACCATGATAGAATAATAAGATTACATCAATAGCAAACCCATGAAAGAAAAGTAAACTACGATAAGCACTAGATGTGTAGGTTGACAAATAAATACCATATTATCTTCAAAACATGTAATGTAAGTATTGGATTTCTGCAGAAACCAAGTGAGATTTGAAATCGACAGCTCGCTGTCCTCCGTGTGGTGTTACATCAAATGAATCGATAATACAATTACATACAACTCATGAACAAAATCAAAATTCATAAATTGCTAATTTACAAAAAAAAAAAAAAAGGAAAAAAGGAAAAAAGGAAAAAAAAAGGAAAAAAAAAAGAAAGAAGCAATATCATCAACTTCCGGTTTGAAGAATCAAGCTAGCTAACAGACAACACGATGATACCGAAAAATGAGATTAGAAGGAATTCACCTCCATTGCACACTTACTAAATGATGCATTAGAGGGAGTTGGATGCATAGATCAGACTGCTGAAAGACTGGCCCATTTTCCAAGTTCATAAGGATCAGCATAATAGTACAACTTAACTCTGTTCGCCAACGACAGTCCTGCTGCCCATGGATAAGGTCTGTATTCTGAATCATCTTGTTCCGCTGGGTCATCTGAGAATGCAGCAATATCTCCAAGCAGACGAAATGTTATGCGGCGAGAGCTTATCTGTCTGGGGAAATCAAAGTACATGGGCGTGCCAGCCTTGACTTCTGGTAGCCGATACTCAGCAACAGTGACCATATTATGGGACTCCTGGGGAGAAACATACCAGCTTAGATTATGCATTACAAAATCAAATGAGAAGATAAGCAAGGTTTTCTCAACTAAATCACGCCATCTTCACCCTTATGTCCCATCTAAAGTTTCAGTTTTATTTCCAATCCATTAAGTTAGATTGAAAATGCACGAACCACAGAAATTTTGACCTAACATGGATCTCCCTCCACAAGGATAAAAAGAATTGTCTCTAGAGAATCTACAAACCTATCCCACTTAGTGACATAAATCTCCATAAAACCAATTGAACACAGCTTTACAGATAGCATTTATACTTCTTTTTTTTTTCTTTTCTTTATTAATATTTCAACTGGCTGACAATTCATTGAATCAGTTACTAGCACTTCTTTACAGTTTTTTCACCAAGTTTCAGACTCCAGTCATTCGCACACCAGTTTAATAGCTCTCAGTTCTCACTTCTTCAACTTCAAGTATGCTCTCTGTCTCTGTGTTGCAATCTTAGTTCTATATCAACACCCCTATCTAAGTAATGCCATATTCTTATTTACTGGTAAGTTAGAACGATCGCCATGCCAGCTGCAACAATCCACTTTTCAACGCCTAGTTCATTCTCTCTAAGGCTAAATAACACCTACATCCTAATTTACAAAACTATCTGAATGAATAAGATTAACTACAATCTGTCATATCTGAACTGTTTATGGACACTGAATTTCCTGTCTAAACTGTCTTTTAAGATATGAAAGGAATTCATTAAAGATGCTCAGTGCCTGGAAGATTCAGTATTTATCTCATGGCAATCAACATATCCTAATCCTCCACCATCCTCCCCCACTCTATATTTCTTAGTTCTAGTAATCTAAAATGTCCACTGAGCACATCTGAATACTAACAACTTTAATAGATTACTTTCATACCAACAAAAGAATACTAATACCAATGAGATTGTTCGCTATATGGCAGACTGTTCTAAAGGGCAACCAAGGACATTGAGTTAAATAAAGAGTATATTGTTGGAGAAGATTTGTGAACAGAATATAGATATCTATCTATATTTTAGAGTACAGAGTACAACTAAACAGAGTTTCAATTTGGAGTGTCTAAGGCCTATCTAGTCCCCAGTTAGACGCTCCAAGTGCTGGGGCCTGGTCTACGGCCTACTTGCTCCTAGCACCTTTGTTGAACAGCAGCATATGGATCAGCTCATTTGGTAAAAATGTTTAATTTATCAGATGTTGACTATTAATCTATAGTAGTTTGGACTTTCGCCTCAGAGAGAGGTCCATTGTTACAATTTCATATGCTACAATTAGCACCTATAATTTCTAGTACACCATTCTAAACGCAATAGAATTATCAATTTATCATATTACTGCATATGTAAAGCAGTAAAGCAAGGTGAAGCCATTAATAGGTAATGATCTGTACCGGGTAAGGCACATTGCTTCACTTCATTCATAGTTGGGATATGGCAATTTTTATTTTCAAGTATAAAGAACTTATCAGCAGTAACTAAGGGGACGACTACCACATGTAGTACAGTAAAGTGTTAACTAACATGGCAAGCTAGTGTACGGCAAGTTCAAGAAATAAAATTATATTAACTAACATTGAACTCTACTGTGACTTTATCAGCCATATTTCTCAGCTAACAATTAAAACTATGGATGGGTTTAAGTTATGTGAATTCCAAATTAAGGTGTATACTGCTAAGATCCTTGATACATGTACAAAGCGAGAATGAATAGGCTACTTCCTAAACAACATTTAGTTTTAAGGAAAACATTTGCAGCACAACAACAAAGATTGATACCTGAAGGGCAGACACTTGAATATACAGCACAGCAGGAGATATGAGCCTCTCTTCTATAAGACAGTTCCTACCCTCGAAATCGAAATCTTTAGAAGGTGAATGATTGAAACAGTGCTTTATTGCACTGAAACCATCCAGACGAAATCCAGCCAGCATTGGCGAAGCTGGGGATAAAAATTGTTCGAGAACAAGATCATTGTCTATTAATCTTTCAACCTCAATTGGAACCTGAAAATTTCGAAAAGCTTCAGCCAACAAATATTGAAAAAAAAGTTCTGAACGTAAAATAGTTGAGAAACTAGAAATATTCTCAGCCAACTAAAAAGGAGAAAGGTTCTACTTCGTCAAATAATATCAGAAAGTTTCTTCACCTTGAATCGATTTAACTGTGGAGGTCTCTCCAACCAATTTTTGACATTCATTTGGTCAGAACCTTGTGGTGATGCTCCTATCTCTCTTGTCACTGATCTGCCAACCACCAGCACTTTTTTTGCATGAATGCATGGATCATTACCAGATTCTCCACCAAAAGATGCACGCCTACTCGGTTCTGCAAAGGGATTTTCATCCATAGACAGAAGTGAGAAGTCTTTTCCAAGATTGACAGAATTGGACCCAAGTCTGGGAAGACGCAAGGTCATCCAAATGATTCGGCATCGGGCTGGGTTCTTGAAGGCAAATTTCACATGCCTAGGTACTTTACTATCTTGAAGTGACTTCTCCTGGCCATAAAGTTCAGATGAAGATGTTACAAGCGACTGCATATCCCATTTCCCAGTGCACACTCTTTCTTCCTTGTCTATTTTATTGCTAGCCCAGATTTGTACCTGTATAAACAGCAGAAAGATATATAATGCAGATAGAGCAAAATTCAGCCGAGAAATATACTGACCTCAGCATGCAAATTTAAGACTATCTCAGCAGCCAAAACTATCATTACTATCTAACAGCAGTAGTAAATGCATCAAATATAGATTATATAAGTAGAAGGAATCCAATAGCTTCCTTAGCAGTAGCAGACTAGTCAATGTCACAATGATGATTTAATTCTGAGAGCAGAATCGTGGGCACAAGAAAGTATGCAGAAAGGGAAGCTAACCCATATAAAGTTTCACTAGCAATAAGATGACAACTACCAAGTACCAACCAATGATTCATAAAATTGTTTGATCAATTCACATAGTCAAGAAAGTAATAATTATATTTACTAGTATAGTATACAAAAAAATAAAATCATGATACTTAGTTAATTATCTATCATATATTATGGTAATTAATTTCTGGAAAAGTAATTAGATATATTCATGTATAAACTATTGTAAGCGTACCAACTTTACGAATCAGCAGATGTAAACTTACAGTAGGAGCATCGGACATTGAATAGCCACATGGACTAACCAAAAGGACAACACCATAGACATCAGATAAATCATTGAGAACAATGACAAATTCCACAGATGAGACACTAGGTGGAGCTCTCCAACACGACTCAAGTGATACGGAATTCAAAGGGGTAACCAAGGACAACAAGGGTGCTGAACCTGCTGCTGTTTCAACCTTCAAAAAGTAAAATCACAGCCAACTCCAAATCAGTAACATGCTGATCGAAATACATACGGGGGAAGAAAAGAAAACATATACACACATCTTTATGCATATTTATATCGGTATATATTTAAAAATAATAATAAGGATTTGATCACTACGTAATTGCAGCCAAAAAAGGAAAGGTTCCTGCTGTTTTCCTGCAAAGGTGGCATGAAAGGTGAACTCTAGAAACACTCACGTAGCCTATTTTCCAAGGTTTGAAACAATTACTACATGGCCCATTATCGTATTTAATTGGGTGGTCTAGATCTGGAAGATGCTAGTACAAGCTCCAAGATCATTTAAATCACTATCAGCAATATTTATTGAAGGCCACAATCATCAATATTGCCATTGTTCTTGGAGAAATTTGAAAACTTAAATGTCTGTTTCATAGTTGGAAGTTCCAACACCATATAATGAGTAAATCAATAAATTGTTCGATCATTAATGTACTTATCTACCTTTCATTTGAGTTTAAACCAAACTAACATAGGCTTGTACTTCTTGTTCAGGAACAAAATAATAAACAGAGTAACAGAATAAATAGTCATGAATTCTTTATTACAAAACCTAACCAACCACTGTAACATGAAGAAATGATTGTCCATCTGCACTGTGAAAGAATCTCTAGAGCAGAAATGATTCAAGTTTACAGAAGGTGATACTCTAAAGGGAAAAGGGAGATAGACCTGTGAAAGAATCTCTAGAGCAGAAATGATTCAAGTTTACAGAAGGTGATACTCTAAAGGGAAAAGGGAGATAGACCCTGTGATAATTTGGTTTTTAGTTGGGTTGCTATATAAAGCATCCGTAGCTTTTTGGATATTGAACTTTTATCAATAAAGTAAAGGTAAAGAACAAATAATCCAAATTCAAAGCATTTAAGACCATGAGATGCATATAAAAAATTTAAGGAAACGCTCTTCTAAATACCGGGTGTAGAAAGCTGGCAAATGGGAACTCTGCAAGTGATTCCTTCCCATCAGTCAACTTCTCTAAGATCTTTGCATTTTCTTGACTGCTTAGAATATCATCTCTTTCAGGAATTAAATTTCTTGATGACAATCCAAACACATAATTCAATGCATTCCTAGCAGCAGCATCTGCTCTAGTTTTTCTTCTTTGGCCAACTAAGACCCTGACATAGTCCAACATCAATGCTTCAAGGACAACTTCATTGCAGCACCGTTTACAAACAATCCCATCAAGTGTTGCAGAGCGATTCGAAGAAACATCAGCGGAATATCCCTGGACAGGTCCTCCCGGGTTAGTTACTCCATTATAGCCTGAGATATCCTTTGAGTTATACGTCGCAAGCAGAAGAGCTCCTTGACCTGCAGAACAAACTCTGCAAACCCTTTTTCCACATCCAGAACAGACAAAAGAGGTCCTTGAAGTTTTTGAAGGTGATGAAGTTACCGATGAACCGCCAGCTGGCCCAGTTTCAGCACGAACTTGGCACACGCCCCCTGAACACCTCTCCCCGATTGCAGCAATATTCCAGAAATCAATATCGTCTTCGTCAAATGTTCCAAGCCCAATCGAAGCATTAATTTTGTCTTCCATTGCAGCCAGCCCCAGTAGTGCAAGGGTGCTAGCCACCCTACATAATCTTGCCATGTATGAATCCTCTAGCAGCATATTTGGATTTATGCTGGCAGGATCAATGCCTATTGATAAGAGGGCTCTATCCCTTTCAGCAGCAGAGAGATTCAGCCTAAGACGTTCTATTTCAAGTTTCATAGCTTCCATGAAATCTAATCTTCTTTCCTGCTAATATAAATAAACACAGGACAGTCACTCGAAAGTATGCACGTCAATCATGAACTAAATTCAACAGATATTTGCGATAGCATATCAAGTGATACGGACACACTAATGTTCATCATCAGACCATAGAGGTTACGACTTACATGAGCAGTCATAAATAAAAAAGCAAGGAATAAAGCATTAGAGTAGTTAGCAATTAGAAATTCTCAGGTGAACTTTGAAAAAAATGATCTTAATGTCATAAGATCTGAAAGAAGAATGTTGATTCTGCCAGAGGGCAAACCAGGCAGTGAGGCAGTAATTGGAAGTCTAATATTAATTCATAATATACATACCCAGTGAGGTCCTGTAAGAAGTTTAAACAATCTGATGTACTCTTGAGAACCATTATCTGAAGGTCCTTGAGATGAGACAATCTTGGGGTTGTTATTTCCCTGAGAAACTGCCTGCCTGACAACATCACCCGAGTTGTTATTTCCCTGAGAAACTGGCTGGCTGACAACATCATCCAAAAAGTTAAGTAAGTCACCCCCATCATGAACAACAGACTCAGCAACTGGTTGAGAACTGGTGTCTGGAAATACTACTTCTCCAGTCAAAAGGTCCAACAATGAGTCAACTGATTGTTCTGATTGAAATGGAGAAGCCTCTCTATGATTCGTTATGGAAGCATCTAAGTGGTTGGTATCAGTTTCAGCAATAAAAGGGTTCATTTCCTTTGAGTGACCATTTAAGCATTCAATTACACTAGCACCAATCTCATCATGGGAAAATATTGACCTCCATGGAAGAGTAACACCAAGGATCTCCACCTGCATTATCAACAAGTTCAACAACATCATCTTCTGCACATAAATCTTCCAATATTACTCCTTGACTTTTTCATACCTCACCAAGTGTCATCGGGCCTCTCCCGGGCACGGCAGGATAAAATGTTAGAGCAACAACACGAGTTTGAAAATCTAATTCTCCTTCAACTTCTTCAAAATCATATAACATAGAAGGGCTAGAGGATTCTTGAGAATGCAAACGAGCACCTGCCCCAGTGACAGCCATATCTTCTGTACTGATAGATCCTGCTACTGGTATCAAAATGTTTGTACCATTTGCACATTGAGGTATAGAGGCCCCCTGTGAAGATTTACTGTCAGTATAGAAAGTAAGAATGAGACAAAACTGCCTCTAACAAGGAAAACCATTTTTTCACCAAACTTTGGTTCCTTCTAATTGCAATGATATGTCAATCAGACTGGATGCACAAGGGATGGGGGGGTGGGGGGGGAGGGGGAAACGGAAAGACAGAAACCAGGCGTTAGATATTTCTTTTCATGGACTTCATTTTGTTTCTTGGAAGGACAAAGAAAGTCTGTAAACGGTCACTGAGAACATTGTAAGAGATATGGATAACTCAGATGCCAACACCTCAAGTCTCCACAACATATACAATTACATCACATACACAAAATAATAGATGCAGCCTATCAACTTTACAATTTTCCTTTGACATGCAGGCAATAAATGACATAGGAAATTAAGAGGCAATACCACAACTACAAAATCATTCATGACATAAGAGCTGGTTTACTAGGTACTAACACCATGCAAAACCCTAAGTTTGTTATAATTTTCATACCTCTCATTCCCTAAAATGTTTTCTGAGTACAATTTTGGGGTAGAGATAACTGGAACTGCAAAAGGCATCCAATTTTTAGGTATTACTAAGAAATGGGAGGATAGGTTCCAGAAAATACTAGTCATAACTCCAGAAAACCCACATAAAGGAATACAACTGGGCAGATGCATTTGAAACTAATTCAACTCAAAGCCTCACGGCCATCAAACACAACTTAGTTATGACAGGGCTTTGATCCCGTGAAATCTCTTCATAAGCTCCACTAGTTTGAGACTTGTTTCCATCCTATACAATTACAGCCCACAGTTCTACAACAGATAAGATAATGGCCAAAACCACCTCACCTCCACTCCAACCCATTCAAACTCGTCTTAGATGATCCATTTCATTAATTGGTTCTGAGATGATAAAACAAAAATACAGAATCTGATTGGAAGATGGCGTGGCAAGAAGGAAAGAGCTGGATTCTCCTAGGTCTGGTGTCATAATCACTGATCCAATAACATTGATATCCTATAACATGAATCAATTAAAATCAGACAATCAATGCAAAGACAAAGAACTTTAAGACATCTCAGCTGACTAAAAGAGGACTCATCATATCATAACTATAAAAGTTACAAATTGACGCTCCCAAATTGTGTAAGCTTAAAATCCACACACCAGTATCACCTTTTGATGGGCATATTAAAATGTAAATACAACATAAATGAAGTCTTTTGGGGAACAGACAAAGAGAAACTATTCCAGCAAAAGATGATGACATAATTTGATTGCATAGTCAGAAGATCAACTAAAAGACCACTTAGCAAATAATTTAAAGAATCAAATAAACTAAAAGGTGTAAAAGGCACAGTCTGGAATATCAGCATACTGATATACCCGACCTCGAGAACAAGTTTAAGTCCATCCAGATTACGCCCGGTTCTGACATCAACTGTTGATGGGAAAGTAGTATCATCAGCACCATGAGCTATAGTAAAAAGAAGCTCACAAACATGGCATGGCTCGCCAAGGTAGATAAAGAGTTCAACTACATCCGCAGCCTGTGAAGAAACCTGGAGAGTGCATACAAAACCAATTAGTTTAGATGACAAGGAACCTGTTTCAAATAAAATAATAATGAGCTAGTCTTCATACAGAACTCAGACACAGTGACCAACATCAAGTCTCCCATAACAGCATAGTATCACATACCCATACAAGGTCTTTTCTTTTAAAACTCAGAAGACTGGCTCCCCCATCAGAAGATGCAAACATGCTTGGAACTGGCTTCAAGAAGCATCCAAAAGGCCGGGAAGAAACCTGAGGTCATCAGGAGAAATCATGAAATTCTGAACTACTGATAGTTTTAGCAGGAGACAACTGACAACCTACAGACAAGCTTGGTGAATATAATCTGATTTCAGAAGAGAGTAACTTCAAGTGAATTGACGGACTGTAATTGATAGGAGCAGATACATAGAAGGTTATATTGGCAGTTCTGGACATCTTAAGAGAGTCTAACAATTCAACAAGCTCTCTTTCATTGTATAAACTTATTATATAGTACCAAAATAAATTATCGCACAGGATGACAAAAATACAGTTGAAAAAATTGGTCATCATTCGAATCTCGAACATCACATTATAATATTGGATCTACCTAAAATTTCAGAATAGAGGATGACTTAACAATATAATATTAGAAGTTACCAAGTGGCATTTTGATGTTTGCTTCGTTTTAATAAAAAACAGCCACTACATAGGTTCATATTTCACATATACATCATAATAAAGGCATTTGAGAAACATTTCTCAAATAAATCAACTGCAGTTAAGAAAAAATATTCTGCTGCTACTCATTCTATTTATCCGGAGAAGCAGCTTAATAATTGTTTAAACCTCAGTCCAGTTTAGGATTTGTATATCAAATAAGTATTATTCTAACAGGTTAGTTTTGAAATTCACTTCTATCAGCTTCAAGATTCTAGTGTTCAACATATAGAAGTGCAAATTAGAAATTGGTTTTCCAGCAACATCAATTAATCATAAAGAAAATCATGATGCAAAATTTCAAAAAGATCGAGATTTTAATTAACAAAACAAAAATCACTGCAGCAAAGTAACATGAATTTTTAATAAAAGATGAGCATAATAATCTCAAAAGAAGCCCTCAGTGGGAAAGACAATTGTCAAGAAGTGAAAATCAGTTAAAGAAAAAAAAAACATTTAAACAAGGCAGAGGTTAGCAAAAATAACAGAACTTGAGAAAAGACAAGAATAGCCTAAGCAGCAAGCATATGAGGAGACATAAACTACAGAATTGAGTGGACTGTTGAAATATACATACGTGTAAGGGATTGATAATCACTGAAGGAAAATGCTTGAAGAGCCTTAGTCCCAGAAAAATCTCTAGTTGCTTCTGACGGGAGCTATCTACAACTGCATTCTTATATCTTCTTTGTAGGGTGATTTTCATATTCTGTGCAGCAGAAAACTGTTTAAATTTTCCTGCTTCCTCATTAAAAATGCTGAGTATTTGGCTGTGCATGGCTTTGGAACCCGTATATATCGTTGCATGAATGTCACCAGCTACCAAGAAAAGATCAGCCAATTGCGACACAGGTGATAAGATTGTAGATCTCTTAAACTCATCAAAGGTCATGTCAAACCTTTTCCAAGGTTTATCTGGACAAGGATGATTCCAGGTTGTTGTCCTAGTGTTGTGATCAATATAATATGTTTTCCCAGTCACAGCATCAGATCGCTTCTCCCAGCCAGGAGGCAATGGAGCAACATAGCCACCAATGTTACCAGGTGCTTGATAACCATATGCAAGATCACTATCAAGTGATATGCCTAACCGCCTACATTGCTCCATAAAGACCTGGAGTGCACCAAAGAAACTAGCAGCATTTGTTCTATCCAAGGAATCCGCACAGTTGAAACGTATTACTCCATTTTGGTGTGATCTTATGCAAAAGGCACCATCATAGTCATCATTATAGATTATTTCACCTTTGCAATTGTTAATCCTTTGACGAGTGGGCAAGTAATCCCCCTCAGAAATGCCAATAGAAACTGTGGGTGCCTTAAGAAGATACCAGAGTCCTTCAATTGTTTGTTGTTCACCCTTAAGTTTTGTACTAGCATGCCAATCATAATTTATTAAGTGAATTCGAGTATAAGGAAGTTTTCCAATGGAACGAATATAGTTTAAAGATTCTTCAAAATGCTGAACCAAAACCGATTCAGATTTTCCTTCTCCGCTCCTCAGTAAGTTAACACAAACAATCGGAACCAAAGCACTTTTTTTCTGATTCCCACCAACAGCTACATCCAGATTACGTGCGTCATATCTTTGAGACAACCTCTGATAGTACTCTGAGCTACCTTTATAAGGATCACGATCTGATACATAAATCTCTGCTTCAGCAGCAGTAAGTTTTAACTCAGCACCCCACCAGATAGGAATGGTCCCTCTACGCCAAATGTAAGTGGTAAAAGGAACACTTTGACCAGCTCTTTTGGGAATCCAAACAAGTTGTTCACACTCAACTTCATTTCCTGCCCATTCAACAAAGTAAAAGCATGAAAAGTGAAGATAAGCAAATAAATAAACATGTTAAAGACAGGTACTGGAAACACGCACGATAGACAGCAACATTTGATGATAAAAACCACAAATACAGGAATAGAATTATGCTGTTCCAGCAGTCAGGACGAAAAGAAACTATAATGGTGTTCACCAGAAAAAGAGAAGTACTAGGAAAATTAGGAAATATGAAAAAAAGCATACACTAACTCAACTTTAAACTGCATTTGGTAAGACTAGAAGTAGATTGAAAAGGGAAAATATTGAGCATCACTAGACATCTTCTTTGCAAGAACATAGTCTATTTCCATCACAGTTTTAGGATAGCTGGTGTTGTAAAATAATACTTCAAAAAGATTGCACCTCTCACCACTCAGCAACTTAACCAATAAAATGCACAACACTACTCTGATGATTAGGGAATCTCAAATTCTTTCTTAGCACATAAATGGAAATGGAAATTAAAATGTCAAAAAGAGGGATCTGAATCCTTCAGTGGTGTATGTGCTAGGTCTCTTAAAGGTAATAGACATGCTTGTACGCAATCTCACATAAAAAACCAGATATCAACTTTTTTGTGAATGCAGCCAGTAAGCCAAGTCCTGAATAATCCTACAGAGGAGCGTAAAGTGGCTGTATATGGATCCTGAGATACTTAAAGATGACAACAGGACAAGCTTGATTTTAGATAGTCAGCAAAAAGGAAGTTGAGATCTTGACTGGTGCAAATTGAGCTGGATCTGTGGTTGATAGACAATCATTCGGTCACTTAACAAGGCAAGAAAGAACCAGTAGGGTCATGAAGTGTTGCAGGATCAGAGTTTAGAGCACTAACATATGGCATCTATGACGAAATGTGGTTCAAAAGAGTACTTAATGAGCTGAAAACTCAAATGGATGAACTAATGATGTTGCTTTGTGATAACCAGTCTGCAATCAGTATAGCAAAGATCCAGTGCATCATGAGAGAGGAAGTGTGTGAAAAACTAACGGACACTTATCAGAGAGAAGATAGAGACAAGCAAAGCCATGCACAGGAGATGTTCCAGAGCTCAACTCCAAGCTAGGTTTACTGAACTTCTACAACCTAGTTATCTGGATGCTATAATCTGTTTATTAACAGTTATCTGGTTCCTATTATCTGTTTATGCTCCTATATAGGAAGTGACTTATTCTTTTATTGATACATAGACGTAGATCCTTTCACTTTGAATGATAAGCGAATAATGACAATCATTCTTAAATTCTACAAAATCATACATACTTAACAATCAAGCAATCAACTTTTTGACAGACTAAAAGAAAAGCTAATGGATCAAAGTTCGTTGATAACGTAGAAAATTTACCTGTGCTGTAACATGAGTTTATACCCCTAGCCAAGTATCGAGTTCCAGGATGCAATCTACTACGACGAGCAGTAAGTGCAATAATCCCCTCCTGCTGCCCAAGGCTGCCAAAAGTCTTGCATTCAGCAAACCCCTGTATGTTGCATAGCAATTAATTGCGTACAGTTCTGGAACTAAAAAAGTGTTTCAAAAAGAAAACCCAAATGCATGAAAACCAAATCTGAGGATACAGAGAACTGAAGATCTATAACCCCCCAACTACAACAAGAAAGAACAACGAAACTGAAGATAGAGTGCTACATCTTTAAAGATGGTTTATATTCACAACAGAGTAGCAGTAGTCAGCTATGTGCAGGCCTTTCTCAAGGTGGGCTAGAAATATGACAGTTTTGAGAGATAATCCAATTCAGAAGAAAAGTCTATTAAATAGATAAGTTTTTTTAGGAAATCAGAGCTAATGGAAAAATAAATAAAAAATGAAAACCTTAGCTAATACAAGCTTGAGGAAAAACTTGCTTCTATTTAGAGATCAGCGAGGGTAATTTAGATCTAAGTTTTATATGTAGAATTCACTTTTGATGCAAAAATCATCTGTTGTCATTGTTATCTGGTTTGTTCATGTTCTTTCTTCAGCCTACCACTGTCATATTCACGTATTCTCCTTCAAATGCTGGTGTTTGTTGTGTACCTAACTTATTTCTTTGTCCAATTTCACGATTATACCTACATGTCCTATAGTTGTGTCTATGTACTTTTCTCTTTTAAGGACAAGGCCTCTTCTTCAGATGTTTCAGATTAGTTGAGTGACAGAGTTCAACATTGCCACAAAGAAACGACTTCTAAACAGTTGAGATAGGAATAAATGCTCAAAAAATAATGAATGATAGCTCGCTCCCATAGCTTCAAATTCAATTCTCATATCCCCTTATCTGTTTTCTTAGATAAATCCTATTTCTAGACTCCAGTTGTATAATGGAAACCTCATACACACTTAGTTAACAGGCCTTTCAATCAGGGTCAAAGAATAGAATACAAGTTTAGGCCTGAGATGAGCAAAGTAGGTATCAAGCTCAAACTAAAGATATGCTGAAACATTTAAAAATACTTAGACAAGTGATGCTGAAGGCCATGTCAGAAATCTACCCTAGGTATAAGCTACAAATAATACAATATTCTGTAAATATAAGATTATTGAAACCCATCCTAAACAGGTGAAATGAATTGCAGGTATCAGAAGCATGGGTTCGAAAGTAAATTAGAATCTTAAAAAGAATGTTAGCTTGTACAACTATGAAGATACCAAGTTTGACAAAAACCTGCAGAAGAATGACACAATGCTGCAGAAGTCCAATCTTCCTGAAAGGCAATGAGAACCATTTATTCCACACAAATTCATCATCAGGATTCTGCACTGACATACGACTTGGAAAGGGTCGAGTAATGTCCCTAATCTCGCAGAAGTAATGCTTCCCATCAATGTCAAGCTCAGTAAGCTCTTGAATATTCTTTATTTCAGTTTTACTTTGTGGTTGAGGATTCTGGAGGGAAATTTTAATCCATTGACTCTCAGTTACTGAATAAACACACCCTCCACCAGGCAAATTTGGAATGCTGGCTGTCAACCTCGTGGCAACGAGAAGTAACCCAGAACTGCCAAGGGCTGCATAGCCTAACAGTGCCCGTGCATGTGTTATACTCTTACAAGCCCATTTTGAACCATTGGTGATGTAATCTAATGCTTCATTTTGTGATCTGAAAACATCATAACCCTGCTTGGCAGTATAACAAAGTTCCCCAGTCGTCGGATCAACATATATAACCTGAGTGTCAGTCCTAGTAGACAAGCTGACAATAATATACACTTCACTTGAGTCCAAAGTGACAACAACAACAGATGTATCCCTTAGACAACCTGCTGCAACAAATTGCAAATATATTCTGGAATCAGAACGAAATCAAAATTATGTAACCCATAAAAGCCAACGCAATAAAATAGTCTTCTACTATAAGTACACCAATCATTCGTGGACTCTCAATTTCTGAAAGAAATAGAAGGAAAGACAAATGCTGAGGCACTTCCTTCCACAGAGAAAGTCAAATGAAAATCAGTAAGAACTTCTCTAGACTACACTGATGCCCCCACACGACGTGTTAATTATGACAGTGAGAACTACAGAAGTTTCTTTGGGATTATATGCAGTTAATAACTTGCACATAAAGAATACAAAAAAGAAAAACTTGAAGCAGTTCTTGCCATATATGTATACCAGAATGAATTCCATGTCAGTGGATGCCATAATTGCTTAGGCTCTTAAAAAAACACAGATAACCTCAGTAAATGATCACTCTTAACGCGCTAATCTTTATAATAACAAAAAGATGCAGGGATGGGAGGTATCACTTTGCATCTCGTTTTTTACAGAGAAATAATCAACAATTCCCATTAATAAATTGGTAAAACAATTAAAGTATTAGACTATCTGCAACCCATGTCTCCAGCACCCAAAATCCACTAGAGACCCCTTAGAGACCTCTATCCCTGCAACGCAGGTGTCTCCAAGGGGTCTCTATCTTCAATATAAACAATTCCCCATTTCTATCAAATTAATTCACAAAATTTCATTGATAAAAATAACATAAAACATTACATTAATTCAAAAAAAAAAAAATATTACATTAATTGAAATAAAAAAATTACATTAATTAAAATACACTAATTAATAAAAATTTAAAAATTACAAAAAATTAAAAAAAAAAAAAAAAAAACAAAGAAAACCACCATATTGTTTTTCTCTCTCCCAAACTAAAAAAAAAAACAAATAAAAATTACAAAAAATAAAAAGAAATGAAATTCTTTTTCTCTTTCTCTCACCCTTCTTCTTCCCCTCTCCCTAGAAATTGCACACACACGCAGACTATACACACACATAAACCCCCATTTCCATCAATACCAAATACTACCAAGAAAAAACACACTTCTTTCTCTCTATCTCTCTCTCAAGAAAGGAAAAAGAAAAATCTCTAAAGCTAGCAATAGAGAACCAACAAATCCCTGTTCCAGAAATCAAGCCCAGAGACAAGAGAATCATGGTAGATAAAACTAATTCTCTATTTCACCACTTTGTTCAATGATTATGGGCATTTTGTTTACTGTATTTATCTGGGTTTTCTTTTAATTACTCATTCTTTCTCCAATTTCATGATTTGTGTGGATGAACAGGGAGCTGATGAGGAGGAGAATCGATGGCCGCCATGGCTGAAACCTCCGCTTCGAGAGCAGTTCTTCATCAATGCAAATTCCACGCAGAAATATATATATATATATATATATATATAAATTTCAAATAAAAAAGAAAAAAAAAAAACAGAAAATTAGCTCGAGACCGGCTCGAGACTTTGTGAGTTGCAACGCAGAGGTCTCGTTCTCCCCCCCTGTCTCAAGCTCCCTACGAGACCGCGGCTTGAGACGCATTGTGGATAGTCTTAGAAACAGAAATAAATTGAATAAATGAAAAGGAACATTAAATTTTGTACACTCATTCAGGCATCATCTATTCTATCTGTTCCACTTGACAACGACACAAGGTATAAAGAAAACGACCAAATGACTGAAAAAAGGCTTAGCCCTAGCCTTAGAACTTTACAATCTAGTCTCGACTCTCACCTACAATTTAATGAAAAGCTGATTAAGAACATTCTCAATAGATGTTGAAGGCATCAAGAAGAATCACGGATAACCCGTAAATACGAATCATGCTCACCAGATGATTCCATGCTCTCGAAATTCACCAGTCTCGAAATTCTTGAGAGCAGTAAGATTCAAAAACTGTGATGGATGACCATCCGACTGAGAGGAAAAGGAACAAATCCTAATTAGCAACCACATAACCAAAAACTTGCTTCATACATCTATAACATTCTTCGAGCATAACAAAGGAGATTCTGTCAGACATGAGGGCAAGTATGCATTACGCAATGTTTATGAAAATGTATGCATATCAGTGCATTTGACAATACTATTTTACAGCTTAAACAAACCAATGGTCATTAGTCCGAGTAAAGTCAAATAACGATCTAATTCCACACACAGGAAAAGGTGATTCAATTAAAGAGGAAGACAGATCAAAATTATTTCACCAGGTGTTTGGTCACTGATAATTAACAAAAGCTCAAAAGTAAGAATCGATACTTAACAGTTACCTGATTTGGGAAGTAACACTTTGCAGATTGGGAATTTCCGGGAACCACTGATTTTAAAGAAACCACAACCAGATCGCCTTCGACAGATAACTGATAGCGTTTGGTGACTGCCTATGAGAGAGGAGTGGAGGTGGCTCCGGCGGGAAGACGGCGGTGGAGGGGAGAGAGCAGCCGTGAGGAAGAGGTCAGAATCAAAATAACAACATTTGCAGATCAGCCATCAAACTGAGGAAAGGTAAAATCGTAAACGACTAAGACAGAGAGACGCACCAATTTTGGAGAGAAATAGCAACTTTTCACTAAAAGTCGCTGAGGAAGCAGCGACTACAAAGAAGCGTGACCGAAGTAGTTTTTATTCGTTGACAACTGAACTTTATATTGTTTCGAATTAGTCCAGAACAATAAATAATCATAAAATTATTCCCCTAAAAAATTAAGAGAGAATCATAAAATAAAAATATTGATATCAAATGATTTATTTGTTGAAACTTGGAAAATTTGCGGGAAAAGGGAAGAAAGGCCAAAATATAATAAAGGTATTCAAGTAAGGTAAAATATAAAGAGCCGAAATGACAGATAGCATTATAGATTGTGAATTACAACCACCCCCCCCCCCCCCCCCCCAATTCTTGTTTTGTATTTCTTTGCTAATTGTCTTGTTTCTTTTTCCACTAAACTATTACAGTTTTAATAATTTTTCCCTTTTTTTTATCGTTCACTATTCACATTATGTTTTTTCATATTATTTTATTATTTATACTCACTTTATTAAAAATTTTACTAACACACTTTCTATCCTAATTCCTTTCTCCTACCCATGACCAAAAGAGATGTGAGACAAAAATAATGAAAAATAGGGAGTATAAATTATGGCTACCAACTTAAAAGTTAAAAAATCTAGCCAATTTTTGCATTCTCCAACAAAATTGCTCTTAATAATTTACTACTACTGTTTACCAATTTTCATTTTCGAATTTTTCATTTTTCAATTCTACAGAATTAGAATTTTCTGAAACTAACCTCTCTCATAACTTCCATTTCGTTTTCCTCGCGCCGCTGCCGCCTCGTC
Source organism: Schizonepeta tenuifolia (assembly GCA_029490685.1). Lineage (NCBI taxonomy): Eukaryota > Viridiplantae > Streptophyta > Magnoliopsida > Lamiales > Lamiaceae > Schizonepeta > Schizonepeta tenuifolia. The sequence continues at coordinate 95,138,850 of CM055957.1, read as the reverse complement.
GCCCGCCGGTTGTGCTCTGGCGCCGCTCATCCATCGACATTGTTGGCGTCGTCCGCTTTCAACCGACGTCCAGTTTCTTGATTCTTCATCCCGATAATATGTATTGTTTTGGAGTTGTCGAAAATTAATTTTCTCAAATCTTCATCATTTAACGTTTGCTATAAAAAAACTACTATGAACATTTCAACTTGATTAAGTATATAACTATTTCAATTTGATTACATAATCATGTGCAGCTCAACAGATGAGGAATATTTACAAACAACTTTGCCCACAAATCTGCATTACAACATAGATGGCTACAGAAAAAAAAAAAACAAAAAAAATCATTTACATTTGAACCAACTTTCAGAAGCTTACAACTAAAATGGGCAGCTCAGCCAACAAACGTTGAGAACATTGAAAACCAAACTACCGAACTAATAATCACAAAGAAATTAATTAGCCAAACTTCAATAGTGATAGTACTGATAGTGTGGCTCACTGTCATATCCATATCCATATCCATGTTCATTGCTGTGTGACTCCACTTCATACTGATAGTGATACTGATAGCCAGTATGAGTCTGATCGAGTTCGTAGTGATTGGGCTGCTCGACTTCATACTGGTACGAGGCGTGAGGTAGCCCGACTTCATAGTGCTGGACAGTTTGGGACGGCGCCTCCTCTTTGTCATGACGGTCGTGATCAGGAGAGGGCGAACTGAGCTCACTCGGAGAAGCACTGGGACTGGGAGCGGCTTCCTTGGGCGGCGGAGTTGGGTCGACTACCACTTCCACCAAGTCCACCTCCTCAAACGAGCGGAAGATGGGGTGCAGGTACGCGTCAGCCAGGTAGGCTTTCACGTCCACGTCAGTTTCAGAGGCGCGATCTTGTGTGTCCTTGGACATGGCTTCCTGAAGAGGCCAAGAGAGGGTAGATCAATTCATCACTTACTACTACTACTGCAAAATATAAAATTCAAGTGAAGTAGGCAATTCAAAGCTATATTTGCCATTTATATTAGCAATTTCAACAGATCATGACACATATAGACTTTATAAAAATGATCTAAAAGAAAATTTTCATGGTTGAATATTTAACCAGATTACCTCAAGAGGGTACTTCCGGAATGCAGGTTCGAAGCGATGCTTGCAGTATTTGTGGAACGACAGAGTCAATACGGGCAGCACAACGAGCAAAGGAGTCGAATTTGCAGCCTCTTTCGTAGTCAATAGGCCTAATAGGAGAAGTTGTGAAATCAGTAAGCTCGCTATGATGCGAGCATGAACATGAGGCCAGAACGCTGCAGCACTCTCATATTGCTGGTGATACACGTTAATCACCTGCATCATATATAACATCGCGCATGAACAAGGATAAACCGTCTCAGACAAGAGCTACACCTAGGTGCAATCACATTAAAGTCAACCGAATTTGGAAATACGGAAAATGAATAAGATAGTAGAAGTAACCTGATGACGATACACAAAGTAGGCGAAGGCAAAGAAGACGAGTATGAAAGGAAGAAGGATTGGAGTAACGACCATGTAAACAATGCCTAGAAGAAAATAGAGTTGAAGGCTGGGTAAAGCTTCAGGGAAATCGACACCTCCAGGGTCCATCGCCTTCTCCATGTCCCTCTCAGTTTTCACAATGAACATGTTTTTTAAGTGGAAAATCACCAAAGGTTTAAATCGAAGTATTTCACAAGCAATCCCGGCCCAGCCATCAACCATTATATATGTGATAAAGAAAGTAGCCTTCATTGGTATCGATACACCAATATTTCTCGGAATCCTGCAACCAATAGAAACTTCATTCAGAACATTTTCAACTATTAAAATAATGCACGATCAAATAAAAGAGTTGCATGGAACATTACTGCGTAGCAGATTGGTTAAGGAAAGCATGAAGTTGCTGAAACGCAGTTCCTGCCACGATGCTGCCCAGAAACACATTAACCAGCATGAAGTAGTAGTATTTTGCAGCAGTTCGTCGTTCTAATACTGAGTGTGCCACGTGACCCTCTATCTTCGACATAACCATTAGAATCGCAGGGAGAAAGTAGAGAAAGAGTTTAAGAGCAAGACCAGGAAGGAAACCCTGTAGGAATGACTTGACAAAACTCCTGCAAATTTAGAAAAGTATGTTAATGAATCTACAATACAATAGAATGTGACGTAGCGATGGAGAATGGAATACAATCTACAAACGATCAGATATGAATATTAACAAGAACGCATAAAGAAAAACGGCACCTAAAGTACATAATGCTCGTTGATTTCAATCGAGACTTACCATTCAATTAATGGCCTGAGGAAAGGTGCAACTTTCTCCAAACCCTCCAGATTTGCCAGTGATTGAACGAAAGCAATAGGTATCATGTAAAAGAAGACCAATGCAAACACAGATATCGAGATCACTAGCTTCCGGATGCTTAGGGAAACAAATGGTATAGCAAGATTCCTCCAGTATACATCGCGAGGTTCAGGTGCCCAATTTGTTAACCACAACGTTGGATTTTTGCTTTGTTGTGTCTGTGCACAAACAGCCGCTCCCCATCTTGAATTGAACGACACAAATGCAGCAGGTGTTATGGATTTAGGATCTTTTAGAATTTTTTGGCGCTCCATCGTCAACTAAGAGCAAGCAATGAATATGTCAGGCTAGTTAATCCATCCAGAATAACAATATATCAGCACAGAGGAATCATGTGGAGACGAAGGAAACGAAAAAATGATGAGAGTAGGCTTCCATTAGTTAAATTAAAACTAGAAGGCCACACTTACTCTTTTGTCGAGATATTTAATTTGGTCCTTATAGTAGTCAATTGCATCCACCCTTTTACCAAAGAGCCCAAGGCAACCTCTCTACACAGTAAAATCCAGTAAATTTTCAAAGAAGTTAATAAGCCAGACAACAGAATATTATTTTCAAAGCTTTAAATCCACAAAGGACCGTACTTTGGTCGTAGGCCTCTTGTCTGGGTGCCTCTCAAATTTAAGCTGGTGATAGTCGAGCCAGTTCTGGAGTCGGTTTCTATGTCTAACTAGTCTGGCAAACTTATTAGCATTGTACACAGCCTGGTTATAGCACATGAAAGGTAATGAACAAAATGCGAACAATAGGGAAATATCAACTCATAAACAAAAAGATAATGCAGAGACGACTCATGGAAAAGCAATTGATGGAGGCAGAGTCACGTTCTTTAAGAATGAAGTACTGAGCAAAAATTTACACCAGAAAATCTATTACCTGGTGACATAGATAATGATCTGGGTGATTTCTCTGAAAGAAGGTTTCAACACTATCTGATACTGAGCGTCCTGAAACATGTGGGACACTTCTAACAAGGACCTGGGGATTATAAAATGAACTTTGATTTATAAATGTTCGCCATTGAACTGACCATGCAAACTCATATTGCAAAGCATATAGCTCGCAAAGACAGTCAATGTCATAACAGCTAGTGCATCATTAGTGCTACACTATCTAAATGCTTAGTCATTGGAACCAATATCAAATGTGGATCAAGACAAGGCTTCAAAAAGTGTAAAGATTCATAATAACTTACATGGTTTCCTTCTCAAGACATGACTTGAAAGCATGATTAAACATAAAGAATAGGTTTTGAGTTGAATGTAGTTAAGTAGCAGAATAGCCTAACGATATATGAATTTTATCAAGAAAGCATTTTTTGACAATCTCAAGTCTCTGTGATAACTGATAAGAATTTTTAATGATATCATCCATCTTTATCACGTCTGAAGTGTAAGAATTGCACGTCTCAAGTTACAGCAGACCATAGAACTAACCGTGAACTGTTCAGCACGCCTGCCTTGAGAAGCCAAAAATTTTAGCCGCATTGAAGCAACTCTATTGTATTCCTTATAAAGCATGTAACAGACCCAGAAAGTAAACAAGTATTCCATCGATATGTGGACAAAGAACCTGAGATTCAACGACAACAGTCATCTCCTTAGCCCTTGAAATTTTGGGTCGGATTAAAAAGAAAATAAGGAAATTGATTGGAAAGAAAGAAAAAATCTCTTCTATTTCATACAAAATGTACTTAAAATATACAATGATGCATGACACGTACTAAAGTTAGGTAAATAATGCAGTGTGACTAAAAACAAAAAAGGATACCATCCAACCTCAGCTCGATATTGAAATATATTAAGCAAATTAAACATTTTGATAAACCAGTTATATGTGCTCTTCATGGTAGGACAAGACATATCTATATTCTTTAGTTAGAGAACCGTAATCTTACTTATTAGATTTGGGGCGGACATTTGAGATTGAAAGTTTGTCGATGTTGCTGACAACCAAGTCGCGGCGCAGGAAAGATAAAGTTCCATCAGATAGATTCACTGGAATCAGAATTAGAAGTGCCACAACTGCTATTGGTGCAAATATTTTCAACCTGATAGAGGTAAAGAAAAAGACAAAAACGAAGTGTGAATAATCTGTAAAATAAATTTCACCTTCAACATCAAGTTAAGGCAGAAACCACAAGATCATAAGCAAACACCAAGGCTTTTGGATCATCTGATGAAATTATGCTTGAACCTTAAATGAGGACATTCTTACCGGAGAAGAGGTGAAGCTTAATGGTAGCAAATAGAAAGAAAAGCTTAAATTGATTTTTCGATTAAGCAAGACAACTACATGGTCTTGATGATGCTTCACTGTGAAGTCTGCCAATCAATCAGCTGGAAATTCGTGATTTTTGTTCAAACGAAATATGAATAGAGTAATTCTCTGAATTTCAACGTAAATCCTACACACCCAATGACTTCAAGTCATACATTTCAAAAGACATGGCGATACAGAATCGGAGTAACAAAATACATTGTACTGATATGATAATATTTCCTACATATTCCTGAAGGACCAGTACTTCAAAAAGAATCTAAGAATCAATTCCCCAAATCATATTAGCTTCTTGCATTCCAAAGGTCCACAAAGCCACCGGGTGTAAACCAAAACTTAGAAAAGAAATAAAACAAACTAATGATAATGATATGAATTCCAGCTAACTTCAGTACCAATCATCAACAAGAGAATAATATAAAAAAAGGATAAAATTTGATAGGAAGGTCAAAGTACTGTAGCCACCCCACAACACAAAAACAGCATCCCAGAAAGATTTGACAAAAAAGATGGAAACTTTGGCAAGTACCACAGATCAAAAGCACCTTAAAAACTCTGAAAACACAAAATTCAACTAAAAATCACAAATTCCATTGACAGCAAGCATCACTGAAACCAGAAAATAAGCTGAAAAAGAGAGAGATGAGAAGGAAAATTGCAAATACCCAAGAGTGTAAATCCTCAAGAAAACAGCAGAATCAAGGCCAGCATGGCTAATAAGCTCAGACTCACTCATCTTGAGGGCCTGAGGCATCCAGTTGAGAAAGGTGAAGTAAGTCATGATATCTAGATTGACAAATTTGCCCACCACACCACCCCAGCTCCTGGGGCTGGTCCTCTTCCCGGCAATGTACCATTTGGGAAAGTAAACTCTGTCGTTGATTGGCTGAATTCTCAGCAACGCAAACGCCAGCAAGAATGTGAAGGCACCGATGATGTTGATCAGCGCCGACACCCCTATATCTCCAAGACTCGCCATTTTTCTGCTTCTGCTTCAACTCACTCACACAATCTTTAAACTGAAAAGAACGTGAAAAGGTAAAGGAAAGGGAATGAAAAGGAAGAAGAAGAAAAGTGGGTTGTTGTTGTTGAAGGAAAGATGTAACAGAACTTTATCAACATTATCAAATTAAATGAAATGATACTAATTTGTCATTCACAGTTGGTTATTGGCACAATCACACATATACCCTCCATCACATAATTACAGTACATCATTGACTGAATTAAATAAATTATAGGTGGCCTTTTTTCTTGTCTCTTTGCTTTGGAAAAGTTAGTTACTGGGGTATATCATATATGCACATTGATTATGGTGTGGATGATGATGGGCAATGGCTTCCTTTTCAACTATAGTTTTATATTTTTACTTTTTTAGGCAGTACATTATTATATGAGAATTGCTCATGCTTGCAAGAGTGATTTGTGCGGAATAATGGGACCAGTGACATGGGATTTTTGGTTGCTTTTGGATTTGGTAACTGAAATGGAAGAATTTGAGTAGCTTGGGATTAAAAATGTCTGGTTTTTGTTTGTGCTCGTGATTGTGGGCTGTTTTTTAGTGACTGTGTTTTTCAGCGCATCTATTCTCTAGAGTTGACAAAGTGAAAAAGGTAAGGCCTTTTTTTGGAAAGAAAAATAATCGCCGTGATTTCGCTTAGGTTTCTTGATTTCAGCTTCAGGCGGTGCTCCGCCGCCGGAAGGCGGTTGTTAATCATGACAAATCGCTGATTTATCGCCGTGAGTTTCGGTTATTGCAGATGGCATTATGTGTTAAAGATTCTGTGGAAAAACTTATACTACTACTATTTGTCTATGCGTTTACGTAGTTTAAAAGAAAAAAATCATTTCTTAATCCCAAAGCTTATCTTGTAAAAAAGTAATCACTTCTGAAAACACGAAATGAATTTTATTATTGTGTAAGGTTTTTAATTTATTTTATAAATTATAAATCGTAAAAACTCGCCGGTCGCATGCTATGACAGGATTTCTTGTGTAATACACGCTCCAGTCTCCCATGCTCAGGATTTTTTTATTTTTATTTTTATAATTCGGCCCGTGTGTTACAGGCGCCAATTTTGTTTTTTGTTTTTTTTGGCTCTCAAATTGAAGAAAACTTAATTCCAATATAACCCATTTTTGTATTATCTATTCTAAGAAATATAAATCCAGCGTCTCAGTCTCTAGAGAAAGTTAATGATGAACATGGGCAGGGAATGTTTATTATGGGGCAATAATAGTTGTTTAAAATGATGGTATGCATGACATCATCACCATTACCATTGCAAAAGGGAATGTTTATTTGTTTACTCAATTAAAATAATCGTTTCCACTCCCAAAGCATATAAAGTAAAGTTATATCTTCTCCTTATGTAATTTATTTATGCAAGTTACTGTATTACATAGGGAGTAGTACTTAGTTTGAGATAAATTTGGTTGATTAAGAGTAGTATATTCCTAACACTCTGTCAAGTACGTTTATTTATTGACAAATTAATTGATTACTAATACATCTGGCCATATCAATATATGCATTCAAGTATAATCATTGCATCGTAAACTAGCACGCAATGTACACACACACGCACATTATATAGTTATTGCACATATTTAAAGTCGGATTTTTGGATTAGGAATGTCCAAGCTTTATTGCCGTAGTATTTTTTTTATTTTTATTGAGTTTTGAATTTTACTATACTAATAAGGATCACTTAACATTATGATATATTATTTTAAAAACACAATTAAATAATTTATTTAAATTTATAGTCTGATTATGAATCACTAATAGAATTGTTAAATTACATACAAATAAAAACATGGGATGTATTCACTCACTCACCAACTTCTTTCAGCTGCAAGGAAACGAAAGAAATCTAAGTAAGCACATGCATAAAATAAAAATAATCAATTCTTAAAATAAATATTTTTGTAATTACCTCACAATCTGTCAAAAATTTCATCGTACCACGTAGTTTTTGTGTCATGTATCTTACCATCATCATCACATATCAAAATTTTAAGACCTTTCTTGCTAGTGACTCGTGGGATATCAATGTACAACTGACCATGACTAACACTGATTTTGATAGGTAGAGTCTCGCGTTCGAAGCATATAATTAGGCCGACTCATGTTTATAGTTATAGCTCAACAAACAGTTAATGGGAAATGGCTCATTTGGAATCGAATTAGAAATTTAGTAAAATCCATTGGGTTCATGAACATTCATGCGAGTGAAAATTTTTTGTTCGCATTCTTCCCTGAAATTAATTAAGCTTCGATTACACGATCTCCAAGTTTAGTTACTATCATCCTAGTGTCATAGCAAAGCTTATTCGATGAATCAATATTGCTAGTAAGCATGATGATGCATCTATCCTTCAATTTAATGATTACTTGATCGTGTTGAGATATTCAAGTGATAATACATCATCATTTTTTTTATATACCCGTTATTCTCTTATATCCGAGCAAAAATAATTTTCGATCTTGTCATCATTCCAAACTTGCATAGTAATATGAATAAATTCCTGAATACTCCAAATAAAACATTAACAAAATATTAAAAAAAAAATAAGTTTCAATTTAAATTTGAAATTTATACTACAATATAAGAACCTTTGTCTCAATCCTGATTAAGAATTAGTTTTACTACTCATTCTCGCCATAATATGCATAGTAATCTCCTCTAATAACCTGAACCCATTTATATACATACGTGTATATATATATATATATATATATAGGGTAGGGATCTGGTGAGAATGGATTTTATATGAGAACATGAGAATGTTACATTTTAATGTATTTTTTGCATATTGGTAATGCATATATTGCAGAAATGTAATGCATATACATTCTAATGCATAATGCATAAACATTGTTATGCATAAATTACTACTACAACATAATGCATCGTTAAATTTGAGCTATTGATCAACAAAATCAAGGGCCCATATTCTCATTTCTCACATAAGATATCATTCTCACATGATCCTCTTAATATATATATACATATATATATATATATGAGAATATATAATATGTAGGGGTTGGTTCACATACAAAATAATTTTCTCGTAAAAAATAAAAATAATGCATTTTATATATCACAATAATGTTTATTATTATAATGCATCATCATAATAATGTATTTTTGGATTACTACAATACATCGTTATGATAATGCATTATGTGTTCAATTATAATGCATCCGTCAATTTTAACTGTAGGTCTACAAAGATCAATGGTCCAGATCGCTTCTCATTTCTTAATTCTTACTGAAAAATGGATTTACATATAATATTTTTTTTGTTTCTTTTTGATTAAAAATACTTGTTCACGTCTTAACCTTACATAGTAATATTGGGCTATAAACTTGAATATTCAAACTAAACATTATTAAGATACTATAAATTTAAAAAAGTTAATATTTTATTTCTAAATCTTGTATTTGTTTCAAACTTGCCTAATAATATGTAATAAATCCCTAAATATTACAAAGGAAACATTAACATAATATTAAAATAATAAGTTTTAAGTAAATTTAAAAATTACACTACAATTTAAGACAATATCTCAATCCCGATTAAGAAGTAATAATGCTACTCATTCTCTTCACAATATGTATAGTAATCTCCTATAATAACCCAAACGTATTTATTTAAACATATACCTGTTTCTTTCTGATTGAAAAAATTCACTACTTGTTCACGTCTTAAACCTACATAGCAATATCGGGTTATAGATTGAAATGTTTCAAAGTAAACATTGCTCATATATAGTATAATACAAAAGTTCTTAAAATTAATTTTCAAGTATAAACTCAAAAATCATAAAATGCACAAAATCAATAAAATTATGTATACTTCATTCAAAGTCAATTAAAAAAATAATTATAATATATATATATATATATATATATATAGATATACTTGATTCAAAATAATCTTTCATTTTTCAAACTCCTAGGACGATACCAACTAATACATGAGCCGTTTTATTTTATATTTGAGAATAATTTTACTGCACGTTATTGTCTCAAACTCGTATATTATAATGACAAATGTTTTTATACATATATAAAAGACCACTTGATAGCCGATATCAATATTGAATTTAAAAGTATTAATGTGATTTTATGTCTTTGATAAACGATATTCATACTTAACTTAAAGATATTAATATTTATATAGTTTCCCAATACGTAGAGTCTCGTTGAAAAGTTATTTGAATTAGAATATTTTTTCAACAAATGTCCAATGAATTTTTTAATGTTTATGTTATTGAATTATGTTTGTTTTTATAAATTTTATTGTTGGTGTAATTAAAACTTTTAAAGTTATTTTGATAAATAATATGCCAATATATATATCATCTAGCCATGGTAAATGTCAAGTATGGCAGCGAGTAATCAACCGCCTTTGATTTCTAGTGTGTAGCTCGTTGAGCATCGACATGAAATCGCTATACACTATAATTTATAAGTATGAATTTTAAAAGTAATTTTTATAAGTATTTTATATCAAAGTGATTTGCTACCATTCATTAGAAGAGTGGTACACAACTATATCACATTATGTATAAAATTAAATTAAGAATAAATAACATTACTAAAGTGATGGTAATTATTTTTAATCTAAAATCACTAAATTCGTACTTACACTAAACTCAAATTACATTTTTACATATGTACACGTCCTAAATCTAGGAATATCAACGGGTGATCATAATAGCAAGTTAAGCCACTCATGCTTTTGCTTCGGATTGAAACACATTTCCATTTTATGTTAGTTCTAGTGTTTTATGCTCGCTTCCCAATTTTCCCACTTCTGCATGTCATTGTGTTCTCCCAAACACAAAGCAACACACACCATAAGAAAAGATTCTATCCAAACTCTAAAAAAGACTTCAAAAGACACACAAATTAACTCGACCAATTAGGAACAACAAAAGAAATGTTTAATGATTTGAGGCTGCAACGAAAAGTTAGATTCTTTTGGTTGCAAATTTTCGCAATATATAAGCACCAAAACATATGCGGAAAATGGAAATAAAATTATATTGATCACAAATGCAATTTTTGTAACATCAATTTTTGTACCCTATATAAGGGGATCTACCTCCCAAAACGAAAAACATTCTCTCCTAGCTAGATTTTCTCTTCTCAAAGTTTCTTTTTCAAGTACTATAATTTAGGGTTTATGCTTTGTAATTTGAATTGAAGGTTGGATTTGCTTTCCATTGAAGAACTAATTGAAGATTTCTCCATTTGAATTATTTAGTATCATTAATTATGGTTTCATTTCTCTTTTCTCTTATCATTTTTTTTATTATGTCTAGCTAATTTACTTAGTTGATTTTTGGGGATTTGAGGAGATTCTTATATTAATTACTTAAATTAAGGTATTGGCATGTGATGAAGCTATATTAAAATCGACTTTTCATTATTGGATAGTATATGATAAGCACTCATTTTGTAGCAACTAAGTGGTTTTATCTACTCGTTTTGCAAAGCTTTTATTTAAATAGTAATATGTTTTGTTAGAAATTCTCTATTTTTGGAATTGTGTCACATTTTGGTATAGTTTGCATGTGTGTATGTAAAATGATGATTCTTATGCTAGAATGGAAGCTCAAAGAAGATCGAAATCGAAGAATCGGGGCACAAAAGTGAACAAATCAGAGAAAAAAGGACGAAATAGAGCTAATTGGTGGATCAGAGGCAAACTGGCAACGGAGCAAGCCAAACTGCCTTAAGTAGAACAGGCGGGCTAATCGGCCGTCAAGCCCGGATTGCCAATTCTACTCTCAACCAAACCGGCGGTGCATATCTGGGTCACCGGTTGGACCAACGGTTCTCCATATTTTTGCCAGACTTTCCAATTTTTTCATTTTCACGTTTTTAACTTTGTAATCTCAATTTTGTGCCCTATATGAGGGGATCTACCCTCCAAAACGAAAAACATTCTCTCCTAGCTAGATTTTCTCTTCCCAAAGTTTCTTTTTCAAGTATAATTTAGGGTTTATGCTTTGTAATTTGAATTGAAGGTTGGATTTGCTTTCCATTGAAGAACTAATTGAAGATTCCTCCATTTAAGTTATTTAGTATCATTAATTATGGTTTCATTTCTCTTTTCTCTTGTCATTTCTTTTATTATATCTAGCTAAATTACTTAGTTGATTTTGGAGATTTGAGGAGATTCAATGATATAATGATTTTAACCTTCTAATTCTATTTACCTTCTCCTATTTGATTGTGATTTTGGCTCTTAATTTTTGTGGGAACTATTGATCATCTTTCTTGCATACCAAGAGTTTGTGAAAATTCTTAATAGGTTTTTATGAGCATGTAAATCAAAATTGAACAACATGTATGATTTTGAGACTTAGTAGATGACGAATTTGTGTATGAAAGCTTTTATTTTTGTGCCTTTTGGAGTTGATCTATCGTCTTGAGTCTTAGTCGAGAGAGTCGTTAGATTAATTTACTTTTGCTAGCTTTTGAGAGAGGTTTAGTGAATTGTTTCATGATTGCTTCTCGATTAGGAGATTAAAAATGATTATGTGAATTAGGAGGTTATTTTCATCGTCATCTGGAATGATCAAATCCCTAGAATCATCACTTGTCTCTTATTATTTTTCTTATCGTTTCTTTGATAGTGTTTGTGTGTTTGATTGCATGCTTGCCTTCTTAGCTTAAATTTCTTCCTTAGTAACCGAAAAAATCAAAATCATGGTCCCTTTTAAGCTTGGATAGTAGGAACATGTTTAAATCTTATTTTCACCATGTTTTCATCCAATAGTCCTCGAGGATCGATACTCGATTACTACTACTACAATAACCCGATTGAGTTGGTTTTTATTGCTAGTAAAATAGTGATCAACATAACAATTAATTTGTTTAGAAAATACCATATATTAAAAGTGGATGATGCAAATGTATTGAATTTTTAGATAATTGTCAAAGAAAAATTCTAATAATACCACATAAGCAAGAGAATGAATGTGGTGGTTGGGATCAACTTAGCTATCAGGAAATTATTATTCCAAGCAGAATACAACTCTTATCGTATTAAATTCGTATTTCCCCAATATTTCTCACACCACCTTATTTGTCAACCAAAATCTGAAAACAATGACATATAATATTGTGATATAAAACATGAACAAAAAAAAAACACACACACACACACATATTGTATTAGCTAAAAAAAACAATAGATTGAAAACCATGAGACACCATTATTCACTCATTCTTCATCTTCACGATTTTTTTTTTATCTTCTTTGAAATTGATTGTAGAAGAAAATTGGATCATGCTTAGCATGATGGATGTGTGATTGTTGATGTCACATTTGAACAATGAAAGATGATTTTCTGAATAAAATGCCCTTCGTCAACTAAGTTTAAACTTTGCAAGAACAGAAAGTAGATAATTTTGTTTTCGAAAACTTAACAAAAATGCAATGATTGTGGTTGCGGATTTCTAAATTATATAGGCGATTTTCTTTATGAATTAGGAAATGAATTGATTGGTTGTCGTGATTTATGCATTATACTTATAACGTCTAATATTGAATTAATTGATTGGTTAAGCATAATAATAGTCTTTGTCAAGTGACCTTTAGTAATTCCTTCTAGAATAATAAAAAAAATTTATATATCAATTATGATAAATATTTTAAATGTAAATTAATATAAATTTATAATAAATTAATTAGTTATTTATTGGGACAACTCAATAAGAAAATGCTCACTTATCCCGGAGGGAATACTTGATTATTTTATATTTTCTAATTTTAAATGAGTTTGTTTGGTTAGCGGGTACTAATCTATAAATCTGGGACGATAAAGTTGTAAAATCAATTTATTCATCCAGTTAGGATAAATACATGTATATAAAATATGGGCATTTTCTTTTGCATCTCCATGTATCTCCTATTCCCCTAATAAGGAGATGACCCGTGGGGTTCAAATTTAGGATATAATATAAAGAAAATATATAAGTATCGCCACTTTGTTTACAAATTGATTAAAATAATTATTAATTTACTATTGTACCCTATGACCTCCTATTTAATTTATACTATGTAACCCCAACCCTATAACCCAAATTTATAATTCTAAAAAAAAACTAAACAAAAAACTCATATTTTAGATAATTCCAACGCATCCTCATCGCCGGTGGCAAAGATTTGTCAGAGCACGTTGTCAGCCGCTATGAAAAATCAATGTTTGAATTCCAACCATTCAAGGTGTTCTCTTGAGTTATATAAGAACCAAATCATTAAAAACAAAAGATGGATATTTCAGCCACTCACCTGAAAATTAATCACTGCCAAATTCAACATCGCTCATATAAACTAAAACAGAAGATTCAATCTCATTCAACGCGCATACCTCTAATGCACCAACTTCAACATCGTTCTCCCAACAACTGACAAGATGGATATTTTGATATTTTTTTAATTACAAATTCTTTTGCAAAATCCATTTAACAAATAAACTACAATCTTATATGTCTGTACAAAATAAGAAATCTACATTATGGAGAATTCCTTCTTAAGAGACATATCTTAATACTTGAACATTTCTGCGCAATTGGGGCAGGGGGCTATGGGGTTTATTTTTGGATTAGTAGAATTATAAATTGGGCGTCGTAGTTTTCAAAAAATTAATAATAATAAAAGTAGGGGTTATAACTTATAGAGTATTATAATAAATTAATAATTTTTTTTATTATTTCTAAAAGGACAAAGCTATAAAGAGAAAAAATGGGGTTATGTTTAAAATTCCCCAATTATATATCTTAAATCTGAACTTTAGTCATGTCACATTCCGTTCATTTATTCATGTAATACTTATTTGGAATGTTTAATAAAAATCAATTAAAGCATAAAGTGATTCTCCATCAATAAATTCTACAGGAGATAATCTTTCATATAATTCTTTTGTGCAATGTGACGATCCTTCCTGTAGCAATTATTTGCAATGGTTTGTCAAATTAATGATAGATAATCTATCATGTAAAACTTATTTGAAATAATTTGTCTGAATTGTTATCACTTTATAATGAAATATTTAATTTTTTTGAATTATATTAAGTTACAACGTAAAGCAATTATCCGTCAATAAATCATACACGAGATGATCCTTCACGTAACACTAAATTTATAATAAGATGATCCTTCACGTAACACTAAATTTATAATAAGATGATCCTTCATGTAAAACTTATTTGCATTGATTTTGTCACATTATATCAATTTAAAATAAAATATTGAATTACTGTATTTTTTAAAATAATATTTATAAGTTATGACGTAAAGTGATTCTTTGTCAATAAATTCTACACGTGATGGTTCTTATATAACACTTATTTGCAACAGGGTGATCCTTCACATAATACTTATTTGCAAAAATTTGTCAAATTAATTATATCATTTTGAAATAAAGCAATGATTTTTTTTACAACGTATAATGTGTTTACGTCAATGAATTTTACACGAGATTGCCCTTCAGGTAACAATTATTTGCAACGAAATGATCCTTCACGTAAATTGCAAATGATTTGTCAAAAGATATTACTTGAAATAAAGTAGTATTTTTTTTTTGTAATTATATTTGTAAATTACAACTTAAAAGTTTTCATTCAATAAATTCTACACGAGATTATACTTCACGTAACATTTATTTGCGATGAGATGATCCTTAACACATAATCCTTATTATAATGATTTATTTAAATATATCCCTTTTCAATAAATTATTAAATTATTTTTAAATTTATATCATTAAATTTGCATTAAGATAATTAAACAATGAATATTTTTTAATAAGAAGACTGAATTCCATTCTGCTACATTTTAAAAATTAGTTCAATTGTAAAAAAAAAAAAAATTGAATACACATTACAAATTCTTGGAAGAATACTTTAGACGTGAACAATAAACGAGGTTTGATTATTAGCATGCACTATGATACATATTGTGGCAAAAATGAGTAGTAAATAACTTCTTAATCGGAGTTGGGGCAGGTCTATTTGTAATATTCAGGGCTTATTTATTCTATGCGAATTTGATACAACAAGTTGTAAATTTATATTTTTAATTTGATTTGAGACAAGTAACGAGTATATGAAACGAGTCTATATAAAAAGGGGGCATATATATAAGAAACGGGGTATTTATAATATATTACTACATGTATACTTTGTGATATCTGTACGAGTTTAAGATATGGACAAATTATTTTTTTTTTCAATTGGATATGAACAGTTTGTTTGTATAAATATTAAATAATGAGTAGGGTTAATAATTAACGGGATGTTTATTATTATACGAGTTTTAGAACAAATCGAGTAATTACATGACTAATTTTTCTACAAATAGTATAAAAATATGATAATCCCGTCGATGTTCGACGGACAACACACTAGTATATATGTAATAATGGATGAGATCTTGTAGAAACATTCTCTCCATAGTAATTTATGAACTATGCATTTTTACAGAAAATAATATATTTCTCTATATTCAGTGATAATTTTTTGATCAATAACACATTTTGTAAGTTAAAATAGTCCTTATTTTTATGATACAAAATGGTCTATTTCAACCTAATATTTTTTTTCGATGCATTCCACCGATTTTGGCAAGCTAAACCAATGCCACACTAGATTTAAAAGATTAGAATTGACGTTAAAGAATGAATATAGATATTTATTTGCAGAAATTAATCATCGTATTCATTGGCTGTCTTTAGTTATATAGATTTGACCAATAATTTACTTTACCAAAAAGTTTATAACCACTTCCCATCAAGGATTATAAAATAGAATGTAACTGCCAAACTTGCTATAAATCTGAGAGAGAGAAATTATATCGAATCTGATTATTTGTCATTTCCAATTTGTTATATATAAAAGAATCTAAAGAAACTTTTACCTGTTTTTAAATATAAAAAGATGAATGATAATTGGTTGGCTGGCTAATTGAATTTCAAACGAACAAAAAAACCAAAACTTTAAAAGTAATTAAATAAATTACGATTAACTGGTAGACATCAATTCTCCTAGGTGTGTGCATGAAGATAAAATCACTGGCAAATTACCCATTTTTTTTTCTTCAATAAAATAAGTATAAATCATAATCTGTGTATTTCACACTTGACAACTTAATTACTCGTTTTACTATATTTTTGATTTTATTGTCAAGTTTAATCTATATCTCTTAAGCACTTGTCCAGAAATGATATCATTGTTGTTAAACTTTTATGAATTCGTCATTCTCATTTTCTATTAATAAATTATTAATTGACTTTGTAATATTGAGTTGTACAAATGTTTGATATTAATCACGAGACATTCTAACACAAATGCAAGAAATTTTGATGTGCGGTGTCATATTTAGTTGAAGAAGACTCGGGGTAGGAAGAGAATCGTGTAATTTATAAATCCCACTAATGTGCAAATTACATCAAAATTGAAACAATGAAAAATCTCTTAACACCAATGCTAGTTCTTCTTCCATATCATGCTTCGTCACTGTAATCACTGCTCTCCAATTCGGAATATCTTAATACCGATGCACTTATATTGATAATTTTTTATCTATCACTTATTTTGGATGGAAAGCAGAATGAAGGAGCACAAAGAGGTGAATTGTGCGAGTATTTTTTGTTTTTGATTGTGATATATATAGCACAATAGATTTGGAGAAGAGAAAGTATATTAATTATTGTCATTAATTTTGTAACGATTTTTATTAATTGTATAATTGTCAATTACTATTGAATATTTGAGAAATTACCAAGTTTAAACTAAAAAGTGAGATTTTTAGATAATTACAAATAAAAATTCCTTAAAATTCCACCTAGGATAGAGGATTGTTCTAATGACTTCAAAAAAATTTACTATAATGAATTAGATGAACACTATTAGTTGTGTGTGTGTGTTTCTTTCTTTTTTTTTTTTTTTTTTTTTGCGACTATGTCAGTATTAGTTAATTTGCCAAAAGTTTCAATAGTTCATGATTATAATAATTGTTGATAAATTCACAATACATATGTCGCTTTAATATACAAATTCACAATGCATATATCGTTTTCTGGATTTTGGCAGGTTTAGAATTAGTCCCGTAAAAACTAATATATTCAGTTTTTTATTTTGATAAATTCTTAAATGTTGTGAATAAGAGATTTAAAACCCATAATTACACACCTAGTTAGTAGTTTGTAGCTGTCAAAGTTTTCTACACAATGTGAGATTTTTAGATAATTAACATACTAATATCCTAAAAAATCCACCTAGGAAAGAGAATGAATGTGGTGCTTGAAATAAACTTTGCTATTAGGAATAAGATAAGATTTTCTCTTTCAGAAAGAAGATTTTTTTCCTTAGTTAACTACTTGCAAGTATAAAGTGTTGATCCCTATATGATTTACAATTGTTATTGTTATAGAAATATATATTTTCCTCGTGAATAATAACTATATATCGTAGGATTGAGATTAACTGAACCACATATGCAAGCCATTTAACATCCATCGCGCCACACCAAATTAAACAAAGGTTATATATATAATCATGTTTAATATTTTTAATAGGTACTCCCTCCGTCCCTGATATATCTTCCTATATTTCCCTTTTGGGATGTCCTCATATATCTTCCTACCTATTTTTGAACATCATACCACAACAAATTATTACTCCCTACCCTTACTTTATCAATTTATTTACCTAAAATATCACATATGGCCCACCACTATCTCAATTAATTAATATATCACTCCATCAATGTGGGACCCTTTCTCCACTCAATACAAACTCAACCACATTTTATCCACTCATAACTAACTCATCAACATTTTTTCTTAATTCCCGTGCCACTCCTTCCTAGGAAGATATATTAGGGACGGAGGGAGTATATTATTTATTTTGCACGCATGCCGTCGAATGTCTAATTATTATGTTCATGTGGTCTGATTAATATCAATTTTATAATATCGGTCCCATAATTGATTTTAATGCATGAGCTCCAATCCTTTCAAATAACTAACAACAAAGTGTATGTTTTTTGTGATAAGGAGAAATTTGTAGTAGCAATTTATAAACGTACTAGTATAAAGTAGTTCCGGAAATATACAGTGTGTTTATGAGTACTTGTTGCTACTAATAGCTAAATAATTTTTAATTTCTTTCAAGAGTTTAAGTCCAATTATTAGAATTTATATGTAAAGAAATAGGTACAATTTTTATTTTTATTTTTTGAGGAAAAGTAGGTACAAAATTGGAATTTCACAAAACTTACACATATATGGTCCCGTGACTAATCCTTTTATCATTTATTTATTTTATTTTTATTCTTTTAAAATCCGTAGCCGCTATCTTATTTGTGCATTGAGTAAATCATTATTTTTGTGTAATAACATGCATCATTTACCGATATTCTATTATTGGCACGTTAATCGCATATATTCCCGTCCCATCTTTTCTCCACGAATACAAAATAATTTTGTGGGGTTGCAAGTTTAATAGAAAAGCTCATAAAATTTGTTTGATTAAATTTTCCACGCTTATCCGATTACAGAAAAGTTATACCTCTTGGGAAAATAATTTGTGGTTAATGGTATCCTAAAATAAATAAATCAATCTAGCAAATTATGATCATTATTAAAACGGAGTTGTTCAAAGTTAAAAGGAAGGTATCTTTTCCCCTCAAAAAAAAAAAAAAAAAAAAAAAAAAAAAAAAAAAATTGAAAAAAAGAAAAAAGAAAGGGGAAGGTATCTTTGAGAAGAGACCCCTATGAATATAGTAAAGTGGACTAATTGGACCATGTAAAAACTTGAGCCACGTTTGGTTGCTTTCCTTTAAAACAAGTCAAGCGACAAGTTTCTTTTAAAAAATAATTTTTATTCTTACAGATTTATATAGAGGAAGTAGTATATTTTTATGAAGTCAATTATTTATATAATATCATATTAATAAATTTAAAATTTTGAACTAATTTAGCAATTTATTGATTATTTTGTTTACGAGTTAATCAGTCATGTAGTTCTAAGTTCAAGCTTGACTCTTCTAGTTGATAAACTTTATTAAATGACTCGCATAAATTTTATCAAACCAAGATACAAATAATTTGTTTCATTAATGACCATGTGTAAATAAATATTAGGGTAATCTAAACGTACCCGAAAATTGCCAATTTTATTCTTTATAACCCTCAAATTAAAAAAATAAATTAAATTATGCTAATCATAATATTCTACTCGCCAAAAAATTATAATGATATAACTATTTGTGTAAAAAATTTCGAAACTCCCAAACATACGAAACATGTCGAAATGTTAGGCCCAGTTTTATGGGCCTCGACTCGCTCATCGTTTGGCGGCTTGCCTCTAACTCTAACCTAATAGGCATGCTATCTACTCCCTCCACTCCGGCCTACATGACTTATCATAGTTTTTTATTTTGGTACGGAAATTAAGAGAAAAACAATTAGCAAGAAAAATTATATTTAGTGGAGTTACTAAAGTGAAATAAAATATATAGAAAGAGAGTGATAGTGAAATAAAGTGAGTACGAATAGTAATATAAAGTAGGTAGAGAGAGACAGTGAATAATGAATGACACATAAAATGAGAAGAAAAATAGGTTGAAATGTGTAAAGTGGGTATAATTAGTCAAACTAATTGGACCATAATTTTCTTAATTATTTCCCAAAAAGGAACTAGGACAAGTATAACGGAACGCTCAAAAAAGAAAGTAGGACAAGTCAAGCGGGACGGAGGGAGTACTAGTTTCACATTCTTATTCTATTATTAAGTGCAATAAAATGTTTTATTCTTGTGGTGTTTTTAATGATTTAACCAATCCGTAAAAAAAAAGTTGCCAGAACCAAAAAAAAAAAAATCACAGTAACGAGCTTGGAAAAAAAATATAAAAATACTTAACATAGTAGAAAAGAGAAGTTTCATAAATAAATAGCAATTGTAACTCTTTGAAAAAAATTGACTACTATTATTCCTCCCTCAATAAAAAAAATTACCTATTATTTTCTATATTCTGTAAAATTTGTTTAATCAATTATTGTGGACATAACATATATACCTATATAGAAGAAAATACCACAAAATAAACTCATTATATCGCGTACTAACTCTCAGAGTTTCTCTAAAACTTATTCGGAAAATTCATGAGTTGCGTGTGCCTTTTCTAACATTGTTGAGCTTTGCGTTCCTCTTAGAAGATTTTAGATGTGCTTTAGATGTGCCTGTGTCTCGCTCCTCATCTATTGTGGAGATTCAATACTAGTAGATTTTGTTAATGAGTGGGGAAAAAAAAAATAGAAGTTTCTCTTTTCGTTTTTGGTCGATTATATATAGCCTTGGTTTTTGGGCGAGTATTATTTGTGTTTTAAGTGGTTCGTTGTCCCCCTCTAATCCAACACATTAAAACTTATACTTTTTGTTGAACTTTTTAAAATAGAAAGTAAAAAAATCTTCATTTTAGATGTGTGCATATATAGCATTTGTTTATGCTTGAAAATTGAAATATTAAAATCTTAATAACATCTAAACTTGAAAAATATCTAAACTTGAAATTTTTGGTGTTATTATGGTAAAGAGATTAAGAAATTAAAGTTAAATATTCTTATGTGTGGTTAAAGAGAATAAGTAATCCTAACGAGCAAGCACCTAGTTTTTGGTTCAGTGATCAACCTTTGAAACTTATAGCTCTTCTTCCCCCTCTTCTACTATGATTTTATGATTCATATGCTAGTGCGTCATAAGTTTGGACAAATTTGTTTCATAAGCACACTTGCAGTAGGACTTTGAAGATATTGTCATGAAATACTTTCCAAGATGTGGTTATCACATTCTTAAGGCATGTGATGCGTACCTGAAAGGGTACCCCTATTGGTTCAGATGCATTGGTCGGTAATAGCTCTGATGTTAATTCAAACACCATAGGCTTCAAAATAATGTTGGTTAAGGTTGTGATAGAACTTTATTTGTCATTAAGTGATATTGGGGCAAAATGTAAGGAATTTGAGCATTTACAGAGTTTGTATAGCTTAGCATTCGTGAACACTGAGCAGTTTTGCATTTTTTTGGTAGGATGATTTAATTTTGAGAAATGGGATTTATGATGGACAAAAATCCGCATGTTTACAACATGCCAAAGTAATATTCAATTTCATATTGAAAATGGTATAACACAACAATGGTGAACTCTAATCCGTTACTTTCATTTTCTAACATCAAAGTATTTATATATAACTTTAGAACTAAGTTACCCGCTCGTGCAAATTACAAAGTAAAATCAAACAACAAAGAGATGTACTAAAAGTAACAATATTATAATTAAAAAACACAAAACTTAAAGACAATAAACAATTAAAACAAACTTAAAATAGAAAAGTTGCCCGAAGGAACCCTTCTACCCACAAGATGAGAATTGCTCATCCCCGAAGGTAAAAGATTTCAAGTCTCAGATATAGTAGCACCAAAACAATCGAGCTCCAAGACGAGGATGAGAACTGAACTTCGACAAATGAAATAATATTATGAACTAAAATTGTCTATTCGTATGCTATCGACCCGCCCTTAGAGAGGCTTAGATATGATACATGCAACTTATTTATGTAGCTAAGTCACCATGTAAGGATTAACAGCACCATTTAAGTGCATTCATCATCACCTTAATTGTTTTAGGTGTTAGGCCACTCAAGATATGGTTGTTATGATATGACTATGAGTCATTCAAATGGCAGTTTCAATTTCCAAATTGAAGACCAATTTCCGCACACGCGTATCGGCGTATGGGCTGCCCAAGGGTTGCCATCTAATTGTAAATTGAAAGTCATATGCTATGACGTTTCACTCCAAACAAATAAACAATTTCATCATGTGTTTGGACAAACCAATTTCGGGCCAAACCCAACTTTTAACTAATTGATTCAAAAAAGTTAATTCTTCGAAAGAATCAATCGATCCAATCCAAACCAAAATTAGATTCACGATTCACGATTCACGGCTTGAGTTCGTGTCACGCCCACATTTTCTAAGAAAGGCACGAGTGCCGGGACGCGGCAAGGGGTTGGAATAAAGGAGCGGGAAAGAAAAGGGGAAACGTAAATTTGGGAATTTGGTAACTAATATAACTTAATAACGGAGCTTTATATATATTATTAAGAAGTCATTACAAAAAGGTCGTAAATCCTCCGAATAATTTACGACATAATCTCTATTTAGGAAACATCACCTCTTTCAAATATAGCGGAAGCATAGAACTTTGTTTTTCAAAAGAGGTGTTCAAGTACTTAAAATTAAACATCAAAAGATAAGGAGGATTTATAGTGACAGTAACCAACTTCTCAGCACCAGCACCTCACAGCGACCGCTCATTCTGCAAAATAAGGGAAAACATTTTGCAGGGCTGAGTATTAATGTACCCCGTGGGCTTAGCCATTTGATAAAACATTTGATAAAAGAATATTCATGCTTTCAAGTATAACATATATAGTTTTAAAAAGGCAATCTATGCATACCAAATCACTTTAAGAGCTCATCACCATAGTTCTCATCTACTGGTACTTACCAAACTATGAACATGTGGGTGCAGCCAACAGAGGTCCATTCTGAATATTCTAGAAATGAGGAATTTAATCACTCAAATCTCTTCGAACATGGAGAGTAAACTCAATCCAAGTCTGACTCATTGGATTATTGGGTTCAGCCCACTTAATCCAAACTGTGTACACTAGCCCTGATTTAGCACGAAGGCTAATCTCAGGACCCGATCGTTCTTATCTCATAAGCACATATCAAATAGAGAGTTAACTAAAAACATTTTAAGCATGAACATTCATTCGCAGAGTTTAATAACTCAAAAATATTTGTACTGAAAAGTAAAGCCCACCTGTAGTCAACCTTTAGTACTGAAAAGTACTACTTCAGACAGTGACAAGTCTAGGAGTTCTCAACTGGAGGGCCTACACAAGTAATACTTTCTTAAGTAGAAATTCCTAGCATTAATTCCTTAACAAGAACTTTAGTTTACTACGCCCGATTTTTCTCAAAAACTTAATTGGTTTCTTAAAAATAATTGAAAACGTAATTGCGCATGATATACCCTTACTTGACTTTTAAAAGTATGTATGATCATATCAAAACTCTTAATCAACAATCGTTACTAAAATATATCATTTTTTTATATACTTTATTATTTTCCATATAAATTCTAAATTATCAATAAGTCATTTATAATTAATATCTATAAATCACCATGGCTTGTTTATAATAATACTATGTATATATTTCATAAAAGAACCATAATACTTTAATACATAAAGAAGTAAAACTTAAATTTTGATATTCTGCCCACTTTGAGAACAATTGATGATAACTAGTAAATTATAATATTAAATACTCCAAAATTTATACTGTAACACCACAACTCATGTATTATCATTCCTGTAAGGTTTATAGCTATATGAATTCATTTACTATTTTTAATCATCTTAACATAATAAGGCCTAGCAGCAGTTTTGCATCAATACAGAGCAGTTTTACTATAAAAATCATAATTCAAAAACTACTCGTTTAAAAATCATGAAATTTGAATTTGAGCTCCTAACATCAGTATCTATAACATATTCAAATTTCATACAAAACTAAATATTATAAGTAAATCCGATTCTAAGTTCAGTAGCATTTTATGAAAGTTATATTTATCTATGCATTAAACATATGCTACGACCTTATACTCATTTGTTTTTGTAAAAGTACCTTGAACTTGAGAATGCAAAGATGAATGCAAGAAGTCCTAGGGAAATCCACTTCCTATTTAAGCTTGTTTTAATCTTAATTGATTAACGAAAACAGGATGACTTAGAATAGTAAAGAAATGGATTAATATTCATTAATATATGTGTGTATATATATATATATATATATATATACTTATGTAAATTTATACTTGATAAATTAAGATAATAATTTTATAAAAAGTCATTATAAAATATATTAGTAAAACCTTTGAATAAAAAAAAAATAACAATTTCTTCCAAGACGTAGATAAACTTATTTTTGACCTAGTAAAAGTAGAAAATTTTCTAATTTCTAGGAATAAAAATTTGGGTTATCACAGTTCGAGCTCGTTACTTTAACATGTAATGAATTTGATTACAACAAATTCATTTTAACACGCAATTCAAATATATATATTCATATAATTTCTTACTCACCAAATAATGATTTTGAAAACATTAATATATATATTCCGATTACTTACCCAACAAGGAAACTAATCCTTTAATTCTCAATAATTAAATAATTAACCACCGTAAAGAATGGTTTTCAAAACCATTATTTCCAACATATAATCTGTTCCATCCAATTATCTGTTTGAATAGTTTCCAATTTTTTTGTTGGTTTTGGTTTTGTTTTTGTTTTGTTTTTGGTGATTTGCAATATAATGGGATTTCTACTTGTATGTTGGGGCAACTGTTTGGTTGGACAATGCTGATCTTAGACAAAATGAGAGGCTTTTAAACGGTAATTCAGCAAAGAAAAATACCTTTTCTTTTAGGGAAAGAAAACGAGTTTTTCTTCGATTTGTTAGTGGATTAATATTACTTATGTTCCAATGTTTGCATATTTTTGCAATAATGTCCCAACTCTTAAACATCTATGAGTTTTTACAACTCAGTACCAAACATTTCATTCTTTGTCACAATTGTTTCACATTTTTCACTTTTCCACGATTCAATTAATGTCTATGTGGCTTGCCGGAAGGCCACATAGGCTATAGCCGTGGAAATAATGAATTAAGATATAGAACAAATAAAAAATTCAAATAAAATGAAAATAACTTTAAAATAAGAAATTAAACACCGAGTCTATTCCTTAAACCTTCACTACTTTAATCGTACCCGATTAGACTATCGTCGATTCTCAACATCTCATCCCTGCCGAATCCAAAACCCTAGGCCGTTGTGTTATGGAATCTACTTGTCAATCTCACAATTTGAAGTTGGAGTTGGGAGTTTTAGGGTTTGAATGGTGAGGTTAGTATGTAGAAGTGACGATTTAAGGAATAGAGTCATAGTTTAATTTTTATTTTATGTTTTTTTTTTCATTTATTATTTATGTATATTCATTATTTTTCATGTGTGCACCTTACGTTGCTTTCCGGAGTGTCCTTTAAATAATATTTTGTTAAATTGTCTAAAATAAAAGGTTTTTATTATCCTTAGAGCACCCGCAACGGGTGTTTCGATCTCGGGTGGGGTGTTTCGATCTCGGGCTCGTCACCCCGTTGTCGAGACAGGGCGGACAACATGGCGGCTCGTGGTGGTGAGACGGCTCAATCTCGGCGCGTGTGCAATATTGAGAAAATAAATAAATAAATAAATAAATTACATACCTGATGCCTAATGGAGAAGAAGAATTAAAAAGTTGCAGGGCGTGAGAAGGAGGAAGAAGACGGAGGTGGAAGCAACGCAATTATAAGTTTGAGGGTTCAATTAAAGTGGGCTTTTATTTAATTTGTGGTTAATTTCTTTCTTAATTATCTCATTTTTTATTTTCTAATTAAATTTTTAATTTTTTAATTAAAGAAATTTTTTTAGATTATGTAATTTTTTATTTTTTAATTAATGTAATACGTCGAACATTACGGTAGTGCAATTTCAAATTCAAATAATGATTGCTGTGGAGGTCAATAAACGTAATAATGTAATTTTCATTTTTTTTCATTAATGTAACTTTTTATTTTATTTGAATTATTATTATAATTTTTGAATTTTATTTAAATTAATCAAAAAAATAAGTTTCAAAACTAATTTTATCGAGGCATGATCGAGAAAATTCCATTACTTATCCTAATGTACTATTTGTTGTCTTTGAGTTCACTCGTTTGGGCAAAATACCAAAAATCCGATTGAGGGAGAGAGGTTTTGGATGTGATTCCACAAAAACCGGTTTCATGTAAACTTTGAGGATCCCCCCCCCCCCCCCTCTGAGGATTAAAGGATTTATTAAATGATATATATATATATATATATATATATATATATATATATATATATATATATATATATATATATATATATCTGATCTCGACATATTTGCCGTAATTGTTGGCTCCAATTTATTCTGCACTTCTTTCTTCTCCCCAAAAAGCATTCAAATTCAACACCACAAAATCACAACTCTCCCCAATTCTTGATGGAGTAATTACGCAAACTGCTGCCCCAATTCTGCTATACTCCTACCTATGATTTAATTTAATTTTGGTTTATAACTTTCTGAAAATGAACATAGTCTGCTTGCTTTATGTAGTTACTAACATAATAATTTTCTTTTTTAGATAATAACTTAAAATCATCCAATAAATTATCTGCTTGCCTAATCATCATGCTATTGGATTATAATTTTCACATATTGTTATCTTCTGAGTTACTAACATAATAATTTTCTCTTTTAGAAAATTATTACTTTTCCCTATATAAAGTGTTGATCCCTGTAGGATTTACAATTTTATTATTTTGCACGCATGCCCTCGAATGTCTAATTATTATGTTCATATGGTCTGATTAATACCAATTTTATAATATCGCTCTCATAATTGATTTTAATGCATGAGTTTCAATCCTTTCAAAATATAAAACGAACAACAAAGTGTATGTTTTTTGTAATAAGGAGAAATTTGTAATAGCAATTTATAAACGTACTCGTATAGAGTAGTTCCGCAAATATACAGTGTGTTTAAGAGTACTTGTTGCTACTAATAGTAAAGAGCTCAATAATTTTTAATTTCTTTTAAGAAATTAAGTCCATAAGATAATGAGGTAGAAAAGTATGATGAAACGTATAAAGTAGATTGTTTAACAAATTAATTATCTCTTAATTATTTTCAAAAAAGAAAACAAAATAAAATTAACGGAACAACCCGAAAAAAAAATGTCAAGAATAACGGGATGAAGAGAATAATTGCAATATTTTACTCTTCTAGCCCAAAAATTATTTAAATTTTTTCTGAAACTCCTATATACCCATATACCCAAATTCTTATGCCGAGCGAGCATACGAAATATGTTGAAAATATAGTCCTAACCTTGGGCCGGCCCAGTTTTATGGGCCTCGAGACTAGTCGTCGTTTGGCGGCTTTACCTAATCTCTAAGCAAATAGGCACGCTATTTACTAGTTTCACATTCTTATTACTTTAATAAGTGAAAATAAAATGTTTTATTCTTGTGACAGCGTTTTTTATGTTTTTAACAATCTGTCAAAAAAAATAAAAATGATCATAGTTCGGGACGACTGAACTATGCAGAAAAGGAAATAGGACAATACATATTATGAAAAACTTAAATAAACGCTATTATTTGATGATTTGTCCAGTTGGTTGTTGGATATTAGTATTACTTGTGAAGCATTTTACTTAATGTAAGTTTGGGCTATTAATTTCAAAATATTCCTTTTATTTCATTAATTCAATTTAGTAGTACATGATAATTATTTGTCAGTTGGGCTATTAATTTCAAAATGCTTTCCAAAATTTTATTTTTAACAGGTCACATGAGCTTGTTCAATTACCTGACAAATATTAGTAAAATTTCATTTACATAATGGTCCAAATTGACTCAAGCTCAAATATATGACCGTTCTATACTCATAAAATATATAGTTTAATTAGCCCTTATATATTTATTTTTACACAAAAAACTTTAAGTATTTAAAAAAAAATCATAGTAGCATTGTTTTTTTTCCGGAAAAAGGTGCAATGTATATTTTTACACGACTGGTTAAGCTTAAGATTATGAAATCAAAGAACTGTAATCCTTTTCGAAATCAGCCTTTAATTTCTGTTTATTTATGTTTTTTCAATCAATTCAGGAATTTTTAACGCTTATCTCGCAAATTCTTTTTTGATTAATTAGTTTGCTAACAAATTGAACAATAAAAATCAGAATTAAAATCTATCATACCAAAACAAAATAATCAACGATAAGAAGCCTTCATTTTTTATTATTTACTTTTTAATCTTTGTCTCACAATTTCTTTTTTGATTACTCAGTTTACTAACAAATTAACCAATAAAAATCGGAACTAAAATCCGTCATACCCAAAAAAAAAGAAAAAATAGAATCAACAATAAGATAAATTTGGGTCTTTTACAAACAATTTTTTTTTTAAAATAAATGAGAAATAATAAATAAAGGAGCAAAAAATGCATGATGCCTCAAGAAATCGATACATCTCATGATGCACATGAAGTCATAGGTTCAAAGAATGGACAACTACACACGTGCGAGGCCTTAAATGTTTGATAGTGAGATGTGAGCCTCACACACGTGTTGGGTTTTGGAGTTGGACTTTTCGGGTCAGAAATGGCCCATTAAGCAGGCCCTACTTACTTCCTTTCTGGTTTCACTGTTCTTTTTATTTTCGAGTTAAGTTTTTGCTATCGTGATTGAACTCGACTCGATCCAAAATTAGCAAGCTCGAGTTCGACTCGTCAAATACTCGATAACAAGGTATTAGAGCTCGAGCTCGAGCCAGACTCGTCAAGAACTCAATTATATAGTATTTGATGGCAAAAGTTCAATGCTTTATGTACAAAACTCGATTACTAGACTCACAAAAAGCTCGACTAAAACTCAATTTGTAGGCCTGCGACCATACTTGATGTTAGGCTCACGAATGTGCTCGACTAAATACGAGCCGAACATGTTCGAGAGTCTGTCGAGTCGAGCAACTCAATGCTCAAACTCAACTCGATAAACTTATCGAACTCCATTTTCGGCTCGAATCAATTACCAAACGAGCTTTTTTCGAGTTGATTGATAAACACTCATTTTCATAGCAACTAAACGTGTTTACTACCACTTTTTGCCAAGCTTTACCCTTTAAATGTGATGTGTTTTGCTTTGATTTCGTCATTTTGGACTTGTATCACGTTTGGTGGAGTTTGTGCATGTGTGTAATTTGAGGATCGATAAGTCGGAATAAAAGAGTCAAAGAAGAGCGGAATCGAAGAATCTGGACGAAGAAGTGAAAAATCAGACGAAAAGGAGCAAAAGTATTAAACCGGCTCCTCAAGGATGAATCGGCGGTCCACATAGCAAAACCGGCGGTTCAGGGGTGAATCGCCGAAAAAGCCTGTACTCGAAGCTGTGTTTTAACCTGAACCGGCGGGCTACCCGGCGCTCGGGGTCCAGACCGCCGATTTGGGCGGCTGGACCGCCGGTTCGTCTCTCCGGACCGTCGATTTTGCAGTTTTTCCATAAAATATGACGATTTTGCCCTTTTTGCGTTTTTAATACTCTCTAGCACTTGTACGATATATAAAGGGGATTGCAGCCCCAAAACGTATGATACTCTCTCTAGCTTAGTTTTCCCCTTCCCAAAGTTTCCTTTTTAAGGTTTGAATTACTTATTAATCATTGTATTACATTAGAAGGTTTGATTTGAAGATTAATTTGAAGATTTCTCCATTGGGTTCTTAGTATTTCTAATTATGCATTTATTTCTTATTTCTTGTGTTTTATTTCCATTGATGTCTAGCTAATTTTCTCTTGTTGGTTTTGGAGATTTGAAATGATTTGATGGTAAATTTGTGTTTAGCTTGTTAATTCTAATTATCTTCATCTATTTGATTGTATTTTTGGATCTTGTTTACATGTGGGAATTATTGATCATCTTTCTTGCATGCCAAGTGTTTGTAGAATTTCTTAATAGGATTTTGCATTCATGGAAATCAATTATCACAACATGCATGGCTTTTGAGACTTAGTAAGTGAGAAATGCATGCATGGGAGCTTGAATTCTTTATGCCTTTGGGAGTCAATTCGTCGTCTTAAGTCTTAGCCGAGAGAGTCGTCAAGTTGATTCACTTTTGCTATCTTTCGAGATAGGGTAGTGATTAACTTTGTGAATGCTCTTCATTTAGGTGATTAAAATTGGTAGTATGAATTAGGAAGTCAATGTCAAGCCATCTAGAATCAGATCAAGTCCCTAGAACCAACTCTTGTTCCATTTTGAATCTTTGATCATTTATTAATTGCTTATCTACTTGAGATTGTTTAATTTGCTTTGATATTTTATTTGAGTGTCTAAATCAATCAACAATCATGATGGATGTAGAGCTTGAATAGTAGGAAAGTGCATAAATTTTATTTCTCACGTAAGTTCAGTCAAATAGTCCTTGAGAATACGGTACTCGTTGCTAGTTGCAACAATTACCCGCTTAAAGTGCGGATATAATTGCTTAGTAAGATTAGCGATCATCGATCGCTCAGTAGCTCACAAACAACTAGGCTCATTTACACCCTTAATTATGCATTAAGAGGAAAGCCTTATTCCTCTCATTTGACAATTATCCCATGTTTCATTTCGTATTGAATTGATAATGACACGATATGATAATATGAAATATAAAATAATTTCACATTATATAATAATTTTAAATTAATTAATAAGGTACATGCATTATTGATGTGTTAGGCGCAATATTAGTGTGAACATTATTAGATAATCATTATTTTACTTTAAAAAATGCGTTAATTATGTGTGTGTGTGTCTGCGGTTTTTTGTTATATGGGTTTTTGTCTTATTTTCTGCAAATGGATTAAATTCTCTTTTAATTAAAAGCCTAAAAACACAAGTCCATTTGATAAAAAATTCAATCATAGCGTCTTTTCCCCATCCATAGCTTAAACCCTAAGTCTTTTTCTTCCTCCTTCCACTTCCTCCACCACCGTCGATTTTTTGCTTCGCCGCCGTCGAGCTGCAGCGGCTGTTTCTACTCTTTCAACGACTAGGAAGGGAACGCAGCTTCGCAGTTGATTAATCACATTGGACTGTACTCCGCCTAAAACAACTTGAGAAATCTAGTCTGCCGCCAATTCCTATTCGCTCGCCGCTGCGGAGGTAATCTAATTTCAAACCTTTTCAATTGTTATCACTTACCACTTTTCGTTGTCGTATGATAAAATTTTATTTTTTTCGAAGAATGTTTCTTTGCTGGTATTATGATTATGGTGGCGAATTACTTTGATTGGTTAATAATGGCATTGCTTTGTCAAAGAAATTATTCTGGCATAAGTTTTAGTTATGCGTTTGTCGAAGAATGTTTATGCATTTTGGAGTAATTTTCATAAATTTTAGTTATGTATGTTTATTAATGATTAATTTTACTATTTGTTTTGGTTAGAACTGATGGTCCCGAAACGAGTTACTGGTGTATGGGGGGGGGAGAATACACCAGTTAGGATTTAAAAACTTAAACCTGAAAAATCACTTCAACTGAGTGAAAGAGGACTCAGTTGAAATCTCACAGCTGAGTAAGCGACCTCAGCTGGAAGAGTGAGGCTGTGCGGAAAGTGGTGGAAAATTATACTCGTTAAAAACAACTCACGCAAAACAGCTCGGTTGGTCAAGAACCAAAACAGCTCGGTTGAAAATGTGCAAAAGAGGTTTGTATGTCAGTTAGATTGATCAGATAAAAATGCAGATGCAACTGAATAAAAACAAACACGGACACACAGGATTTAACGTGGTTCGGAGATAACCCTCCTACGTCCACGGGGAGATGTGAATCCTCACACCTCAGTCCAAGTTCTTCTGGACAGAACCACTCAGCTTACGCGGGCTGAGCAACCGTTAAGGATAAGTTTACGGGTACTTATCGACCTTACAGTTTAGTTTCCGGGCACTAAACAGCCTATGTCAAGTTTGCGGGTACTTGACGACCTGACTACTCAATTACAGGAAGAGTAAGGTCCTAGCACACTTTTTAGAGTGTGAGATAGGGTGGGATTTCCAACTACAGCTCGATCACGAATGAGAGTTGGATCTAAGGCTTGAACGAATAAACACTCAAACTAAGATCTAAGACAGATTTTCACTCTATGAACCCTCAGCTACTAATGTTATATCACTCTTGAACTCTCAGCTGCTGATGTTCTTAGAATAGGAGTTTAGCAGATTTTTCTTTCGCTTGTGATTGAACTTTTCTCTCTTGCTTCAGTCCGTCTCGTGTGTCTTCTATCTCTCAAATGAGAGAATGCCTCTATTTATAGGCGGAGAGAATCAACTAGCCGTTGGAGGAGCAGTTGATCTCTGATCGGTTGATAGCGATGGCTTGTCTCTCATCTCTGCAGACTTTCTCGATATGGCATCTGTGCTCTTCTGCTTTCCATCTGAGACAGCCTTGTGTTGGGCCAGATGGGGTAATGACTGAACGGTCAAACCCTCATGTGACTTCCTTTTGAAATTCAAATCTTAACCTTTCTGATAGTTAACCTCGGTTCGTCGGTTGAAAGTCTTGATCTTCATCTGAGTGGTCTTCAGCTGATGTTCTGAACTGTTGGACTCTCAGCTGACTTTGAACTTCAAGCAGTTGATCTTCTTGTTCGAGTTCTACAATTGAGGTTCTGAAACTGAACACTCAGTTATCTTCCTTGTATTTACTCAGTTGGGTTTGAACCCTCAGATGACTTTCCTTTTCATCTGATGTTCTCTTCCTTTCAACTGTTTCTCATCTGATGAACACTCAGTTGGTTTCCTTCACAACTGATGTTCTGAAGACTTCCCCTTGTTTCCATCTGATCATATGAACTCTCAGTTGTCCTTCTTCATAACTGATGTTCTGTTTGAGTGACGTCTTGTTGCCTTCTTCAGCTGGAGACCTGTAAAGATAAAATCTTAACTTTGCTCAAACAGCGAGCCTAAATTCTAACATTAGGTTCTGGCAACATCTACTCGGTTGGGGTCAGTCGGTTTTGGAATTCATCAAAACTTATACTAATAAATTTCCCAACAATTTCCCCCTTTTTGATGATGCCAAAACCACTTACAACTTGAAACCACTACTGATCTAAACCTCACTAACTTATCTAAAATCTCAGCTGAAATTCTAGACAGTCTATAAGATAAAACATCAAAGGGTTAGCACAGTTATAACATGGTATTTAAAAGACTTTGTGATTCAGAGCTTGGACAATGAGGGATTGTTCATCAAGGTGAATCTTATAACTGAATAGTTTTCATTACAACTGATTGTTACAAAAGATAGGCTCAAAAACCGAAAATTACAACAGTTGCTAGAAAACTAACTGAGCTAGTATTGTAGCCCATACTTGCCAAAAATCCTTACAAAAATTTCCCTCTTAGCAGGTGACTCCTTGGAGATGTCCACTCCATGCTCCTTGCAGACCTGCCTCGCCTCAGATGCAATCTTCGTGCAGTTCGGGTTGCTGGAATCCGGGAAAAGAGGTGGCCGATAAGTAATCCTCTTAGGAACTGGAACAGTGTTCAAGTCCAGGTTGGCGTCAATCATGGCCCTCCTGAATTGACTGAACATGTCTGGGTTACCTGAGTGCAACTCAGTCAGCGCCTCCTTGAACGCTCTCCTTGGGTCGTCAGTTGCGTAAACCTTCCTGTAATAGAAGTCGTTCACGAACTCCTGCCTGAACCGACTCTCAACCTTGGACTTTAGAGGCAACCTTTGTTGCTTCAACCGAGCTTCCGCCTTTGATTGGATTTTATTGATGCGGCGTCGGCTGCGGGAGGCAACGTTGCGGTCCAGGTTCTGAGAAACCTTCTTCAGCTCATTCTCGAACTGGTTCACCCTCCTCGCCTGGCTGGCGGCAAACTTTCTGATCCAGCTCGGGTTCATGTAGTCCTTCTCCTCTACATCCATAGCCTTAGCCGCTGCAATGCACTCTTCGGTTGTTATCCCGTCGAGTTCAGAATCCAGCTCGGCTGCGATCTCGGCTATGGAGCTGTAGGAAACTCCAATCTTCTTTGCCTGCTCCAAGTCCTTTGACATTTCGGCTCCACCGACTTCGGTTGACTTGGCAGCAACAGACTTCCTCCTCCTCAGTTGAGATTTGGATGGTTGAGCAGCTGGCACTCCTTTTTCTTGGGTCTCTTCTTCTTCCTGTGCTTCACCCTCCGTCTCCTTCTCTTCCCCCTTTTTGGCATCAGCAACAAGGCTTGACTGAACCGTCCAAAGATTTGAGTTTGGCCTCGATGGATTGAACAAGGTTGAAGAGTTCATCGACCGCACACTCTAGCTCGATCTTCTTTGCCAGTTCGGAGTCCTGGCGCTCTTGTTCTGCCTTCTTCAAGACAGAGAGGTTGTCGTTGACCTCTGTCTGAAAGGCAACGAACTCAGCCCAACGCGACTCGAACCGGGACTCCCATTCAGCATCCTGCGTCTGTTGGGACTAGGCCAGATTTGAGTCAGCCAAGGACTTGAAGACATTCACTTCCGACTTCAAGCCCAACAGAGTGGATTTCAGCTCCGACACGTCCTGACTGGTGGAGGAGGAGAGATCATTCAGCTTCATCTTCAGCTCGGCATTCTCCTCCACCAGTTGTTGGTACTTCACTTCTTGAGCTGCCAACTCCCTCAGCTGGTCATCTTGTTGGTGCTGGAGGTTGGCGAGCAGCTCGATCCTCAACTGGTTGACCCTCTCAGCCACTAGCTCGCAGATTTGTTCTGTTGAAGGAGCGAGCTGAGCAGCTGGAAAGGCTTGAGCAGACTGAGCTAGAGGCTCAGCTGTGACCATGGCTTGACGGTTTGCCAGGTACAGCTTCAGGTTTTCCTCTTCTTCCTTTGCGGCGGCAGCTGCTGCATCGACATCTTCAAGGAAGTCAGCTGATTTCACCAACATGCTGTCAAGGAAGTCGACACACTCCTTTCCAACTGCCTCCCTTGTGTCCTTCCCTTCAGCTAGACTCTGGTCCATCCGTCTAGTGAGCAGCGAAATCCGGTTGTTGTATGCCACCTCCAAGTTGGAATAGTTGAAGTAGGCTCGGATGCGGGACTCATCAGATTTCAGCCTGTCCCAGCTCAGTACCCTGATCATGTCCTCCTTGACATACCACTGAGCGACTGGATTCGGAGCGTTCCTCAGCAGGTGTGGACTCGACCTGCGCTCCCTCCTCGTCTGGAGCTTGTTCCTCAGCTGGAACCTCAACTGGCTCATCAGCTGACTCATCAGCTGGAACATCAGTTGGCTCATCAGCTGGCACCTCAGCTGCCTTCTTGATTGCCTTCTTGAACCTTACCCTTAACTTTTTCTGGGCAGGTTCGTCAGTCGACTCCTTCTCAGCGTCAGCTCGGCGACGTGAGGCTTTGGATTTTGTGGGGCGAGCAGCAGCTTGTTCCCCCTCAGCTGCTGACTCAGCTGGCTTTCCCGACTCCCTTTTGTCCTTAGGAGTGTAGACACTCCTCAGCACCTCCTGTGCTTTCTTGGCCGTCGGGAACAGCAACAGCTTCTTCAGTGGCGTCTCCTCGCAGTCAGCCCAGACCATGTTGCGGTCCTTTGTTGCGAGGAGGATGAGGGCGGAGATTTTGCAGCTGAAATTGAGCGTGCCCTTCACACTCAGCAGCTTCTCTCCAGACTCGGTTGTAGTCTCAGAGATCTTCGACTTTTCCACCATCAACTGGTTTAGAAAATATTGGAACCAGTTGATTTGGTGTTGGTGCTCCAAGGCCACCAGCTGCTTCAGCTTGGGTCGGCTGATGTCGCCGAACGCGCCACTGTATCCGAACACGACCTTCGACACGGCGTCGAACAGCAGGCGGTGTTCCGGCTTCAGCTTAGTCCTTTGCATGTTGCTCCTCAACCGCTCTGGCTCGATCAGAGCATCCTGAAGAAATTCATCAGCTTGTTCGTCAGTAATATTCTCCAGGAACTCGGTGGCGGTGTGGTTGATTGGTATGATGTACCGGAGGACATCAGACACGTCGATGGAGAAGGAGACACGACGTATCGTCCTTGCCGGAACATCTCTTTGTCGGCACGACACCACCGTGGAAACTCCCTCTGAAATGTCAAGGGGGCGAACGAGATTGACATAGAATTCTCCGACTTGGCGCCTGAGCAAGTGGGAGGGACAGAGCTTGGCCCATTCCAGAAGTCCGTTCTCACGGAGAGTGTTGGCGAGAGGGGCTAGGACCGGCGACTCTAGATCCTCGTCGGAGAGGATCTGCTCGAAGTGAATCTTCGATACTAACATATCGAATGACTCTTCATACGTGGTAGGCACGAGGGAAGGTCCGGATGATGCCATTCTCTTACTTTTGGGTGCCATTAAATCACTGCAAAGGTAATATATATATAGGAGAGGAAAAGAATCTATTTGCAGAAATGGGTTAGGCAGAAAAACTGGAAGACGATGAATAGTTATAATTGATAAGCACGAATGAGGAAAGTAGGAGATATCTTCCTGATTTTTCGCCTTATATAGGTCTTTGACTCGGATGAGATCAACGGCTGGGGTTAAATGGCGCGAATCCATCAACGGCTGGGATTACGCGACTGTTGACTATCTTTTACTTGACGTTTTGATCCGAGTTCCAACCAGCGCGTGAGAAGATGTACAATTTCATGTCAGCCCAGTCGCACTATAAAGTAGGCTATAGATGCTCAGCCGTACTTTACATTTAATGCGACATGATGGCTATTTTTAATGTAACTGACTAGCTCAGGAATGTTTGAATTTATTTCAAACATTCTCATTTAAGAACATAACACCTTCAGTCATAAATGATACCTACCAGCTGATGTCTGAATCAGCTGTGTTCATTAGTCGAGTTCCTCAGTTGCCGCATACCATCAGCTGACTCGAGTTCGTCTGTTCAGCTGACGTCTGATCCATTGTTGCAGCATACCATCAGCTGACTCGAGTTCGTCTGTTCAGCTGACGTTTGACGTCTTCAGTTGGCAATCAGTATCTGAGATTCCCCCTTCAGCTGAGCTTCCCCCTCTATCTGAGCTTCCCCCTCAGATAGATATCCGATTCTTCAGCTCGGATGACTCTTCATCTCGGATGACTCTTCTGCTCGGATGAGTTTTTAGCTTGGATCCAAGAGTCCTAGAAGATCATATAGCATCTTGAACCGGGCTTCAGGAAGAGGTTTGGTGAATATGTCAGCTCTCTGAATCTCAGTTGGGATCTTCTCCATGGACACATCCATCTTCTCAATATGATCTCGGATGAAATGATGACGAATATCGATATGCTTAGTGCGAGAGTGGTGAACAGGGTTCAGAGAGATAGCTATAGCACTCGAGCTATCACAATGAATGGGAACCTGTCCAGTTGAGACTTCATAATCTCTCAGCTGTTGTTTTAGCCACAATACTTGCATGCAACAGCTTCCGGCAGTCATATACTCTGACTCGGTTGTCGAAGTAGCAACACACGCTTGTTTCTTGGAGAACCATGAAACCAGCTTGCTTCCCATGAACTGACAGTGTCCAGACGTAGACTTCCTATCCAACCGATCTCCTGCTAGGTCGACATCTGAGTATCCAGTCAGCTGGATATTGTCATCAGTTGGGTACCACAACCCAACATTGACAGTTCCCTTCAGATACTTAATGATGTTCTTTGCTGCCAACATGTGTGCTTCTCTTGGTTGGACTTGAAAACGAGCACAAACTCCAACTGCGTATGAAATGTCTGGTCGGCTGGCAGTTAGATAGAGCAGTGAACCGATGATCCCTCTATACTGGCTGGCATCAACGAGCTTTCCCTCAGCTCCTGGTTCGATCTTCCAGTTCGTGTTCATAGGGATCTTCGTTGTCTTACTTGTCTGCAATCCGAACTTGGTGATGAGCTCCTTTGTATATTTGGACTGGTTGATGAAAATCCCTTCAGGTGACTGCTTCACTTGTAATCCAAGGAAATAATTCATCTTGCCCATCATTGACATCTCGAACTTCTCCTTCATAAGATCGGAGAATTTCTTGCACAGCTCCTCCGACTTGGAGCCGAAAATGATGTCATCGACATAAATTTGCACAACAAGTATATCTTCTCCAACTTTGATGGTGAACAGAGTTTTATCAACTGAACCTCGTTTGAACCCCGAGTCCAGAAGAAATCCACACAGAGTGTCATACCATGCCCTTGGCGCTTGCTTTAGACCATAGATAGCTTTCTTCAGCTTGTACACTCTTCCATCTCCAGTATCAAAACCAGGAGGCTGTTCAACAT
This sequence comes from Schizonepeta tenuifolia, assembly GCA_029490685.1. Lineage (NCBI taxonomy): Eukaryota > Viridiplantae > Streptophyta > Magnoliopsida > Lamiales > Lamiaceae > Schizonepeta > Schizonepeta tenuifolia. Next base: position 95,100,174 of record CM055957.1, on the reverse strand, counting down.
ATACATCTTCTTTGATATCTCCATTGAGGAATGCACACTTCACATCCATCTGATATACTTTGAACTTGTGATGTGCGGCATAAGCTAGAAAGATCCGGATGGCTTCCAGCCTTGCAACTGGTGCAAAGGAATCTTCAAAGTCAATTCCTTCTTGTTGGCAGTATCCTTGAGCTACCAACCTTGCTTTATTCCTCACAATGAATCCAATGGCGTCTCTCTTGTTTTTGAAAATCCACTTCAATCCAATCACCTTGACACCATTTGGTCTTTCTACCAACTCCCATACACAGTTGCGTAGAAACTCATTCAATTCTTCTTGCATAGCTGTTGTCCAGTGGACACAGTTGAGAGCTTCCCCAACATTCTTCGGTTCTGGAACATCAGCTACAAAGCAAGAAATCATGGCAACATCTCCAGCTTGCTCGAACTCCTCTAGAACCGCCAATTCCTCAGCATATTGGGCATAAGTGTTGGAATCTTCCTCTGTTGATTCTGGATTTGCAACTCTGCTCCGTGTGCGCACACCCTCGGTTGGATCTCCGATGATGTCGTTGGTGGAATGAACTTCATACCATCTTCGGTTGCGTCTTCCTTCTTCTTCCAACTGTGGCTGTTCAGAAATCTGAGTTGGAGTCTTCAGAGCTGGTGATTGATCAACTGTTGAGTCTGGATCCTCAACATTAACAATAGTTTGAACTGAGCTCGGTTGGGCATCGGATGCTGATGCAGTTGGAGGGGCATCAACTGAAGTTCCCCCTTGGGACGAGCTGAGGTCTTCGCATTCATCTTCAGAGGAGTATGGATCCTCATCCTCAGTTGCCCATATTAGAGGTTCAGCTCGGTTCTTTTCCCGAAGTGCTTGCGATCTAGTGAGAACTGGTAGAACAGCTGGATCCGCGTGTTGTTCCTTTACCTGTTCCCTGCACTCAAAGGTAGATTCATCAAAACTAACATGAGGTGTTATTTCCACAACACGAGAGCTGTTGTTGAAAACTCTATATGCCTTGATCCGAGCTGCATATCCAAGAAATATGCCCTTCGAAGCTTTGGCATTAAAAGTTTTCAACTGAGTCTTTCCATTGTTGTGAATATAACACTTAGATCCAAAAACACGAAAATAAGAAATATCTGGCTTTCTGCGTCTCCACAGCTCGTAGGGCGTCTTTCCCAACCGCTTGGTGAGAAGAGATCGATTCTGAGTGTAGCATGCTGTGTTGATCGCTTCAGCCCAAAATCTCTTTGGCAGTGCTGAGCTTGCTAACATGGATGTGGCTGCATCCTTCAGAGTTCTATTTCTTCGCTCAGCTACGCCATTCTGTTGTGGAGTACGCGCGGCTGATGTCTGATGGGTTATGCCATTCTTTTCGCAATACTCAATAATGGTTTCATTTAGAAACTCCGGTCCACGATCTGATCGGATAGATATGATCTTCATCTCTTGTTGGTTCGATATCCGATCCATCAGCTTGGGCAGCTCATCTCGGGTTTCACTCTTGTGGCGCATGAAGATGGTCCACGTATATCTTGAGTAGTCATCAGTTACAACCAATGTATATTCGTTTCCATTAATGCTTTTTGGTGTAACTGGCCCGAAGAGATCCATATGGATCAGCTGCAACACTCGGTCGGTTGAGGGAGTTGACTTCAACCGGAAGGAGGTTCTAGCGAGCTTTCCCAGCTGGCATGCACTGCAGATGTGTGTTGTTGAAAACACTCGGTTAGGTATGCCTCTTGCATGTTCTTGTCTGGCGAGTCGGTTCATCGTCTTGAAGTTCAGATGGTTGAGCCTTTTGTGCCACAGCCAGCTGACATCCGAACTGCTCTTTGATAACAGGCAAGTGTCAGGGAGGCTGCTGTTCCAGTCAGCGTAGTATACATTCCCTGTTTGAGATCGATTTCCCAACAATATCACCTGCTTTGATCTGACATCTTTAACTCTGCAACCTTGTGCATCAAACTTGACAGAGAAACCATTATCACAGAATTGGCTGATGGAGAGCAGGTTATGCTTCAATCCATCAACCTAAGAGACATTAGAAATTGAAACATGATTGGTTTCAAGGGTGCCGTAACCTCTGGTATAACCTTTTGAGTTATCACCAAAAGTAACTGATGGACCTTCTTTCTCCACGAAACTTCCAAGCAAATCCTTTAGATTTGTCATGTGTTTCGAGCATCCACTATCCATCACCCACATTGTTGTAGACGCCTTCTTCTTCCTCAGTTGTTTCTCCTGTACCTGTAAAGAGAAACTCGCTTAGGTCCCCAATTTCAGTTGGGTCCTGGAGGGTTAGAACCAGTTCCCGCTGGAACTGTGCGTCGCTTTTCCCTGTAAACTCGGATGGATTTATCATTCCAAATTACTTTTCCTTCATCATCAACTATAACAACACCTCGGTTATCCTTAGGCTTGTTGTTAGTAGTGATGTTCTGTTTCTTGGGAGGAGTTGGATTTCTCCTATGTTGAGCTTTAGGAGGTGAGGCTTTCCCCCTGTTTTGATGGCGATTCTTATCCTGTTGAGTTTGTCTGTGAGGTCGGACGCCCTGTTGGAATCTTTATGGCTGATTATGATTCCAACTTCCTGAGGGTTGTCTGTAGCTGTTCATGCCCTGTTGATGATTAATATTATGGCATGAATATCTCCAGTTGTTTGACCAGTTCCTCATTGGTTGCCTATGTTGGAACCTTTGGTCGAACTGATGTTGGAACCGCTGTTGATTCAGATAATTGAATCCTTGCTTGTTCAGAGGTCGGTTCCATTCCTTCTGACGTTGACTTTGAGGTTGATGCAGAGGTCGGTTCTGGTTATGAGATCGGTTGCGGTTGTGCTTTCGACGCCTCTGATTCTTCTTCTAACTTTTGGAACATTCCCCCTCGGTTGAAACCTCAACCGATGGAATATTCTGTCTTACATCAGCTACTCCTTTTCCCTTCTCAGTTGTAATTTCATTGGTCGTTTGAACTTGTTGAGAGGTGGAAGTTGAATTAGCTTCTGGAGACTTAGTTGTGTCTGGCTCTACAGCTGTAACTTCTACTGGTTTGATGAAAGTTGCTGGTGGAATCCCAGTATCCTTGACAACATCATAACCGAGTCCTGACACGTCATCCATCTGTCTGCTGTAACTTAAAAGGTTTTCGATGATCTTGGATGACTGATACAGCTTGATTAGATTGTCCTTCTCAGTTTGCAACTCCTTGATGAGTACAGCTATCTGCTCGGTTTGTCCATCTGACTTCTTTATCAGCTGTTTGATCTGAGCATCTTGATTTTTCAACTGATCTTGCTGTTCTTTGTTTTGCTTTGTCAACTCCTCATCAGCTGGAGCCTTAGCCTCGATCAGTTGACTCTTGAGATTCTCAATCTCCTGAGTTTAGCTTGTGATCAGATCCTCTTTTTCAGTTAAGGAATCTTCAAGCTTGGCGAACTGAGCTTGAAGACTCTTAAACTCAACCGACTGCTGATGCAGTTCCTCACTGAGTTCTTGAAAATCATTCCAGGAGGGTTCCAATTCATCGCTCAGAGATTCTTGCAGGTTAGAAGTATTGGAAGAATTTAAGCGAGCAGGATTAGATTGTACCTCAATATCATCTTGGTCGGTTCCAAGTGCCATGAGGCATTGATCCGGACTGATGACTTTGTTGGTAGAGGTCAGTTCGTCCTCATCTTCAGTGTCTGTGAAGATGTCCATATCGTCAGCTGCCTCTTCTGCTACCATGGCCTTGTTCTTTGCAGTTTGCTTGGCCCTCAGTGCTTCTCTTTCCTTCTTTGAGAGGTCTGGGCAGTCAGCTTTGAAGTGTCCTTCCTTGCCACATTCGAAGCAACCATTGGTGACTGGCTTCGAACTGTCTCGAGTTCGGTTTGATTTATAGAAACGTTTATATTTGCCGAACCGAGTATCCATATCGGCTAACTTCTTTGACAACGCTGCAATGTTCTGTTGCAGTTCCTCTCTGCTCGGCTCCTTTGCAGTCGTGTCAGCCGATCTGGTTGGCCTTGACGATCTCGACTTTGAGTAGTCAGCTCGGAGGGCGACTGACTTTGATGCTGAGCCGACATCCTCAATTCTATTTGTCTGACTTGAGGGCTGCGACCTCCTTCTGTTGACCTTATACTCATTTCCTTTCAAGATTGAGAACAATCTTTCAATTCTCATTTCACCAAGGTCAGCTCGGCTCTCGTGGATATTTGTGAAAGTATCCCACTCAGCCGGTAGAGCTTGCAACACTTTGAGGTTTATTTCTCTTAGAGTGTATTTTCCTTTCCGGATGGACTGGATTCTTCTGATGATGTCCATAAACCGGAGCTCTAGCTGATCGATAGTCTCATAAGGTCGCAGACTGAAATTGTCTAAATCTTGACATGCATGAGAGAACTTGTTTTCCTTCGTCTCGTCGCTTTCTTCACTTAGCGAGGCCAGGATGTCCCACATCTCTTTTGCAGTCTCACACTCCTCTATCCAAGGCAGATAATCTTGTCCAACCGTGGACATTATTGTGCTCTGAGCCCAGATATCCAGCTGGCTCACCTTGGCCTCCTCCGGAGTGTAGTCTTCTGGCTGTTTCTCCACATACTCCACTACTGCATCTCCATCGTTGGGATTTGTGGGAGTGCGAAGTATTCTGTCTCGTATGACAATTGGTCCAGAAGTGAGAACTTGTTGCATCCTATGATGCTTTGACAGAAGGATCTTCTTCATTCGAGTTCTCCATGATGTATAATTGACTACAGAGAACACGACTACGATCTTGTCCTTGACGTCCATCTACACAAACAAAAACAGGACAAAAATGCGAGCAAGAATGCACTAGCGTGAAAAGATCTGTTCAGTTGACCACCGAAAAAAAAAATCTCGAATTCACACCTCGTGAAACAGAGTCAGCAGTCTTTTGAACCACAGCTCTGATACCACTTGATGGTCCCGAAACGAGTTACTGGTGTATGGGGGGGGGGGGAAATACACCAGTTAGGATTTAAAAACATAAACCTAAAAAATCACTTCAACTGAGTGAAAGAGGACTCAGTTGAAATCTCACAGCTGAGTAAGCGACCTCAGCTGGAAGAGTGAGGTTGTGCGGAAAGTGGTGGAAAATTATACTCGTTAAAAACAACTCACGCAAAACAGCTCGGTTGGTCAAGAACCAAAACAGCTCGGTTGAAAATGTGCAAAAGAGGTTTGTATGTCAGTTAGATTGATCAGATAAAAATGCAGATGCAACTGAATAAAAACAAACACGGACACACAGGATTTAACGTGGTTCGGAGATAACCCTCCTACGTCCACGGGGAGATGTGAATCCTCACACCTCAGTCCAAGTTCTTCTGGACAGAACCACTCAGCTTACGCGGGCTGAGCAACCGTTAAGGATAAGTTTGCGGGTACTTATCGACCTTATAGTTTAGTTTCCGGGCACTAAACAGCCTATGTCAAGTTTGCGGGTACTTGACGACCTGACTACTCAATTACATGAAGAGTAAGGTCCTAGCACACTTTTTAGGGTGTGAGATAGGGTGGGATTTCCAACTACAGCTCGATCACGAATGAGAGCTGGATCTAAGGCTTGAACGAATAAACACTCAAACTAAGATCTAAGACAGATTTTCACTCTATGAACCCTCAGCTACTAATGTTCTATCACTCTTGAACTCTCAGCTGCTGATGTTCTTAGAATAGGAGTTTAGCAGATTTTTCTTTCGCTTGTGATTGAACTTTTCTCTCTTGCTTCAGTCTGTCTCGTGTGTCTTATATCTCTCGAATGAGAGAATGCCTCTATTTATAGGCGGAGAGAATCAACTAGCCGTTGGAGGAGCAGTTGATCTCTGATCGGTTGATAGCGATAGCTTGTCTCTCATCTCTGCAGACTTTCCCGATATGGCATCTGTGCTCTTCTGCTTTCCATCTGAGACAGCCTTGTGTTGGGCCAGATGGGGTAATGACTGAACGGTCAACCCTCATGTGACTTCCTTTTGAAATTCAAATCTTAACCTTTCTGACAGTCAACTTTGGTTCGTCGGTTGAAAGTCTTGATCTTCATCTGAGTGGTCTTCAGCTGATGTTCTGAACTGTTGAACTCTCAGCTGACTTTGAACTTCAAGCAGTTGATCTTCTTGTTCGAGTTCTACAACTGAGGTTCTGAAACTGAACACTCAGTTGTCTTCCTTGTATTTACTCAGTTGGGTTTGAACCCTCAGATGACTTTCCTTTTCATCTGATGTTCTCTTCCTTTCAACTGTTTCTCATCTGATGAACGCTCAGTTGGTTTCCTTCACAACTGATGTTCTGAAGACTTCCCCTTGTTTCCATCTGATCATATGAACTCTCAGTTGTCCTTCTTCACAACTGATGTTCTGTTTGAGTGACGTCTTGTTGCCTTCTTCAGCTGGAGACCTGTAAAGATAAAATCTTAACTTTGCTCAAACAGCGAGCCTAAATTCTAACATTAGGTTCTGGCAACATCTACTCGGTTGGGGTCAGTCGGTTTTGAAATTCATCAAAACTTATACTAATAAATTTCCCAACAAGAACAGTTTACGGCTGAGAAAATGAGCTTAATTTCTCAAAATGCTATAATACCTAAGAAAGTAGGAAAGAAGAAAAAGAGGGTGATGGAGGAAGACAAGATTGCACTTAGCCGAGAGAGTCGTCAAGTTGATCCACTTTTGCTATCTTTCGAGAGAGGGTAGTGATTAGCTTTGTGAATGCTCTTCATTTAGGTGATTAAAATTGGTTGTATGATATAGTTCAGCGTACGATTTGAAGGTTGAACCATTGATTCAAGATGAATGCCAACAACAAACTAGGAAAGAGAAATAAACCCTAATTTTTTTTATCAAATTCCAACCCCTAATTCGTAAGAAAAACTCCTATTTATAGTTTAACAAAGCAGTCCAAGCCAATAAAAATGAAGTACTGGACTAAACATAACTTAATTTAAAGGCCTAATAATAAATTAATAAGTAATTAAATGGATCACTTCTTTGGTCGAGGCTTCGGGATTCGATCATGCTTTGATAGGAAAGAGCATGCAGCTGTATCTTCATCATTCTCCCCCGGATCGACACAATTCAACCTCGAATCAGCTGCATCTTCGTCTTCAAAAATGTTGTCACCAACATAAGGCACCACGTGTTTGACGTTGAAAACGTCAGAAGTGCGAATATGGCTACGGAGACGCAAACGATATGCATTGGGGGTGATCATCTCCAGAATCTCAAGTGGACCGATCTTACGCGAGGTAAGTTTATTATATTCATGTCATGGAAACCAGTCCTTGGTTAGGACTGCCCAAACAAAATCACCCACGTCAAAAGAGACGTCTCGACGTTTCAAATCTGCACGAGACTTATAAGCAGCAGTTGCTGAGTCCAAGCGCACCTTAGTCTGTGCATGCATACGCTGAAGGTCAACAAGTATCTCTTCAGCGCGACGATCTCGAGGATGGCCGAAGGGATAGGAATTAAATCCACCGGAGAACGAGGATGGAGACTGTATACAAACTGAAAAGGCGAGAACTTCGTGCTGCGGTTAACGGCCGAATTGTGGGCAAATTCGGCTTGACTGAGCTTCATGTTCCATGATTTGAGATTGTTACCAACAAGGCAACGTAGTAAGTTCCCCAAGGATCGATTAACAGCCTCAGTTTGACCATCCGTTTGAAGATGATAAGCGCTACAAAATAAAAGTCGAGTATCGTCATCCGCCATAATGAACGCCAAAAGTGACTAATGAAACGTGTGTCGCGGTCAGAGACTATGGATTCAGGAAGACCGTGTAAAAGATATACCTCTCTGAAAAAATGTTGAGCGACATGTACAACATCGGTGGAACGTTTACAAGGAATAAAGTGAGCCATCTTGGAAAAATGATCAACAACAACAAAGATGGAGTCGAAACCCCTTTGAGTACGTGGCAGTCCCAAGATGAAATCCATACTCAAGGCGACCCACGGAACAGATGGAACAGGGAGTGGGCGATAGAGGCCCGCATTGCTGGTTGTGCCTTTGGAAACTTGACAAGGGCGACAACGCACAACAAATCTAGTGACCTCACGATGTACAGTAGGCCAAAAAACCCGGAGCAAGACTAATTCTGTAGTGCGATCATGACCCACATGACCTTCACAATGTAATTCATTTAATCAATTTAGTACGTAGGCTACAGTTTGGAAACATAAAGCCACACCTGTAAAGAGAAATCCGTCATGTAAATGAAAACGACGATCAGAGCTCGATGTAACAGCTGCTAAAATAGGAGCAAAGAAAGGTACATGCATTATTGATGTGTCAGGCGCAATATTAGTGTGAACATTATTAGATAATCATTATTTTACTTTAAAAATGCGTTAATTATGTGTGTGTGTGTGTGTGTCTGTGTCTGTGGTTTTTTGTTATATGGGCTTTTTGGCTTATTTTCTGCAAATGGATTTAATTCTCTTTTAATGAAAAGCCCAAAAACACAAGCCCATTTGATAAAAAATTCAATCATAGCGCCTTCTCCTTATCCATAGCTTAAACCCTAAGTTTTCTTCTTCCTCATTCCACTTCCTCCACCACCGTCGATTTTCTACTTCCGCCGCCGTCGAGCTGCAGCGGCTGTTTCTACTCTCTCAACGACTAGGAAGGGAACGCAACTTCGCAATTGATTAATCACTTTGGACTGTACTCTGCCTAAAACAGCTCGAGAAATATAGTCTGCCGCCAATTCCTATTCGCTCGCCGCTGCGGAGGTAATCTAATTTCAAACCTTTTCAATTGTTATCACTTACCACTTTTCGTTGTCGCATGATAAAATTTTATGTTTTTCGAAGAATGTTTCTTTGCCAGTATTATGATTATGGTGGCGAATTACTTTGATTGGTTAATAATGGCATTGCTTTGTCGAACAAATTGTTCGGGCATAAGTTTTAGTTATGCGTTTGTCGAAGAATGTTTATGCGTTTTGGAGTAATTTTCATAAATTTTAGTTATGTATGTTTATTAATGATTAATTTTACTATTTGTTTTGGTTAGAACAGTTTGTGGCTGAGAAAATGAGCTTAATTTCTCAAAATGCTATAATACCTAAGAAGGTAGGAAAGAAGAAAAAGAGGGTGATGGAGGAAGACAAGATTGCACTTAGCCGAGAGAGTCGTCAAGTTGATCCACTTTTGCTATCTTTCGAGAGAGGGTAGTGATTAGCTTTGTAAATGCTCTTCATTTCGGTAATTAAAATTGGTTGTATGATGTTGCGCAACGTACGATTTGTAGGTTGAACCGTTGATTCAAGAAGAATGCCGACAACAAACTAGGAAAGATAAATAAACCCTAATTTTTATTATCAAATTCCAACCCCTAATTCGTAAGAAAAACTCCTATTTATCGTTTAACAAAGCAGTCCAAGCCCATAAAAATAAAGTACTGGACTAATCATAAATTAATTCAAAGGCCTAATAATAAATTAATAAGTAATTAAATGGATCACTTCTTTGGTCGAGGCTTCGGGATTCGATCATGCTTTGATAGGAAAGAGCATGCAGCTGCATCTTCATCATTCTCCCCCGGATCGACACGATTCAACCTCGAATCAGCTTCATCTTCGTCTTCAGAAATGTTGTCGCCGACATAAGGCACCACGTGTTTAACGTTGAAAATGTCGGAAGTGCGAATGTGGCTAGGGAGACGCAAACGATATGCATTTGGGTTGATTTCTCCAGAATCTTAAGTGGACTGATCTTATGCGAGGCAAGTTTATTATATTCATGCTGTGGAAACCAGTCCTTTGTGTACCTTAGTCTGTGCATGCATACGCTGAAGGTCAGCAAGTATCTCTTCAGCGCGACAATCTCGAGGATGGTCCGAAGGGATAGGAATTAAATCCACCGGAGAACGAGGATGGAGACCGTATACAATCTGAAAAGGCGAGAACTTCGTGCTGCGGTTAACGGCCGAATTTTGGGCAAATTCGGCTTGACTGAGCTTCATGTCCCATGATTTGAGATTGTCACCAACAAGAAAACGTAGTTAGTTCCCCAAGGATCGATTAACAACCTCAGTTTGACCATCCGTTTGAAGATGATAAGCGCTACTAAATAAAAGTCGAGTATCGTCATCCGCCACAATGAACGCCAAAAGTGACTAATGAAACATGTGTCGCGGTCAGAGACTATGGATTTAGGAAGACCGTGTAAATGATATACCTCTCTGAAAAAAAAGTTGAGCGACATTTACAACATCGGTGGAACGTTTACAAGGAATAAAGTGAGCCATCTTGGAAAAACGATCAACAATAACAAAGATGGAGTCGAAACCCTTCTGAGTACGTGGCAGTCCCAAGATCAAATCCATACTCGAGGCGACCCATGGAACAGATGGAACAGGGAGTGGGCGAAAGAGGCCCGCATTGCTGGCTGTGCCTTTGGAAATTTGACAAGTGCGACAACGCGCATCAAATCTAGTGACCTCACGACGTACAGTAGGCCAAAAACCCGGCACAAGACTAATTCTGTAGTGCGATCATGACCCACATGACCTTCACAATGTAATTCATGAAACAATTTAGTACGTAGGCTGCAAGTTGGGATACATAAAGCTACACATGTAAAGAGAAATCCGTCATGTAAATGAAAATGTCGATCAGAGCTCGATGTAACGACTGCTAAAATAGGAGCAAAGAAAGGTACATGCATTATTGATGTGTCGGGCGCAATATTAGTGTGAACATTATTAGATAATCATTATTTTACTTTAAAAAATGCGTTAATTATGTGTGTGTATGTGTGTGTGTGTCTGTGGTTTTTTGTTGTATGGGCTTTTGGCTTTATCTGCAAATGGATTTAATTCTCTTTTAATTAAAATCCCAAAAACACAAGCCCATTTGATAAAAAATTCAATCATAGCGCCTTCTCCCCATCCATAGCTTAAACCCTAAGTCTTCTTCTTCCTCCTTCCACTTCCTCCACAACCGTCGATTTTCTGCTTCGCCGCTGTCGAGCTACAACGGTTGTTTCTACTCTCTCAACGACTAGAAAGGGAACGCAGCTTCACAGTTGATTAATCACTTTGGACTGTACTCCACCTAAAACAGCTCGAGAAATCTAGTATGCCGTCAATTCCTATTCGCTCGCCGCTGCGGAGGTAATCTAATTTCTAACCTTTTCAATTGTTATCACTTACCACTTTTCGTTGTCGTATGATAAAATTTTATTTTTTATGAAGAATGTTTCTTTGCTGATATTATGATTATGGTGGCGAATTACTTTGATTGGTTAATAATGGCATTGCTTTGTAGAACAAATTATTCTGGCATAAGTTTTAGTTATGCGTTTGTCGAAGAATGTTTATGCGTTTTGGAGTAATTTTCATAAATTTTAGTTATGTATGTTTATTAATGATCAATTTTACTATTTGTTTTGGTTAGAACAGTTTGTGGCTGAGAAAATGAGCTTAATTTCTCAAAATGCTATAATACCTAAGAAAGTAGGAAAGAAGAAAAAGAGTGTGATGGAGGAAGACAAGATTGCACTTAGCCGAGAGAGTCGTCTAGTTGATCCACTTTTGCTATCTTTCGAGAGAGAGTAGTGATTGGCTTTGTGAATGTTCTTCATTTAGGTGATTAAAATTGGTTGTATGATGTAGCGCAGCGTACGATTTGTAGGTTGAACTGTTGATTCAAGATGAATGCCGACGACAAAATGGAAAGGGAAATAAACCCTAATTTTTATTATCAAATTCCAACCACTAATTCGTAAGAAAAACTCCTATTTGTAGTTTAACAAAGCAGTCCAAGCCCATAAAAATGAAGTATTGGACTAAACATAAATTAATTCAAAGGGCTATTAATAAATTAATAAATAATTAAATGGATCAATTCTTTGGTCGAGGCTTCAGGATTCGATCATGCTTTGATAGGAAAGATCATGCAGCTACATCTTCATCATTCTCCCCCGGATCGACACAATTCAACCTCGAATCAGATGCATCTTCGTCTTCAGAAATGTTGTCGCCGACATAAGGCACCACGTGTTTGACGTTGAAAACATCAGAAGTGCGAATGTGGCTGGGGAGACGCAAACGATATGCATTCGGGTTGATCATCTCCAGAATCTCAAGTGGACCGATCTTACGTGAGGCAAGTTTATTATATTCATGTTGTGGAAACCAGTCCTTGGTTAGGACTGCCCAAACAAAATCACCCACGTCAAAGAAGACGTCTCGACGTTTCAAATCTGCACGAGACTTATAAGCGGCAGTTGCTGAGTCCAAGTGCACCTTAGTCAGTGCATGCAAACGCTGAAGGTCAGCAAGTATCTCTTCAGCGCGACGATCTCGAGGATGGTCCGAAGGGATAGGAATTAAATCTACCGGAGAACGATGATGGAGACCGTATACAATCTGAAAAGGCGAGAACTTCGTGCTGAGGTTAACGGCAGAATTGTGGGCAAATTCGGCTTGACTGAGCTTCATGTCCCATGATTTGAGATTGTCACCAACAAGAAAATGTAGTTAGTTCCCCAAGGATCGATTAACAACCTCAGTTTGACCATCCGTTTGAAGATGATAAGCGCTACTAAATAAAAGTCGAGTATCGTCATCTGCCACAATGAACGCCAAAAGTGACTAATGAAACGTGTGTCGCGGTCAGAGACTATGGATTCAGGAAGACCGTGTAAACGATATAACTCTCTGAAAAAAAATTGAGCGACATGTACAACATCGGTGGAACATTTACAAGGAATAAAGTGAGCCATCTTGGAAAAACGATCAACAATAACAAAGATGGAGTCGAAACCCCGCTGAGTACGTGGCAGTCCCAAGATCAAATCCATACTCAAGGCGACCCATGGAACAGATGGAACAGGGAGTGGGCGAAAGAGGCCCGCATTGCTGGCTGTGCCTTTGGAAACTTGACAAGTGCGACAACGCGCATCAAATCTAGTGACCTCACGACGTACAGTAGGCCAAAAAACCCGACGCAAGACTAATTCTGTAGTGCGATCACGACCCACATGACCTTCACAATGTAATTCATGAAACAATTTAGTACGTAGGCTGCAAGTTGGGATACATAAAGCCACACATGTAAAGAGAAATCCGTCATGTAAATGAAAATGTCGATCAGAGCTCGATGTAACGGCTGCTAAAATAGGAGCAAAGAAAGGTACATGCATTATTGATGTGTCGGGCGCAATATTTGTGTGAACATTATTAAATAATCATTATTTTACTTTAGAAAATGCGTTAATTATGTGTGTGTGTGTGGGTGTGTGTGTGTGTGTGTGTGTGTCTGTGGTTTTTTGTTATATGGGCTTTTGGCTTTGTCTGCAAATGGATTTAATTCTCTTTTAATTAAAATCCCAAAAACACAAGCCCATTTGATAAAAAATTCAATCATAGCGCCTTCTCCCCATCCATAGCTTAAATCCTAAGTCTTCTTCTTCCTCCTTCCACTTCCTCCACCACCGTCGATTTTCTGCTTCACCGCCGTCGAGCTACATCGGCTGTTTCTACTCTCTCAACGACTAGGAAGGGAACGCAGCTTCGCAGTTGATTAATCACTTTGAACTGTACTCCACCTAAAACAGCTCGAGAAATCTAGTATGCCGTCAATTCCTATTCGCTCGCCGCTGCAGAGGTAATCTAATTTCAAACCTTTTCAATTGTTATCACTTACCACTTTTCGTTGTCGTATGATAAAATTTTATTTTTTATGAAGAATGTTTCTTTGCCGGTATTATGATTATGGTGGCGAATTACTTTGATTAGTTAATAATGGCATTGCTTTGTCGATGAAATTATTCTGGCATAAGTTTTAGTTATGCGTTTGTCGAAGAATGTTTATACGTTTTGGAGTAATTTTCATAAATTTTAGTTATGTATGTTTATTAATGATTAATTTTAATATTTGTTTTGGTTAGAACAGTTTGTGGCTGAGAAAATGAGCTTAATTTCTTAAAATGCTATAATACCTAAGAAGGTAGGAAAGAAGAAAAAGTGGGTGTTGGAGGAAGACAAGATTGCACTTGTTGAAGAAAGGGAAGAAGAGGTTGAAGAAAGAGTTGAAGAAGGAGACTCGATTATGGTAGATCCTACAAAGAATAAGAAGAGAAAGAAAGGGTGGAATGAGGAGGGAGACGACGAGAAATTGGAAATTGAGGAGAGGAAGCAGATAAAGAAGCTCGAGAGCTTCTTGTTTAGCTCCTTGTACTCATCGCTTGAGTTTGGGAAGGACGACAAAGAAGAGGAAGCTCGAGAAGAGGTGGACAACACCTCTGCATTGTTCTTCTTTGATAGGTCGGCGGATAGTACATTATATGTGTACGAGAATGACATTGGTTCTGGAGACGAGAGTTCTGATGAAGATGGGAACAATGGAGAAAACCTGCGTGGTATGAGGAGAAAAAGACTAGTATTGACATAGCTAAAGTTAACAAACTGCGGAAGTTGGGGAAGGAAGAAGGTGAAAATGTGATTTCTGGTGATGTGTATAAGTCTAGATTGAGAGCTCAGCATATGAAGATGAACCGAGGTACTGATTGGGCACGTCCCAATGCACAGCCGGTGTATATTTCTGAAGATGATGATTCTGACAAGGAAAACGGGGTGGTGGTTGCCAGTGGTTACGAGGCTGATGATATCCTTAGGTCAAATGAAGAATATGCTCTAAAGATGAGCGTGAAATTGTTATCTGGGTTACTTGAATACTCAAGATCCGGGCCATGGTCCCATTAATTCCGTCCAGTTCCACAATAATGCACAGTTGCTCCTTGTTGGTGGTTTGGATAGAACGTTGAAGTTCTTTCAAATTGATCCGGGCCATGGTCCCATTAATTCTGTCCTATTCTGAATGTTGCTTTCTTACCCGATGGATCACAGGTTATCATCTTAGGAAGGAAGAAGTTTGCTTATAGCTTTGATCTAGTCAAAGCCCATGTAGATAAGATCGGCCCTCTTGCAGGAAGGAACGAGAAGAGATTAGAGTCTTTTGAGATTAGCCCTGATTCTAAGACCATTGCCTTTCTTGGAAACGAAGGGTCTATTCTGTTAGTGTCACCAAGGACGAAACAACTCATTGGAACGCTGAAGATGAATGGAACTGTTAGAGCAGTAGCATTCACTAATGATTGGCAGCAATTGCTCAGCACCGGTGGGGATGGGCAGATTTACCATTGGGATTTGAGAACGAGGGCGTGCTTCCACAAAGGCGTGGATGAAGGCTGTCTAACTGGCACAACGTTGTCTGTTTCCCCCATTGGAAATTTATTTGCAGCCGGTTCAGACAGTGGGATTGTGAACATCTACAACAGAGATGAGTTCTTGGGTGGGAAGAGAAAATCTATAAAAGTTATCGAGAACTTGACAACCAAGGTGGATTTCATGAAGTTTAATGCAGACGCACAAATTCTGGCCATCAGTTCCCGGATGAAGAAGAATAGCATAAACCTGATCCACGTCCCGACTCTGACACCAAGATGAGTTTTTGCATCATTTCTTCCATGGTCGGCATCGGCTTCTTTGGCTCATTGATCATTCCTTGAGACACC
This sequence comes from Schizonepeta tenuifolia, assembly GCA_029490685.1. Taxonomy (NCBI): domain Eukaryota; kingdom Viridiplantae; phylum Streptophyta; class Magnoliopsida; order Lamiales; family Lamiaceae; genus Schizonepeta; species Schizonepeta tenuifolia. The sequence continues at coordinate 95,084,657 of CM055957.1, read as the reverse complement.
AAGAATTCGGGTGGTGGATGGATAACATTATTCGGATTAGAGTACGATAAATTCGGGTTTCTATAATTGGGGTTACAAGCTTGATTCCCCGAAGAATAGATCGAAAGGTTGTAGTTGCTATAGCCCATTTGATTCACATAATTAGCATACTCAAATTGCGAATACTCTTCACCACTTTGTTGAACCGGTTGAGACACCATTTTCACATCCATCTTTCCCCTCCTTTCGGCTTCATAGTCTTTCTTGAGCATAGTGAATTTCTCAAGGAGATCATCATACTTATCATCGGAAATGGAGGCAGCTCTCTTTGAAGAACTCCTTTCTTAGGGCCAATGGCAACTATTGGCCGATATTTCCTCCAAAATCCGAACCGCTTCTTCATAAGGCCGGTTGGTCAAGCCACCACCGGCGGTGGCATTCACAACCTCCCGTGTATGGTTAGTAAGCCATTGATAAAAGTTCAAAATTTGTTGCTCCTTTTAAAATCCGTGTTGAGGGCATCTCCTCAACATCTCTTTGTATCTCTCCCATGCTTCATAGATTGATTCATCTCCCGATTGAGAGAAATAGGAAATGTCCGAAATAAGCTTTTGAGCACGCGAGGAAGGAAAGTACTTTGCTAAAAATAGTCGGCACAATTGCTCCCATGTGGTGATCTCCGAACAGTCAAGGGTCTTGTACCATGCTTTGGCCTTGTCCCTTAAAGAAAATCCAAAGAGCCTCAATCGAATGACGTCATTTGAGACCCCTTGGATCTTGATTATTTCGCACACATCCAAGAATGCACTCAAGTGAGCATTTGCACCGTTTCCAAGCCCACCAACTCGACCAAGGCCAAGTGTAGCCCCCGTCTCCTCCTCCCAAATGATGTTTGAGGTATCTCTGTATTTGTATTCTTTTCTTCCCTCCAAACTTATTCGTTTACCTTCGATTTTTGAATAAGTTTGGGGGAGGGGGAGATGGATACAAATACGTTTGTAAATATGTGTGTGTTGGGTGGTTTGCTTAGAAGTTGTTGTTTTAATGTTGGGTTGTTTGTTTATTTTGGTTTGTTGTTTTTGGAAACTTTTTGGGAAAATTTTGAAGTTTAGTTGCTTTGTTTATGGTGTTTGTGGCTCATTGTGACTTTGGAGAAATGTCGATGATGATAATGTTTTGTTTTTGCAAAAATTGGTTGAAATTGAGTATTTCTTGATTGGTTTTGTATGGATTTATTGTGTTGACCTCGACTCTTTGACTCTTGAATGGAACCCGTGAGATTTGAGTTTGACCAAGATCCTGGCTCCTTCGGGTACTCTGTCTGTTGGCTTCAAGGATATGGGGAGGTACTTCCTGACTTGTAGATTGAATATTTCGATGTTGCCCAGCTACAAGCTTCCAGCCCTATGCCCATTTGCATCGTATCGCCATCTCAGCATCTCAACAACAGATTTTCCACCGAATTTGCCCAATATCCCACATGTCCTTCCCTGCACACCATCTCTCGACTTTGTGTCCTCCCAGACACACTTTGACTCGATAAAGACTAAAAACACAAGAAAAACACAAGGAAAAGATGGACACAAATATGGGTTCATCAATAAGCAGCTGCTGCTTTTGAGCTCATTAAGCTCAAACTGACCACAACACCAGTTCTTACGTTACCTGATTTTTCCAGTTATACTAGCTAAAAAAAGCAATATTACTACATTTACTCTTTTATTCAAGTTAAAAGATTTACTTTTTCAGTTTTCCATATAATAATTTAGGGATAATAAATTGTTTACTATGTTGATACTTATTTTACGGTTATGTCATTTCATGTCGAGATGATTTATACAGTTGAACAAATTCTGCACCCGACCCGACCCGCGCGTGGACCTCACGTGCCTCTTTTTCTTTTTCCAGTTTTTTTTTTCCTTTTCTATGTTTGTCGTTTCTTCTTAGGTCAAAAGATCGAGCGAGGGGAGCCGAAGGCCTCGGAGCGAGCCGAAAAAATCCAAATTATTGTCCGATGATTCATCTTTATATTAGTAATCGGAGCGAAGGCGGAGTCGTAAAATCGCAGTCGAAGGCTTTGTAAAAAAAAAACTGTAAATTAAAATTAAAATAAAAAATAATCTGGATTAAAAAAAAAAGTCAAGGGACCGGGTCGGGTCGGGTCCATCTCCATGGTGGAGATGTCTACACCCAAATGTTACTCTTTTCTTTTTTTTCGACATTGATGAAATGCGGTCAACAAATTTAATCATGATGCCTTCTAATCAACAATGGTATGGGCAATTAGAAGCCATCCTGCTCTTTCTCGACTCACTCATATTGTCTTTTTTATTTAGGTGTCTCACTTATATTGCCATTTTCTAAATAAGAAAAGTTTTTACCCTTCAAAATCTTTCAAAAGTAATAGAACCTATTTATTTTTTATCTTTTTACCTTTATTTTTAATTTCCGTGTCGAACAGTAATATGACAATTTCAATAGATCAGAGAGAGTATAAAATTGATTTAGATGTGGAGACATGAATGAGTTTGATGCATGCCAAAGTTGGTACGTTGTGATTAATTTAAGTCAGAGGCCACGAGACAAGTAGCAGCCTTTTTACTACACACATGTCACTTGATCAAAATACCCTAAACTTAGTAATTACAAAACACTATTTAACATTTGTATTGATTTTTTTAGATGTAATTAACGTTGCTTTATTTCATTATTAACAAGTGGTGTTGTAACTGTTCCTATGGAAACTAAAGTGGTGCAGCATCAATTTGTACGCAGTGAAATTTTGAGTAGCTCCTCCTTCCTATGTAAAAAAAATAGTGTTGTAACTACTAGTATGTTTTTGAATTACGATTGTGCAGTTGCAGAATAGAATAAATGTTGAAAGTTTTAAGATAATTAGCTAAATGGTATGTGTCATGCATATAAATTATGAATTTAAAAAAGATAAGAAGTTTGATAGATTTTATCACAACTTTACGTAAGGATGTTTATTTTATATCAAAATAAATAAATTATATATTATAGATATATTAAATAAATGGATAGTGCTATTTGTACATACTGTAGCCAGTTATACTAGCTAAAAAAAGCAATATTACTAAATTGTTCTTAATTTTTTAAAAATTAAAACAAGTAAAGAATATTATAGGAAACATGAAATATTGTCTATTATCAAATTAGACTTATGGGAGTAATCCTTATTAACATATCAAACAAGTTTTCCAATGCTATCACAACTTTATGGTACACATAACACATGAGAATATATATATATATATATATATATATATATATAGAGAGAGAGAGAGAGAGAGAGAGAGAGAAATTAAGATATACTAGTTTAAATAAATGATATGTCACACTAACCAACTTGACAAATCAAGATTTACCTAAATAGATGCTTATCTTTTCTTTTCTTTTTTTCTTTTAGCCAGGTGAGTTCTCCGCACTTGTCCAGGGGCTGGATCGATGCTTTTTTGCATTATTTACCCTCCCTTGAGGATCGTCCCCCCGAACGTCTTCCTGAGGCTTGTCGTAGCCAATGAGTCCTCCTCATTGCCAATGGGTTGAATCAATGCTCGTATCATTCGTGCCCTCTCTTGAGGACCGTCCCCCCGACGTCCTTAAATGTTCACAAAAAAAAAAGAAAAAAAAATGCTTATCTAATTTATATACAAAAATATAGTATTTCAATTAAGTGTAACACATTGTATCAAAAACACAAGAAATCATCCAAAAAAAAAGGAGTCTATAAACAAGTAGAGTAAATCATCACCACCTGCATTACAAAAAATAAAATAAAATGTAAAACTTTAATTGAAGTTTAAAAAAATAGGGTTAATTGTCTCTAAATCTACGAACAATTTACATAAATTTTGGTGTTTTGCTGAATTAAATTTTGTTGTTTTGCGGAATTTTCCTACATTGAAGTTTCGACCAAAGCAAAACCGGCTTGCATCGATAGGCAACATGAGAAGTTCCATAATCAAAACGACGCCGTTACGATTATCTATTTTTTGTAAAACAAAACCTAAATTAGTTTTCTTTTCCCCATCACCTCTCACGTCACAGATAAATTGGGCTAGAGTTTCCTTAATCTTCACCAGAATATAAAGTGCTTAGCTTGAATTCATGATTGAATTCAAGCGAAAAAGAATGAAGAAAACTTTCCATAAAGGAGCCGAATGAAACCAAAGTTTCATGTTCGGTTTTGATAGAGACGTTCAAAGCACACGTCGACTATAACCCCTAGCCTTCCAAGCTAACGATGCGGGTTCGAACTAACGTCGACTATAACCCCTAGCCTTCCAAGCTAACGATGCGGGTTCGAAAACACAAGAAACTGTCGCTAGAATATAAGAGTAGAAATAAAACTTACTAGAATAAAAATACTCCTTGAAGGAATCAAAATAGAGTTTAAATAACACTCCATCTGTTCCATTGATGTCACATATTTCTTTTTAGTTTGTTCCATCCAAAAAATATAAATAATTAACTCTTCAAAAGTGGTGACACCTACCAATTTTCTATCTTTTCAACTTCCTCCTTCATATCTGTGCTCAAAAGTTATGAGACATTATCAATGGAATCGAGGGAGTAATAAAAACTACAACAAAACGTCGAGGCTCAGAATTACAAGTAAACCTTCAGCAAATCAGTGTGCAGTATGCCTCATTTTTGAGCCCAAACATCACCTCATGCCTGTTCCAAATTCCTCCAAAATGCGTCTATTCTTGAAAAAATATCCTACAATCAATCAGAAAATACGATTATCTCCATAAACATGACTAAATGAACATTAAGATCTCCAAAATATATAACCAAAATATGTTCACTCAATAAAGAAAAGCAAAAGCAATATGATAAGATTGAATAAAGGAGTGCTAATACAAAGAATACAATTTTTTTTCTATGAAGGTTTACCACAAAAATACTCCAAAATATATAACAAAAATACGTCCAATCGCAAATCAAGAATAGGAGTGCTAATACATCGAATACATTTTTTTTTACGAAGTACTAGGACTTGTTCAAATTTACCTCAACATTGGTAGTGTCAACAGCGCTAGAAGAGGGAGCAGTGCTGATGCTGACCTCTGCATATCTACGAGTCCTAGCCTCGGCGACTTGCTCTTGAAGCTGACGTATCTGCATGTTCAGATCAGCCAAATGGCGCTTATGGGCAGCAGCAGAGTCCTTGAGCTGGTTTTGAAGGTTGCCGATAGTGGATTTCAAGTTGATTTTTTCCTGCTTGAGTATAGCAATGCGGTCTTGGAGAAGAGCTTTGTGGCCTTTATGTGCTTCCACAGCTTCCAGAGCCCGTGTTAGGAGCTGCGAATGGCGGGAATTGTTGTTTGTCATGTCCTGCAGCTTAGAGTTGGCTTCGGCCAGCTCTTTGCTCATGGTTGCTACCAGAGCTTGTTCCTTAGCCTCATTGAGAAAATAGGCCAGCAACTAAAGAATGAATAAAGTAAATAATGAGCTAATGAAGCAGTAGAAAAATTGTATGATATGAAAGTAAAATAGATAAGGAGCAATGGTAATACCTGAACCATGTTGTAAGATAAGGCAATCTGTTTTTCCAGACGAGGGAGGCCTTGAAGTTGAGCCTTTTACTTTTCCGTAGCAAAAGATCGGAGGAAGTCATAGCATAAAGTAGGAGACATATTAAGCAAGGATACGCGAGCAGCAGAGCCTTCTCTAATTCCAACTTTTGGGGTTTGGACCTCTGATCCTGTCGGAGCCGGCACGGAGGAAGTCGATGGCCCAGATGGCGCGGCCGCAGGGGGCATGTCAGAATTTACAGAGACGGGTGCCAACCCGGACTCAAGAGCAGCAGGACTCGTCACAGGTGAGGAAGGCTTCCCTTTCTTTGCAGCAGCAGTCTCGGTGCTGGCGGGAACGCTCCTTTCTTTAGATTGAGAGACGGTGGTGTCTTTCTTTCCATCCTTGGGTAGGACGTAGTACTTTTTTCTGCCCTTGGATGACGAAAAATCTTTCTCCCCGACCTTAGAAGGAAGAGGGGAAATAGGTGCGTGCAGCAGCTGATTTTGTATTGTCTCCTCCTAGCCCTGGTTGATAATGCTGAGAGAAAGAGAGAGAGACAGAGAGAGATTAAGTAAACAACTATAGGTGGCTTAAAAATCATGACATAAGGGCCACTTGCAATCTGCAGAAGACACCAATGCTGGCAAAATCAGTGAAGGAAAATTCTCGCGCTACTTTATGCAAGCTCCATAAGAATTCATCAATGAAAATCTATAGTTTTGTAAGCAAATTCTTCCAAATCTTGGCGAAAAAAAGAGAATTTTGTTGCTGCTGACATTTGTTAAGATTGTTTAACTGGCACATGAACGTAATACTATTCAAGCACTGCTTATCTCATTTTGCCAATGAACTTATTTTTTTATTTTTCTCTTTCCTTGCAGAACTAAATATATGACGTTATAAGACACAAAAGAGAACTTTTATTGGTTAGGATAACAAAACATTGAAGACTTACTATTTTTTCCAGGCAACTTGCCGAAATTTGTTGCGAAGGCAGAGCATCTCCGTCCCTGAAAAGTAATTTCAGAAATTAGATGCATGAGCAAATTATATAGTTTTCTCCTTCAGAATAATATTCATAAAAAATCGACATAAGCTACTTACAGTTCGTTTGAGGCCGCTAGAGATGAAAGAGATCTTTCCTTCCTCTTAGCAGGCAGTGCAACAGGTGTCACTTCCTCAGGGGTCTTAACCTTTATACTCTCTTGAGGAAATATATTTTCCCTTACATGTTGCAAATTGTGGTCCGGCCTGATCAGAACGATACCAAACTATTAGTGAAATGATGAGAAGATCCTTCCATTTACCTCCAAATTCAGAAATTTTCATGAATTAGTAGCTAGGAACACAACTTTATGAGGCTAAAGAGCATATGAATAATACTAATGCAAGAGAGTAAAATATAAGAGTCAACTACAATACATCATTCAGAATGAGCTTTCAGATAATACTTCAAATATTCACTGTCACGGTGCGATCTAATATTAGAAATTTAAGCATAAACTCCACTTGGCTTCACAAATAGACATGCTTTTCCATGTCTGTGACAGGGGTGCTTATGCAAGGTTGTATTTAACATCAAGTCGGGAAACAGAAGTTAATTAATATATCAAGTAAATCAAACAATCTAGTATAACTGACCTCAACTTCTCTAATGATGCGCATCCCAACTCAATATTGCATATTGGACAACATTCGGATTTCTCTTTTGAAAGCTTTTCGTATATGCATTTCCTGCAAACTATATAGCAATATAGCATCATAGAATAGAATATCAGGTATCTCATAAACAATAATCTAAAAGAAAGTATCAACATGCAAAACAAATTCCTTACGAACAAGAAAAGCAATGCATCATCAATTCGACTATATATGATCCAATCACATCGAGCAACGAACTACTCTTGGCATAAGACATTGTAAATCTACATGTTGTGGGAATAACAAACTTAAATGGTTATTACCAGATTCTAATCATTGCTTCCTATTGCCAAAAACAACATCACAACAACAAACCACCCACTGTTAATTAGCACATTCATACATAAGGCTTTTGATAAACAATTCTTGACACTTTTCCTGAGCTTGTGGTTACAGAAATTTTTCAACTTCGAATCAAAAATCTCAAACCGCCTTTAGTTTCTTGAACAAAACAAGAGAATAAAGACACTATTCCCATCTCATGTCATAGAATTCAAATCACAACTGAACACACACAACATCTCATAAAAGTGGAGCGTCATCACACTAGAACAACAATTTCAGTATATAAATGACAAGTTCCCTACCAAAATCACAAGCAAATTAACCACAAACGCATCTAAATACCCAGATTAATAACTCAATCCACACAAACGCAAAACTCAATTCATATTTATTGTGTGTTTGCAACCGTTCGTGAGAATTCATGTGCTATCGACTACATGATTCGTAGACATATAGTTGGTGTGTAGAGTAGCACTACGACAATGTTTTTTTTATAACATTCGTAGATCAATGGTTTAGATTATCTTTTAATTTTCTATGGGAGATATAATTTTAGTTGATTGTACCTATTTAACAATTTAGAACATAGTCCAAATATGTCACAAATTCTAAAAGATGAAACCAATTTCATATAGTTGTGATCTAATTACATTTTAGGTCTATGATGTCACAAGTAACCAACTTTGAGAAATCAAGATTTACCTAAATAAATGCTCATCTAATTTATACAAAAATATATTATGATCAAGTGTAACACATTGTATCAAGAACCAACAAGTCCCTTGTGCCGAGCATAAGAAATCATCGACAAGAAAAAGGATTCCACAAACAAGGAGAGTAAACATCACCACCTGCATTACAAAAGTTTCAATTTTATAAGAAAAACATGATTAATTATCGTAAATAATAGACGACAGGCGACACACAAGTTCAACAATCAAAATTGTAACGTCGTTCTGATTATCTAATTTTTTTAAAGCGAAATAAAATTAGTTTTCTTTTCCACATCACCTCCTAATTTTTTGGACCAAAATTATAAATTCGAAGAAAAATCTGAATTCACGTATAGTTTGTGGATTTAGAGGCAGTCGATCCTAAAAAATGCGTGAGTACGTACCCATTTGAAAAGGTAGCCATGGTTTTCTTTTCTTTCCATGGATATTCAATATTCATTCCAAAAATTGCTGCAACTAGAGAATACACAGCAAAACAAACTGTGCCTGAACTCAGAAACAGCTCAAGCTGCACAAGAAATGAGCAACGATCTTATCATGCACGTCCCATGTCCGTCTATGCACGTGTATTGATGAAATAAAATACGAGATAAAATATAGATCAATGCAGATGACGAGATGCCTAACCTGAATCAGTTGATTCCGATGATTATCCAACTGCATCGAACAAGATAACTTTGTCAAGAACACAACACGAAATGCTCATACAAAATTCACTTAAATCATAGTTTTCCAATATCATTACCAAAAATATTGATCAAATAGTGAAAAACTCGGAGCAAATTCAACTCAAAACAACGTGATTCGATTGAGTTTGATCAAGGCCTTATGTTTCATAGCTCAAATTGCTCAAATTAGTTTCAAAAAAATTAATGTTTACCTGAATATTGATGTAATCTTCTGTATCATCAATGTATTCTCTCAACTGAAAAACACAGAAAACAACGTAAAAATACGAGAAAATCCCTAACAAAAAAGAAAAACGCTACAATAATTGACAAACCGTAGTCAGCTTGTTCATCGTGCTCTCGATTTGCATAAAATAAGCCTGAAAAACATAACAGAACGAAAAATTCCAATCCGTATAAAGTGTTCATAACACGATAGATTAAGAAACAAGGCTCGATTAATTGCAGCAACGGATGCTAAACCTCAAGCAGCATCTCAAGTTCATCAACATTATTCTCATCTCGAGTAGTGGATGTTGCACTAGCCCCACTACTTCTGCTGCTAGTGGAAAATTTCGATTCCATGGATACGGAAGCTGACATGGCCATCTTTCTCGAAAGATAGAGATCGGCCATGTCATCATCGTCGTCCAAGAGTTGCTCTAGTTCATCCCTTACCTAGAAAAACAAACAACTCAATGAGGAAAATGGACTCAAAATCTACTACTTTCCCCATCTCAAAGGCCTAAAACGCGCTTACTTTTTGAACCCGACTTGTTAATCTAGTCATAGAACTCTTTGTCTTGCGCACACGGTCCAAATTTCGACTATTGGTCTGCACATGCAAGAGTCACTAAATCAAGAACATGAGTATGGTGCATATGGACTTAATCTTCGAGAAAATCAAAGTTAACGAGCAAAAAAAAGAAGACGAGCAGACAGTGAATCGAATCAATGTTACCTTAGCGGTGAGCTCGTCCAATGCAGGATAAGCAGAGATCTCGAGCTCTCTAGTTTGTGCATCGAGGGAGCTACACAAGCCTTCTAATGCTACTTCTAGTGCTCGGAATTCGAATGGGAAATCTAGCATAGTTTCATCAACAGAGCAAGTAAAAGCAGAGCAGCAACAAGCAGAGAAATGCAAGAAAATGATGCAATGTGGAAAATCTGAAAATTGAAATATAAAATATCATACCGGTTTCTTCATTAGTCTCGACTTCACTACTCCGTGCTTCAAGCAGGTCCTCGTTTTCTCCTTCGCCGCGACCAGTGCCCAAAGGCAGTCGCCTCTGCAGCTCCTCGACAATTGGGGCTACATTATCATCAAGAGGATCCCTCAACAACACCTACACACACACACACACACACACACACACAGAGGCACGCACATTCACATTCTACTTGTCATATGCATATCAAGATTTGCATAAAATCCATTAGCACTTGGAGAGAGAGAGAGAGAGGCAAACACATTCACATTCTGATTGGAAGATTCAAATTCATATTCTATTCACATTTATATCAAGATTTGCATAACAACCCAATAGCAACTAGAGAGAGAGAGGCAAACATTCACAATCTACTTGGAATATTCAAATTCATATTCATATTCACATTTATATCAAGATTTGCATACAATCCAATAGCAACTAGAGAGAGAGAGAAGGAAAGAGGCAAACACATTCACATTCTACTTGGAAACTTCATATTCATATCACAAGATTTGTATAAAAATCTAATACAATTATTATAGAGAAAGATGGGCAAACACATCAACATTCTACTTGGTAGATTCATATTCATATCAATATTTGTATAACTAAATTATATATATATATATATATATATATAGAGAGAGAGAGAGAGAGGCAAAGACATTCATATTCTCCTTCTAAGATTCATACTTAAAATCATATCAAAATTTGCATATCAATCCCACTAAACCTAGAGAGAGAAAGAGAGAGGTAACGCAGCCGACATTAACTAACACTCTACATAATAGATGATACACTTCAAGATTTTCACAAAAATCAAACTACACTCTTCCAAACTCACCTCATCCATCGTTATAATCGCCTTGATATGCTGCAAAAACAACCCAACAATCACCAATCATCAACAGAAATGCCAAAAGAAAAAAGCAAGAAAAAATCGAAAAAAAAAGAATTACTTCCAAATTGAGGACAATGGCCCTTTCTCTCACTAGAATTGCAGAAGGGTAAGACAGCAGAGGATCAAGAATTCTGAGGTCTCTCCCATTAATCGGCACTCTTCTCATGATATCAAACTTATCCAAATCCTCAATCATCCCTTCCCCGCTGCTGTCCAAAACTATCCAATTCCTCGAAACCGCAGCTTTCATCTTGAACGATGACAACTCAATCTCTGCACCCAGTTCATCACTCTGCGCCATATTAACAAATTCTTTTGTTGCTTTTTAGTTTAGTGTTTGCAGTGAAGTGCAGCCAATCCAGCCGGACTTTTCAAAAAACCTGGTGGGCTAGGGTCGAGCCAGCCCGTTCCAATCTTTTGCCAGCTCTATCTCCCACGGTTCATGATAACTACTTTATCATATTGTGGACGGCACAGATTTTAAAAATTACTACGTAATAGTGGAATTGTAGTGAGTCAGGTAAGACTGTAAGAGTCCTACTGTAAATAGTAGAGAATATAATACTATGTGATTGACAAACTAAATAAATTCAAATGCAGCTCAAAACGCATAACAAGCTAATAGCATAAAACCAAAGACGAAAATAATTGAAACAAAAAGCCAACTATAAATTCTTCATAAGGTACAAATTGATTACTATCATCCCCTTCAAATTTTCTTTCAGAGAATGAACTTTCAATGCAAAAGGGGCGATGAAAATCAAACTTTCATCTCTGCGAGAAAAACTATAACAATTCTAAATTCCGTAAAAAAGATCATCACGTCGACAAGCATAACAACAAAAATGACATCTAAAATAGCTAAGAAACTCACTAAGCCTGATTATAGTGATGCAGCTTGTATAACAAGACCTTTCCAGCAGCGTTTCCGACTGCCATGAAACCTCCCCGAGGGCTGAAATCCATACAGCTCGGATATTGCACGCCCCTATTAGGAGGCGGCCAGTTTGAGAAAACAGTCAGAGTCGGGACGTGGATCAGCTTCATGCTATTCTTCTTCATCCGGGTACTGATGGCCAGAATTTGTGCGTCTGCATTAAACTTCATGAAATCCACCTTGGTTGTCAAGTTCTCGATAACTTTTATAGGTTTCCTCTTCCCACCCAAGAACTCGTCTCTGTTGTAGATGTTCACAATCCCACTGTCTGAACCGGCTGCAAATAAATTTCCAATGGGGGAAACAGACAGCGCTGTGCCAGTTAGACAGCCTTCATCCACGCCTTTGTGGAAGCACGACCTCGTTCTCAGATCCCAATGGTAAATCTGCCCATCCCCACCGGTGCTGAGCAATTGCTGCCCATCATTAGTGAATGCTACTGCTCTAACAGTTCCATTCATCTTCAGCGTTCCAATGAGTTGTTTCGTCCTTGGTGACACTAACAGAATAGACCCTTCGTTTCCAAGAAACGCAATGGTCTTAGAATCAGGGCTAACCTCAAAAGACTCTAAGCTCTTCTCGTCCCTTCCTGCAAGAGGGCCGATCCTATCTACATGGGCTTTGACTAGATCAAAGCTATAAGCAAACTTCCTCCTTCCTGAGATGATAATCTGTGATCCATCGGGTAAGAAAGCAGCCTTCCGAATAGGACAGTCCTCGAGAAAAATGCTCTGTACCATCTCGTTTTTCTTCCCATCAACTTGAAAGAACTTCAACGTTCGATCCAAACCACCAACAAGGAGCAACTGCGCATTATTGTGGAAGTGGACGGAATTAATGGGACCATGGCCCGGATCCTTCATATTTGCATCAGACAATCTTGAGTATTCAAGTAACCCAGGTAACAATTTAACGCTCCTCTTTAGAGCATATTCTTCATTTGACCTGAGGATATCATCAGCCTCGTAACCAGTGGCAACCACCACCCCGTTTTCCTTGTCAGAATCATCATCTTCAGAACTATACACCGGCTGTGCATTGGGACGTGCCCAATCAGTACCTCGGTTCATCTTCATATGCTGAGCTCTCAATCTAGACTCATACACATCACCAGAAATCACACTTTCACCCTCTTCCTTCCTCAGCTTCCGCAGTTTGTTAACTTTAGCTATGTTAATACTAGTCTTTTTCTCCTCATCATCGACCCACGCAGGTTTTCTCTCATTGTTCCCATCTTCATCAGAACTCTCGTCTCCAGAACCAATGTCCTCCTCGTACACAGACAATGTACTATCCGCCGACCTATCATTGAAGAATAATGCAGAGGTGTTGTCCACCTCTTCTCGAGCTTCCTCTTCTTTGTCGTCCTTCCCAAACTCAAGCGGTGAGTACAAGGAGCCAAACAAGAAGCTCTCGAGCTTCTTTATCTGCTTCCCCTCCTCAATTTCCAGTTTCTCGTCGTCTCCCTCCTCCTTCCGCCCTTTCTTTCTCTTCTTATTCTTTGTAGGATCTACCATAGTCGAGTCTCCTTCTTCAACTCCTTCTTCAACCTCTTCTTCCCTTTCTTCGACAAGTGCAATCTTGGGCACGGCGATAAACATTCTTCGAAAAAAAAATAAAAAACTATCTTACGACAACAAAAGCTAAGATAACAAATCGAAAGGTTTGAAATTAAATTACCTCAGCCACGGCGAGCAAATAGGAATTGGCGGCAGACAAAGTGATTAATCAACTGCAAAGCTTCGCTCCCTTCCTAGTCGTTGAGAGTAGAAGTCAGCCGCTGCAGCTCGACGGGGAAAGGAGGAAGTGGAAGAAAGGAGAAGAAGACTAGGGTTGGGCTATGGCGGGGAGAGAAGGCTCTATACTTGAATTTTATTAAACGGGCTTCACTAATTTGGGCACCCATATTTTTTTCTCAATTTTAAATCGCTTAAAAATGTACATGCTTTTTTAGGATCAATAGATTGTCTAACTTTTAACGAGACACACAATATTTGGTGTTACGTAATAATTTATGGACCATTAGTCTTTGTTAACCGGATCAAATAAACGTGTTGGAATAAAAAATAAAATAAAATTTGAATACTTTATTATACTATTTATCCTGTGATATAATTTTGGGAAACATTTTCAACGTTTGATGTTTTGTATTTTTCCTTTTTTTGAATTCGTGGAGTATAATACGATAAGTTGACGAATAAAATAAAATGAGTAATTAATTTGCTCGGAGGAGATTATGATCATGAAAACTAATTCATCTCCAAAAAAAGAAATTAGTTCGACATTTACCTTTGATTTTATCATCAATTCTATTATTTTTGTACACTTTATTAAACAACAAAAGGTGACATACATAGCACGCTTCAATAATTTTAAAATTATTGAGAAAAAAAAAATTCAGGAGTATTTATTTTTATATAATTTTAAAAGATTTATTCCATAAAAATTATTTTTTAGGGCCATATATCATAAAGGGCATTGTTCTTTAATGTGTATGAGATCATATGCCTTTCCTTTAAATTTTCTTTTACATTTATTATGTCATAAATTCCTAGTTATATTTGAATGGAATCTGGTTCCAACATTTTTTTTTAAACGAAAAGCATAGAGAAAGGAAACTCCTATTTCTAGAATTATAAATCTGCTTATTTTCCTCTGAGTAGTAGTCAATTCATGCTTTTAACTTTTTTTTTGTGGGAGGATTTGCTTGAAACCATTATGGAAGCAAGGATGTGTCATGTCGTATAATCATTTACTCCCTCCACCTCGAATTAATATACGAGTTTTAATATTTATACTCCACAGTAAATTAAATTTTATATATTCTAATTCAGGACGACTGAACTATGCAGAATCGACACGATTCAACCTCGAATCAGCTGCATCTTCGTCTTCAGAAATGTTGTCACTGACATAAGGCACCAAGTGTTTGACGTTGAAAACGTCGGAAGTGCGAATGCGGCTGGGGAGACGCAAACGATATGCATTAGGGTTGATCTTCTCCAGAATCTCAAGTGGACCGATCTTACGCGAGGCAAGTTTATTATATTCATGCTGTGGAAACCGATCCTTGGTTAGGACTGCCCAAACAAAATCACCCACGTCAAAGGAGACGTCTCGACGTTTCAAATCTGCACGAGACATGTAAGCAGCAGTTGCTGAGTCCAAGTGCACCTTAGTCTGTGCATGAATACGCTGAAGGTCAGCAAGTATCTCTTCACCGCGACGATCTCGAGGATAGTCCGAAAGGATAGGAATTAAATCCACCAAGGAACGAGGATGGAGACTGTATACAATCTGAAAAGGCGAGAACTTCGTGCCGCGGTTAACGGCCGAATTGTGGGCAAATTCGGCTTGACTGAGCTTCATGTCCTATGATTTGAGATTGTCACCAACAAGGCAACGTAGTAAGTTCCCCAAGGATCGATTAACAACCTCAATTTGACCATCCGTTTGAAGATGATAACCGCTACTAAATAAAAGTCGAGTGTCGTCATCCGCCACAATGAACGCCAAAAGTGACTAATGAAACGTGTGTCGCGGTCAGAGACTATGGATTCAGGAAGACCGTGTAAACGATATACCTCTCTGAAAGAAAGTTGAGCGACATGTACAACGTCGGTGGAACGTTTACAAGGAATAAAGTGAGCCATCTTGGAAAAACGATCAACAACAACAAAAATGGAGTCGAAACCCCGCTGAGTACGTGGCAGTCCCAAGATGAAATCCATACTCAAGGCGACCCATGGAACAGATGGAACATGGAGTGGGCGATAGAGGGTCGCATTGCTGGCTGTGCCTTTGGAAACTTGACAAGTGCGACAACGCGCAACAAATCTAGTGACCTCACGACGTACAGTAGGCCAAAAAAAACCGCCGCAAGACTAATTCTGTAGTGCGATCACGACCCACATGACCTTCACAATGTAATTCATGAATCAATTTAGTACGCGGGCTGCAAGTTGGGATACATAAAGCCACACCTGTAAAGAGAAATCGGTCATGTAAATGAAAACAACGATCAGAGCTCGATGTAACGGCTGCTAAAATAGGAGCAAAGAAAGGATCCGTAGTATATAAAGAACGAAAATCATCAAATCCTTAGTATTTCTGTAAGTGAAGTGCGCATAAAGCCTTAACCCTTGAACTGAAGTGCGCATTTCTGTAATTATGAAATTGCTACGATTGAGGGCATCAGCTACTTTATTAGACGAACTAGAGATATGGCGAACCATAAAAGTGAATTATTGTAAGAAGGCCGACCACTTCGCATGACTTGCAGAGAGTGAAGACTGAGTAGATAAGTGTTTAAGCGCTTCATGATCAGAGAACAGAATAAATTTGTTGTGAAATAAATAGTGGAGCCAATTTTGCACAGTACGGACAATAGCATAGAACTCGACGTCGTATATACTATAACGTAGGCGAGGACCCACCAATTTTTCACTAAAAAAAGCCACGGGTTTTTCTCCTTGACCCAACACAGCACCAACAGCAACTTTAAAAGCATCACAACTGAGCTCAAAAGGGCTGGAAAAATCAGGTAACGTAAGAACTGGTGTTGTGGTCAGTTTGAGCTTAATGAGCTCAAAAGCAGCAGCTGCTTCTGTCGTCCATTGAAACATTTTGTCATGCATAACGTCTGTAATGGGCGCCATAATTGAGCTAAAGTGATGAATGAAACGCCTATAGAATGAGGCAAGTCCATGGAAACTCCGAACCTCTGTAAGTGACGTGGGGGTCGGCCAATCCCGAATAGTGGCAACCTTAGAGTCGTCAACTTGTATTCCTGCATGAGAAATACGATAACCCAAGAAAACCACAGAGTCAACCAGAAAACAACATTTATTAGGCGCAGCATAAAATCGAGCAGCACGGCACGAAGTATGGAGAAAACTTCACGGAGATGCACAAGATGAGCCTCGACTGAACTACTATAAATGAGGATGTCGTCAAAATAAATGACGACACATTTGCCAATTGAAGGGCCTAAAGTCTGGTTCATTACTCGCATGAAAGTATTAGGTGCGTTGGATAATCTAAAAGGAATAACCAACCACTCGAATAGCCCTTCACGAGTCTTGAAGGCAGATTTCCATTCATCTCCTGGGCACAAACGAATTTGGTGATAGCCACTACGAAGATCAAGTTTGCTAAACACAGTAGAGCCATGTAGTTGATCCAATAAATCATCAAGGCGGGGAATCGGAAAACTATAGCGAATTGTGATCTTGTTTATGGCGTGACTATCCACACACATACGCCACTCTTCCGTTTTCTTAGGAATAAGTAGGGTCGGTACTGCACAAGGACTAATACTTCGTTGGATAAGGCCCTTATGAAGTAAGTCCTCGACTTGTCGCCTTAATTCTTTATGTTCGGCAGGGCTCATACGATAATGAGGGCGATTTGGAATAGGCGTCTCGGGTATGAGGTCAATTTGATGTTGAATGTCACGATCACGAAGTGGAGGCAATCCAGGAGGTAATTCCGCCGCAAAAATATCAGCAAACTCTAATAATAAAGCGTCGAGGGCAGGAGGAGATTTAGAAGGCGAAACTATTTCCTGTGGAATAAGCAAAAAAACTATAGAAGCTGAATCAAGCTCACGATAGAAGTCAGCACGTGATAAAAGGGTCACTCGGGCTTGTGGTGGCTTTGAAGGAGTAGGAGAAATAGATGGGAGCAACACATATTTTTTGCCAGCAAAGAGAAAACTATAAGAGTTGCAGCGACCATCATAAGTAACATGGCGATCATATTGCCACGGTCGTCCTAACAAGAGGTGGCAAACATCCATCGGAACGATGTCGCACCAAGTTGAGTCAACATATGTAGGTCCAAGAAAACTGAATGAGAGCTCTATGAGTGACAGAGATATTAGTGCCATGTTGCAGCCACGCAAGAATATAAGGTCGGGGATGAGGTTCTGGATTTATAGATAACTTAGCAATTGCGCCAGCAGCGATTACATTCTCACAAGAGCCCTGAATTAGGAAGTCAATGTCAAGCCATCTAGAATCAAATCAAGTCCCTAGAACCAACTCTTGTTCCATTTTGAATCTTTGATCGTTTATTAATTGCTTATCTGCTTGAGATTGTTTAATTTGCTTTGATCTTTTATTTGAGTGTCTAAATCAATTAAAAATCAAGATGAATGTAGAGCTTGAATAGTAGGAAAGTGCATAAATTTCATTTCTCACGTAAGTTCAGTCAAATAGTCCTTGAAGATACAATACTCGTTGCTAGTTGCTACAATTACCCAATTAAAGTGCGGCTATAATTGCTTAGTAAGATTAGCGATCATCGATTGCTCAGTAGCTCACAAACAACTAGGCTCATTTACAACCTTAATTATGCATTAAGAGGAAAGCCTTATACCTCTCATTTGACAATTATCTCATGTTTCATTTCGTATTGAATTGATAATGACACGATATGATAATATGAAATATAAAATAATTTCACATTATATAATAATTTTAAATTAATTAATAAGGTACATGCATTATTGAGGTGTCGGGTGCAATATTAGTGTGAACATTATTAGATAATCATTATTTTACTTTAAAAAATGCGTTAATTGTGTGTGTGCGCGTATGTATGTGTGTGGTTTTTTGTTATATGGGCTTTTGGATTAATTATAGCAAATGGATTTAATTCTCTTTTAATTAAAAGCCCAAAAACACAAGCCCATTTGATAAAAATTTCAATCATAGCGCCTTCTCCCCATCCACAGCTTAAACCCTAAGTCTTCTTCTTCCTCCTTCCACTTCCTCCACCACCATCGATTTTCTGCTTCGCCACTGTCGAGCTGCAGCGGCTGTTTCTACTCTGTCAACGACTTGGAAGGGAACGCAGCTTCGCAGTTGATTAATCACTTTGGATTGTACTCTGCCTAAAACAGCTCGAGAAATCTAGTCTGCCGCCAATTCCTATTCGCTCGCCGCTGCGGAGGTAATCTAATTTCAAACCTTTTCAATTGTTATCACTTACCACTTTTCGTTGTCGTATGATAAAATTTTATTTTTTTCGAAGAATGTTTATTTGCCAGTATTATGATTATGGTGGCGAATTACTTTGATTGGTTAATAATGGCGTTGCTTTGTCGTAGAAATTATTTTGGCATAAGTTTTAGTTATGCGTTTGTCGAAGATGTTTTTGCGTTTTGGAGTAATTTACATAAATTTTAGTTATGTATGTTTATTAATGATTAATTTTACTATTTGTTTTGGTTAGAACAGTTTGTGGCTGAGAAAATGAGCTTAATTTCTCAAAATGCTATAATACCTAAGAAGGTAGGAAAGAAGAAAAAGAGGGTGATGGAGGAAGACAAGATTGCACTTGTCGAAGAAAGGGAAGAAGGAGTTGAAGAAGGAGACACGGTTATGGTAGATCCTACCAAGAATAAGAAGAGAAAGAAAGGGCAAAAAGAGGAGGGAGACGACAAACAATTGGAAATTGAGGAGGGGAAGCATATAAAGAAGCTCTAGAGCTTCTTGTTTGGCTCATTATACTCACCGCTTGAGTTTGGGAAGGACGACGAAGAAGAGGAAGGTCGAGAGGAGGTGGACAACACCTCTGCATTGTTCTTCAATGATAGGTCGGAGGATAGTACATTGTCTGTGTACGAGGAGGACGTTGGTTCTGTAGACGAGAGTTGTGATGAAGATAGGAACAATGATAGAAAACCTGCGTGGGTCGATGATGATGGGAAATAGACTAGTATTAACATAGCTAAAGTTAACAAACTGAGGAAGTTGAGGAAGAAAGAGGGCGAAAGTGTGATTTCTGGTGATGTGTATGAGTATAGATTGAGAGCTCATCATATTAAGATGAACCGAGGTACTGATTGGGCACGTCCCAATGCACAGCCGGAGTATAGTTCTGAGGATGATGATTCTGACAAGGAAAACGGGGTGGTGGTTGCCAGTGGTTACGAGGCTGATGACATCCTTAGGTCAATTGAAGAATATGCTCTAAAGAGGAGCGTGAAATTGTTACAAGAAAGAAACACAACATATAGCAATATAAGGCTCAAATCTCACGGGTTCTATTCAAGAGTTAAAGAGTCGAGGTCAACACAATCAATCCATACAAAACCAATCAAGAAATACTCAATTCCAACCAATTTTCGCAAAAATAAAACATTATCATCATTGCCATTTCTCCAAAGTCACAATGAGCCACAAACACCATAAACAAAGCAACTAAACTTCAAAATTTTCCCAAAAAGTTTCCAAAAACAACAAACCAAAATAAACAAACAACCCAACATTAAAACAACAACTTCTAAGCAAACCACCCAACACACACATATTTACAAACGTATTTGTATCCATCTCCCCCTCCCCCAAACTTATTCAAAAATCGAAGGTAAACGAATAAGTTTGGAGGGAAGAAAAGAATACAAATACAGAGATACCTCAAACATCATTTGGGAGGAGGAGACGGGGGCTACACTTGGCCTTGGTCGAGTTGGTGGGCTTGGAAACGGTGCAAATGCTCACTTGAGTGCTTTCTTGGATGTGTGCAAAATAATCAAGATCCAAGGGGTCTCAAATGACGTCATTCGATTGAGGCTATTTGGATTTTCTTTAAGAGACAAGGCCAAAGCATGGTACAAGACCCTTGACTGTTCGGAGATCACCATTTTGGTTAGAACAGTTTGTGGCTGAGAAAATGAGCTTAATTTCTCAAAATGATATAATACCTAAGAAGGTAGAAAATAAGAAAAAGAGGGTATTGGAGGAAGAAAAGATTGCACTTATCGAAGAAAGAGAAGAAAAGGTTGAAGAAGGAGTTGAAGAAGGAGACTCGACTATGGTAGATCCCACAAAGAATAAGAAGAGAAAAAAAGGGTAGAAGGAGGAGGGAGACGACGAGAAATTGGAAATTGAGGATATCCTCAGGTCAAATGAAGAATATGCTCTAAAGATGAGTGTGAAATTGTTACCTGGGTTACTTGAATACTCAAGATTGTCTGATGCAAATATGAAGATTGCCTAGGGTCTTCAGTCGAGTAGACCTTCCTGTAGTAAAAGTCATTAATGAATTCATGCTTGAACTGCTCCCAGTCATCATTCCACTCAGCATTCATCCACTTGTCAACGTGTGGGAACCGAGACGGGAGCGGTGCGTTCTTCTGCAGTTGTTGCGTCTTCTTCCTAGCCTCAGCCTTCATCTGGTGCTTGTTAATTCTTCGCACGCTCCGGCTGGCTTTATTTCTGTCGACATTTTTCTCAACCTTGGTCAGTTTCTTCTCGAACTTGGCCACCTTCTTGGCCTGATCAGCATCGAACTTCTTGATCCAAGAGGGATTCAAGTACTTCTCCTTGGACTCCCCCATAGCTTTGGCAGCTTCGATGCAGTCTTCGACAGATATCCCGTCAAGTTCGGCATCGAGCTCAGCTGTAAGCTCGGCTACGAGGTCATGGGAGATTTCCAGTTCCTGCTGCGATCCTTCAGCTGTTTCTTCAGCTTCAGCTGGCACTCCTTCTTGTTGAACCCCTTCCTCTTGCTGAAGAACAATTTTTCCTTGTCCAGCAACAGCTGCTGGCTCCTTGTCTTCCCCCTTTTTGGCATCATCCAAAAGGGTGGCAACAGTGCCATCCCGGGAGGTCAGCTTGGCCTCAACCTGTTGAACGCGGGAAAAGAGTTCGTCGACAGCATCCTTTTCTTCCACCTTCTTGGCCAACTCCAGGTCCTGGTGCTCCTGCTCAGCTCGCTGCAAGGCTGCAAAGGTCGCAGAGACCTCTTTGTGGAGGGTGACGAACTCAGCTCGGAAATTTGTGAACTGAGACATCCACTCCTGGTCTTGAGTCTGCTGGGACTTTGCCAGATCAGATTCAGCAACGGTCTTGAATACGTTGAAGTCCGAGCTGAGTCCCTGAACCGCCTTCTTCAGATCCTTGACCTCCGAGCCGGTAGAAGTGGACAGTTCTTCGATCTTCTGCTGTAGGGAGGAGGAAAGGTGTTCCAGCTGATTCTTCAAGCTTGCATTCTCTGCCATCAGCTGATTCATCCTGTCAGCATCCTCCTCCTTGCTGAGCTGAATTTTGGACAACAGTTCCTGCCTCAGCTGGTTGACCCTCTCAGAGATCAGCTCACAGATGTCATCGGTTGAGAGCGCTGGCTGATCTGAGGGTCCAGGTAGGTGTAGTGGTTGTGGTTGGGCAGATGGGTCCATGACAACCAGGGCAGTTCGGTTGGCGAGGTAGGCCTTGAGCGTTTCTTCTTCCTTCTTGGCCGCCTCATCAGCTGCGTCGACATCCTCCATGTAGTTGGTGTTCTTAGCCAACATATCATCAAGAAATTGAATAGCTCCAGGATTGTTGCACAGCTCCCTGGTGTCTGTCCCTTCTTGGATGCTTTTGTCCAGACGACGACGGAGCAGAGCCACCTTCTGGTTGTAGGCCACCTCCAGGTTCTGGTAGTCGAAATATACCCTCAGGTTGGATTCTTCGACCTTCAACCTGTCCCAACCATGGATCCTGAGGGTTTCCTCCTTGACGTACCAGTAACTGAATATGACGCTGAACTGGTAGAGCAGTTCCGTCCTGAATACAGCAAAAATGGGCATCGAGGTTGTCTCGGGGAACATACCAATCAGCTTACGGAAGCATTAGCTTAGCCTTCCTTCATATTCAGCCAAGATCGCCTGGCGGTTGGCTTCTTCATCAATTGGTGGGGGGTCAATATCGAAGGCAACAGGTCTGATGGTTTCATCAACGTTGGCCAAAGGAATGGTCACAACGTTGGCATCGAGCGAGAGGCTCGAAATATCTGACTGAGAACCAGTTGAGAGAACTGGATCCTCTTTGGGTGGTGAGTTGGGTGGCACAAGTGTTTCATCAGACACAGGTGGGATTACCTGGCTGGCATCAGCTCCAGTTGGACTGTCGTGGGACTCCTCAGATGAAGAATAGTCATCTGAGGAGGAGTTGGAATCCTCCACGTGGATCTCCACTCCTTCAGCCACTTCCTCCTGACGAGGTTGAAGAACAAACCTAGCTGGGTCAACCGACTGGCTTGATTTGGTTAACTCCTTCTCCTCAGCTGGCTTTACCACCACTGGGCTTGTTGTAGAAGGTTGAGCCGTGGGCTGGATGATTCGAATCCTGGGCCTCTTCTGGAGGGGTTCCTCCTCATCTTCTTCTTCATCTTCCTCTTCCTCAGCCACCTCCTCCAGCTGGCGCTTCGCAGGCTTGGATCTAGAAGGGCGGCGTGCTGCTGAGGCTGACTCCACAGCTGGCTTGGGGGCACCCTTGGGAGTGTAAACGGCCTCCACAACGTCCCTGGCCTTTTTGGCTGTGGGGAACAACATCAGCTTGTTGAACGCCGGGTCCTCACTCCCTTCCCAGGTCAGCTGCTGTCCCTTGGTGGCTTGGAGGATTAGGGCAGAAATTTTTGTGCCGAAGTTGAGTGTCCCCTTGACACTCAACAGCTGCTCTCCGGACTTAGCTGACGTCTCGGAGATTTTCTGCTTCTCCATCAATAGCTGGCTTTCAAGATAGCCCAGCCAGTCGACCTGGTGCTGTTCCTCCAGGGCCTTCTGCTGCTTGAGCTTCGGTCTGCTCACCGAAGGCTCCTCCGTACGCGAAGACGCATTTGGATATCACGTCGAAAAGAAGTCGGTGCTCCGGCTTCAGCTTTGTCCTTTGCATGCTCCCCTTCAACGGTTCGGGAACAAGAAGGATTGATTGAAGGAATGTGTCAGCTTCCTTATCGGTGAAATTCCCCAACACATCTGTGGCTTCACGATTTCTGGGGATGATCTTTTGTAGTTCTTTGGTTACTTTTATTTCAACGACGGAGTCTTCTATCGTACGGGAAGTGCTGTTGCGTTGCTTGCACGGGATGATCGTGACAAGCCCGTCTTCTGCAACTCGCTGCAAATTCCTGTAGAAATGTACGACCTGCTTTCTGAGCAACTTGGATGGAGAAAGGGTTGCCCAATCGAGCAGACTGTGGTCGGAGAGAATGGCAGCGACTGGAGCGAGTTCCGGCGAGGTCAGAGCCGCTATGGATAGAATTTGTTCAAAATGAATCTTCGACATCACCATGTCGAAAGATTCCTGGAATGTAGCAGGCTCTGCGGAAACCATCTTTTTGGAAGCTTTAGATTTAGGCCCCATCTCAAAGAGATATATATGCAAAAGAAATAAATTCGTTACTGAAAATGGTGAGACAAATTTGGAGAAGATAATGAATAGATTGAAAAGATATGCACGAAATAATAAGGATATGCAAAGAAGGTAAGGATCACTTCCTGATATTACGTATTATGTAAGCTTTGACTCGAATGAGATCAACGGCTGAGGTTAAATGGCGCGAATCCATCAACGGCTGGGATTACGCGACTATTGGGTATTTTGACTGACGCTCCACGCGCGCGAGTGAGAAGGTGAATAGTTTAAGGTGTCAGCCCAGTCGCACTATAAAGTAAGGCTATAGGAGTTCAACCAGACTTTACATTAAATGCGATATGATGGCTTGTTTAGTCTAGCTGACATGTTCAGGAATGTTTGAATTTATTTCAAACATTCTCATTGAATATCATAACACCTTCAGTCATAAATGATACCTGCCAGCCGATGTCGAGATCAGCTGTATACCTCAGTTGAGTTCCTCAGTTGCCGCATACCATCAGCTAACTTGAGTTCGTCTGTTCAGCTTACGTTTGATCCATTGTTGCAGCATACCATCAGCTGACTCTAGTTCGTCTGTTCAGCTGATGTTTGATGTCTTCAGTTGGCAATTCGTATCTGAGATTCCACCTTCATCTGAGCTTCCCCCTCAGATGGATATCTGACTCTTCATCTCGGATGGATCTTCTGCAGCTCGGATGATTCTTTAGCTCAGATGGATTTTCTCCAGCTCGGATGACTCTTCATCCGATGGATCCAATAGTCCAAAAAGATCACATAACATCTTGAACCGAGCTTCAGGAAAAGGTTTGGTGAAGATGTCAGCTCTCTGAATCTCAGTGGGGATCTTCTCCATGGACACATCCTTCTTTTCAATATGATCTCGGATGAAATGATGACGAATGTCGATATGCTTTGTCCGAGAGTGGTGAACAGGATTCAGATAGATAGCTATGGCACTCGAGCTATCACAATGAATGGGAACCTGTCCAGTTGCAACTTCATAATCTCTCAGCTGTTGCTTCAGCCACAATACTTGCATGCAACAGCTTCCGTCAGCCATATACTCTGACTCGGTTGTAGAGGTTGCAATACATGCTTGTTTCTTGGAGAACCATGAAACCAGCTTGCTTCCCATGAATTGACAGTGTCCAGAGGAAGACTTCATGTCCAACCGATCTTCTGCTAGGTCCGCATCTGAGTATCCTGTCAGTTGGATACCACAATCCAACATTAATAGTTCCCTTCAGATACTTGATGATGTTCTTTGCTGCCAACATGTGTGCTTCTCTTGGCTGAACTTGGAATCGAGCACACACTCCAACTGCGTATGATATGTCTGGTCGGCTGGCAGTTAGATATAGCAGCGAACCGATGATCCCTCAAAACTTGCTGGCATCTACGAGCTTTCCTTCAGCTCCGGGTTCAATCTTCCAGTTAGTATTCATTGGGATCCTCGTGGTCTTACTTGTCTGCAATCCGAACTTGGTGATGAGCTCCTTTGTATACTTAGACTGATTGATGAAAATTCCTTCTGGTGACTGCTTCACTTGTAATCCAAGGAAATAATTCATCTCGCCCATCATTGACATCTCGAACTTCTCCTTCATGAGATCTGAAAACTTTTTGCACACCTTCTCCGACTTGGAACAGAATATGATGTCATCCACGTAGATTTGCAATACAAGTATATCATCTCCAACTTTGATGGTGAACAGGGTTTTGTCAACTGATCCTCGTTTGAATCCCGAGTTCAGTAGAAAACCATAAAGAGTGTCATACCAGGCCTTTGGTGCTTACTTTAGACCATAGATAACTTTCTTCAACTTGTACACTCTTCCATCTCTAGTCTCAAAACCTAGAGGCTGTTCAACATATACATCTTCCTTGATATCTCCGTTGAGGAATGCACATTTCACATCCATCTGATACACTTTGAACTTGTGATGTGCGGCATAAGCTAGAAAGATTCGAATGGCTTCCAGCCTTGCAACAGGCGCGAAAGATTCTTCAAAGTCGATTCCTTCTTGTTGGCAGTATCCTTGAGCTACCAACCTTGCCTTATTCCTCACTATGAATCCAATGACGTCTCTCTTGTTTTTGAAAATCCACTTCAATCCAATCACCTTGACACCATTTGGTCTTTCTACCAACTCCCATACACAGTTGCGTAGAAACTCATTCAGTTCTTCTTGCATGCCTGTTGTCCAGTGAACACAGTTGAGAGCTTCCCCAACATTCTTCGGTTCTGGTACATCAGCTACAAAGCAAGAAATCATGGCAACATCTCCAGCTTGCTCGAACTCCTCTAGAACTGCCAACTCCTCAGCATACTGGGCGTAAGTATTGGAGTTTCCTTCAGTTGATTCTGGATTTGCAACTCGGCTCTTTGTACGCACACCCTCGGTTGGATCGCCGATGATGTTGTCAGTGGAATGAACTTCATACCATCTTCGGTTGGGTCTTCCTTCTTCTTCCAACTGTGGCTGTTCTGAAATCTGAGTTGGAGTCTTTAGAGCTGGTGATTGATCAGATGTTGAGTCTGGATCCTCAACATTGGTATTAGGTTGAACTGGACTCGGTTGGGCTTCGGATGCTGAAGCAGTTGGAGGAGCATCAGCTGAAGTTCCCTCTTGGGATGTGCTGGGGTCTTCGCATTCATCTTCAGAGGAGTATGGATCCTCATCCTCAGTTGCCCAAACCAGTGGTTCAGCTAGGTTCTTTTCCCTTAGAGCTTGCGATCTGGTGAGAACTGGTGGAACAGTTGGATCTGCTTGTTGTCCTTTAACCTGTTCCCTGCACTCAAAGGTAAATTCATCAAAACTAACATGGGGTGTTATTTCCACAACACGAGAGTTGTTGTTGAAAACTCTGTATGCCTTGATTCGAGCAGCATATCCAAGAAATATGCCCTTCGAAGCTTTGGCATCAAAAGTTTTCAACTGAGTCTTCCCATTGTTGTGAATATAACACTTAGAACCAAAGACGCGAAAATAAGAAATATCTGGCTTCCTGCGTCTCCATAGCTCATACGGTATCTTTCCCAATCGCTTGGTTAGAAGAGACCGGTTTTGAGTATAGCATGCAGTGTTGATTGCTTCAGCCCAAAATCTCTTTGGTAGAGCTGAGCTGGCTAACATGGATGTGGCTGCATCCTGCAGCGTTCTGTTCCTTCGCTCAGCTACTCCATTTTGTTGCGGAGTACGTGCGGCTGATGTCTGATGGGTAATTCTATTTTTCTCGCAATACTCGATGATGGTTTCATTTAGAAACTCAGTTCCACGATCTGATCGGATAGAAATAATCTTCATCTCTTGTTGGTTGGCTATCCGATCCATCAGCTTGGGCAGCTCATCTTGGGTTTCACTCTTGTGACGCATGAAAATGGTCCATGTGTACCTCGAGTAATCATCAGTACAACCAATGTATATTCGTTGCCATTTATGCTTTTTGGTGTAACTGGCCCGAAGAGATCCATATGGATCAGCTGTAACACTCGGTTGGTTGAGGGAGATGACTTCAACCGGAAGGAGGATCTAGCGAGCTTTCCCAGCTGGCATGCACTGCAGATGTGTGTTGTTGAAAACACTCTGTTTGGTATGCCTCTTGCATGTTCTTGTCTGGCGAGTCGGTTCATCGTCTTGAAGTTCAGATGGTTGAGCCTTTTGTGCCACAGCCAGCTCACATCAGAACTGCTCTTTGATAACATGCAGGTGTCAGGGAGGCTGCTGTTCCAGTCAGCGTAATAGACATTCCCTGTTGGTGATCTATTTCCCAACAATATCACCTGTTTTGATCCGACATCTTTAACTCTGCAACCCTGTGCATCAAACTTGACAGAGAAACCATTATCACAGAATTGGCTGATGGAGAGCAGGTTATGCTTCAATCCATCAACATAAGAGACATTATAAATTGAAACATGATTGGTTTCAAGGGTGCCGTAACCTCTGGTATAACCTTTTGAGTTATCACCAAAAGTAACTGATGAACCTTCTTTCTCCACGAAACTTCCAAGCAAATCCTTCAGATTCGTCATGTGTTTCGAGCATCCACTATCCATCACCCACATTGTAGCAGACGCCTTCTTCTTCCTCAGCTGTTTCTTCTGCACCTGCAAAGAGAAACTCGCTTAGGTCCCCAATTTCAGTTGGGTCCTAGAGGGTTAGAACCAGTTCCCCCTGGAACTATACGTCGCTTTTCCCTGTAAACTCGGATGGATTTATCATTCCAGATTACTTTTCCTTCATCATCAACTATAACAACACCTCGGTTATCCTTAGGCTTGTTGTTAGTAGTGATGTTCTGTTTCTTCGGAGGAGTTGGATTTCTCCCATGTTGAGCTTTAGGTGGTGAGGTTTTCCCCCTATTTTGATGGCGATTCTTATCCTGTTGAGTTTGTCTGTGAGGTCGGACGCCATGTTGGAATCTTTGTGGCTGATTATGATTCCAACTTCCTGAGGGTTGTCTGTAGCTATTCATGCCCTGATGATTATTCATATTATGGCATGAATATCTCCAGTGGTTTGACCAGTTCCTCATTGGTTGACTCGGTTGGAACCTTTGGTCGAACTGATGTTGGAATCGCTGTTGATTCAGACGATTGAACCCATGTCTGTTCTGAGGTCGGTTCCATTCCTTCTGACGTTGACTTTGAGGTTGATGCAAAGGTCGGTTCTAATTCTGAGATCGGTTGCGGTTGTGCCTTCGACGCCTCTGATTCCTCTTCTGACTTTTGGAACATTCTCCCTCGGTTGATACTTCAACCGATGGAACATTCTGTCCTACATCTGCTACTCCTTTTCCCTTCTCAGTTGTAATCCTATTGGTCGTTTGAACTTGTTGAGAGGTGGAGGTTGAATTAGCTTCAGGAGACTCAGCTGTGTCTGGCTCAACAGCTGTGACTTCTACAGCTTTGATGAAGGTTGTTGGTGGAATCCCAGTATCCTTGACAACATCATAGCCGAGACCTGACACGTCATCCATCTGTCTACTATAACTGATAAGATTCTCTATGATCTTGGATGACTGATACAGTTTAATTAGATTGTCCTTCTCAGTTTGCAACTCCTTGACGAGTACAGTTATCTGCTCGGTTTGTCCATCTGACTTCTTTATCAGCTGTTCGATCTGAGCCTCTTGATTTTTCAACTGATCTTGTTGTTCCTTGTTCTACTTTGTCAACTCCTCATCAGCTGGAGCCTTAGCCTCGTTCAGTTGACTCTTGAGATTCTCAATCTCCTCGGTTTGGCTTTTGATTAGATCGTCCTTTTCGGTTAAGGAATCTTCAAGTTTGGCGAACTGAGCTTGAAGACTCTTAAACTCAACCGATTGGTGATGCAGTTCCTCACTGAGTTCTTGAAAATCACTCCAGGAGGGTTCCAACTCATCGTTCAGAGATTCCTGCATGTTAGAAGTATTGGAAGAGTTTAACTGAGCAGGATTAGATTGTACCTCAATATCATCTTGGTTGGTTCCAAGTGCCATGAGGCATTGATCCTGACTGATGACGTTGTTGGTAGAAGTCAGCTCATCTTCATCTTCGGTGTCAGTGAAGATATCCATATCGTCAGCTGCTTCTTCTGCAACCATGGCCTTGTTCTTTCCAGCTTGTTTGGCCCTTAGAGCATCTCTCTCTTTCTTCGATAGATCTGGGCAGTCAGCCTTGAAATGACCTTCCTTTCCGCATTCAAAACAGCCGTTGGTGACAGGCTTTGAGCTATCTCGAGTTCGGTTTGATTTGTAGAATCGTTTGTATTTCCCGAACCGAGTGTCCATGTCGGCTAGCTTCTTTGACAGAGCTGCAATGTTCTGTTGCAGTTCCTCTCTGCTTGGCTCCTTTGCAGTCGTGTCTGCCGATCTGGTTGGCCTCGATGATCTCGATTTCGAGTAGTCAGCTCGGAGAGCAACTGACTTTGAGGCTGAGCCAACATCCTCAATTCTACTTGTCTGACCTGAGGACTGCGATCTCCTCCTGTTGACCTTATACTCATTTCCTTTTAAGATTGAGAACAATCTTTCAGTTCCCATTTCACCAAGGTTAGTTCGGCTCTCGTGGATATTGGTGAAAGTATCCCACTCAGCCGGTAGAGCTTGCAACACTTTGAGATTGATTTCTCTTAGTGTGTATTTTCCTCTTCGGATGGACTGGATTCTTCTGATGATGTCCATAAACCGGAGCTCTAGCCGATCAATAGTCTCATCAAGTCGCAGACTGAAGTTGTCGAAATCTTGACATGCATGTGAGAACTTGTTTTCCTTTGTCTCATCACTTCTTTCACTTAACGATGCCAGGATGTCCCACATCCCTTTTGCAGTCTCACACTCCTCTATCCAAGGCAGATAATCTTGTCCAACTGTGGACATTATTGTGCTCTGAGCCCAGATATCCAACTGGCTCACCTTGGCCTCCTCTGGAGAGTAGTCTTCTGGCTGTTTCTCCACATACTCCACCACTGTATCTCCATCGTTAGGATTTGTGGGAGTGCGAGCTATTCTTTCTTTAATGACGATTGGTCCGGAAGAGAGAACTTGTTGCATCCTGTGATGCTTTGACAGAAGGATCTTCTTCATTCTAGTTCTCCATGATGTATAATTGACTACTGAGAACATGACGACGATCTTGTCCTTGACGTCCATCTGCACACAAAAAAACAGGACAAAAATGCGAGCAAAAATGCACTAGCGTGAAAAGATCTGTTCAGTTGACCACTGAAGAAAATTTCTCAAATTGACACCTTGTGAAACAGAGTCAGCAGCCTTTTGAACCACTGCTCTGATACCACTTGATGGTCCCGAAACGAGTTACTGGTGTATGGGGGGGGGGGGAATACACCAGTTAGAATTTTAAAACTTAACACTTAAAAATACTTCAACTGAGTAAAACTGACTCAGTTAGAATCTCACAGCTGAGTAAACAACCTCAGCTGGAAGAGTGGTGCTGTGCGGAATGTGGTGGAAATTAAACTCGTTAAAACAACTCACGCTTTTAGCACGGTTGGTCAATAATCAAAACAGTTGAGAATGTGCAGATATGCAGATTGTATGCCGGTTAGTTTGGTCAGTTAACAATGCAATAAGTAACTGAATAAAATAAACACAGACACACAGGATTTAACGTGGTTCGGAGATAACCCTCCTACATCCACGGGGAGATGTGAATCCTCACACCTCATTCCAAGTTCTTTTGGACAGTTCCACACAGCTTACCCGGGCTGTGCAACCGTTGCAATAAGTTTACGGGTACTTATCAACCTTTACAGTTAAGTTTGCGGGTACTTAACAACCTATGTCAAGTTTGCGGGTACTTGACGACCTAGATACTCAATTACAGGAAGAGTATGATCCTAACAAACACTTTTTAAGGTGTGTATGTGGGTGGATTTTCCAACTACAGCTCGATCACGAAAGAGAGCTGGATCTATGGCTTGAACGAATAAACACTCAAACTAAGATCTAAGACAGATTATAACTCTATGAACCCTCAGCTACTAATGTTCTATCACTCTTGAACTCTCAGCTGCTGATGCTCTTAGAATGTGATTTTTACAGATTTTTCTTGCGCTTGTTTCTCTCGTGATTACACTTCTCTGTCTCTTGTCTTGTGTGTCGTAAACCTCTCGAATGAGAGAATGCCTCTATTTATAGGCGGAGAGTATCAACTAGCCGTTGGAGGAGCTGTTGATCTCTGATCGTTGAAAGGGATGGCTTGTCTCTCATCTCTGCAGACTTTCCCGATATGGCATCTGTACTCTTCTGCTTTCCATCTGAGACAGCCTTGTGTTGGGCCAGATGGGGTAATGACTGAACGGTCAAACCCTCATGTGACTTCCTTTTGAAATTCAAATCTTAACCTTTCTGATAGTCAACCTCGGTTAGTCGGTTGAAAATCTTGATATTTATCTGAGTGGTCTTCAGCTGATGTTCTGACCGAACCGTTGAACTCTCAGCTGACTTTGAACTTCATGCTGTTGATTTTCTTGTTTGAGTTCTACAACTGAGGTTCTGGAACTGAACCCTCAGTTGTCTTCCCTAAATCTGACGAACCCTCAGTTGGTTTCCTTCACAACTGATGTTCTGAAGACTTCCCCCTCATTCCATCTGAACATATGAACTCTCAGTTGTCTTTCATCATAACTGATGTTCTGTCTGAGTGATGCCTTGTTGCCATTTTTAGCTGGAGACCTGTAAAGATAAAATCTCAACTTTGCTCAAACAGCGAGCCTAACTTCTAACATTAGGTTCTGGCAACATCTACTCGGTTGGGGTCAGTCGGTTTTAGAATTCATCAAAACTCTTACTAATAAATTTCCCAACACTTTAATTATGTGTGTGTGTGTGTCTGTGGTTTTTTGTTATATGGGCTTTTGGCTTATTTTATGCAAATAGATTTAATTCTCTTTTAATTAAAAGCCCAAAAACACAAGCCCATTTGATAAAAAATTCAATCATAGCGTCTTCTCCCCATCCATAGCTTAAACCCTAAGTCTTCTTCTTCCTCCTTCCACTTCCTCCACCACCGTCGATTTTCTGCTTCGCCGCCGTCGAGCTGCAATGGCTGTTTCTACTCTCTCAACGACTAGGAAGGGAACGCAACTTCGAAGTTGATTAATCACTTTGGACTGTACTCTACCTAAAACAGCTCGAGAAATCTAGTCTGCCGTCAATTCCTATTCGCTCGCCGCTGCGGAGGTAATCTAATTTCAAACCTTTTCAATTGTTATCACTTACCACTTTTCGTTGTCGTATGAAGAAATTTTATTTTTTTCGAAGAATGTTTCTTTGCCGGTATATGATTATGGTGGCGAATTACTTTGATTGGTTAATAATGGCATTGCTTTGTCGAAGAAATTATTCTGGCATAAGATTTAGTTATGCGTTTGTCGAATAATGTTTATGCGTTTTGGAGTAATTTTCATAAATTTTAGTTATGTATGTTTATTAATGATTAATTTTACTATTTATTTTGGTTAGAACAGTTTGTGGCTGAGAAAATGAGCTTAATTTCTCAAAATGATATAATACCTAAGAAGGTAGAAAAGAAGAAAAAGAGGGTATTGGAGGAAGAAAAGATTGCACTTATCGAAGAAAGAGAAGAAAAGGTTGAAGAAGGAGTTGAAGAAGGAGACTCGACTATGGTAGATCCCACAAAGAATAAGAAGAGAAAAAAAGGGTAGAAGGAGGAGGGAGACGACGAGAAATTGGAAATTGAGGATATCCTCAGGTCAAATGAAGAATATGCTCTAAAGATGAGCGTGAAATTGTTACCTGGGTTACTTGAATACTCAAGATTATCTGATGCAAATATGAAGGATCCGGGCCATGGTCCTATTAATTCCGTCCAGTTCCACAATAATGCACAGTTGCTCCTTGTTGGTGGTTTGGATAGAACGTTGAAGTCCTTTCAAGTTGATGGGAAGAAAAATGAGATGGTACACAACATTTTTCTCGAGGACTGTCCTATTCTGAAGGTTGCTTTCTTACCCGATGGATTACAGGTTATCATCTCAGGAAGGAGGAAGTTTGCTTATAGCTTTAATCTAGTCAAAGCCCATGTAGATAAGATCGGCCCTCTTGTAGGAAGGGACGAAAAGAGCTTAGAGTCTTTTGAGGTTAGCCCTGATTGTAAGACCATTGCGTTTCTTGGAAACGAAGGGTTTATTCTGTTAGTGTCACCAAGGACGAAACAACTAATTGGAACGCTGAAGATGAATGGAACTATTAGAGCAGTAGCATTCACTAATGATGGGCAGCAATTGCTCAGCACCGGTGGGGATAGGTAGATTTACCATTGGGATCTGAGAACGAGGTCGTGCTTCCACAAAGGCGTGGATGAAGGTTGTCTAACTGGCACAACGTTGTTTGTTTCCCCCGTTAGAAATTTTTTTGTAGCCGGTTCAGACAGTGGGATTGTGAACATCTACAATAGAGACGAGTTCTTGGGTGGGAAGAGGAAACCTATAAAAGTTATCGAGAACTTGACAACCAAGGTGGATTTCATAATGTTTAACGCACACGCACAAATTCTGGCCATCAGTTCCCGGATGAAGAAGAATAGTATGAAGCTGATCCACGTCCTGACTCTGACTGTTTTCTCAAACTGACTGCCTCCTAATAGGAACTTGCAATATCCGAGCTATATGGATTTCAGCCATCGGAGAGGTTTCATGGCAGTCGGAAACGCTGCTGGAAAGGTCTTGTTATACAAGTTGCATCACTATAATCAGTCTTAGTGAGTTTCTTAGCTATTTTAGATGTCATTTTTGTTGTTATGCTTGTCGACGTGATGATCTTTTATACGGAATTTAGAACTGTTATAGTTTTTCTCGCAGAAATGAAACGGGGTTACAAGTTGCTCCCGTGATAGCATTTTGATTTTGGAGGAGTTGTTGCATCATTTCTTTCATGGTCGGCATCGGCTTCTTTGGCTCATTGATCATTCCTTGAGACACCAAGAATCTGGGTGGTGGATGGATAGCATTATTCGGATTAGAGTACGACAAATTCGGGTTTCTATAATTAGGGTTATAAGCTTGATTCCCCGAAGGATAGATCGAACGGTTGTAGTTGCTATAGCCCATTTGATTCACATAATTAACATCCTCAAATTACGAATACTCTTCACCACTTTGTTGAACGGGTTGAGACACCATTTTCACATCCATCTTTCCCCTCCTTTCGGCTTCATAGTCTTTCTTCAGCATAGTGAATTGCTCAAGGAGATCATCATACTTATCATCGGAAATGGAGGCAACTCTCTTTGAAGAACTCAATTCTTGGGGCCAATGGCAACTATTGACCGATATTTCCTCCAAAATCCGAACCGCTTCTTCGTAAGGCCGGTTGGTCAAGCCACCACCGGCGGTGGCATTCACAACCTCCCGTGTATGATTAGTAAGCCCTCGATAAAAGTTCAAGATTTGTTGCTCCTTTTAAAATCCGTGTTGAGGGCATCTCCTCAACATCTCTTTGTATCTCTCCCATGCTTCATAGATTGATTCATCTCCCGATTGAGAGAAATAGGAAATGTCCGAAATAAGCTTTTGAGCACGCGAGGAAGGAAAGTACTTTGCTAAAAATAGTCGGCACAATTGCTCCCATGTGGTGATCTCCGAACAGTCAAGGGTCTTGTACCATGCTTTGGCCTTGTCCCTTAAAGAAAATCCAAAGAGCCTCAATCGAATGACGTCATTTGAGACCCCTTGGATCTTGATTATTTCGCACACATCCAAGAAAGCACTCAAGTGAGCATTTGCACCGTTTCCAAGCCCACCAACTCGACCAAGGCCAAGTGTAGCCCCCGTCTCCTCCTCCCAAATGATGTTTGAGGTATCTCTGTATTTGTATTCTTTTCTTCCCTCCAAACTTATTCGTTTACCTTCGATTTTTGAATAAGTTTGGGGGAGGGGGAGATGGATACAAATACGTTTGTAAATATGTGTGTGTTGGGTGGTTTGCTTAGAAGTTGTTGTTTTAATGTTGGGTTGTTTGTTTATTTTGGTTTGTTGTTTTTGGAAACTTTTTGGGAAAATTTTGAAGTTTAGTTGCTTTGTTTATGGTGTTTGTGGCTCATTGTGACTTTGGAGAAATGGCAATGATGATAATGTTTTCTTTTTGCGAAAATTGGTTGGAATTGAGTATTTTCTTGATTGGTTTTGTATGGATTGATTGTGTTGACCTCGACTCTTTGACTCTTGAATAGAACCCGTGAGATTTGAGCCTTATATTGCTATATGTTGTGTTTCTTTCTTGTAACAATTTCACGCTCCTCTTTAGAGCATATTCTTCAATTGACCTGAGGATGTCATCAGCCTCGTAACCATTGGCAACCACCACCCCGTTTTCCTTGTCAGAATCATCATCCTCAGAACTATACTTCGGCTGTGCATTGGGACGTGCCCAATCAGTACCTCGGTTCATCTTAATATGATGAGCTCTCAATCTATACTCATACACATCACCAGAAATCACACTTTCGCCCTCTTATAGTTTTCTCTTTGCTGGCAAAAAATATGTGTTGCTCCCATCTATTTCTCCTACTCCTTCAAAGCCACCACAAGCCCGAGTGACCCTTTTATCACGTGCTGACTTCTATCGTGAGCTTGATTCAGCTTCTATAGTTTTTTTGCTTATTCCACAGGAAATAGTTTCGCCTTCTAAATCTCCTCCTGCCCTCGGCGCTTTATTATTAGAGTTTGCTGATATTTTTGCGGCGGAATTACCTCCTGGATTGCCTCCACTTCGTGATCGTGACATTCAACATCAAATTGACCTCATACCCGAGACGCCTATTCCAAATCGCCCTCATTATCGTATGAGCCCTGCCGAACATAAAGAATTAAGGCGACAAGTCGAGGACTTACTTCATAAGGGCCTTATCCAACGAAGTATTAGTCCTTGTGCAGTACCGACCCTACTTATTCCTAAGAAAACGGAAGAGTGGCGTATGTGTGTGGATAGTCACGCCATAAACAAGATCACAATTCGCTATAGTTTTCCGATTCCCCGCCTTGATGATTTATTGGATCAACTACATGGCTCTACTGTGTTTAGCAAACTTGATCTTCGTAGTGGCTATCACCAAATTCGTTTGTGCCCAGGAGATGAATGGAAATCTGCCTTCAAGACTCGTGAAGGGCTATTCGAGTGGTTGGTTATTCCTTTTAGATTATCCAACGCACCTAATACTTTCATGCGAGTAATGAACCAGACTTTAGGCCCTTCAATTGGCAAATGTGTCGTCATTTATTTTGACGACATCCTCATTTATAGTAGTTCAGTCGAGGCTCATCTTGTGCATCTCCGTGAAGTTTTCTCCATACTTCGTGCCGTGCTGCTCGATTTTATGCTGCGCCTAATAAATGTTGTTTTCTGGTTGACTCTGTGGTTTTCTTGGGTTATCGTATTTCTCATGCAGGAATACAAGTTGACGACTCTAAGGTTGCCACTATTCGGGATTGGCCGACCCCCACGTCACTTACAGAGGTTCGGAGTTTCCATGGACTTGCCTCATTCTATAGGCGTTTCATTCATCACTTTAGCTCAATTATGGCGCCCATTACAGACGTTATGCATGACAAAATGTTTCAATGGACGACAGAAGCAGCTGCTGCTTTTGAGCTCATTAAGCTCAAACTGACCACAACACCAGTTCTTACGTTACCTGATTTTTCCAGCCCTTTTGAGCTCAGTTGTGATGCTTTTAAAGTTGCTGTTGGTGCTGTGTTGGGTCAAGGAGAAAAACCCGTGGCTTTTTTTAGTGAAAAATTGGTGGGTCCTCGCCTACGTTATAGTATATACGACGTCGAGTTCTATGCTATTGTCCGTACTGTGCAAAATTGGCTCCACTATTTATTTCACAACAAATTTATTCTGTTCTCTGATCATGAAGCGCTTAAACACTTATCTACTCAGTCTTCACTCTCTGCAAGTCATGCGAAGTGGTCGGCCTTCTTACAATAATTCACTTTTATGGTTCGCCATATCTCTAGTTCGTCTAATAAAGTAGCTGATGCCCTCAATCGTAGCAATTTCATAATTACAGAAATGCGCACTTCAGTTCAAGGGTTAAGGCTTTATGCGCACTTCACTTACAGAAATACTAAGGATTTGATGATTTTCGTTCTTTATATACTACGGATCCTTTCTTTGCTCCTATTTTAGCAGCCGTTACATCGAGCTCTGATCGTTGTTTTCATTTACATGACCGATTTCTCTTTACAGGTGTGGCTTTATGTATCCCAACTTGCAGCCCGCGTACTAAATTGATTCATGAATTACATTGTGAAGGTCATGTGGGTCGTGATCGCACTACAGAATTAGTCTTGCGGCGGTTTTTTTTGGCCTACTGTACGTCGTGAGGTCACTAGATTTGTTGCGCGTTGTCGCACTTGTCAAGTTTCCAAAGGCACAGCCAGCAATGCGACCCTCTATCGCCCACTCCATGTTCCATCTGTTCCATGGGTCGCCTTGAGTATGGATTTCATCTTGGGACTGCCACGTACTCAGCGGGGTTTCGACTCCATTTTTGTTGTTGTTGATCGTTTTTCCAAGATGGCTCACTTTATTCCTTGTAAACGTTCCACCGACGTTGTACATGTCGCTCAACTTTCTTTCAGAGAGGTATATCGTTTACACGGTCTTCCTGAATCCATAGTCTCTGACCGCGACACACGTTTCATTAGTCACTTTTGGCGTTCATTGTGGCGGATGACGACACTCGACTTTTATTTAGTAGCGGTTATCATCTTCAAACGGATGGTCAAATTGAGGTTGTTAATCGATCCTTGGGGAACTTACTACGTTGCCTTGTTGGTGACAATCTCAAATCATAGGACATGAAGCTCAGTCAAGCCGAATTTGCCCACAATTCGGCCGTTAACCGCGGCACGAAGTTCTCGCCTTTTCAGATTGTATACAGTCTCCATCCTCGTTCCTTGGTGGATTTAATTCCTATCCTTTCGGACTATCCTCGAGATCGTCGCGGTGAAGAGATACTTGCTGACCTTCAGCGTATTCATGCACAGACTAAGGTGCACTTGGACTCAGCAACTGCTGCTTACATGTCTCGTGCAGATTTGAAACGTCGAGACGTCTCCTTTGACGTGGGTGATTTTGTTTGGGCAGTCCTAACCAAGGATCGGTTTCCACAGCATGAATATAATAAACTTGCCTCGCGTAAGATCGGTCCACTTGAGATTCTGGAGAAGATCAACCCTAATGCATATCGTTTGCGTCTCCCCAGCCGCATTCGCACTTCCGACGTTTTCAACGTCAAACACTTGGTGCCTTATGTCAGTGACAACATTTCTGAAGACGAAGATGCAGCTGATTCGAGGTTGAATCGTGTCGATTCTGCATAGTTCAGTCGTCCTGAATTAGAATATATAAAATTTAATTTACTGTGGAGTATAAATATTAAAACTCGTATATTAATTCGAGGTGGAGGGAGTAAATGATTATACGACATGACACATCCTTGCTTCCATAATGGTTTCAAGCAAATCCTCCCACAAAAAAAAAGTTAAAAGCATGAATTGACTACTACTCAGAGGAAAATAAGCAGATTTATAATTCTAGAAATAGGAGTTTCCTTTCTCTATGCTTTTCGTTTAAAAAAAAATGTTGGAACCAGATTCCATTCAAATATAACTAGGAATTTATGACATAATAAATGTAAAAGAAAATTTAAAGGAAAGGCATATGATCTCATACACATTAAAGAACAATGCCCTTTATGATATATGGCCCTAAAAAATAATTTTTATGGAATAAATCTTTTAAAATTATATAAAAATAAATACTCCTGAATTTTTTTTTTCTCAATAATTTTAAAATTATTGAAGCGTGCTATGTATGTCACCTTTTGTTGTTTAATAAAGTGTACAAAAATAATAGAATTGATGATAAAATCAAAGGTAAATGTCGAACTAATTTCTTTTTTTGGAGATGAATTAGTTTTCATGATCATAATCTCCTCCGAGCAAATTAATTACTCATTTTATTTTATTCGTCAACTTATCGTATTATACTCCACGAATTCAAAAAAAGGAAAAATACAAAACATCAAACGTTGAAAATGTTTCCCAAAATTATATCACAGGATAAATAGTATAATAAAGTATTCAAATTTTATTTTATTTTTTATTCCAACACGTTTATTTGATCCGGTTAACAAAGACTAATGGTCCATAAATTATTACGTAACACCAAATATTGTGTGTCTCGTTAAAAGTTAGACAATCTATTGATCCTAAAAAAGCATGTACATTTTTAAGCGATTTAAAATTGAGAAAAAAATATGGGTGCCCAAATTAGTGAAGCCCGTTTAATAAAATTCAAGTATAGAGCCTTCTCTCCCCGCCATAGCCCAACCCTAGTCTTCTTCTCCTTTCTTCCACTTCCTCCTTTCCCCGTCGAGCTGCAGCGGCTGACTTCTACTCTCAACGACTAGGAAGGGAGCGAAGCTTTGCAGTTGATTAATCACTTTGTCTGCCGCCAATTCCTATTTGCTCGCCGTGGCTGAGGTAATTTAATTTCAAACCTTTCGATTTGTTATCTTAGCTTTTGTTGTCGTAAGATAGTTTTTTATTTTTTTTTCGAAGAATGTTTATCGCCGTGCCCAAGATTGCACTTGTCGAAGAAAGGGAAGAAGAGGTTGAAGAAGGAGTTGAAGAAGGAGACTCGACTATGGTAGATCCTACAAAGAATAAGAAGAGAAAGAAAGGGCGGAAGGAGGAGGGAGACGACGAGAAACTGGAAATTGAGGAGGGGAAGCAGATAAAGAAGCTCGAGAGCTTCTTGTTTGGCTCCTTGTACTCACCGCTTGAGTTTGGGAAGGACGACAAAGAAGAGGAAGCTCGAGAAGAGGTGGACAACACCTCTGCATTATTCTTCAATGATAGGTCGGCGGATAGTACATTGTCTGTGTACGAGGAGGACATTGGTTCTGGAGACGAGAGTTCTGATGAAGATGGGAACAATGAGAGAAAACCTGCGTGGGTCGATGATGAGGAGAAAAAGACTAGTATTAACATAGCTAAAGTTAACAAACTGCGGAAGCTGAGGAAGGAAGAGGGTGAAAGTGTGATTTCTGGTGATGTGTATGAGTCTAGATTGAGAGCTCAGCATATGAAGATGAACCGAGGTACTGATTGGGCACGTCCCAATGCACAGCCGGTGTATAGTTCTGAAGATGATGATTCTGACAAGGAAAACGGGGTGGTGGTTGCCACTGGTTACGAGGCTGATGATATCCTCAGGTCAAATGAAGAATATGCTCTAAAGAGGAGCGTTAAATTGTTACCTGGGTTACTTGAATACTCAAGATTGTCTGATGCAAATATGAAGGATCCGGGCCATGGTCCCATTAATTCCGTCCACTTCCACAATAATGCGCAGTTGCTCCTTGTTGGTGGTTTGGATCGAACGTTGAAGTTCTTTCAAGTTGATGGGAAGAAAAACGAGATGGTACAGAGCATTTTTCTCGAGGACTGTCCTATTCGGAAGGCTGCTTTCTTACCCGATGGATCACAGATTATCATCTCAGGAAGGAGGAAGTTTGCTTATAGCTTTGATCTAGTCAAAGCCCATGTAGATAGGATCGGCCCTCTTGCAGGAAGGGACGAGAAGAGCTTAGAGTCTTTTGAGGTTAGCCCTGATTCTAAGACCATTGCGTTTCTTGGAAACGAAGGGTCTATTCTGTTAGTGTCACCAAGGACGAAACAACTCATTGGAACGCTGAAGATGAATGGAACTGTTAGAGCAGTAGCATTCACTAATGATGGGCAGCAATTGCTCAGCACCGGTGGGGATGGGCAGATTTACCATTGGGATCTGAGAACGAGGTCGTGCTTCCACAAAGGCGTGGATGAAGGCTGTCTAACTGGCACAGCGCTGTCTGTTTCCCCCATTGGAAATTTATTTGCAGCCGGTTCAGACAGTGGGATTGTGAACATCTACAACAGAGACGAGTTCTTGGGTGGGAAGAGGAAACCTATAAAAGTTATCGAGAACTTGACAACCAAGGTGGATTTCATGAAGTTTAATGCAGACGCACAAATTCTGGCCATCAGTACCCGGATGAAGAAGAATAGCATGAAGCTGATCCACGTCCCGACTCTGACTGTTTTCTCAAACTGGCCGCCTCCTAATAGGGGCGTGCAATATCCGAGCTGTATGGATTTCAGCCCTCGGGGAGGTTTCATGGCAGTCGGAAACGCTGCTGGAAAGGTCTTGTTATACAAGCTGCATCACTATAATCAGGCTTAGTGAGTTTCTTAGCTATTTTAGATGTCATTTTTGTTGTTATGCTTGTCGACGTGATGATCTTTTTTACGGAATTTAGAATTGTTATAGTTTTTCTCGCAGAGATGAAAGTTTGATTTTCATCGCCCCTTTTGCATTGAAAGTTCATTCTCTGAAAGAAAATTTGAAGGGGATGATAGTAATCAATTTGTACCTTATGAAGAATTTATAGTTGGCTTTTTGTTTCAATTATTTTCGTCTTTGGTTTTATGCTATTAGCTTGTTATGCGTTTTGAGCTGCATTTGAATTTATTTAGTTTGTCAATCACATAGTATTATATTCTCTACTATTTACAGTAGGACTCTTACAGTCTTACCTGACTCACTACAATTCCACTATTACGTAGTAATTTTTAAAATCTGTGCCGTCCACAATATGATAAAGTAGTTATCATGAACCGTGGGAGATAGAGCTGGCAAAAGATTGGAACGGGCTGGCTCGACCCTAGCCCACCAGGTTTTTTGAAAAGTCCGGCTGGATTGGCTGCACTTCACTGCAAACACTAAACTAAAAAGCAACAAAAGAATTTGTTAATATGGCGCAGAGTGATGAACTGGGTGCAGAGATTGAGTTGTCATCGTTCAAGATGAAAGCTGCGGTTTCGAGGAATTGGATAGTTTTGGACAGCAGCGGGGAAGGGATGATTGAGGATTTGGATAAGTTTGATATCATGAGAAGAGTGCCGATTAATGGGAGAGACCTCAGAATTCTTGATCCTCTGCTGTCTTACCCTTCTGCAATTCTAGTGAGAGAA
Organism: Schizonepeta tenuifolia; assembly: GCA_029490685.1. Lineage (NCBI taxonomy): Eukaryota > Viridiplantae > Streptophyta > Magnoliopsida > Lamiales > Lamiaceae > Schizonepeta > Schizonepeta tenuifolia. The sequence continues at coordinate 95,041,985 of CM055957.1, read as the reverse complement.
AGGGCCATTGTCCTCAATTTGGAAGTAATTCTTTTTTTTTCGATTTTTTCTTGCTTTTTTCTTTTGGCATTTCTGTTGATGATTGGTGATTGTTGGGTTGTTTTTGCAGCATATCAAGGCGATTATAACGATGGATGAGGTGAGTTTGGAAGAGTGTAGTTTGATTTTTGTGAAAATCTTGAAGTGTATCATCTATTATGTAGAGTGTTAGTTAATGTCGGCTGCGTTACCTCTCTCTTTCTCTCTCTAGGTTTAGTGGGATTGATATGCAAATTTTGATATGATTTTAAGTATGAATCTTAGAAGGAGAATATGAATGTCTTTGCCTCTCTCTCTCTCTCTCTATATATATATATATATATATATATATAATTTAGTTATACAAATATTGATATGAATATGAATCTACCAAGTAGAATGTTGATGTGTTTGCCCATCTTTCTCTATAATAATTGTATTAGATTTTTATACAAATCTTGTGATATGAATATGAAGTTTCCAAGTAGAATGTGAATGTGTTTGCCTCTTTCCTTCTCTCTCTCTCTAGTTGCTATTGGATTGTATGCAAATCTTGATATAAATGTGAATATGAATATGAATTTGAATATTCCAAGTAGATTGTGAATGTTTGCCTCTCTCTCTCTAGTTGCTATTGGGTTGTTATGCAAATCTTGATATAAATGTGAATAGAATATGAATTTGAATCTTCCAATCAGAATGTGAATGTGTTTGCCTCTCTCTCTCTCTCTCCAAGTGCTAATGGATTTTATGCAAATCTTGATATGCATATGACAAGTAGAATGTGAATGTGCGTGCCTCTGTGTGTGTGTGTGTGTGTGTGTGTGTGTAGGTGTTGTTGAGGGATCCTCTTGATGATAATGTAGCCCCAATTGTCGAGGAGCTGCAGAGGCGACTGCCTTTGGGCACTGGTCGCGGCGAAGGAGAAAACGAGGACCTGCTTGAAGCACGGAGTAGTGAAGTCGAGACTAATGAAGAAACCGGTATGATATTTTATATTTCAATTTTCAGATTTTCCACATTGCATCATTTTCTTGCATTTCTCTGCTTGTTGCTGCTCTGCTTTTACTTGCTCTGTTGATGAAACTATGCTAGATTTCCCATTCGAATTCCGAGCACTAGAAGTAGCATTAGAAGGCTTGTGTAGCTCCCTCGATGCACAAACTAGAGAGCTCGAGATCTCTGCTTATCCTGCATTGGACGAGCTCACCGCTAAGGTAACATTGATTCGATTCACTGTCTGCTCGTCTTCTTTTTTTTGCTCGTTAACTTTGATTTTCTCGAAGATTAAGTCCATATGCACCATACTCATGTTCTTGATTTAGTGACTCTTGCATGTGCAGACCAATAGTCGAAATTTGGACCGTGTGCGCAAGACAAAGAGTTCTATGACTAGATTAACAAGTCGGGTTCAAAAAGTAAGCGCGTTTTAGGCCTTTGAGATGGGGAAAGTAGTAGATTTTGAGTCCATTTTCCTCATTGAGTTGTTTGTTTTTCTAGGTAAGGGATGAACTAGAGCAACTCTTGGACGACGATGATGACATGGCCGATCTCTATCTTTCGAGAAAGATGGCCATGTCAGCTTCCGTATCCATGGAATCGAAATTTTCCACTAGCAGCAGAAGTAGTGGGGCTAGTGCAACATCCACTACTCGAGATGAGAATAATGTTGATGAACTTGAGATGCTGCTTGAGGTTTAGCATCCGTTGCTGCAATTAATCGAGCCTTGTTTCTTAATCTATCGTGTTATGAACACTTTATACGGATTGGAATTTTTCGTTCTGTTATGTTTTTCAGGCTTATTTTATGCAAATCGAGAGCACGATGAACAAGCTGACTACGGTTTGTCAATTATTGTAGCGTTTTTCTTTTTTGTTAGGGATTTTCTCGTATTTTTACGTTGTTTTCTGTGTTTTTCAGTTGAGAGAATACATTGATGATACAGAAGATTACATCAATATTCAGGTAAACATTAATTTTTTTGAAACTAATTTGAGCAATTTGAGCTATGAAACATAAGGCCTTGATCAAACTCAATCGAATCACGTTGTTTTGAGTTGAATTTGCTCCGAGTTTTTCACTATTTGATCAATATTTTTGGTAATGATATTGGAAAACTATGATTTAAGTGAATTTTGTATGAGCATTTCGTGTTGTGTTCTTGACAAAGTTATCTTGTTCGATGCAGTTGGATAATCATCGGAATCAACTGATTCAGGTTAGGCATCTCGTCATCTGCATTGATCTATATTTTATCTCGTATTTTATTTCATCAATACACGTGCATAGACGGACATGGGACGTGCATGATAAGATCGTTGCTCATTTCTTGTGCAGCTTGAGCTGTTTCTGAGTTCAGGCACAGTTTGTTTTGCTGTGTATTCTCTAGTTGCAGCAATTTTTGGAATGAATATTGAATATCCATGGAAAGAAAAGAAAACCATGGCTACCTTTTCAAATGGGTACGTACTCACGCATTTTTTAGGATCGACTGCCTCTAAATCCACAAACTATACGTGAATTCAGATTTTTCTTCGAATTTATAATTTTGGTCCAAAAAATTAGGAGGTGATGTGGAAAAGAAAACTAATTTTATTTCGCTTTAAAAAAATTAGATAATCAGAACGACGTTACAATTTTGATTGTTGAACTTGTGTGTCGCCTGTCGTCTATTATTTACGATAATTAATCATGTTTTTCTTATAAAATTGAAACTTTTGTAATGCAGGTGGTGATGTTTACTCTCCTTGTTTGTGGAATCCTTTTTCTTGTCGATGATTTCTTATGCTCGGCACAAGGGACTTGTTGGTTCTTGATACAATGTGTTACACTTGATCATAATATATTTTTGTATAAATTAGATGAGCATTTATTTAGGTAAATCTTGATTTCTCAAAGTTGGTTACTTGTGACATCATAGACCTAAAATGTAATTAGATCACAACTATATGAAATTGGTTTCATCTTTTAGAATTTGTGACATATTTGGACTATGTTCTAAATTGTTAAATAGGTACAATCAACTAAAATTATATCTCCCATAGAAAATTAAAAGATAATCTAAACCATTGATCTACGAATGTTATAAAAAAAACATTGTCGTAGTGCTACTCTACACACCAACTATATGTCTACGAATCATGTAGTCGATAGCACATGAATTCTCACGAACGGTTGCAAACACACAATAAATATGAATTGAGTTTTGCGTTTGTGTGGATTGAGTTATTAATCTGGGTATTTAGATGCGTTTGTGGTTAATTTGCTTGTGATTTTGGTAGGGAACTTGTCATTTATATACTGAAATTGTTGTTCTAGTGTGATGACGCTCCACTTTTATGAGATGTTGTGTGTGTTCAGTTGTGATTTGAATTCTATGACATGAGATGGGAATAGTGTCTTTATTCTCTTGTTTTGTTCAAGAAACTAAAGGCGGTTTGAGATTTTTGATTCGAAGTTGAAAAATTTCTGTAACCACAAGCTCAGGAAAAGTGTCAAGAATTGTTTATCAAAAGCCTTATGTATGAATGTGCTAATTAACAGTGGGTGGTTTGTTGTTGTGATGTTGTTTTTGGCAATAGGAAGCAATGATTAGAATCTGGTAATAACCATTTAAGTTTGTTATTCCCACAACATGTAGATTTACAATGTCTTATGCCAAGAGTAGTTCGTTGCTCGATGTGATTGGATCATATATAGTCGAATTGATGATGCATTGCTTTTCTTGTTCGTAAGGAATTTGTTTTGCATGTTGATACTTTCTTTTAGATTATTGTTTATGAGATACCTGATATTCTATTCTATGATGCTATATTGCTATATAGTTTGCAGGAAATGCATATACGAAAAGCTTTCAAAAGAGAAATCCGAATGTTGTCCAATATGCAATATTGAGTTGGGATGCGCATCATTAGAGAAGTTGAGGTCAGTTATACTAGATTGTTTGATTTACTTGATATATTAATTAACTTCTGTTTCCCGACTTGATGTTAAATACAACCTTGCATAAGCACCCCTGTCACAGACATGGAAAAGCATGTCTATTTGTGAAGCCAAGTGGAGTTTATGCTTAAATTTCTAATATTAGATCGCACCGTGACAGTGAATATTTGAAGTATTATCTGAAAGCTCATTCTGAATGATGTATTGTAGTTGACTCTTATATTTTACTCTCTTGCATTAGTATTATTCATATGCTCTTTAGCCTCATAAAGTTGTGTTCCTAGCTACTAATTCATGAAAATTTCTGAATTTGGAGGTAAATGGAAGGATCTTCTCATCATTTCACTAATAGTTTGGTATCGTTCTGATCAGGCCGGACCACAATTTGCAACATGTAAGGGAAAATATATTTCCTCAAGAGAGTATAAAGGTTAAGACCCCTGAGGAAGTGACACCTGTTGCACTGCCTGCTAAGAGGAAGGAAAGATCTCTTTCATCTCTAGCGGCCTCAAACGAACTGTAAGTAGCTTATGTCGATTTTTTATGAATATTATTCTGAAGGAGAAAACTATATAATTTGCTCATGCATCTAATTTCTGAAATTACTTTTCAGGGACGGAGATGCTCTGCCTTCGCAACAAATTTCGGCAAGTTGCCTGGAAAAAATAGTAAGTCTTCAATGTTTTGTTATCCTAACCAATAAAAGTTCTCTTTTGTGTCTTATAACGTCATATATTTAGTTCTGCAAGGAAAGAGAAAAATAAAAAAATAAGTTCATTGGCAAAATGAGATAAGCAGTGCTTGAATAGTATTACGTTCATGTGCCAGTTAAACAATCTTAACAAATGTCAGCAGCAACAAAATTCTCTTTTTTTCGCCAAGATTTGGAAGAATTTGCTTACAAAACTATAGATTTTCATTGATGAATTCTTATGGAGCTTGCATAAAGTAGCGCGAGAATTTTCCTTCACTGATTTTGCCAGCATTGGTGTCTTCTGCAGATTGCAAGTGGCCCTTATGTCATGATTTTTAAGCCACCTATAGTTGTTTACTTAATCTCTCTCTGTCTCTCTCTCTTTCTCTCAGCATTATCAACCAGGGCTAGGAGGAGACAATACAAAATCAGCTGCTGCACGCACCTATTTCCCCTCTTCCTTCTAAGGTCGGGGAGAAAGATTTTTCGTCATCCAAGGGCAGAAAAAAGTACTACGTCCTACCCAAGGATGGAAAGAAAGACACCACCGTCTCTCAATCTAAAGAAAGGAGCGTTCCCGCCAGCACCGAGACTGCTGCTGCAAAGAAAGGGAAGCCTTCCTCACCTGTGACGAGTCCTGCTGCTCTTGAGTCCGGGTTGGCACCCGTCTCTGTAAATTCTGACATGCCCCCTGCGGCCGCGCCATCTGGGCCATCGACTTCCTCCGTGCCGGCTCCGACAGGATCAGAGGTCCAAACCCCAAAAGTTGGAATTAGAGAAGGCTCTGCTGCTCGCGTATCCTTGCTTAATATGTCTCCTACTTTATGCTATGACTTCCTCCGATCTTTTGCTACGGAAAAGTAAAAGGCTCAACTTCAAGGCCTCCCTCGTCTGGAAAAACAGATTGCCTTATCTTACAACATGGTTCAGGTATTACCATTGCTCCTTATCTATTTTACTTTCATATCATACAATTTTTCTACTGCTTCATTAGCTCATTATTTACTTTATTCATTCTTTAGTTGCTGGCCTATTTTCTCAATGAGGCTAAGGAACAAGCTCTGGTAGCAACCATGAGCAAAGAGCTGGCCGAAGCCAACTCTAAGCTGCAGGACATGACAAACAACAATTCCCGCCATTCGCAGCTCCTAACACGGGCTCTGGAAGCTGTGGAAGCACATAAAGGCCACAAAGCTCTTCTCCAAGACCGCATTGCTATACTCAAGCAGGAAAAAATCAACTTGAAATCCACTATCGGCAACCTTCAAAACCAGCTCAAGGACTCTGCTGCTGCCCATAAGCGCCATTTGGCTGATCTGAACATGCAGATACGTCAGCTTCAAGAGCAAGTCGCCGAGGCTAGGACTCGTAGATATGCAGAGGTCAGCATCAGCACTGCTCCCTCTTCTAGCGCTGTTGACACTACCAATGTTGAGGTAAATTTGAACAAGTCCTAGTACTTCGTAAAAAAAAATGTATTCGATGTATTAGCACTCCTATTCTTGATTTGCGATTGGACGTATTTTTGTTATATATTTTGGAGTATTTTTGTGGTAAACCTTCATAGAAAAAAAATTGTATTCTTTGTATTAGCACTCCTTTATTCAATCTTATCATATTGCTTTTGCTTTTCTTTATTGAGTGAACATATTTTGGTTATATATTTTGGAGATCTTAATGTTCATTTAGTCATGTTTATGGAGATAATCGTATTTTCTGATTGATTGTAGGATATTTTTTCAAGAATAGACGCATTTTGGAGGAATTTGGAACAGGCATGAGGTGATGTTTGGGCTCAAAAATGAGGCATACTGCACACTGATTTGCTGAAGGTTTACTTGTAATTCTGAGCCTCGACGTTTTGTTGTAGTTTTTATTACTCCCTCGATTCCATTGATAATGTCTCATAACTTTTGAGCACAGATATGAAGGAGGAAGTTGAAAAGATAGAAAATTGGTAGGTGTCACCACTTTTGAAGAGTTAATTATTTATATTTTTTGGATGGAACAAACTAAAAAGAAATATGTGACATCAATGGAACAGATGGAGTGTTATTTAAACTCTATTTTGATTCCTTCAAGGAGTATTTTTATTCTAGTAAGTTTTATTTCTACTCTTATATTCTAGCGACAGTTTCTTGTGTTTTCGAACCCGCATCGTTAGCTTGGAAGGCTAGGGGTTATAGTCGACGTTAGTTCGAACCCGCATCGTTAGCTTGGAAGGCTAGGGGTTATAGTCGACGTGTGCTTTGAACGTCTCTATCAAAACCGAACATGAAACTTTGGTTTCATTCGGCTCCTTTATGGAAAGTTTTCTTCATTCTTTTTCGCTTGAATTCAATCATGAATTCAAGCTAAGCACTTTATATTCTGGTGAAGATTAAGGAAACTCTAGCCCAATTTATCTGTGACGTGAGAGGTGATGGGGAAAAGAAAACTAATTTAGGTTTTGTTTTACAAAAAATAGATAATCGTAACGGCGTCGTTTTGATTATGGAACTTCTCATGTTGCCTATCGATGCAAGCCGGTTTTGCTTTGGTCGAAACTTCAATGTAGGAAAATTCCGCAAAACAACAAAATTTAATTCAGCAAAACACCAAAATTTATGTAAATTGTTCGTAGATTTAGAGACAATTAACCCTATTTTTTTAAACTTCAATTAAAGTTTTACATTTTATTTTATTTTTTGTAATGCAGGTGGTGATGATTTACTCTACTTGTTTATAGACTCCTTTTTTTTTGGATGATTTCTTGTGTTTTTGATACAATGTGTTACACTTAATTGAAATACTATATTTTTGTATATAAATTAGATAAGCATTTTTTTTTCTTTTTTTTTTGTGAACATTTAAGGACGTCGGGGGGACGGTCCTCAAGAGAGGGCACGAATGATACGAGCATTGATTCAACCCATTGGCAATGAGGAGGACTCATTGGCTACGACAAGCCTCAGGAAGACGTTCGGGGGGACGATCCTCAAGGGAGGGTAAATAATGCAAAAAAGCATCGATCCAGCCCCTGGACAAGTGCGGAGAACTCACCTGGCTAAAAGAAAAAAAGAAAAGAAAAGATAAGCATCTATTTAGGTAAATCTTGATTTGTCAAGTTGGTTAGTGTGACATATCATTTATTTAAACTAGTATATCTTAATTTCTCTCTCTCTCTCTCTCTCTCTCTCTCTATATATATATATATATATATATATATATATTCTCATGTGTTATGTGTACCATAAAGTTGTGATAGCATTGGAAAACTTGTTTGATATGTTAATAAGGATTACTCCCATAAGTCTAATTTGATAATAGACAATATTTCATGTTTCCTATAATATTCTTTACTTGTTTTAATTTTTAAAAAATTAAGAACAATTTAGTAATATTGCTTTTTTTAGCTAGTATAACTGGCTACAGTGTGTACAAATAGCACTGCCCATTTATTTAATATATCTATAATATATAATTTATTTATTTTGATATAATATAAACATCCTTACGTAAAGTTGTGATAAAATCTATCAAACTTCTTATCTTTTTTAAATTCATAATTTTTATATGCATGGCACATACCATTTAGCTAATTATCTTAAAACTTTCAACATTTATTCTATTCTGCAACTGCACAATCGTAATTCAAAAACATACTAGTAGTTACAACACTATTTTTTTTACATAGGAAGGAGGAGCTACTCAAAATTTCACTGCGTACAAATTGATGCTGCACCACTTTAGTTTCCATAGGAACAGTTACAACACCACTTGTTAATAATGAAATAAAGCAACGTTAATTACATCTAAAAAAATCAATACAAATGTTAAATAGTGTTTTGTAATTACTAAGTTTAGGGTATTTTGATCAAGTGACATGTGTGTAGTAAAAAGGCTGCTACTTGTCTCGTGGCCTCTGACTTAAATTAATCACAACGTACCAACTTTGGCATGCATCAAACTCATTCATGTCTCCACATCTAAATCAATTTTATACTCTCTCCGATCTATTGAAATTGTCATATTACTGTTCGACACGGAAATTAAAAATAAAGGTAAAAAGATAAAAAATAAATAGGTTCTATTACTTTTGAAAGATTTTGAAGGGTAAAAACTTTTCTTATTTAGAAAATGGCAATATAAGTGAGACACCTAAATAAAAAAATAATGACAATATGAGTGAGTCGAGAAAGAGCAGGATGGCTTCTAATTGCCCATACCATTGTTGATTAGAAGGCATCATGATTAAATTTGTTGACCGCATTTCATCAATGTCGAAAAAAAAGAAAAGAATAACATTTGGGTGTAGACATCTCCACCATGGAGATGGGCCCGACCCGACCCGGTCAATGTCCCTTGACTTTTTTAATCCAGATTATTTTTTATTTTTATTTCAATTTACAGTTTTTTTTTGACAGAGCCTTCGACTGCGATTTTACGACTCTATCTTCGCTCCGATTACTAATATAAAGATGAATCATCGAACAATAATTTGGATTTTTTCGGCTCGCTCCGAAGCCTTCGGCTCCTCTCGCTCGATCTCTTGACCTAAGAAGAAACGACAAATATAGAAAAGGAAAAAAAAACTGGAAAAAGAAAAAGAGACACGTGAGGTCCACGCGCGGGTCGGGTCGGGTGCAAAATTTGTTCAAGTGTATAAATCATCTCGACATGAAATGACATAACCGTAAAATAAGTATCAACATAGTAAACAATTTATTATCCCTAAATTATTATATGGAAAACTGAAAAAGTAAATCTTTTAACTTGAATAACAGAGTAAATGTAGTAATATACTAATACTCCCTCCATCCCTGATTTAAAGTCCCATTGTGGGCTCGACACGGAAACTAAGAAAAGCTGAAAAAGTGGGTTTGAGTGGGGTAAAATGACTTGTAAGGGTATTGTTAATCTTTTGATTACTTTTTGCTAATCTTTGTAGGTTTTTTTTTTCTTTATTTATTTGGTGAGTGGAAGACTTTATTTATTTATTTCTTCCCTTATTTAATTTTTGGTTCATTATTTCTTCATTTTAATTAAATTATTACTTGTAGTTTCATTTAATTGTTGCAATTAATTTAAGTTTGAACAAAATTAAAAACATAAATTAAAGGACTGAAATTAAAATGAGAAAGTAAACCTGAAATGAAATTCAAAAAATAAAATCTGTCACATGAAAAAAAAAAACGAGATAATGCAGAAAATAAACTTGGAGGCAAAACTGTAAGGTTTGGAGCCAAAAATTGATGATTTCCATTAAATAATGAGGAGATAGTACACTGATTGGATCAAAAAAAGGGGGGGAAATTTAAACATCTCCTAACCCCCCCCCCCAAAACAGACTTATATATATACCCACAGAGCTCATAAATGGCTCAACACCACATTGCAGAAAACATCTTAAATTCACCTACTATGGCAGTTCCTAAAAACACAAAAAAACTGACTGAGGCAGAGAAAAACATCCTAGCCCAATGGTTACTGCAACACAGCAGCAATGGCAAGCTGGAGTACGGCAAGAAACAAGAGGCTGCAGCTGTATTCAATGTGTCTTTGCGGACAATATGGAGGACTTGGCAAACAGTGACAGCTCAACAAGCTCTTGGCATTCCTGTCCATTTGAAGTCCAAAAGAATAGGTAAGCACTACAAAAATAAACAGCAATTAGATGAAGAAAAGGTGAAAAAGCTGCCCTTGCAGCAAAGAACTTCACTGCGTGTTATGGCTGGAAATTTGGGGATTAGCAAATCTGCAGTTCACAGATTTGTGAAAGAAGATAAACTCAGACCACACACATCTGCCATCAGGCCTTTCTTAACAGAGAGTAACAAGATAGAAAGGCTAAAGTGGAGTCTTTCTCAACTGTGTAAACAAGCAGAGGATGGTGCATTCAAATTCCAAACTATGTTCAACACTATTCATATAGATGAAAAGTGGTTTTACCTATCCAAAGAGAAGGAGAGATTCTACCTTGTCAAGGGTGAGGTGGAACCACATAGAAGCTGTAAATCCAAGAGACATATACCAAAAATTATGTTCAACTGTGCAGTTTCTAGGCCGGTGATAGACCCTGCTGGAAATGTCTTATTTGATGGCAAATTTGACATCTTTCCATTCGTCACACAAGAACCAGCAAGGAGAAACTCAAAAAACAGATCCAAAGGGACCATGGAGGTCAAACCAATACCAGCAATCACAAAGCTAATCACAAAGGAGAGCCTGCTGAACCAGGTCAGATTTTTCATGCAACCTGTCTCATTTTCAGATTTTTTTTCATGCTATCAGGATCAATTTCAGATTCATCATCTAGCCATTTACTGTAATCATGCAGATGCTACCAGTTTTTAAGGCCAAGTGGCCAACACATCTTTTAGGCAAAGACATTTACATCCAACAAGATAATGCCAAGCCCCATATAAAACCTGATGACCCAGAGTTCATAGCCATTGCAAATCAAGATGGATTCAATTTCAAACTAATCTGTCAACCCCCAAATTCTCCAGACACAAATGTAAATGATCTAGGGTTTTTCAGAGCTATACAAACCATTAAGGATCAGAAACCATGCAAAAATCTGGATGAGCTGATACACAATGTGAAGACAGCATATGAAGAGTACTCAGCAGAGAAGATAAATCATGCATTTCTAACACTTCAAGGCTGCTACTCAGAGATAATGAAGGTTAAGGGAGACAACAAATACAAGATCCCTCACATGAATAAGGAAAGACTGGCCAGAATGCATCAACTACCAGAATGCATCGAAATGGAGGAGGGACTAGTAAAGGAATGCTTACAATTCCTTAATGTTAATGATGTGGTGGTGGGGCTGCAGCAAGTCAGACTCCAGGAATGAAGACAGGGTATGGAATCTTTTTTGGCCTTAGTTTACAGGGACAAACATTGTCATTCATGTAAATCTGATGTTTGGAATGTAAACTACTTTTGGGACTGATTTCTGCTCATAATTGTCTCAGCAAGCACAATTGCATCATTGACTTAATTTAACCCCTTTGCTGCCTAACTCAACCTCCAAAACCAGATTCATCTAGTGGTGGCATCATCAAGCAGCATGCATTGCATGATTGAATGCCACATCATGTAAATATGCATTCCTAAACCCACAGCCAAGTCATTGCATGATTGAATGCTTCATCATGTAAATATGCATTCAAACTGAATTTGTCAACAGAGAATCAAGCATTCTAATTAATACAGAGACTGAGATTAAGCAACAGAGAATCAAGCATTCTAATTAATCGAGAGACTGTCATTAAGCAACAGAGAATCAAGCAACTAGAAATAATCGAGAGACTGCCATCAAGCAACAGAGCATCAAGCAACATAATTAATCACAATGGCATACAAACCACAGAGAATCAAGCATAATGGCATCACCAGCCGTCCCCCTCAAAGTCAAGAGAGCAGAAAATCATCACCTCATTCATAGGTTTAAGGCAGCTTCCATAGCCTTCCTTTTTTTTCGAGCTTTTGCACATTCTGTAAAGAGAAAATAGTAGGGATCCGTAGGCACCATATTCGCCACGATTTCATCTAAAGCATGCCCCGGCGACAGTGCAGTGTCCGGCACCGGCATCGGAAAGCCGAGTGGTGGAGTCGAGGATGCAGGTTCCGACATCGGCATCAGTAAGTCAGCAGGTGGATTTGAGGATGCAGGTTCCAGCACCGGCAAACGCAAGTCAGCAGGTGGAGTCGACAAGGGAGATTCCGGCACCGACATCGGACTCGCAGAAGGAGGAGTCGACGACGGAGTTTCAGGCACCATCATCGGAGACTCACCAGTATCAGGCACCATCATCGAGGGAGTCGACGACGGAGTTTCAGAATCGAAGATCCCCAATTTCGAAGGGTCTCCGGCACCATGGAACCAACACCGGCGTGGTCCACCGAGTTGGCCGGCGTCACAGAGTGGGAGTAATCGAACTCAGTTTCAGGAGTAAAATCGATGGAGGTGGAGTAGGGTATGGAGTTTGAGTCCATCGATTGAGAGAGATGTGTGGATTCAGAGAGGAAATCGTGAGAGGAAATTGAGGGAGAGATAGATCTGGATTCAAAGAGCCAGAGCAGATCGACAGTAGGGTGAGAGAGAGAGAGGAGAGGAAATCGCGATTCTGAGCGAGAGCGGCGCAAAAACTAGGGTTTGAGAGGTGAGATTGAGAGAGAACCGACATACAGATGAAATGGGTGGGTTTGGGGATTAGGTGTGGGTTGGGGAGGTGTATTAGTGGGTTGGGCCCACATGTAATTAGTGGGTATAATTAGACTGTAATAAAAATATGGGTTAGTTTAAGTAGTGGCAAAGGGTAATAATTTAGGGGAAATAGAAAGGGTAGTAATGTCCAAAAAGCAGACTGGGACTTTAAATCAGGGACACTTTTTGAGGAGCAAATGGGACTTTAAAACAGGGACGGAGGGAGTATGACATAATTTTTTGCATAAACTTTTGATACATATACGGCACTTATTCTAGGACAAAGATTTTAGCGGCTCGGGACACTTATTCATGGGACGGACAAGTACGTCTTACTTTGTTAGTCGCCATCAAACGAAAACAACAAAAAATGCAATCCGGCGATAGTTTGATGTTGTTTTGTCCTCCTAGTCTTCGTCACAAGAAAATAAATTTTCTAAACCCCCTTTCTTGTGTCGAAAGAGGAATTTGTTTTGTCAAAAATCCCTAGTCTTATTTTCGGTTTTCCAGATGTATCTACTAAACACAAGGTGAAATACCTCCAAGAACCTACACACACAACTCCAATTTGGGAAAATACAACATTATGGCTACACTTCCTAAATACCAGAAAAATAACAACTTTATCCACTCTTAAAACCTACTCCCTCTGTCCACAAAGAGAATGCATAGTTTTCCTTTTTTAACTGTCCACAAAGAGAATGCATAGTCCATTTATGGAAACTATTTTCTCACTTACTACCCTTATAATGTGGGACCCTATCTCCACTAACATCTACTTTTTCTCCACTCTCTCACTTACTACCCTTATAATGTGGGACCCTATCTCCACTAACATCTATTTTTTTTCCATTCACATTTTACTTTCCAGGATTTTCTTAAAACTCGTGCCGCCACAAAGTATGCATTCTCTTTGTGGACGGAGGGAGTATATAGTCACTAAATAACTTGGCCCAGTGAGCCCACAAATTAATAAAAAACAAGACAGTAACTACACTAGCTTACCACACACGACCGGCAGTCGCGCTCCACCATAACTGCAAACGCAGTGCTCGACATGGAAAAGATTTTCGAGACTCTGATCACTGAGTTTGTTATTCGTTAGCTGTCAGGTTCACCAGGTCGTTGGCGACTCCAGTTCCCGGAACCAGCCTTGCGCTCTCCTCGTTTCCTCTTATTCTTAGGGAAGTGTAGCTCTGTGGTCGGGCATGCTTTCAGGGTTACCTTCTGCGGTGATCTAACCGACTTTGCCTCCACGTCGGACTCCATCGCTAAAATGGAGTAGGCCTTATTGCTCTCTTCTTCTCCACTATGTTCAGCGTCTTTGAAGGCGGAGCCCTCAAGCTATGCAGCCTCGTTGTGTACGAGGATGTTGTCCACGATCTGTATTCATAGAAAGACACTTCTTTTATATCATTTGATTAGAAAGCTACGAATATGATTAGAAAACTTTGATTCATAAACGAATAAGATCAAGAAAAAGGAGGACAAGTATAGCTAGTACTCTCTCAGTCCATAGTATCGTTGACAATTTTGCCATTTACATCTGTCCATAAAATAGTGCCACTTCCATTTATAGTAGTAGGGTCCACATAATACATTATATTTAACCTTATGTTTCTTACTACTCCACTCACATTTATAGTGGAACCTTTACTCCAGTCACATTTATAGTAGGTCCCTTACTCCACTCACAACAATAGCCACTACTTTCTTAAAACCCTTGTCGTCCACAATATGACAACAATATCATGGACAGACGGAGTATCACTTAGCAACAAACTAGACAATCGACTTTTATGTATCAATCACGACGTTCTCCACTTCGCTGAGCTTTATTTAAACAACAGGGAAAACATTAGAAGTGGCAAGTAAGAGGATGGAGGATTGCATTTTGTCGTACCTTGTCAGACGAGTCTCCGATTTGGGCCTGATGCTGAGTGACGTCAATAGAGGACAGTAGTCCGACAGTGCTTTCAATAATGTCAGGAATCGGAATAGGCTCTCCGAAACTAGAAACTGCACTGTCGGGTATAACAAAATCCCCAATCATAGTCTGCTATATACTGAGATGACGCATACAGGCCTCCAAACGAGACTGTATCTCCATTGCAAGCAGAGAAAGTAGGGCTCTGTGTTTCGCCTCCCACAAGCTGGCTCAAGTTCTCGGAGGAAGAAAACCTGCTGGCATTATTTATCAAAACTACATCAAGTTGAGCCCTCAACTTGTGAACCCGATTTTGCACTAGGTCAATTTTCCTAAGGATGTGCTCTAGGAAATTATCATGCTCTTCGTGAAACGAGTACTCATCCGGAAGGCCAAACTCGTCACGGTTGGCCGTATGCTTGTCTGCAAATAGACACCAAGAGAAATAACTAAGAAACACAAGTATAGAATGTAAATGCAACTAGATATTTATCTTCGTCGACAGATACATTCTTCATCACTAGGATGATATACATAGGATCAAGCATCCCACTGCCAATGGACATAGAATGAAATGTTCAACTAACCAATGGACGCAGTTTGGGAAAATTGTTTGAGATTGCTTCATGTCACTTTTGACAAGTGTAACATTTTCTTCCCAGTATCATATATTTTCTTTCATTGCATGGCAGCATTGCTTTCTTAAAGTAATAATACTGAATGAATTCGTGATTGAAATAAGCACCAGTTGCCTGGCGTGAAATTCCTCTTTTAGAAAATGGCCTTTTTTCTTAAATTGTTGTTTCATTTTGGAGTTGAATATAGTTCCTCATAATATTTTGACTCCTAACATAATGTTTAAATTTGTGTGGAACTACTATACTACGATTGGAAAAAAAATTCACCTTCTGTCTCATTGAAGAGAATAGAAAATATAAATCTGCAAGAATCGAATGAAGAATTCAATGAAGCTCTTAAGATACACGATATTCCTATGAAAGATCATTATCCTGAGGTTGCAGTTGGTAGAGATGCTATGGGCCGCATACAACTAAGTCAGCAGGAGCAGGCGTACAACTTTATAGAAATGAATCATGGGACAAACACTCAAACGATTCCCGTCATCAGGAGGCAGTGGACAACTCGACCTTAGGACTCAACTTGGTGTCCAGAATTCATTTTTAGCAACATGCTCATGTTGCTTCAGTAACTGTAAATAGTAAATACTAACACACTGATCTCCGAAAAGGTGTATTAGTATAGGATTCTTTTATTCTCAATACTATGATAGATTTTAGCTTCCTATATGTTGTGATTCCATTATCCGTAGGTTCGTGTGATGTTGCTACAATAATAATTACAGTTTCATATCTTGGATTATGTGTGCTGACTACAAAGTACAAATATATAGGAATTCCCAGTAAATAACAGCATATAAAAAGTGTATTCTTCCTTCAGTAAATGCATTTAACGTGCGTTATGCAACAAACCCAGTTCATCAGTTTCAAATATTAATATTGAACTTAGGATAGTCTCCACTGTTTCTCATGTCTCTTTACCCATAAATATGGTATGTTAGAAACCCCAAGAAATTGTGAAAAGCATACCTTGAAGCTTCGACTACATTGTAATGGAAGTTGTAAGAAATAAGGTCAAGACCACGCCTCAACATGATATTTGCCAGCTCTTTCCAGTGTCCGAATCCACGTTGATGCAGCTTGTCTTGGCACGCCAGTTTCAGTGGAAACGATTTCCTCCAATGCTGACAATACATCAGAAGGCATTTTATTTGCAGATCCAGCAACATAAATAGCAGCACCCTGATTTAGCAAACTCCATATTTTACTACTTTGCTCCTTCATTTTGTGTTGTACATACACTTTATGCGGTTGCTCCCTTGAAAAGGCAACATAGAATCCTCCACCTTTGTCTTCAGAAAGTACTCCGTCCTTCTGCGAATGTGACAGCCAAAAATCTCGGTATAGGAAATCATCCTTCTCATTTCTACACCCGAAGAAGAAAACAACAGAAGCAGTTGGAACGGTTTTACTCTGAATAGCTCTTTCCTCGACAATCCCATGGAAGGGGGCGCATCCAGTTCCAGGTCCAACAAGAATCAAAGGAAGTGATGATGGTGGGGGAGGAGGACAACCTTTGCTAAACCAAGCTGGTATAAGGACTCCTGTAAACAGGAAACTGTAAATATGATTTGCTTTACAAGATGTCTTGGTAGGGCTTACCATAAAAGTAAGATACTCTGATCACGATCAAGACCGGCAAGCCATGATGAGCAAAGACCTGCGCGTTTTCTCTTGTAAGGTGTTGTCCATGACACCACGCTTATAGTTAAGTGCACCTGATTTGGATGAGCTGAATGAGAAGAAGAGATGGAGAAGGCTCTTGTTTTCAGTGGTGGAACCAGCTGTACCAACCATTCAAAAGGCATCTGCACAGAAGGAAAATCCTCCAGCACCTATATCACAGAAACAAATGTAGATAAATAATTTCATTATTTATTGGACATTCAAGACAAAATAAATTGATGATAATTTAGTTCTTATACTAGGACCAGCCAATCAAAAGTAAAGAAACAGAGGTATCTAATGTGATAAAACGATAATCCATAGAGAACAAGATCCTAAAGATACATAGGAAAGGTCGAATATTGAAAATACTCTATTAACACGGAATTCTGCTCAGAAAGCGAAGTATCATTTTTACAACATCAATGTACTTTTACGTGGAGCCTTCTTCACCAGAGTGAGTTGTTTGCTGTATAAGAATCTCAAAAATTAAGAACTGACTATGTCATAAATCACATCATCACAAACTTTAGTTGGTGAGGAATTGAACCATTATTAGCTTCCCCAGTTATCATGCAGTGCTCTTGTGTATACTTCATAATATGGAAAAGTGCAAAAGTAAATATCCATATTCTGTTTGCGTATAACTCATCGAAAAATAACCATATCATCACCTCAAGGACAGTTCTTCTCTCCTTCTGATTGTATTGGTATAAATCATCTCTTCCTTCAGGGGAGGCAAAATATTGAAGCCTTTCCTTTTCATGTTCAGCAGTGGCAAAAAAACTCATGACCTGAAGACGTTCATGCATCAGAAGTACTAAGAAACACACTTGGGCATGGTACAATCTTAACCGAAAAGCAGATATAAAGTTCTATGACGCTAAGAGGAGACAAATTAGACATATAGTAATTTTAGTCGGATCCACATTAGAAAGTTGTTTGGAATATTCTAGAATGAGTTTTCTTTTCTGGTTTGTTGGTCAAAAGTATAAGCACAAGACACTGGAATGCCCCTTTGCTATCTCATGAGCAAATTCGTTAATATACCCGTGAGCTAGCTTTAAAATGTACAAGTATTCCCATGATATTAACTTATGTTTTTATACTTCAAAAATATGTATATTATTTTTAACCTTATGTTTAAAAAAATCGATTTTGGTTAGAATGAAAGAGCAAGGAATGAAAACAAGCTTCTAATAGTACCTCAAAAAAATAGCGTATAGGGGAAGCTGATGCAATATCCATTGTTAACTCAACGAAGGACTTTAACTTCACAGGGGAAGAAGGTTTCAGAAAACCATGGTTCTCATTATCTCTAGCCTGAACCTGAAAGCAAGTATACATGAAATATCTGTAAGCAAACAACTCGGAGAAAGAAGGAAAAGTAAAGGCAATAAGGGCTGAAAAAGGAGAAAGAGGAAATCTGCAAAGTTACATGCGCCCAGTTCAACTTTGAGATTTCATAAGAACGCCAAGCTGCAATTTCAGCCATGTCTAAGTAAATCAACATACACACACATTTCCATGATTGTGAGAAGATAAGACCTGAATATATAATTTAATCACATTTACTGACTTGCCAATATCAACATCATCAGATGTTCAGTTATTCATCCACAGACGTATAGGACATTTTAGTTTTCCCATCAATGTAATAGAAAAACTAACTTGATTGCCATAACATGTATTGGAACCATCATATAAACTTTTGTTAGTATCCAGCATATGTGTGCACTAGTTGACACTATGTATAGTCAATCCACAAGTCATACAGAAAGCAAGAGAGAAACTAAAAAACTAGGCAAGACAAAAACAAAAGCAGTTAGGGGATCATAAGGGGGAAAACCAGGGGTTCTATATTTAGCAAAAGCAGGACACTAAAAAATAAAAGGTTAAAAGTAGAGAACTACCTACAGTTATGTATGATTCAGGGTTTAAATTACACCGTTGCATAAAAGCATTAAGTGCTTCAGGACTTTGGCCCGGAAGAACCTCAAGAATGTCACCTACATCATAATCAATTGACTGCAAAAGAATAAATGATGAGTTAAGTGTTCAAAAAATTAAAAGAACAAAATAGGTTTTGTATCAACAGAGAGTTTCTAGATGCATATTATAACCCCTACGGTCTTTCTTTCTTGTTACTTCCTTTGCAAGAGACAGGAGAGGATTCCCTAGTCGGGTATCCCGCTCGATAAGCCTAGTACAGTTGTTTCTACTACGGGCTAAGTGGTGAAGTCAGGATTTCTTGTAGCTAATCCCCGACGATGCAGCTAAACCTGCGGTAAAGAAAAGAAGCTAAGCCTCTGCAGCTAATCCTATCAGTAGTTAGACTTGTTGTTATTTGTTGCTTGAGTGAGAGCAGCTAAGGGTCTAAACCTATCCGTAGTTATTGATGCTATATGTTATTGGGTTCTAATTGTTCTTTGGTTATTAGTTTCGGGATCGAGATAGGTTTAGCTGTAGAGGCTTAGCTTCATCGCC
Source organism: Schizonepeta tenuifolia (assembly GCA_029490685.1). NCBI lineage: Eukaryota > Viridiplantae > Streptophyta > Magnoliopsida > Lamiales > Lamiaceae > Schizonepeta > Schizonepeta tenuifolia. Next base: position 95,022,413 of record CM055957.1, on the reverse strand, counting down.
TTTCCGAAACCGTGCTTTAGCTGCAAGTGCTTTTCCGGGGTTACTGCCTTAGCCCGTAGTCGAAACAACTGTACTAGGCTTTATCGAGAGGGATATTCCTGCGGCATCCTTCTCTTGTCTCTTGCAAAGGATTAAGAAGAAATTAAAACCGTAGGGGTATCTTTCTCTTCTATCCTACCCATAAAAAAGGAAATAAAACGACATCTAGTAAGAGCATATTAATAAGGTACAAAGCATCAAAGAGTAGCTATAGAACAAGCATATGGAATCGATAGTGGGCTTATTGGAGGAGTTCAGCGGTCACTATCGGACTATCGGAATATCGGGCTTCAAATTCCTTTGTTTTGAAAGCTTTCGTCATCTACGAAATATCGAAGACGAGGGAACAAAAAAGTCGAGTTAGGAACGAATTGATTTTAGCTGCTATATTTATACTAGCCATGAACATTCTGATGTGCAACAACTAGCCGTTAACATTGGAATGTTCGTGGCTAGTATAAATAGCTCTTCCTTTCTAAATATTTGGTCCGCTCGTTGTTGAATCCATTCAATGGTTTGCAGGCTTCTAATTGGCTGTCACCTAGGTGTTTTGGGTGATCTTCATACGATTGTGATAGGAATAGATAGGGTGTAGATAGGGTGTGAGTACACATCAACGCCTGATCATCATGGTTGTAATTGTGAGGATATCATATTTATCAAAGTTGTTTACCTCTCAACTTTACCTCTCACCTCTCTTAATCAATCTACATTTTACTAAAAAGGGATGTCACCCTATCCGTAATTGTCATCTCATCTGTAGATGTTGAGAAATATAATACATTAATGATTGTTTGTTATGTCTCCCCCCTCTCTCGCACCCACACATCATACTTAGGATTGTTATTTGGAAAAAGGATTGTTATGAGTATGGCATTACACTTGCAAAAGATGATATTCGTATAATACTTATCTTAGATTTGGATTTCTGGAGTCTCATGTGACCGCTATTGATAATGTCAAATCAGATTTTCTGAGTCATACTATTACCAATTTCAGACCAGATTTTGCAACTCTTAAGCTAAATTACCGTGCTTAGTGATGCCTATCTTTTCTTTCGTGTTTTGGAGTGATTGATTTGATCCTGATTCCTGAGTGCAGAGGAAAAACAAATCCAGCCACGCACGAGCCTCAGATCAATTACATAACCACCATCTGCATTGGACAAATTCAGATCATATTAATTTGTTGGGAGCTAAGGACAAAATGAAGGTACAATTTTCAGAGCATATTTGATGGTTGTCAAGTTAAAATCTTCAGAAGTTGATAATTAGAAATAGAAAAGTAATCTTATTATAACGGTAAAAAAAACAAAATGAAAAAAGGTAAACAGCTATTTAAAGGTAGGGGTACACCACAAAGTATGGGCAAGTAGAGATATGTGGAAAGAAAAGAAAGCCTTCAATTAAGTAGTCTACACCTTTGAGAAGATACTAGTTTCAGAGAAATAGGTTTCGAGTGATCGGGGAATACTAAGCTCTATTCCTTGCACAGGAGTAAAAGCTAAACATGAAGTATGTCCTGAAGTAGTAGCACAGTGTGTCTTCTTTTTAAACTTGTTGGCTACTTTCGCCTCGACTGCAGGTAGACGCAGTTTCCCGAGCATCATCCCATATCCTTGTCCATACCCAGCACCTAAAGAGCTGTCCTCAGCAACTCCAAAAGCCATCCTATTTGCCGACTTCCTCGTCTCCGTCATACCATATCTCTCCTTCGTCTTTCGCAGCCTAACTCCACCTCTCTTCTTTCTTGGTTGAGAATCAGGGACCGGAAGAGGTTTGGGGAGCCTGGCCGGAGGAGGCTCTTGCCATCTCTCGATCTTGTTCAGAATCTCGTCACGCATACACGTCCCAGTTTTGCCGGTAGGATGGCTTTCATACAGTCAACGCGCGACGCCAGAGCAGATTTCGCAGCCAAGACACGACAGGCACGCATCCTCAGGGAAGGCGGCGTTGTCTGAAATATCTCCGTTTCTTCGAGATAGCCCACCCGATATATCGAGGAAGAAGAAAATCCTGCCAAAATTGTATTCCTTTTGGCACCAAGAAGCTGGACATTGCAAGCAGGCATGCTAGACAATGCGGAAAGGCCACCAGCAGCTCCCATCAGTTTCGCTGCGACTCGGCTCCCAACGATCCCCGAGAGATTCGGTGCAATGTATCGCATCCGACTCTCGATAAAGTCGAGAATCTTTTTCTTGGTTTCATCCAGATGAAGAATCCTATCGCAGCCGTCTATTGTCTTTCGCAGAACTTGTTGGGGAAGAGGCTTTGCGCTTGTTGTTGATGCAGTAAGTGAAACGGCTAGGATGACGGGGGACGGCACGAGCCCTTGAAGATCAACGACGGTCGGATCCGTCTCGTTTCCGATCTTCTTAACCACACGAGCGTAATCGATCGGATGAGGAACCAGAGATTCCAGTTCTGGAAACTTGGAGCGATAATTATCGCGGATCAAGTTGTGGATTATAACGATTTCATTATCAATATCAACCGATAAGGAACTGCAATCCACAATCAACTCATGATATTGTACATCATCCTCCTCTAAATTTACGGCGGCGGTATCTTCAATCTTCTGTTTTGTATGCTTGGACACACTATCCAGATCGTTGTTATACTTGAAAGCACCTCCAACAACATTATCAACATCTTCTTCAATTTCCGCACACAAATCTTCAACGTCTTCAAGGAAATCGGCCATTTTTTCTTCGGAGATTTGTAGAGAGAGTATTATTTTTTTCGATTTGTAGAGAGCATTATTGATTTCGATAATGATCGATGATGGTGGATTTATAGGGTTATTATTATGGATGGCTTTGTATTATACGAATTCGATTAGGAAACTCAATCCGAATCGCATAAGGAAAGGTGAGATTTGATTTCTCAATCCGAATCGTATAAGGAAAGGGTGAGATTTGATTTACTGTTTCCGTAATTGAACCATCTCCAATTAAATACTTTATAGTTTAACGCAATAAATAATAGGGATTGGTTCATATAAAAATCAATTCTAGTGTGAGAACGTGAGAACAAGTTTAAATTACTTTGTAATCATGCTTAAATTAATTTATTATCATGCTTAATTATATTCATATTTTTTTATATAAATATTAGATTTGTATAATCTATGATTGTGACTATTTCAAGCATGAATATATATCAATTCAAGCATGATCTTATACAAGCACAAACGTTTATATAAAATGCATGAATCTGATTAAGCATCACTATCTATAAATTTAAGCATGACTGCATATTAATTTAAGCATGTTCTTACGTTCTCACACCAGGAAATATTTTTATACTAACTCATCCCATAAATAATATATTCATCACTAATCTAAGTATTAATTTCTTTATAGTTTAATGCAATAAATAATATATTCATCACTAATCAAAGTATTAAACATCAATAAAAAATCATATTTATTCATATATTTGGATTAACTCATAATTTATCAACAAGCTTGTTTTTTAATAAGACTCCAAATTTAGAGAAGTTATATAAAAACTAAAAATCAATATGCAATCAATTTAATTTTATTTACATTTATTTTATTTTTATTAATTAATTAGTGGGGATTGAATCCTAGACATCACTATTTACAAGCTAAAGTGTGCACCGTGCACACTTATTAATTTAATTTCATCATTTCCCACATTGAAATTTTAGTAGTCCTCACCTACAGGATGATATAGATAAAAGGATTAGATATAATAAGTATTTTTCCAACCAAAATAATTTCATATTTAATTTGGTAATAATTTTTGACAAATAAATATTTTTTCATATAATTAGCTATTTACACCGTCATTTTTATTTGAGTTTGATGTGCCAATTGGATTAATACTAAAAGAAATTAATTGATATTTTAAGAAAGAGAAGTATGCCCTATGATCCTTAGATTAATGAATTTTATTTGGTTAAATATAAAAGTCAATAACAATTGCATAAGGCATGTGAAGGAAGAGGATACCAAAAATTTATTTATTAGTTTAGTTTGTTGAGCAAACAATATCTAACATATCTGTTACTCTTAGCCATGTTAGATTTTTCTTATTTTTTTACAATATTTATAGATAAATTTAATCTTCCATGTCTACAATTCTAGATTATCTTAATTAATTTTCAAAACTCAGAAAAGTGCTTAAGAATTAAGATCACTTGCTTCATTTTTCAATCACTCAATTTTTCTTTTTCTCAAATCTTGTGTCTCGCATCCTTTTCAATTAGACGCAACCACATGAAGATACTAAATATATAAAAAGGTAGGGATATCAATTTAGCCTTGAAAATTTGTGGGTCAATCGAAATAGATTGAGAAGAAAAGGGTTACGGCTGAAAATTTCTAGCCCGTAAAATTATAACTGATTGGGTAGAACCGAAAATAACCCAAACCTTATAGAGCAAGCCCGAAAACCAAGTGCAATGACCTGATTAATACTATCTTGAGACGTTTTAGCATGTATACTAAGAACCCATTTGGTGCCTTGTTTTATCCTGTATTAGCATAAGTATATGGGCTTATACCAGAATTTGGTAGGCTATATTCCTATTAGGGATGACCCTTGAAAAAGGTAAGGCTATATCCAACATTAAGTTTATTATTATTATTATTATTATTATTATTATTATAGATTTTAATATGACAGATAACCAATAATATATTGTAACAATTTATCTTTGATTATTTAAGTATTTCATGAATTTGAACGAGTTTAGATAGTTAGCACTTAATCGATATCACTAGCTATATGGGTCTAGAATAAGGATGCGATGAAATCACTTTTAAATTGGGTTTGTGAATATATACATTTTAGTGAGAATATGAATTATAATTTATTATGAATAAATATATTAAATTTAATTACTTTTCATAAAAAATCATATAATTAAGTATTACTTAAAATAATCTCCAGTGGTTAATTACTAGTAAAAAAATAAACAAAACTAAGCTAGCTAATGCCATGCACTCAATCTCCTCCCAATCTCAAACGAGTTTTAGTGGAGCCCGAAATTCAAATCATCGGGCTTTAAGCTAACAATACGAAAATTCTATAGCAGTTTGATATTAAAACGCAAAAATGTGAAAACCTTTGAATCCGTATGGATAAACACGGCAGCAAAATCTTTCTCTATGGAGCAACCAATCCCAAGCATAAGAGCATGCAACTCCCGAAATCCCCACCTTATTTCTTTTTCCCCTATGAAGTGAGACGACATCCGAAAACAACCACAGATCTAGGAGCAATCCAAGAAGCAGATTACCCAACCTTGGGCAAAAAGATAGTCGAGCAGTGAAGGAGCGCACTGGAAGCTTTCAAGAAGAAAAAAGCTACGAGTCATGGGATAGGATCATCATCTTCTCTACTGATGCTATTATGCTTATATAAACCAATAAAGGTGCGTTTTCTTTGATGGAAAATGATGGAAAATGATGGAAAATGAATATTGTCACCATTTTTTCATACTTTTCACACGTTACTACGTTGGTTAATTTTCCTCGGGCAGGATGGATAACGTTTCCGGATAGCCCATTTTCCATCCATTTCTCACTCATTGTGGAAAATATTAACATGGGGGAGAGATGTGATAATATTTTCCAATAAATAAAAGACATAAAAATGGGGAAGAGTGGGAGGCTATGTCATAATTTTCTTTTTCAGTAAACATGTGATAAAAAAAGAATTCAAATGTTAATATTTTCTCATCTTTTTTTATCTATTATTTTTTAGTGGAAAATTTTTCCATCAAAGTAAACGCAACCTAAATAATTTCCAAGTCCATATATATCATACTACATATAAATATAAAAATAAGAAAAGCTTACCAACTCAAAGCATAACATAAAACAACTATACAAACAATAAATAACATAATTACATAAACATAAGACAGATGCTAGCTAGGAATATATAATAACGTAACACAAGGTACGTACGTAAAATCTATCTAAGAAAACTCAAATATCAACAGACTGATCTAGGTATAATTAATAACTAAATAAATAAATTACAAAGTCCATCCGGTGTATATATGTTTGTCCTCGTAAAAACCTAGGTAGCTATGTGATGAATTTGGATCACAAGGTTAGGTCGGAAAAATGACGAAACAAAACCCTCCCAATCTCAAAGGAAACGAACGCATCCAAAGAAGCGTACCGCACTTGCTCCGCCGCCAGCCACCGGTTACACCACCGGCTCATCGTCACCTCCTTCTTCTTCTCCATCTCCTTCTCCAACACCAAACTCGCCAGACTCTTCAGCCCCGAGTTCTTCAACTCCTTCCGCCCGTACACCTCCGCCGCCATCCGCCCCAAATCCACCATCTTGGTGGCGGCGCCACCGATCCCGTACTCGTCCCATAGCTTCTGCAGGTCCTGCTTCACGCCCACTCCCACGAAGATGGCGTCGCCCGAGAGAAAATCGGAGAGGCAATTCGGGACGGAGGGGGAGTGGGATATTTGGTAGATGAGGCAGCGGCGTCCCACGCAGAGCTGGATTGTCGCGACGGGGTTCCGGCTGGTGGCGGTGGCGAAAAGGCTCCACTCGGTGTCGAGGCCGACGATGAGGGGCTCGCCGTGGGACAGGGACAGCTTGGCGGCGGAAATCCATTGGGTGACGGTGGTGGGGTCGATGGTGACGACGGTGGAGATGGTGTCGGAGTAGAAGTAGACGTCGTACTCGTAGGTGTCTTGTGCGCCCACCGGCAACGGCAAATTGTAGTCTCTGATGCCGGCCGCCATTATGATCCTTTTGGCGGTGTTTGTTGTATATATAGGGTTTCTATGGCTGCTTCTCAACCCGAGTTGTGAGAGTTTTGATTTGATGGGGCTCTTTCCATAATTGAATATGTTAATAAGGAAAAAAGATGGACGTTTGATGCTGGCCCCCCGGGCATATGCATCCCAATATGTAATCTCCCTACACGTGTTAATTCTTTTTATTTTGGTTTATTTCTATTTCTGTTAGTCAATGTTATTTTGCGTATATATGGTGCGGTTTTTATCCGATGTGGCGCTGCCAAACTTGAAACTGTGGGGCCCGCTTTCTTGGATTCTACTGTTTGTATAAGAGTACGACATCCAACCTCAACATTGAGTTTATGGTTTAGTCATCGAATACGTTTAGATAACTTTATACACTGATTGAGGTAGATCCATTTAATATATTAGTAATGCTTCAGGATTTTATTTACTTGTCTTGTCTGCTAAGTTATTTATTTCCTTTTAGTCATATATATATATATGGTCTTTTGTTATTTATTGGGGGAGTTGAATTGATGTTAAAATGTACAGTGTAAGCTTGTTTGCTTTCTCGTACGTTATTCTGGCATTCATGTGTGAATCAATGGATTAACCATTATCCTACGTATTCTGGTATAATGTGATTATCAACGGAGATCGTATTTCTATTGTTATCTCATTTATTTCACGCTTCTCCTTGCATCAGTTGGTATCAGAGCCTTGCTACGCTCCTACGCGATGTCTCTCGTCAATCAGTTGTTCAGAATGTTCAAGATTATCTCCATCGCGATACTGAATTTTTGTCTCAACAATTCGAGGAATTAGCACAAAATCGAGAAATCGTTGATTTCTTGCACGATCAATATGATCGACCCTGCAGCGACCATCATCGAGGACGTCACCGATTTGAGAACACATCATTTCGATGATGGAGAGAATGATGAAGATAGATTCGTATAATATATTAGTATTTATCTTTTTAATTCTAGGGTTTTATTTACTTGTCTTGTTCGCTAAGTTACCTATTTCCTTTTAGTCGTATAGGGTTTAGTATATATATGGTCTTTTGTTGTTTATTGAGGGAGTTGAGTTGATATTGAAATGTAGAGTGTGAGATTGTTCTCTTTTCCGTGCGTTCTTCCGGCATTCATGTGTGAATCAATAAATTAACCCTTATCACACATATTCCGGTGTAATGTGATTATCAATGGAGTTTGCATTTCTATTGTTGTCGAATATATTTTACGTTTGTTACTGCATCAATATTTGATGTAGGTTGTCAATAGTTGGGCCTAAATTTGCCACACTATTTAAACCTCAACAGCCTTGCATATTTAACGGATGTGGGACGACCTTCTCAGGCTTACCGCAGCCAAGTGAGTCCTCCTGACTTGCCCAAGAACTGGATTAATGCTCCTGCATCATCCATTCTCCTTTGAGGACCGTCTCTTCTGAATGTCCTCCTCAGGCTTACCGCAACCAATGAGTCAATCCTCATTGCCCAGGGGTTAAATCTATGTCGGTACCATTCACCGTCTCTTGAGATACATCTCCTTCAACGTCCTTCCTTAGGATTACCGCAAATGAATGAGTCCTCCTCATTGCCAATAGGCTGAATCAATACCCCGCATTATCCACCTCCCTTGAGGACCGATCCCATACCCGACTCTAATACCAATCTAATGCAGGATGTCAATAGTTGAGCCTAATTTTGCCTCAAAACTATGGTTAAGAAAGAAGGATTGCCCACACTATTAAACCCCAACATCCTTGTATATTTAACTGATATGGAACGACCTCCTCAGGTTAACCTAAACCAAGTGAGCCATCCTCGCTTGCCCACGGTTGGATCGATGCTCTTGCATCATATACCTAGGAATAACAATGATCGAGTACCCACCCATTAAGCATTTTCTAAACTCTAAACCGTCTAGATTTTCTTTGTTCGTACCCATTCCAAATTCAATTAATAATTGACTTGATTATCCAAACTCGTGCCAAAGCTATTGGATAATACCTGTTAAAATCTGAATATTATAAAATAAACATTGAATAGTAAAAGCAACAATTAATAGTTATAATTAAAATACAACCATCAATATAAAATTTATTAAAATGAATCTCAAAACCAATACTTATTAACGAAAAATCTTACATGAAGGTTACACAATGATATCCAGTAAAATATTCAGCTAAACTTACAATACATTAATAAAATTAGAGTAATTCATCTCAGTGGCTTACATGAACTGAAGCGTAAAGTTGGAAAATTCTCCAATTTTAAAAAGACAATCTTTCATGTACGAATGAAAAGGAATAAAATTCTAAATAATATATAATAAAATAAATAATTACATTATAAATTGTGTATATGCATAGATGATATTTATTTTAGAAAGAAAACTCAATATAGCACTTTTCAAAGACAAAAGATGAATTATAGCCCCTTAAAAAAAACTTGAAATGGCCTTTTGAGTTATTTCATGACATTTATACCCCTTACTTTACCTCAATTCCCTTCCATCTCCCAAACTCTCACCTCTTCACCTCTTCACCTCTTCATTTAATTTGTATCATACAAGAAGTTTAATTTCTTGTATGAACTTCCGGCGAAAAATTTCCAACGAACTTTTCCGAGGAAAATTTGAATCATACACGAAGCCTAACTTCATGTATACATCATACATGAAAACTTATCTTCATGTATGATACATACATGAAAACTTATCTTCATGTATGATACAGTTTGAATTTTTTGGAGGCAAAAATTTGCGTGTATGATGCATACACGAAAGTCAGGCTTCGTGTATGTATCATACATGAAAACTTATGATACATACATGAAAGTCAGACTTCGTGTATGATGCATACATGAAAGTCAGACTTCGTGTATGATTCGAATTTTCTCCGGAAAAAATAGCAACGACGGGAAATTTTTCGCCGGAAAATTTTGATAGAAAATTTCGCCGGAAGTTCATACATGAAATTAGTCTTCGTGTATGATTCAAATGAAAGTTAGCCTTCTTGTATACTCATTAAGGGTATATTAGACTTTTTACAACTCAAAGTACTATTTTGCAACTTTTAAACTCAAGGTGACATTTTGAATCTTTTATTTTAAAAAAGTGCTATTTCACAACATACCTCTTTATTTTATATATATACTTATAAATGGGTTCGGGTAGTGGATATCCGTTGGTAGTTTTCGAAATATAATCATTCACCAAACACATCCCATTTAATATTTCCCAAACATATCTAGTAGGTGTGAGTATCCATGAAACTGACCCATTGTCATCGCTATATATACCCGGTACTCGTCCCAAATTGAATTAAAGTTACTCTACTACCCATTTTCGTCTCAAACTAGTAAAGCAATATATGCATACCTAAATTATTTAAAGATATAAAATTTATAAATTTTTCAAATCCAATTTATTGAAATAATTGATTATTTTTTATATAAAATTAGCAACGACGGGAATATGTACAGTAGAGTAAAATTAGCAACGATAGGAAATATATTATAAGAAAATATTTTCATTAAAATATTTGAAATTATCATATAAAATGTAAATTTCTCTATTCAAAAACTATATCATAAACAATAAATCGTCTCCTAAATCCAAAATAAATCATAATAATAACTAAAGGAAAATAAATAAATATTTTTAAGAATAATACTCAAAATTTTCACTTAATCCAACACATACGGAAACAAATTAAATACAAATTCAAGAAGAAAAATAAAATAATGGATTTTTTCACTTAATCCAACACATGGTTTGAAATTACAAAATAACTTATAATTAATTTTTACATAAATCAAATAAATTTAGTTAATACTATTACATCGATCTAGAATTATATAAACTCGAGGAAATCTCGATCTCCAACTTCATCTTCAATTTATCCGACCTAATGGACTTTTGTGTCTGTCGTTGCAAGCTCTTGAACATGAATCTATTATCCATGTCATAGAATAAATCTCTTTTTTTTTTTTGCAGAATTACAAATTTATAGACACAACCTAACCAATTCCTAGCAAAAGAGAAAGTTGAAATGTGTGAATATTTTTGTTTGTAGAATTCTACATTATATAGGCACCAAGATAATAAAATAAGGAAATAAATTAATTGTTGTTAATTAAATTTAATTTTGTAACGGTTTTATTAATAATTGTGTAATTGTCAATATTAATGAATAAGTGAGATATACCTTTTAAAATGTTGTAACCCCAAAAAACTTAATTTCACATATACTTAAAAATTGATATTTTAAATAATTAAAAAAAATTCTAATAATACCACATAAGCAAGAGAATGATTGTGGTGGCTACAATCAACATGGCAATTATATATTGATGCTTTTCAGAAATTTTTTGGCCAAATTAGATTTTTAAAGATTCAGCATGCAGGTTATATATATACTATATTTATTAATTACATACTTAATAGGTAATTATTTTTTAATATATATATACACGCAACTTCCAATTTTCATCCAAATTGCTTCTTTCACTTTTGAAACACACCTTACAAATGCTTTGGAACACCCGTTTCTCTTTCGCCCAAATCAGCCCCTCCCCATCATCGTCATCCCACTTGTCGGTCAGCCAGCCATGCAACGAATCGACGTCGTCATCTTCCCGTAGAGGGAGAAAGAGAGAGATGAAGAATCACCCTCACTCTTCCTTGTGAATCCCAATTTCAATTAGCCATTTTTATGAAATTTTCAGAAGATCTTATCCAAATCTAGTCCCGAACTGCTGCAAAAATTTGTGAAAAGTCAAATATTTGATAAAGGATGAAGGAGAAATGGAGAGCAGCTGGTTGTTCCAGACTGAGAGAGAGAGAGAGAGGAGATGTGAGAGAAATAAAAAGGTTTTTTATTTAATTAATCTAACAAATTATAAATTAAATAAATATTATTACCATCATAAGATCCTAACTAGAATAGGTTTAAATAAAAACTTTTTCCTATGAGTCATCTTAGAAACTTATCTCGTTGACCATCACAACGCACTAGTTGGACCAACAATACTAATCTCGATCAAATCTACTTTTATACTATTAGAAATTGGCCATTAATTTGAATTTTTTTGGAATTTTCAAATGTTAATTGAAAAAGTCATTTTCTAATTGCCCATCACTACATACTAGTTTGTTTCTTAGTCAACTACGCTATTGAGTCGAACCAACCACACCAATCTCGACCAAATCTACTTCTAATAGTATAATTAGGAGAAAATTGGCCATCAATTTGAAAAATTTTTAAATTTTCAAGTGTTAATTGCAAAAGTCAAATTATAATTTCTAGTTGACCTTCACTACACACTAGTTCGTTTAAAAGGCAACTACGCTCTCAAGTTGGACCAACGACACCAGTCTCAATAAAATCCAATATAATTAGGATAAATTGGTGATCAATTTGATTTTTTTTGCAATTATCAAGTGTTAATTGCAAAAGTCAAATTGTAATTTCTAATTGACCTTCACTACGCACTAGTTCGTTTAAAAGGCAACTACGTTCTCAAGTCGGACCAACGACACCAATCTCGACAAAATCTACTTGTAATAGTATAATTAGGAGAAATTGTCCATCAATTTGAAAAATTTTAAAATTTTCAAGCATTAATTGTAAAAGTCAATTTCTAATTTCTATTTGACTATCACTAAGCACTAGTTCATTTATAAGGCAACTACGCTCTCGAGTCAGAAAAACGACACCAATCCCTACCAAATTTACTTCTAATAGTATAATTATGAGAGATTGGCCATCAATTTAAATATTTTTGCAAATTTTAAGTGTTAATTGTAAAAGTCCATTCCTAATTTGTAATTGACCATCACTATGCACTAGTTCGTTTACAAGTCAACTACGCTCTCAAGTCAGACCAACGACACCAATCTCGACCAATTCTACTTTGAATAATAATTAGGATGAATTTACCATCAATTCAAAAAATTTCGAAATTTTCAAGTGTTAATTGTAAAAATTAATTTCTAATTTTTAGTTGACCATCACTACCCACCAGTCCGTTTAAAAGATAACTACACTTTCGAGTCGAACCAACGACACCAATCTCGAACAAATCTACTTGTAATAATATAATTGTGATGAATTGACCATCAATTTGAAATTTTCGAGTTTTCGTTGATTAATCGTAAGTCAATTTCTAATTTTTAGTTGTCCATTAGTACGCACTAGTTTGTTTAAAAGACAACTACGATTTCGATTCAAACCAACGTCACCAATCTCGACCAAAATTACTTATAATAGTATAATTAGGAGAAATCGGCCACCAATTCTTATTTATTTTCGATTTTCATTTTTACAGATTTTTTTTCCAACTCCGATTTTATGGCTCCGCCTTTCGCTCTGATTACTAATATAAAAATAATCGTGGTGAAAATAATTTGTATTCTTTGGCTCCCCTCGTTCGATCTCTTAATCAAAGAAGAAGAGATAAACAAAAAAAAAGAGTCAAACAAGAAAAAAAGGGAAAACGAAATATGGAAATAAATAAAAAATAAAAAAAAAAGTCAAAGATTTGACCGGATCGAACTGGTCTCACAATGTGAGACTTATTACACACAAGTATTTATCTAAGTATGAACTACTAATGAAGGCATTGCCCTCGTTATTCAAATTCAATCAATTATTCAAATTTAGAATCAAAATATAATTAGGTAATCTTATAATGAATAAAAAATAGATAATTAAATTAATCATTCAGAATTACGCAATTTAATAAATTTTCGAAATTGAATAATTTTCTCAACATCGATGGAGGAGGAAGGGAGGCGGAAGCAAGACGGAGGGACAAGGATGGTAGGTGGAAGAGAAGAGATGGAAGTTTACACAATAAAATTAGCATAAGTTAAATTAAAAAAAAAAACCATAAATGAAAGGATGAAAATCTGCGAAAGAAGTGACCAAACAATGACAAAACAATTAAAAAATTATTGTTTAATCACCTCTTCAACCATAGTCGAGTTGCATGTATTGAATACGTATTTCTCATTTATTTTGAAATGTTGATTTTAGGTATGACACGTGTAGGGGGATTACAGATGGTATGCATATACCCGGTGGTGTAGGTTAATCTAGCTAACTTTTGTTTTACATTAGTTTTACATTAGTTTTACAAGGTCATTTTCAGGAGGTCACTTATTCTAGTATTGTTCCAGGTCAAGCATGACTAACTTTAAAGTTCTTCCACGATGAGTACCAAGGTCAAACACGCTTAATCTCCGAATTCTTCCACGATAGGCACCAAAAAAGAAGATGCATCTTGATAGTATGAGTAGCACTTATCAATTGCTTTAAGCTCTCCTTGAATATATCGTTCAATTCCGACATATTCTCGGAATCCCTCTCGTTCGGATGTGTTCCAATTCATCCTCGTCCCCTCCGCTTGAAAGTCTTATCGAAGTTGCTTCTTGTCCGTGCCTCTTTGCACCGGCGATCACTTCGTACTTCAGCTCCGGACGTCACATGCACTTAGGTGCAAGGGCCAGAATTAATAAAAAACGGACCTTTCAAATATAAAAGAAAGAAAATCCAAAATATAAACCTAGTAATTAAATAAACAATGCCTCCCGATATCCATATAAAAAGGGATAATTACTAAAGCTTTTAGGCATTAACCTGAAAAAAAGAGAGTTACTCTTTAGTGCAACGTGTCTCACAGTGTGCGATGGACGCGTGGCGTGCACGGTATGCGCGCCTCCCATGCGCAGCGCGTGCACATGCCCAATTTTTTTGATAATAAAATATTGTGCATCTTATTACAATATGTGATGCATCTCATTTCATGTTGTGGTACATCTCATTACACAGTGTTGTGTATCTACCACATTGTGGTGCATTTGAGTACAAACAATGGTGCATGTGGTGCATCTAAAAAAAATAATGAGAAAAATATTAATAAAATTAAAAAATGATACATCTCACTACATATTGTGGTGCATATCATCTGACCGTAAAAAGATAATCAAAAAGTCAACGAGTTGACCTAGTCGAACCCAATCTCGCCTAATAATTTGTCAAAAACAAAAAAGAAAAGGACAATACCGAGTAAATTGGGAAAACGAACCTTTCCTTCTAAACGATCCGAAGGGAACCAAAAGTAAATAAGAATATTAAAAAATCGACAATATAAAAAGTTAACACACCAAAAAATACTCGTGGTGCGCGGGCCCACCCGAGAGCAACGAACAAAACTGTAAATTAAAAAAAAGAAAGAATTCCCGGGAATAATCCAAACCAAAGGTTGTCATCACTAATCAATCAATAACTGGATGCCGCTGCTTAGTATTGCATTGATGTCCACACAAATTTGACTCTTCCACCAACAATGTCACCTCTTCCACTCCCACACTCTCTTCTTCCTCACTTCACCTCCTCCCACCATGCCTGCAACTTCCTCCATTTCCCCATTCTCCACTCCCTTTCTTCTTCTCCCCAATCGCCACCATTCAATAGCACCTCTCTTCACTCCATGCAGAAAACCCAGAAAATTCCTATTAAAATCAGTTGCAGCTTCCAATTGCAGCATGAATGGCCCTTCCTCAGAAATATCGCGATCGACTTTGGAATTCTTGCTCGTTGATCCTCAGAAATCCCATACGAAGAGGACTGTTGTGGTCAAATCTGCAGGATCGGAAAGTGGGTTGACCTCCCCAAGTCTACAGAGCACGGTAACTGTTTGAATCATGGCCCTTTTGAATTCTTGAACTATATTTTCATATATGTAATGAATGAGATGTGATTATGAAAAAGGTTCTCTGCTTTTAGGCTGTGAAACTGCTGCATTTGGTGGTTTCTTTGGGAATAATTCTGGCCGTTGATAAGCTGCTGAAGCAGGCATTTGTTGCCGCCGCCATTAAATTCCCGAGTGCTTTGTTTGGAATGTTTTGTATCTTCACAATTTTGATAACTCTTGATTCCACCGTCCCTGCTGCCGCCACTAGCGTGGTCAACTTCTTTCAGCCGGCGCTGCTCTTCATTCAGAGGTGGCTCCCGTTGTTCTACGTCCCGTCTCTCGTGGTTCTTCCCTTGGCCGTCAAGGATATTCCGGCTGCTTCTGGACTCAAAATTATCTACATTGTTGGTATATAATTAAATGTGATTACTGGGAGGAGAAAAAAAAAAAGTATTGTTTAGTGTGGTGATATGTAGTTTTACAGTAGGTGTAATGTGTGTTTTTTTGTTTCTTGAATGGCTGCAGTTGGAGGGTGGCTGGCTTCACTCTCTGTAGCAGGCTTCACAGCTATAGCAGTGAGAAAATTGGTGAACACTGAAATGATACCGGCTGAGCCTATGCCCAAGCCGTCCCCTTTTTCTTCGTTCGAGCTGTGGACTTGGAGTGGTGTATTTGTAGCATCTTTTGTGTCTGCATTGCTTTATCCGACTATACTTGGAACGAGTGCAAGGACGTGCTTGCCTTTTCTCCTGGCTTCCACGGTTTTAGGCTACATTTTTGGAACAGGGTAAGAAAGAGAGCTTACATAGTCTTGTATTTGCTTCAAATTCTGTTTCTCAAACTCTGTTATGTATCTGTCTATATCTCGTTGCTCCAGATTGCCATCCGGTGTGAAGAAGGTTTTCCATCCAATCATCTGCTGTTCGTTGTCTGCAGATCTGGCTGCGTATGCTTATGGATACCTATCAAAATCTGGACTCAATCCTGTTCTAGGTATAGAGCTCATTAAGTGATCATGAATTGTTATGTTTAAATTTTCTAAAATTCCTTTGTTTCAATTATTAATTGTTCGTTAACACTTTAGCATACGGTGTATTTTGAGGCGAAAATTTTGAATATTGCAGGAGACTATCTGACAAAGGTGTCATCAAATCCTGGAGCTGGTGACATTTTAATGGGATTTCTTGGATCTGTTATTCTCTCATTTGCCTTCTCCATGTTCCAACAAAGAAAGGTAAATAAATTTATTTGCAAAATTTTGAGTTTTGGTATTTCAGTCTCATATAATGTAATCTAATCTAATCATAATTTTGCAGCTGGTGAAGAGGCATGCTGCAGAGATATTGAGCTCTGTCATCCTCTCCACTGTATTTTCGTTGTATTCAACGGCTTTCATTGGGCGTCTAATCGGCTTGGAACCATCATTGACGATATCAGTCCTACCTAGATGCATAACTGTGGCACTTGCTCTCAGCATTGTATCCTTCTTTGAAGGTTTGAAACTCAAAATTTTACATACAATTTGATTCATCTAATATGCAGAGCTGTTGTAACTGCTTCCTTTTTTTTTTTTTCATCTCAGGTGCCAATACATCTCTTACAGCAGCTGTTGTCGTAGTAACTGGACTAGTCGGGGCCAACTTCGCTCAGACAGTACTCGACAAACTAGGATTCCGTGATCCTATTGCTCGTGGAATAGCAACTGCATCAAGGTACTACTGAACCTTCTACACAGTAGGAGTTGTATATCAAACTATACCATCCAAAAAAAATTTAAGGAAAGAAAAATGAGATTTTAGTACTTAATTATTATTATTATTTATTTATTTCAGTGCACATGGACTGGGAACTGCTGCATTATCAGCTAAGGAGCCCGAGGCTCTTCCATTTTGCGCGATTGCATATGCCTTAACGGGCATTTTTGGATCGGTGATCTGCTCCGTCCCGGCTGTTAGACAAAGCTTGTTGGCAATAATTGGCTGAGAATAATAGTCAAGCTTGATGAAGATAAATTCTTTTGCTATGGTAGCAAGCTGCTGTTTGTGCTGAAATTTCCAGTAAATATAGATCAGCAAAGATATTAATTTCATGTATTAGCCTCTTACCTATATATATCTTCACTTTTGAAGATTTTTAGGATTTTAGAGGCAAAAATGTAATGATTGTCGATTCAATTATTTGATTTAAAAGCTTAAAATTGTGTAGACATTCATCATTCTCATTATTCAAATATTGCATAGAAATCATCTGTCGATATATAAAGAGCATGGGATTCTCAAATGCAAGCCATTTCTTTTCTTCTTTTATTTTATAATGAAGACAGTGAGATGTTGTGTTTGGCAATGTGTTTATCCATTTGAAATATATATGTGCAAGTCGTTTCTCTATGTTACAAATCTCCACAGAGTTTCAACTCAAAATATAAATACAAACATACAATCAATACCTCATTCTGTGAGGAATAAAATAATTCCCCCAACACTCAACTGATATGCAACAAGGGAAAAATCTAAGCATCAAACTCAAACTGATCATCAATTTTATGCCTTGGTAGCTTCAAGGGGAGCAGCTGCTCGGGCAGCGATGATCTGCTCGTAAAGGTCTCTGATCTTCAAGCCAACGATGGTTTGGAAGAGGCCGGTCCCATTGTTGCTGCCGGGGAAATCTGCATGCTTCAACATCTGCTGAGTGACTTCTCCATAGAACTTAGTTGAAATGTTGCTCAAATGGCTCTCTACGTAGATCAGCTCGTCTAGTCTGTCGAATTGCCCGTCCATTTCCAGTACAGACACCTGCAACGTAAACACAAATGTACTTTTCAATACTTTTTCAATAATGTCACGAGACTTAAATTCCAATACGGATTATATAAAATGTACCTCATGGCCGAAGTATGTGTCGGGGCCGTAGGTGAATTTGATGCCCGGGTAGGAGCAAGTGAGCTTCCTTCCACAGGGTATCCATGAAATGGTGGAGCCTTCATCAAAGAGGTAAACTGGATTGAAAAACTTCACTCCTTCTTTCATTATCAACCTCACTCTCAATACCTTCCCCTCATTGTCATCCGGAATCAGCTGAGTCGGCAGCACTTCAATAACTGCATCTGCAAACTGCTTCTGTGGATCTGCAAAACCAACATCAGATCAACATCATTCATCACTGTGTGTGTGTGTTTTTTTCTTCTTCTTCTTCTTGTTATGGTGAATGAAGAGGAAGAGAAAGAGAAAGTAGTTACCAATGTAAGCATCGAAGTCGGGTTTCCGGGCTTCGATACTGGCTTTGATGCTCTCAAGACTGTGGCCTCTTTCAGCCATGTCCCTCTGCATTGTCATGGAACAGAGTTGATTAGGTTTTTTTGTCAGATAAAGAAGAAGGATTTGAGAAGTTTAATTTGCTAAATATTTTGAGAGGGAAATTAATTACCTGAATTTTCCATGCGAATTTGACTTCATTGCTGATGTCTAGGTAAATACTGAAGTCCAAGAGGTCTCTAACACGTTGATCGTACCTTTACATTAACATAAAAAAACTATTTTTAGATTAAATTATTATTATTATTATAACTTCCAAATGAACATGTAATATTCATTCATAAATACTATCCTTGAATACCATTATTTTTAGAAAAAATATCATATTTATTTTATACTCCTATAAAATAATTTTGAAAAAATGAAAATAAAAAGAGTTGATAAAGACTGCATGGACGCATGGGTCAGCAGATATGACATGGACAACCTTAATTCCTCAACCATACAATTATGGATAATATACATATAGCCCAATAATTAATTCCCTCATCGCCATCATCAACTCTTGCAACACGAAAATCTAGATTCAAATTTCATCAATTCCCTCTTCTCTATCTAACATTCACCCACTCAGCAAGATAACAAAATCACAAGAATCAAACAATGTCAAGAAACGGTTGGTCGAAATATCCATGCAAAGACACTAACATGTAAAAATCATTAAAAATAAAATTAAAAGCCAGTTTATGTAACTTACATTGGGTGTAAACCTTCGATAACGAGAATCTTGGGAGGTTTGATGGTCTCAGGTGGGTCCAATAGACCACTGACGTGATTGTAAATAGGTTTCTCGACAGCAGTTCCATCTTTAATAGCCTTCACTTGTTCGTACATGAGATCGAAGTCGTTAGCTCTAGGATCCAGTGCGGTGACACCCTTCTCCTTCCGTCCGGTTCTGTCCAGTGAGTGATAGTCATCCAAGCATATCACGGTGGTGGTGTCGCTTATCAGCGTGTTGGAGTCGGGGTTGCCGCCCCTCGGCGGCTCGGCGGCGCCGCCGAATACGGAGGTCAGCCGCCGCATGAAGGTGGATTTCCCGCATCCGGAGTCGGCAGCCAAGCCGATCACCACTGTTTTCTCATCGGCAGAGCATGAAATCTCAGCAGCTCTTCTGCTGCTCAGGGCTTTCTTGGTGGTGCTGAAGAAAACTACATGCTTTTGGCTGAATCTTAAGTGGGGTTTTGAGGGTGTGGAGATTGAGCAGCTTGAGTTGAGGGATTGTACTGTGTAGACAGTGGAGACTGCCATTGTTGTTGAATTCCTCTCTCTCTCTCTCCTCTCTCTCACTCTCTTGGTTTAGTGTGTGTTTTTGATGGTGTGGGAACTTTGAAATGGCTTTAGAGACATGAAAAAATGGGTGTTGGTTTTCCTATTCTCTCCTCAGAATCAAAGGAATAAAAGAGGAGGAAATTGTGAGGACAGAAAAAATGAAAGATATAGGAAGCAGATGGTGTGTGGTTAGAGTAAAAGTGATGGAAGTTTTTCTGGATAGGAGGGCTGTTTTGCTGTGATGAGGGACATACAAATGTGTCACTGTTTAGAAAATTCTGTGACTACCCTTGCTTTAAACAGAGTTGAAGGGTAAATTTGAGGTGGGAAATTGGGATTTGTTTGGCAATGGTTGATTTTGGTAGGGTATTTTTGTCAATTCGACAAATTTCAAAATTTACTCCCTTAATATTTTATAATTTTTTGATAAATGAAGGAATGGAGAAGGGTGGTGGCAATATCTTGAAGTTTGGATATTTGGATGCCACATGGCAACAAGAGGATGGCCTGCTTAGAGATGAGGTGTGTGAGGATAGCGGGGGGTGGAGGAGGAGAGCATGGACCTTATATCATCCACTTCCATCACTCCATGTTGGACTCGAACACTACTGCTTCTACTTCGTAATGTACTCGGAGTTGCGTGTTCTAATAAAATAATATTACTCTGCAAAATATATATATATATATATATATATATATATATTAGAAACTTATTATTATATGAATCACTATGCATTAATATCACTTCGAAAATGCACTGCACAAACATGTCAAAGAGCACGTTACATTAACTTTATGCACAAATATTTCACATATTTTTAATGCACAACATGAAATAATTTAATGCACTACAATGCATAAAATATCTCAACTTTTAAATTTGTTGATGTGATAAAAATGCATGATTTCTACGGACTGTCGGACTCATATAAGTATGAGTTCCTATATATATATATATATATATATATATATATATAGAGTAGGGATCTTGTGAGAATGGATTTTATATGAGAACGTGAGAATGATACATTTTAATACATTTTATTATATTGATAATGCATATATTGCAGAAATGTAATACATACACATTCTAATGCATAAACATTGTAATGCATAAATTAATACAACATAATGCATCGTTAAATCTGAGTCATTGATCAATAAAAATAAAGGGTCCATATTTATTCTCATTTCTCACCTAAGATAGCATTCTCACATGATCCTCTTCATATATATATATAGGGATTGGTTTATATAAAAACTAATTCTAGTGTGAGAACGTGAGAACCTACTTAAATAAATACGTAGTTATGCTTAAATCAATATATTGTCATGCTTGATAAGATTATGTTTTTTTAATATATATATTATTTTTGTATGATCTATGATTGTGATTATTTTAAGCATGAATGTATATAGATTCAAACATGATTTTATGTAAGCATTAATGTTTATATATAAATCATGAATCTTATTAAGCATGCCAAAATATAAATTTAAGTATCATTACAAATTGGTTTAAGCATGTACTCATCTTCTCACACTAGGATATATTTTTATACTAACTTATCTATATATTAACAACCTTTAAAGATCTTTATTAAAGAATTCCAATTTCCACACAATTAAAAATATTACTCCCTCCGATAGGTGTGGTCCAGAGGGAGTGATACATATTTTAAGAAACTGAGAGTGAGTAGTAAAAATATTATAAGTGAAGAATGAGTTAAAAAGAGTAAAAATGTAACATCATAATTAGGTCATTTCCTATTAAGAAAGGACAATAAAGAGTAAAAAAGTACTCCTTCCGATCCAATCTTTGTATACCCATTTGGTGTAGTGATAAAGTGGTAGTTAGTGGTAGTTAGTGGAATAAAGTGATAAAGTGATAGTTGGTGGAATAAAGGTGTGGATCCAAATGACAAAGGGTAGAAAATAACATGAATTAATAATGGTAGATGAATACTTTTATACAAATGGGTATAAAAAGATTGGACGGATAAAATGGAATAAGTAGATACATAAAAATTGGACAGGAGAGTAACATACAGTTGGAAATTTAGAGATCCGATTAGGAGTTTGGGAGAACTAATAGAATTTTAGACGCCCAAAATCGTTATTGATAATAGTCTTAATAAAAGAATGCAACTAATTACAAAACATACACAACAAGTAGTATTGACTCTGTTAAAACAGAAATAACAGCATGAATTTTAGGCGGCAACTTAATCAGCCAAGCACAAAAGAGGTTAAAATCAAAGGGAGTAACAAAGCAACATGCACTTCTTCAGGCGTCTGGAAACTATTATTTCGTCAAAAATAGCACAAAAAGAACACAAAACCTCAGCTTCAAATCAACTTTCACAGCTTCAAATCAATTTTCATCCCGAGGTTTGTATTCAGTTACAAATTGAACATAAAAAAAAATCAAAGTGACACATATCTGATCTAGATAACGGATTACATTTCCCCATATTACAAAAGTGCGACACTTATGTTGTATGATGGACAAACCAGTCGTCTCCAAGAGGAAATCAAGTGAACGGAAATAAACCTATTTACTTAGGCACTCAACTGTAATGGGCTGCAACTTTGAGATGTCTTTCTATTTCTGTCCCCTGAAATATGTGTATACTTTCTGCAAGAGAGAAAGAAAGAGATCAGTAAATAGTCACAGGAAATTAACTGATACAAGATAAACAAGTCCACCAGTAAGATGTTCAATTCATTTCCTCCATCTAAAAAGAACACTAACAACAGAATTCTCAAAGCAGCACAAGTAGCCTCGTTTTATATAAATCTTACAAAAAATACCATAGAAGTGCAAACTTTATTCCAGAAAAATGTGTTAACATCCTATCAACAGCTGGTTTATTCAGAAAAATAAACACTTGAAAGTAAGATCTCTCTATTTGTTGCTGAAGCTATTTGTCAAAGAACTCAAATTTCATTAAATCATGCAACTAAAGCGCCTAAAGAGAGAACACACACACACACACACACACACACACAAACTAGATTTGTCAAATACAGGTAATTCTACAATAATGAAATTTGGCAGAGAACTGCAGAAATTCAAAAAGAGCTCGCATACAACTGCATCGATGAGTCTAACCTGGAGTACCCATAGGCTCAGCAGTGACTCCAAGCAAAAAAATGCAAATCCAATCAGGTAAAAGATCTGCAACAGAATGGATCATAGAAAAATTAGGATTGTAACACATGAAAAGATACATAATAGTCGTCAAGTTAAGTAAGAAAGCAGTGAAGCTAGGAACAAAACAATAAAATAGTTGCAAACCCCAAATGCATGGAAATAACCACATGTTTCAATTCTGGAGAATATTCCTCAACCAAAAGTTCTTAATGGCCCTATCCAAAACTTCTTCCCAAATTAAGTAATGATGTAGTTTCATAAATAGAGATTTCTTCCACCAGTAACTCCAATCTATAACAGATAAGAATTTACATTGACATTTTGTTCTCTATGGCTCCAACCTTTACTCATTTTAAATCAATATATATCTTACAGAAAAAAAGTACGGAGTAAAAACAGATTGATTACAAAAGCAAATGCATGCAAGATGTCAAAGCAATGGTAAAGGATTCTTTGATAAGTAACACAACACATAACGCAATATATCGAGAGAAGAAGTTCAAACTACTAGTAAGTAATAACTATTAGCATGTATATCCATCTACTTTACTATAAAGTCCAATCTTTTCCTCTCTTCTTCAGCAAAAGTAAAACAAATGTTTCATGAGAGAAATCCTACCATTCAAATGGTACAGGGGAAACATAAGTTGGAATCAAGTCTGTGGATTCACTAAGTTGTCAAAGCAATGTGTGCCCTAGTAACACCTCCACATGAAGTTGTGGATTCATACATAATTAACAAAAGAAAACTCACCCCAACAAGGACATGGTCAGAGAAGACATCAACAGCTGCAAGGATGCCACTGAGAAAGATACACGAAAAAAGAAAAAGTTAATAAGGAATAAGAGAAAATGAAATAAACAAATATCATACAAGTTAAGCACCTCGGATTTGGTGAATCTGTTGAGTTTTAAATTTAATTCGAAACCAAAAAGGAAAATTTTTGAAGTATAGTTTGTATGATATCATAGATACATAACAAGGCTGAAACATGCTACAATAAGCTCTATTTCAGAAGAAGATTAAAATGAAAAATAAGAACGCTTACGTTAATGATTGTCCATGAAAGACAATTGGAGGTGCAATTGCAGCAAAAATGCAAAAACCAATGTGAAGCTGCAAATGTAAAACGGATTAAAACATTTTTTTATATAGACAATCTACTATCACATACACATAATATCAAGATGCAATATCCAAACGTACCAAATAGAACATGAAAAACCAGCCAAACTTCAGTGCACTATCAGTCCTGAGGAAAAGTACCAGAAATAAATCAATAAAAAAAAAAATTTTAAATGCTAAAAGTGAGTGATAAGAAGCAAATTTCGGGTACCTCATTGCACGATATAAAGGCCTGTACCACAGCACATATGAGAGGGGGCATCCCATAAGGGCATAGATTATGGCAAGGAAAAAGATCTTGACTCCTACAGAAAGTAAATGTCATCTTTAACTTTGCATCAATAGCTCCAAAATTGGCAAACACCAAAATTAAAGCACACACTCACCACCACCCTTTATCCAGCACACAGTGATTGCAATGACATTGAATGTAAGGCAAAGTACAATCCCTGTAACAAAAGTGAAAACAGGTAGTTAATCAATCACGCCAGCAAAAATTCTGATGCACAAAAAATCATTTTAAACTCAAAGTGGAATCATAGGACATGGAATAACATTAGACAGAACAATTTCTACTTCTAGAAACAAGAGAAGAAACATGAGCTGACTACACTAGCCAAAGGCATTTACTTATTCCCCTGGCACAGTTTGGTTATAAGGAAGAAAATAGATAGTGACAGAAGGCTGAGTTTCATTACTGAAACAAGAAAGATGCTTAACGAATTTGGAACAACATAATATTTCATTAAGATTGAAACCAAGACCCTTGAGTAATCGGTCTTTGGGAAAGAGAATTTCAACCAGAACAAAACTTAAAGTGATCGAATATCAAATTAAAAGTCAGAATCAACTTAAAAAGTATCAAAGTGGGCAGTTCCACCAAACTACAGACACTATCATCATGTATATAAGTTGTGCCCACCATTTATTACAGTGTGACTTTTGATGAAGATAAAGAAGAGCATACATACCTAGCCAACTTGCAAAAGCCAGATACTGTAGCTTCTGAGCGTGAATTGGTATTTCATTAGCTATATCATGATGAATAATGGGAAACAATGGAGGCCAGTTTCTATCATCCACAGGAACACCAGCTGAATGGAAGTATTTGTTAAATAAATTCGAAACATAAGAGCAGAGAAAATAATTGTAAACATGTTTGTTAGCCTAGGTCTTGTAGATTACCACTGTTAACAGCATCTTCTCTCCGTTTAATTTCCTGCAGGATAGAAGCCATTAATATTTTTACTTCCATGAATCGAGTGGCATAAGAATATGACAGTAGTCACAGTACACAAAGAACAGAAATAAAAGAGCTGAAGCCAATGATTTTTGCAGATTGCAAGTCATCTTATTCAAGAATTATAGAAACTTGAACAAATATATAATTTTGACAATGCATTAGTTAAATGAATAGTCAATTTAGTTGCTTTTCTTTCATAGCAAAGACAGGTCAAGTTGGGTCTTTAGCCAGATATAAATATTGCATAAGTAAAAAACTAGACCAAAGGATATATAGCCACAATAAAAGATGTAATGCAGATAAGAATGCAGCATCTTCAAAACCAAAAAGGCAGAGTACATAACTGCTTAAATGGGCAACAACGTGATATTTATATGAGAAGTTCAAATCGACTTCGATACATCAGGAATTTGCTGCAGTAATATAACATAAACTAAAACTGACCCTCTCTCTTCTATGTAAATCTGCTTCCCATGTGGCAAGTTCTTTCTCCTTTTTCTTTGAATCCTGAAACATTATGCAACAAAGTTATGAAGATTTAAAATGATACCGAAGACAAGGAAACAAGTACACTTCTAAAGATGATTACATTCATGGTATCTAATGGTATATCTACAGTGGCATCATGTTTCTGACCAAAACCGAATGTATTTGCAACCGCTTTGGGAATGCGAGATTTTGATGCGCCACCATTCTGGAAAAAACAGAACAAAGAAAATAAAAAGCATATGAGATGCTAGAACAATATGGATAAACCAGACCAGTTTTTCCTATAGTACCAACAAACATTTGAAATCGACAAGAGAAGGTGTTAATTGGATGGTATGCATAATGTTATATGAGACTTATCATGATACTAGTGGACTATGCATATAGGTGTTTAACAAATGGAAATATGTCGGACTAGTGAATTATATCATATTTTTCCCATTTGTAAGAAACATGAGAATATCATAATCACTGTTAACAGATACCTGGTGTTTCTCGTAAGTTTTAATGGTCTAGTCTTTTATTTTGTATCTTGGCAAATGAATAGACAATTTACTAATGATAAGAGAGTAAGTATTGTGATGTGTTGGTAGACCAGGATGTTTCTAACCATTTGCACATTTGCTCAAATTATCAAAAGTAGAGGGGTGTAGAAGATGTCAAAGAGTCATTAGCAGGTACAAGGTATATACATAACATTGAACTGCCGTCCCGATCTTCAATCGTAGAGATAGTACGTCGTGTTTTTTTTTTAAACCATAAGAGGTCGTGTTAGAATATCAAATTGCCAATTTCATGATTAATCGCATGGTTCGCTGAAGTGCAACCAATTCATCAAATACAAATACACTATTTTGCATGATACTATTATACGTACTAAAATTTCATGATAATAATAATAACAATACAGGAAATCATTTACACGCACGCAAGTTCCGCTATATTTTCGCCGTGCCTACTATATCTAACGAAAAACCAGGATCAAAATTGTAACACAAATTTGGCTATAAATCCCAAATCGACTAGTTTATCAATAATCTCGAACACTAAAACTAAACAGCATTCATATTTTTCCAAGGCCAAAAAGAGATTCACTCCCGCAATAGCACAAATTCAATTCAGTTGAAATCAACATCAAATTTAACCGAACAAACACAGCCGTAGGCCTCGGATCTGATATAAAATATCACAAATTTTCCAAAAACGGTAAAAACCAGCAACATTGACCAAATTAACCACGAAATTCACGACACTAATCTAATATATAGATAGATCTGAATAGTTTGAATTTGCGGTTACCGAAAATGGATTGACTTCGGGTTCTTCCTCGTCGAACGGATTGGGATCGTTTCCCCGATTCATCGCCGGCAACTAGTGATGCGCCTAAACTTCCAAACAGAGTAGTAAATGCGGCTTAATATACGTACAGATGTCTATATGTAAACCTAGAGAGAGAGAGAGAGCACTACACCCGTGAATGTGCTTTCTTTTGCTGCTTTAGTACGACGCGGGATAAAATGGCAATAATAAGAATATTTGGAATGATTTAAAATTCCGTAAATGCTTATGCCACTGTGATGTTAGTTGGGTGACGTGGAGAAAACTCATTGGGTGAATGGACCATGGAGTTCCTAGATCTCACGTAGCAGATAATTGCTGCATCTTTCCGCTTTGGTGACGACGCTACGTATCCGTTAAAGAGTGTTATTAATGCACTACACCGTAATAAATTCAAAACTAATACTAATAATTTTTCATTATATTTTCAAGTTATTACCATAATGTATTTTGTTATATTTCAAAATATTCTAAATTAATATGTATATTACGTCAAATGCATTATATTTTATAATTGCTAATTCGGTACCAATACTAATAATTTTTCATTATATTTTCAGGTTATTATCATAATGCATTTTATTATATTTCAAATTGTTTCAAATTAATATGTATATTGCATCAAATGATTTTACGTATGATCTCTTACATTAATATCATTCAAGAGAGTAAAACTTAGCTACAATGTTTCAATTCTGCGGTCTAAGATGCATAATTGTGCTGCAAAAAAACTCATTTTAGTGTCAATTAAAATTTATTAATTTATATTTAGAAATTATTAATTATTGACATTGAGCTTTATTAATCTACAATTAGAAATTATAGTTTACGTTTAGTTAAACATTATATGAATTAAAAATTAACAATTATGCACATCGAGGTAGTGGTGATCGATTCCTAAAAAATACTAACAATTAATTTTATTTTATTTTACCACGGACCGACCACCCAATACGGGCGCGTGGTATTAACCCCAAATAGTGCATATCACAATCACAATTTTTGTAGCTTGTATGTAGGTAAAAATCGTCATAATTACATAGATGCATTTAGAGAGATGAATGATCAAATTTTTGTCTTTAATTTCCTTTGTCCTGGATTAAAAAACAATAGAAAAATTAAAATACATATAATAAAAAATATTTATATGTGTTGAGTGCGAGTCTGCAAACTCCGTGTCCATATCAATTTGAAAATCTTAATACTTTTTATTGAATTCATGTTCTTTTGTTTTGTATTTATGCATGACTGAAACTTAGAAAAAATAAAATGTTCTTCGTGCATAAGTGAAACTCATTATGTTTATGTCGTGTTGGACACGAAGGGGGGTGTATTCAATCATGACTCTGTGGGATTTTTTAAGAGTTTGAAAGTCTTGGTGTATTCAAACCAGACTTTTCAAACTCCTTAAAAATCTGGTGGTATTCAATCACAACTTTATGAACTCCATAAAAATTTGGTGGTATTCAAAACTCCACTGATTTTCTAAAGTTGTTGACTCTGGTGGAATTCATCTTGATTTCACGCAATATTTGTATTGAACGAATTCTGACCTTCAACCACGAGAATTTGAGAGTCCATGAAACACCAGCGCCGGCGCCTTACCAGAATCGGCTGGACTCTATTCGGCCCTCGGCTGGCACCCAGCCTCGGCTGGAATTTGTACATGATTGTGACCTAGCGGCGGCGGCATGCTAGCCATCTACTCTACTACCAGAGACCCAGCGGCGGCGGCATGCTAGCCAGCGCTGGCTTTAAGTTAGGAGAGGACTGGAGGCTAGCCGACGCTAACTTTCGTCGACTTCAACTCCTGCAGAGTCGTCCAAATCCTACGCGAACTCTATCAAGACTCCACGAGGAGTCAATCAACTCCAAAACTCCACAGACTCTCCAAATTCTTTAAAATTCTCATAGAATCATGATTGAATACACCCCCCGAAAATTAAGAATAAGTGTAAAAAGTTAAAAAGTTGGATATGTTATCACTTTTAAAGTATTTTGAATAATTATTTTTTTTTTCCTTATTTGAAAGTACACAAATTGAGTAGACCATCCATTTAAGGTAATTTAGATAAAGTGAGTGAGACGGAGGGAGTATTATTAATAAGACATAAATATATAATTAAATTAATTTAGAACTCTTATAAATTTAAAAAACTTTGCTTACAAAAACGCTCACCGCGCAATGCGCCACTATAATACTAGTTCCGTAAATGCTTATGCCACCGTGATGTTAGTTGGGTGACGTGGAGAAAACTCTTTGGGTGAATAGACCATGGAGTTCCTAGATCTCACGTAGCAGATAATTGTTGTATCTTTCCGCTTCGGTGACGCTACGTATCTTACTCATTCAGTCGGTTAAGCTTTTCGGCAAATCATCTTACAAGGAAATATGATGATAGATGAAAACATTTTCTATGCACTCAATTAGAGCATCCACAACCGTCGTTGAGTAAGATCTAGGTTGAAGTATCGGGTAGCGTGATTTTAATGATTAGTGGGTGTTGAGTAAGATTTAGGTTGATTTTTCCATTACGGTGGTGTTGAGCAAGACCTAGGTTGAAGCGCCGGGAAGCGTGATTTTAATGATTGAATATATTTTATTTTATTGTTATTTTTTTTATTTGTAATAAATATTATAAAAAATTACTTAATTAAATTTAAAAATTAATAAATGATAATTTTATTGAATTTAAAAAAAATACAATAACTAAAAGAAATACAATAATTAAGAAAAAAAAACACAACTACTCGCGGAGTGAACCGAAACGTGCCCAAGTCTCTTCAATCATATTGTCCATAAGACGGTCGTGGGTACGTGCATCCTGAATCCGAGCTTGTCTCTTAATATATTGCTAGAGTGGCACTGGCATACCTTGATGGACTGGTGCCCTGTTCACGTTTCTTTCGCCTCTTGCGCTCGATTCTGCATTGAATTCAGTTGTTCTAGGTCTTTCATCTTCAATAATCATGTCATGCAGAATGATGCAGGCATACATGACGTCAACATTATGCATAAAATAGGGGAAAATTGCAGATTAAAGATAAGTTTCAAAAAGTCACGTGTAATTAGCAATTTATTCTACTAGCAGGTAAGCTAAAATATAAAGAGAATATTTGATGTTGCTTATAAGTCTTTTTTACGTATTTTTGCAAAGACAAATCATAGCAAAGATAAATAAAATTTGGTTGTTACTGTTTCTTTAGTTCATAAATCCAGAATCAAAACTCTAGTTGAAGAGCTCTAATTGTATACTCTAATCGAAAATTTAGAAAGACGCAAAACCAAATTTATTTATTTTTAGTTGGTCGGGTTGTCTGGTTTTTACGGGTCATCGGATCGTTGGGTCACCAGTTTTTAGCAGTTTTACCGGTTCGCTTCGGGTTGGTTCAATTTTGAATTTACAATATAATCGGACCGGCCACATGACCGGGTCACCGATTTTCTGGTCCGACCAGCCGAGTCGGTACAATTTTAAAAACACTGGTTACAAGTAATTCTATATTCGATTTCGAGTTTAACTATGAAAAATAACTAGTACCGCGTGGGGAGCACTTTATATTTTTATTTTACTTAGAAATAAAAATGTAGGTATTAATTTAGTTACAATATATAAAAAAATTTAAAGTAAAAATACAATACAAATGATACTCCCTCCGTCGCTATGATAAAATAATTAGAATATAGTAGGCTTTATTATCTGTTAAGGTTAAATATATTTATTTATGGAAAGATGACATTCCAAAAGATATATGTAATGGGTTTTAAGTACAACAAATTTTTTTTTTTTTTAATTCTTATTTTTTCAAGTTGTAAAAAGTGAAAGCAAAATTCTAATATTTTAGATTAAAATTCATTACTTAATTACTCCAATAAAATGTAAATTATAGACTTACCTGAATTCAAAAATGGAAGAAAAAATTATGAAAATTGAAAAATTCTAACACGTAGATTGAGAATAAGAAAATTAAATTTGCACATTCTAAAATATTTGAAGAAAACTTGAAGAGAAATTCACCTTAAATCTGCATTTGATAAATTTACGGCAAATAAAACTAATTTGTTAAATAAATAAATATGTTTAAATTGATTTAAAAATGAAATTCTCAACACTAAAAACATGTGAAAGGTTATTGTAGGGGATAAATGCTACTATTTTGAAGACGTGGATGACGTGATTGATAGGGCACTAAGCAACCTGTCACAAGTAACACACGTAAGAGTCCAATGGAACACTGGAGGGGGTGTCGGCCGATGGGCCTCCGACGCTCCAATCAGTTATCGGAATAATAAGTTATTAATAATTAAAGAAATAATCAGATAGTAGAGAAATGCAATAGTAATGAGTTCTCAGAAATCCGGAGCATCCGGATGGTGATGATAGAGAATAAGAGCGTCAAGAGGGTAGGTGGTGCCAATGAAGCCGGTGCGACTAATGGACCCGATGACCTAAAAGAATAGAGAATAGGAGAGAAATAGGATAGCGGCGGATAGAGCAAGAGATGGAGTAGAGAGTGAAAGTGCGAATGATACGATGAATCCAGCGGACTTAATGGCCGCCTATTTATATTGGCCACTTAGGGTATTCTCTATACCCTAGTCGTCGGCTTTATCCGCCCACCATGTGCTCTCCAGTAGTTCCGATTATCGTGGGAAGAAACTAATTTGAATCAGTCTTCATTTAGTCTAGTTGACTTATTCAAATGTCGTGGCCAGTTGTGCCGACGTGTCTTATTAGGCTGTTGGACACCCCTGAGTCGGATGTGGGCTCCTTAGGCCCAAATATTTAATTAACATGTATTAGATCGGTTCGTATAGTCCAACATGCTACTTGGGCCGATTTAATAGGCTTTGTAAGAAGATGAATTTTGTCCACTACAATTTTAATAGGCTTATAACCAAAGAGTTATAATAATCGAGCATGCCGGTGTTGATGATTTTTTCTCAATTTAAGGTTTTTTTTTTAAGCTTAATATATATATATATATATATATATATATATATATATATATATATACATACAAATGAATGCATGGATTCATGTATACACATATTGGCGTGTTATGCAATTCGCACATTAAGCTGCAGCAATATGTTATTGGTTCAGTGTGTGTGTTAGCCTAGTGGTAGTGAGGTTAATGCCCGAACCAAAGGTCACGGGTTCGAGTTCTCCGTCATGCGGTATTTAAATTTTTTTGTAATATTGTTAAAAAAAATGTTATTGTATCAGAAAAAAATAAAAATAGCCCATTAAGGCCAATAAAATGCAATTGGGCCGAATTAATTGAATGGAAATTGCTGGCCTGCACCAAGTAAATTGAAAATTCATTGGCCTTGTTGGCTCAAGGGATAGGTGCGGCCAGTAACGGTCTTAGATTTTTCCACATTGGATGGTGGAATGAACTACTATAGCCAACACGTCCAATTCAAGCTATTCAAGGCAAAGGGGTCAAGTGTGGCTAATTAGGGTCCAATGTGTCCGATGCTCCGACAGAGCCCATGCTTCCAATGAAAGTTTTAGCTAAAAGAAGAGTGAGAAGCATGCCACTGTAGCCAATGGTTCCAATGGAGTGAGTGACATGTGAAAATAATTAACTTTTCCAACAAGGCCGATAGTGTTGATGCTTCCGATGCTTCCAATGGAACACATTGCAACATTGGTGAGTTCGACAAGGTCGACGACCGACGAGTCCAGCAGCAGACTTCGGTGTGTCCGATGAGTTTGGAAAGGTAGGGTGGACATGTTAGTGGCTCATACTTTTTAATTGTCTAGTGCATCCTATGGAGCCGACAAAAGAGATAATGCACATGACTGCTAGTGGGAGAGAACGGAGAAAGTAGCGCCAAATGTTGCTGCTCGAGCGAGTTTGAAGCGTCCGCAGACGTGGGCAACGAGCATGGTATTGTTCGTGAGCAGAGATGCGGCAGCGACTGCACCACTGGTTTTAATTCAAATCTGAGAGGAGTTACTCGTCTATTTTCATGGAGGATCTACCATTATCAAAGAATTGCAGTAGCCAAGGTAGATAGAGAGGGAGAGAAAGAATCTTAGCATCGCCCTCAGAGTGTCTAGCATGTATGTCGATGCCGTTGGAAGCAATGAGAAAAGGAGATAAGGTGACGACCGAGCTCCTTGTCGTTGGTAGAATCTCCAGCGACGTTGTCGTCGTCTGTAGCCGGCGACATTATCACATTCGGTGGATGTTGTTGTGCGTTTCGATACCAACACCATGCCTATGGTATTAGGTGGGTAGGTCCTCGAGAGCTCTTAGCCTATTCTACTAGAGTGGTTAGAAATTAATGCCAAGTGCCTTAATTTTGATAAAGAGCAACAGAGATGTCAGCGGTTTATAAGTAAATAGTTGAAGGGAAAGTACAACAATATGGCTATGTAGGCAAAAGGTTGAGTACGGTAAGAGGAGTAGCAGTTGACTGAAATAATACTCTGGAAGGGCATATTTATCTACTCCCTCGAGCCATCAAGAATTGTCCCTTTGAAAGTGGGCACGTATTTTAAGAAAATTGGTAAAGTAGTTTTGAGTAGGGGTAAAAGTTAGAAAATAGAGGTTGTGGTAATGATAAAAAAGTAGTGGTATTGACCAAAAGGTAGTGGTATTGACCAAAAAGTAGTGGTAAAGTTATTGTAAAGTGGGTCCACTAGTTGCAAGGGATAGTAAATATAGGAAAGTATGGAAGGTGTTATTGTATAAAAAGTAGAGTGAGACAATTCTTTTTGAAAAAAAAAAAATGTGGTAAGTAGGACAATTCTTGTGGACACTCTAAGTTCGAAATTCTTCTTTAGTTTTGAAAATTAATATCTTCTGTTTTGTTTTTATTTCATTTATTCCTTTTTTTAATTAGATGAAAACTTTCATGAAATTTTTAATTAATTAATTAATTTTATTAATTATTTTATATTGTATTTCTTCTATTTCATTTGTTGCAAACATCCAAATCTTCATTTGATCGCATATCATACTTTGGTTCAACATACGCTCATGGAAATAAAGTCGAGACGAAGCAAGCAGAAAAAAAAAATTGTTCACACATAAAAATATATGACTTAATATTTTAAGTTATTTTATTGTTTGAGATATTGTAATAGAAAATTAAATAATAGAAAATTAAATTTTAATTGGGGTAATATATATAATATATTAGAGTAATATATATAGAGAAATTTGACTGTAAAAATGGAAAGACAAACACTTGTTTACGGCAAGTCGCACCCCATGCGACCGCGTGTGGGGTTCGTGGGGTGCACGTGCCAGTCTATTTTTTTCTTTTTTTTTCAAATTTTTTTAATTCCTATTTTCTGAAAACCTTTTTTTTAATTTTCAGCTTTTTTTTTTTTTTTTTAAATTCCACCTTTTTTTTTTGTTTGCCTCTTCGTTTTTTTGTTTTCCTCTTCTTCTTTGGTTGAGATTCGAGCGATGGGAGCCGAAGGCCTCGGAGCGAGCCGAAAAAGTCCAAATTGTTGTCCGACGATTATCTTTATATTAGTAATTGGAGCGAAGGCGGAGCCGGAAAAAAAAACTAAAATTAAAAAAAAAACTGAAATAAAAAAAAAATTGACCGGATCAACGGGTCAACCCGATCCGAATCCGGTCGCATGGGAGAGTATCTCAAATGGAAATAATCATATTTCCCCCTAGGATTTATGCTTCTCAATTAAGGTATATTTCCATTTTCAAAACCTATATTACTAGCGCGTGTTATTGGCATCAGTGTATCTAAATATCATTACCCTATATATTAATCAATGAAAAAATATGTACCTATTAGGCTATTAATTAAATATAATTATATGGTTTGGAGGGGAAAAAGACAAGGGTGGGAAAAAAATTACTGCCATAATAGTGATTAATAGAAGAAATTTAAAGAGAATATCATGTGATATAGCCAACATGAGCATTGAAATATAAATTATAGCCCACCCTCTTCATAAATATAAATTATGGCCATTTTTTTGAACTTAAGACCTAAATACCCTTTTCTCTCTTCTATTTGTGATCCATCACTTCTTGACCTATTTTATTGACACTTAATTCCCTTTTCAAATTTTTTCTTTCTTTTTTTTGTTTTTTTTTTAATTTTCCAGTTTTTTTCTTTTTTTCTGTTTTTTTTTTCTTATTTTCCAGATTTCTTTTTCTTTTTTTTTTATTTTTTTATCGTATTTTCCAGATTTCTTTTTCTTTATTTTCTGTTTTATTTTTTATTTTTCAGATTTCTTTTTTATCTTATTTTCCAGATTTTTTTTCTTTTTTTCTGTTTTTTTTTTATTTTTCAGATTTTTTTTAATTTCCAATTTTTTGTTTGCCTCTTCGTTTTTTTGTTTGCCGGTTCTTCTTCGGTCAAGATTTGATCGAGGGGAGCCGAAGGCTTTGGAGCGAGCCGAAGAAATCTAAATTGTTGTCCGACGATTATCTATATATTAGTAATCGGAGCGAAAGCGGAGCCGCAAAATCGGTGCAATATAACATGGAATAATTGAAATGCTTGTCCCAAGAGTACCATGTCATAACTTGGAACATCTGGAACTAATTCGACAATTCGTTCCAATTGTACCAAATTTGGAACAATTAGCACTAATAAGGCTAAATTTGTACCAGAAGTACTAGAACATTTGGTACTAATATGACTAAATTTGTACCAAAAGTACCAACTGCCTCATACCCGGCCCGACCCGACCCGCGCCTGCCCACGTCCGATCCGACCCGTTCCGCGTTTCATTAAGGGTATTTTCGATCCAAATTAAAAAAAATGGTCAAAATTTATATTTTTAAAGGAGGTGAGCCAAAATTTATATTTTAATGATCATTATGGTTATTTCAAAATATTCCTCAAATTTAAAATTAAAGATATAATTGTCACACAAATTTAATTAAAAAAACCGAACCCAGGGAACACCCAAAATCAGCCGGTTTACACCCAAAAATGGACTGGACACCTGGACACCAGGTGTCTAAAAATCAGCACCCATATATTAATTAAACAATTTTGAGTAATAATCAGTGACCATCAAAAATATATTTTATTCCATAGTGATGAGATGTGATTGATGACTTTGGCTATATAATTAAGCATTTTTTTCAGTAATAAACAATGACAGATCTAAATCAAATATTTAATTCTTCAATGATAAAGTGTGATAATTGACTATTTTCATCCTAACATCGATCTCACCATTCTCACCTCCACACCAAAATCAATCACCATTTCTCTCAACAGCAGCAAAAGATTTCATTTTCTGTTATTCGCTGTAAGGAATCTTGTATGTATTCTCAAATTCATTCAATATTCCAGAACAAAATTAACCTCTTGAGTTGAGAGAAATTATTAGAGATGGCTGCTTATGCTGCTGTGATTTCTCTCAAGAAAACAATAAATGGCCTTTTGAATTCTTCTTGTATTTCCTCCACTCAAGAAATCTTAGAATCTGCATACAATCTGACGACATCCTTGCAACAAGTTCTCGAAAGATCCGACGATAGCAGCAGCAGGAGGAGCAGGAGCAGCCACGCGAGGCTGGATGGATTGGAGGGGCAAATAAGAGATTTTGCTCATAAACTCGAAGATGTTCTCGAATTCCAATATTCAGACGAGGAAGTGATGAGGCAAGAGATCACTTCCTTTGGCGAAGCAGTGAAAGAAGATGGGGACAGACTACATGGAAGAACTATCCAAAGAAAACGAAGATGATGATGATGATGATGATGATGATGATGATGATGATGATGCAGTTTTGTCAAGAAATGATTTTGGTGTGGAAATGGTTGGACATTCCAGACAGTTCACCAACTTAAAAGATGAATATATTTTAAAGAGAATGAGGCCGGTCGACTTGTGGTTTTACGCGTTTTTGGGGGAAGACGGCAACGGTAGAACAATGACTGCCAAGAAAATATTTGAAGATGCACGCAAGGGCAGATGCTCGGAGATCTTCGACTGCTGCGGGTGGGTGAGAGTCGGGAAGAAATTCGATTTGAAGCAAGTTTTGATACGTATTATTGCTCAAGTAGACAATCTAGCCGACTATGAATTGCTTGTTTCTCAAGAAAATGAGAGACTAAGCAAGTATCTGTACAAGTTATTGGAGCATCGGAGATACATGATCGTGTTGGACGATGTAGACGACGTCGAGTTGGTGCATTACTTGAAAACGACGTCGTCACCGGATCAAAGTAATGGAAGTATAGTCTTTCTCACCACCACCTCAGTGTTAGTTGCTCTATGGGCAGACGTGTATCAGATTTTTGGAGTTAACAACCCTAGCGTCTTCCAAGAATTTATGTGGTGTTTTATACGCAAACTGGGTCTTGCTAATGAGGAGGAGGAGTCCATCTCTCAAGAAATGGAGGTTGCTATTAATATGATTATTCACAATTGTGGATGTCTATTAATTGCAGCTCTCAAAACATTTCTCTTTCTATCAAAATCGGAGAAGACGGTAGAGGAGTTCAACAAGATAGCCGCAGACAAACAAAATCCCATCTTCAGGGTTGAAGATGAAATTTCAGAGGTATTTACCCAATAAATTAATTACTTCAACTATTTTTGATCACTATGTTTTGTTTCCTAGACATTGTCAGGCATGGAGATTAAGAAAGCTGATAAAGTTGTTTTGAGTGGGTAAAAGTTAGAAAGTAGGGATAGTGAGATAATGACAAAAAAACAGTGGTAATGACAAAAAAGAGGTGGTATTGACCAAAAAGTAGGAATAAAGTTGATGAGATGACAAAAAGGTAGAAATAAAGTTGATGTGAGGTGGGGTCATCAATGGTAAGGGGTAGTGATTTTAATAAAGTAACGAGGGTATGTTAGTAAAAATAACGAAACAGGTCATCATTTGGTGAACACAAATAGGGAATGAAACAGGACATCATTTCGTGAACGGAGGGAGTAGTATCCAAAGTATGAATTAATTTCACATCCACAATCCACATCCACATCCACAATATTCTTAATGGCATTCACGACAAAATAGTCTCTTACTCCTTCCGTCCCGCGAAAGATGACATGTTTCTATCAAGAAAAAAATATTTGCATTCACACTACTTTTACATTCTTTAAATTATTTATTGAGTTAGTGGGTAGTAAATCACCCTACTCTTTATCAATAAAATACTCCACTAAATATACCCACTACCCTTATTTCATTTATTCTTAATTTCCGTGCTGAAATGAAACATGTCATCTTTCGCGGGACGGAGGAAGTATTCATTTTCGCTCACTATAGCGTTCATCATAATTGCAGATACGTAAAATGAAAATGGAGATGCAATACTGCAACCCAAAAACTGTTGAAGTGATCTCATCATTGCTAGATTTAGATCGAAGTGTTTGGATGAGCATGCGCCCAGAGAGGTTCTTCTCTAGAATGCAAATTATATCTGTCTTTGGTATGGCCGGAATTGGCAAAACTACCTTTGTTAGAAAAATTTGGAAAGATAAGTCAGTTTTGAGCCATTTTGACCATCGTGTGTGGATCACTTTAGGCCAAAACTATCGAGCGGAAGAAATCTTGTTCGATATTCTAGCTCGAATATATCCAAACATTGATGTGAAAGGAGATGACAAATTGGTCAGGAACTTGTGTGAACGGCTGTCCTCTAAGAGATGTCTCATCGTGTTGGATGATTTATGGAGCAAAGAGCCCTTGCTTCACTTGAGAAATATATTCCCTGAGATACGGGGTATCACCTTGGTCACAACTAGGCTACGAAAAGTAGCTGAATTTGAAAAAGATGATCATCGTTTGGAAATGCGGTTACTAGATAAAGAGGAAAGTTGGCGTCTTCTTCATCAAAAGGTGTTTGCTACAAGATTGTGCCCCCTAGAATTAGAAAAAGCCGGGCGTAAGATTGCTGAAAAGTGTGACGGCCTTCCTCTCTTAATCCTCACAGTTGCA
The DNA here is from genome assembly GCA_029490685.1 of Schizonepeta tenuifolia. Lineage (NCBI taxonomy): Eukaryota > Viridiplantae > Streptophyta > Magnoliopsida > Lamiales > Lamiaceae > Schizonepeta > Schizonepeta tenuifolia. The sequence continues at coordinate 94,983,071 of CM055957.1, read as the reverse complement.
GACGAACTTCTCAAAGTCGAGATGTCCCAAGAGTATTGGAACAATGTAGCCTTCGGTAAAGAACAATCAGTTTTCAAGAAGGCACATCACAAAATATCTAAGGCACTACTTTCAAGCTACCAGAGCTTACCACAACATCAGAAACCATGCTTTCTCTATATAGGAGTGCTCCGAGAAAAATGCGAGATCCCTATATCCAACCTCACTAATCTGTTGATTGCTGAAGGATTTCTCGAACCATATCAGTGTCAAAGTGAAGAAGATTTTGTTGCGCAATGTTTGTCTGAGCTTGTTGATACAAGTCTTGTTATGGTCCAGCGCAAGGTCTGTGATGATTTTCAAATCAAGAGAGGCTGCCTTCATTCAGTCTATTGGCATCTATATAACACTCAAGCGGTGAGGAATAAATTTTTTCACTCCATGAATTGTTATGATGATTGTTCAATAGAATGCATCGAGAGCCAACGCAGATTATGCATTCGAAATAGCATTTTATTGGGCATGAAAGATGTGCAGGAGTCAGTGGCATCCAACACAAGTGCACATTCTTTGCTATGTGTTAGTCCACTTCATCAATACCCAGTCCCCTTAAATTTTAATTTAAGGTTGTTGAGGGTGATGGATGCTCTTGCAATTCGTCTCTACGGTTTCCCAATTGAAGTAGTGAGACTAGTTCATCTAAGATATCTTGGCCTCACCTGTAATGGAAAGCTCCCAACTTCAATATCCAACCTTTGGATGCTTCAATTCTTTATTGTGAATCAATACATGAATATCAAATCATCTAAGAATTCTTCTCTGTTGCCGGTGGAAATTTGGGATATGAAGAAATTGAAACATCTTCGGATCATGGGAGGATGTCTACCTAATCACAAATGTGGCAGTAGTGGTTTACTAAAGCTTTCGACTCTTTTGGATGTAAGTGTCCAAAGTTGTAGAAAGAAGGTTCTTAAATGGATACCGAATCTAAAAAGGTTAGGCATTCGAATTGAATTGGCGCCTAATGATGAAGGTAATCCTAATCCTTTCCGAGGCTTGAATCGTATCGCTTGTCTTCGTAGACTAGAATCACTCAAATGTGTGGTAATGAATCCTCGAATCATATCTGGCATTGTTTCTCCGCCTGCTCCCCTCTCGATGTTCCCACCAAGCCTTAAAGAGTTGAGTTTAAGCGGGTTGGGATATCCGTGGGAGTACATGAGTATAATTGGCAAACTTGAGAATCTTGAAGTGCTCAAATTGAAATGCTATGCCTTTCAAGGACAAAAGTGGGAAGTGGATGACAATTCTCCTACATTTGAGAAACTTAAATTTCTTTCAGTGGAAGATACCAATCTCGTACAGTGGAAAAGCGATTATAGATTTGCCAGGGATCTAGAGTGTCTATTCATTAAACATTTGTCACAGCCCGGCATAGAATGAAGATAACTAAACCGAGAAAACAGTGATTATATAATAGAATATGTTATAAAAGGATACAAGAGAAAACATGAACACGAGATAGAAAAGATAAATTAAACTTTATTTAGTGATCGAACTTAGACTCCAAACATTAAACTCAAGGAAATTTACTAACAATGTCAATAACAACTATATCATCATATTCAACTTGACTTCAACCGAAATATATATATATAACAACAGACAACTTCCAACAAAAGATAATAAAATGTTTAGGAGTTCAGGTGGCTCATTGTATCAAGAGGAAATACATTATTACATAAGAAAAATAATGAAAGAGTTTTGCAGCGGATAACCAGGGGTTGGGTTATATGTATGCGGACATATAACCTTGACTTGAACTGACAGCAAAAGTATATTACAACAAAAGCTCCGCTCAACACACTCTCATCTCCATCCGAGCTTAACCTGCACATTTTAGAAACAACATGCAGGGCTGAGTACTTTTGTACTCAGTGAACACGTGCCGAAAAGATTTAAAAGTCTAGAGCTATATATTGAACTTGCCTCATCAAGCATGCATAAAACAAGAGATTTACAAAACATATCATGTGCATGCTAAAAATATTTTCTTTATCCATAAAACATAAGTGACTGCAGTCAAGTACTTTTCATGTATGAACCACATCTACTATCATCATATAAATAGAAGTGTTGAGAAGTAGGTCTCCTTCTCAAACACATGTGATCGGCCAACCAAAAGGATAGCACACAATCACAAATAAGTGTACACAAATCCTACCTCGCGCAGGACCGAATTCGTCTTCCTTCAGTAGATGGTATCATACTCAAAACTCAAAATATAGGCAAGTCAATTATTTTGAAAACATCACACATATATATACATATAAGCACACACATATCTTTTCTTTTGGATAGAAAGCCCACTTGACTCCCAGCTACTTCTTTACTTACTCTTCTTCCTTCGTCACCCTTCACTTGTTGTTCCCGCTCGTGCCTTCATGAAGTTGAGATATATAGATATAAGGGCAGGCGACAACAATATCACGAAATAAAAGCATCGCTGAAAACTCTAAGTTCCTGACTTGACTTAGCTTCTAGAGTTCCATGTATTACTATATATATATATACGGAGTCTATTCCAAGTATATACTTATTGTACGTATCATATTCATATTCAGCTACACCATACCATGCTAACTATATTCTCTAAAGTAGCATAAAATTCTTCGAGTATTCTTCGTTAACTCATAGAAGATTCAATTATATTCTTACAACAACATAATCAAATTGACACATAAATTTTCTGCACAACTGTCACACTTACTGAATAAACTGCTTTTCTTGGAAAATAACTAAGAAGTGAGACCTATACCATTAGAAAGCCACAAGTGTCTAGTTTTCAACAAAATTTACGGAACTCAAAAATATTGAACGAGTAAAAAGTTATGGCCGTTTTACTGCAGACTATCCAAGTTGGCAGATTGCTCGAAAATTATGGAGTTCTTTCAAAAGTTTGTCAAACACTTTTCCTATACTTATGAACGATTAACAAGTATAAATCCACTATCAAAAGACCATTATTTAGGAAATCTCTAATCAAGTACTTGAATCTAATTAACTTAATTTCACAGTTTCACAATAAAACATACTTCCAAGCTTAATAATTTGATTACAAACATAATGATCCTCCCATATATGTTATCATTGAAATTTTTACAATAAGTACAGGAAATCAACTTCATTCTAACCAATTCATCTCAGGCTCAATTAACTTCCAGGTTCCAACTTATAACACCAATTACTCATTAGATAAAGAGAATTGAAAATTTCCCCAACTTAGTTTACTTCTAAGCTTCGAATTTCTTTGCATAACCAATCTTTAAATATTGCCCACACATTTAATTTATGCTCTAATAACTATAGACTCATAATCACCTTCGATTTCATCTAATAAAATCAAGATAAAAAAGTCCCCAATTTCAAGAGCCCTATTTTCCACCTCTATTTTCATTTTGTTCAAAGAAATGATAAAATATCTCTCAATTTAATTTAAAAACAGACTAATAAAAATTACAAAAGCTCATATCAATCACAAATTTGATCAAAAGAAACAAAATCAATACCTCACTTCTCAATGAAGCTTTCGAAACAAAGGGATATAAGCTCAGATTGAATTTGAGTTATTTTAATGCTTCTAGTATGATCTAGAGCAGGAAATATACAAGAGAATTAGAATAGAGATCATCATTTATCATCTTGCAGATTTCGGAATTCAAAACCAGGGAGGAAAGAGTTGGTGAGCTACTCCTATTCTTGAGTTGGAAGATAGATGAAGTTTACCTTATTCCAAAGAAATTTACATTTATCCTGATTGTCAAGTGATCCTTGAGCTTACTCTTTGAAGAAAATAGACAGAAAGCAAAAGAAATTCTGATGGAGGAAGGGAGAGAATCGAGAGAGTGAGAGAGTGAAGTGAGAGAGAGTGTTAATTTAATTAGAAGCTAATCCTTATCCATTAAGAAGTTTCTAAAAATGAAATCTAAGATATTTCACATGAACAGGAAATTTTATTATAAATAATTCTTGTGTCTTAATAGTAACTCTAGATTAATTTAATTCATTATTCATTATAAAAAAAATTAAGCTTTAACAGTTCATCTCATACACCATCAAAATTCTCATAATGACTCCCAAAACAAAGGATAAGCTTTCACACGAAATCTCGGAAATTCGGTGAGTAACGAATTCGTCGTCATAAATTATCATTCACAGACAACTCATACGTTCGAGTTAACTTATACGCATATATCTATGCTCATATCCTCCTTCATCTACTCGTCTCAGGCTATCCGAGACGAAATAAAATAATAAAACTTTTGTTGTGGCAAATTGAAATATATATAATCTCCTCGGCAAATTCAATTTAGGAATGGAGCCTACGCCTGAGGAAATATTACGAGAGTTTCGTTCGTATAGGATGGGATATCGGGACACACTAAGCGAATTTCTAGCACACTATCACCACCGATGGTTAGAGGCGAGCGTTCATGGCATCTCAGGGGTTGAGGGAATCATACAATTGATCCCTTTGTTGCCACCCGTTTGGGGGGAATGGGCAGCCTCCATCATGCCGGAGCACCTTGACATGCAACTCTTGAGCGGCAATCTCTATGGCGATTGTGGAGGATTCATAGCTACTATCAGCAACCGATACTATCGCTTCAGCGAGCCACCACCAGAACCGCACCATCCTCAACCAAGGTTCACACCGGAGGGACTAATGTCAGAACCCTTACCACAAGATGATCCAGTCCCTTTTACGCTTCAGCCCTTGGACTCGATTTCGGACCCAACACCTCATCAACCACATCACTTCCAATCAGCATTTGATACGGATTCCTTCATCACACAACCGCCTTCTCCAGCTGCTGGTCCGATTTCTTACTTACCTTAGTCACACGGACCAGGTTTTGATAATTTTTCAGCACCTCTTCTTAAGGCAACCCCTTATGATCCATACTTGAGAAATCATCTAACTTTTTATGCATCAGACCCCTTGTTTCAGTTTCATATGCAGGGGTACCCTTACCCTACAACGAAGAAGCACGAGGCAGGATCATCCAGGCCACGTAAGAAAGATGATGATGAAGACGATTCTGATGATGATCCAGCCACCCTGATGACTGTCGGTACAGCCACTCTTCAACGCCTACCCCTTCACATGTTGAGCTTTGGGACTGATAGATCTCTATTATTGCAAAACAATCAATGAGCACGAATCGGGGAATCAATGCACACGAAAAGAAACAGAACGCGAGGGATTTACGTGGTTCGATCTATTGAGATAGATCTACGTCTACGGAGCGAAAAGAGTATGTCTATTGCTTGCATGCGATTATGATTACAAGAATTCTCTTTTTTCTTCCAACCTATTCTAAGCCTCTATTTATAGGCCATTACATGTGGAACTTGACTAGGATTACAAGTCTTTTCCTACTAGGACTCTTTGACCTTATCTTGATCCTTCTTTAATCGAGCTTCTATATCTCTTTTAGAGATTGAGTTGTACTTGATGTAGGATTCTTGATTGCCTTGTTGGAGGAGTCACTTTAAGTGGGCCGAGCTGTGTAGGCCGAGTTTCCCGAGCTGTGTAGGCCGAGTTTCCCGAGCTGTGTAGGCCGAGTTTAACAATCGGGGCCCAATTATGATTGGGCTTCATGCTCGGACCGAGGAGCTAGGCCATATCCTATCAGGGACTGTTTTTCCCTCTTCCACTGTTGATCCCTCAGAGCCGATTTTGAGCAACCAAGGCGAAGTAATGCTCATCTTAGATGAAGAGGAAAAAGTTGAAGAGTCGAAGGCTAACGAGGAAGAAAATCCAATAGAAGATGAAGAAGGAGAAGAAGCTAAGGAAGATGAACAAGGGCAGCCCATGGAAGAAGATGAGGAAGACCCAAGCGAAGAACAAGATGAGGAGCCATTAGAGGATAGCTCTGTTGGAGACAACGTTTAGTTAACAAGAAAGTGAAGCCGTGATGAAGAAGTAGATATATATGTATATATATATGAAGTATATGTAGTGTCTGTATATATATATATATATCTAATATCTATGCATGGATGTAAATATATATTTTGACGATGCCGGTAGTGGGACAACAGCTCGCACCGTAGCTTATTATTTTGTGTGATGTTAGAACATCACAATTGATATTAGGGGCTTTTTGCTGTAAATACCCCTCCTTTTGTGCCAAGTCCTCTAACAGGCAATTTTCCAAATATATATAACGATGGCCAAAGTGGTGATTTGTTTTAGATGATGAGTTCTTTACTTATGTGTTTTGAGCTGAACATGAGATCATTTGAGAATGAATTCTGATCTGAATACAATGATTAAGATATAATCTTAACACAAAAATGAGAATTTTTCTTTTATGTGTACTGCTAAGTAAATAAATACTAAATGTCTTGTATATAATCTGTTAAACGAATGTAAAAATTTAACCCTTTAAATCTTTACTTGTTCAATATGCCACCTAGAAGAGAGATGGACGGGGAAGAGCGAGAACCTACCCCACCGCTACCTCCTCAACCCGAACTGAGAATTGAGGAGCTTTTTCTTCGCCAAAACCCACCAACATTCAACGGTAGAGGAAATCCAGCCGAGGCGGAAGAATGGATTCGTGCCTTGGAACGGATCTTTAAATTTCTTCGTTGTGACGATCAAGAACGCCTCATGTGCATGTCCTTTCAACTAAAAGGTTCGGCTGACTACTGGTGGGAAGCACGACAGAAAATTTACACTCAAGAACAACTTGCAAACCTCACGTGGAAGCAATTTAAAGAGGCTCTTTATGAAAAATATATTCCTAGAAGCTATCGTAAGCAGAAGGAAGCTGAATTCTCCAACTTGAAGCAAGGAAAGAAGACGGTGGCAGAATATGATCGTGAGTTTTGTGATCCAGCTCGTTATGCTCCTGACAAAGTAGATACGGACGAAAAGATGTCAGACCTTTTCCGCACTGGACTAAGACAAGACATAAGGGTAGTTTTAGCGAGTCGGAGCGGCTTAACCTATGCGGAGGCCTTGAACCGAGCACTAGATATGGAGTTAGCTATGCAACCGGAGAAGCCAATTCAAGCTCCAATACCTCCCTCATTTCAAACTAATGCTACAGCAAACAGTAATCCTTCATTTTCTGGTCAAAGCCCGAACCTCAAAGGGAAGAGAAAATGGAACGCAAACAACTACCCTAATAAGAAGCCATGGCAAGGACAAAATCTGCAGCAAACAACACCGGTAAAGAGTAAACAACAATTTGTTGGGCAAGGCAGCACACCCCAAGGCCCTCAAGGAATTCCTCCATGCCCCAAATGCAACAAAATGCACCAAGGAATTTGCAAGGTTGGAAGCAATAGTTGCTATACATGTGGGCAAATTGGCCACTACTCCTTTCAATGCCCGAACAAACAGCAAGGAGTTGGTGGAGGTAGGCCAAATCAGATTCAGCCCCCACATCTAAGAGCTATGGAGGGAGTTCCTCAGCAACCCCAACGTCAGCGTCAAACCCCGCATGCCCAGCCGCAGCGACCAAGGCAACAACAATCGCTTTAGCAAGACCCACAACAGCAATATCAGAGAGTGTTTGCTCTCGATCAGAAACCTCATGCGAAGGATCAAGGAAATTTGGCAGGTATGGGCCAACTGAGAGGTGTACCTATTATCATTTTGTTTGATACTGGTGCATCACATTCATTTATATCAAATGCTTGTGTTGATACTCTTGGGCTTGAAGTAGAGCGAGCTAAACAAGATTTGAGAGTAACTACCCCCGTAGGTGATTCCACTACAGTTACTCACGTTTGCCCAAACCTAGAGTTTGAGATAGCATCCCTTAAAATGGTGGCTAAAGCCTTGAATTTAATAAGTATGTGGGATGTAGATATCATATTAGGAATGGATTGGTTGACGGAGAATTTCGTTACGATCCAGTGTAACCAAAGACAAATCTCTTTCCAATCGCCTGGTAAGGAACTAATCCGGCTCTATGGAATAGAAAAGAGAAACAAAAATGCGGCGATAATTTCAACAATTCAAGCAGAGAGATTATTGAAGAAAAAGGGGGCACAAGCTTACCTCGTCTACCTGAACAAAGACTTGGAACAAGAGAAAAATATTGACGACGTGGCAGTAGTACGAGAATACAAGGATGTTTTCCCTGAAGTTTTGCCAGGATTGCCACCTGATAGACAACTAGAATTTACCATCGATCTTAAGCCCGGTTCCGCTCCAGTTTCAAAGGCGCCATATAGAATGGCTCCTAAGGAACTACAAGAATTAAAAGTTCAACTTCAAGAATTGCTCGGACTAGGTTTTATCCGACCTAGTGTTTCCCCGTGGGGAGCTCCAATTCTTTTCGTCAAGAAGAAGGATGGTAGTTTAAGGATGTGCATACACTACCGTGAGCTAAATAAATTGACGCTAAAGAACAAATATCCTTTACCTAGGATAGATGATCTTTTTGACCAACTTAGAGGAGCTAGTGTTTTCTCGAAAATCGATTTGAGGTCAGGCTATCACCAATTGAAGATTCGGCAAGAAGATATACCAAAGACTGCGTTCCGAACAAGATACGGTCATTATGAATTTGTGGTGATGCCTTTTGGATTAACAAATGCTCTAGCAGTTTTCATGGACCTTATGAATCGAGTTTTTCAAGAGTATTTGGACAAGTTCGTTATAGTATTCATCGATGATATTCTCGTATACTCAAAAAACGAGCAGGAACACGAGAAACATCTAAGAATTGTCCTAGAAAAATTGAGAACTGAGAAACTTTATGCCAAGTTTAGCAAGTGTGAGTTTTGGCTAAAGGAAGTGAATTTTCTCAGACATATTGTCTCTTCAGAGGGGATCAAGGTTGATTCTACAAAAGTACAAGCGGTGCAAGATTGGAAGTCACCAACCACTCCTCATGAAATTCGGAGTTTCTTGGGTCTAGCCGGTTACTATCGGAGATTCATCGAAGGATTCTCAAAGATCGCGAGGCCAATGACCCAATTACTCAAGAAGGAAGTAAAATTTACGTGGACGGACGAGTGCGAGAGAAGTTTTCAAGAGCTCAAGAAGAGGTTAACCACTGCTCCAGTGTTAGCACTTCCTGAAGCCGATAAAGATTTTACCGTCTATACTGATGCATCTAAGAATGGACTTGGATGCGTATTGATGCAAGAAGGAAAAGTTATCGCTTATGCTTCGCGACAACTTAGGCCTCATGAGTTGAATTATCCCACTCATGATTTGGAACTAGCAACAGTAGTTCACGCTTTGAAGATTTGGAGATATTATCTCTATGGAGCTAAGTGCGAAATTTTCACAGACCATAAGAGTCTCAAATACTTTTTCGAGAAAAAAGACTTAAACATGAGACAGAGAAGATGGCTCGAATTAGTAAAAGACTACGATTGCAAAATTTTCTATCACTCGGGAAAAGCTAATGTAGTAGCTGATGCATTAAGTAGAAAGAATAGATCTGAGCTAGGATTTTTCATTGCTCAAGAGAAGGAACTTATCAAAGATTTTGAGGATTTGAGGACCCAAGGAGCTTTACCACCGCAAGCTACGGAGCAAGTTGTTGCAGCACTGGTGGTAACACCTGATTTGAGAACCCGAATTATTAAAGCACAAAGAGAAGATGAGAAGATGGAAAAACTACGGTTGAAGGTTCGAGAAAAAGAAATCGAAGATTTTGGTGAGGCTGGTGATAATGCTTTGTTATTCAAGGAGAGGCTTTGTGTACCTAATAATGAGGAGTTAAGAAACGAAATAATGAGCGAGGCTCATGATACCCCTTATACAGCTCACCCACGAAGCACCAAAATGTATCAAGATCTAAAACGAAATTTTTGGTGGGAATGAATGAAACGAGATATAGCCTCGTTTGTGGAGCGATGTTTAGCATGCCAGCAGGTAAAGTCACTGCACCAACGACCTTATGGGAAACTGCAACCTTTGAAAATTCCAGAATGGAAATGGGATCATATCACCATGGACTTTGTAACTGGGTTACCTAGGTCCAATAAAGGAAATACCGCCATTTGGGTGATTGTGGATAGACTTACGAAGTGTGCTCACTTCATACCAATTCCAAGTACATACGGATCTAACAAGCTAGCTCCGTTATACGTTCGTGAGATCGTACGATTGCATGGAGTGCCTGAATCGATCACATCTGACCGAGATTCCAACTTCACCTCTCGTTTTTGGAGAAGTCTACAAAGCGAACTAGGCACTACATTGAATTTTAGTATAGCTTTCCACCCTCAAACCGATGGACAATCAGAAAGAACGATCCAAATTTTGGAAGATATGATAAGAACGGTCGTTCTGGATCGAGGAGACAAATGGGAGCAAATCTTACCTCTTATTGAGTTTGCTTATAATAATAGTTGCCAAGCGACAATCGGCATGGCGCCCTATGAGGCCCTTTATGGGAGAAAATGTCGATCCCCACTTTATTGGGATGAAGTGGGTGAGAGAAAAGTGCTAGGGCCTGATGCTGTGGAAGAGATGATAGAAATTATTCGGCAAATTAAGCAACGAATGAAGGAGGCCCAAGATCGTCAAAAATCTTATGCAGATACTCGAAGAGCAGAGCTAGAATTCAAGATAGGAGATAAGGTTTTCCTGAAAGTCTCACCTTCTAAAGGAATCCATAGATTCGGAGTGAAAGGAAAACTCAAGCCTAGATTTATCGGACCTTATGAAATCCTAGAAAATATAGGTCCTGTCGCGTACAAGCTAGCCTTACCACCAACTTTTGGCAACGTACACGATGTGTTTCACGTATCACAACTAAGAAAGTATGTGTTTGACCCCAAACACGTAATTCACCAAGAGGATGTAGCTCTTGAACCTGACTTAAGTTATGAAGAAAGACCGGAAATGATCTTAGATCGTAAGGTCCAACAATTGAGAACCAAATCGATTTCCCTGGTAAAAATACAATGGAAGCACCACGGTCAAGAGGAAGCAACATGGGAGCTCGAGGATAAGATGAAAGAGAGATATCCAGAGTTGTTTCTCGAGGTGAGCAAATTTCGGGTCGAAATTTATTTTTAGGGGGAGAGGATGTAATACCCCGCTCTTTTCTTAACTTAATTAGTCTATTTTAGTATTAATAAATATAAATTATTATATAATTAAGATAAGTATGATTTTAGGAAAGAAAGTAATATATATATATATTAACTTAATAAGTATGATTTTAGGAAGAAAGTAATATATATATATATATATATATATATATATATATATTACTTTCTTTTAGTTCTTTCCTAAAATTATACTTATCTTAATTATATAATAATTTATATTTATTAATACTAAAATAGACTAATTAAGTTAAGAAAAGAGCAGGGTATTACAACATTGCTACAAACTACAAGAGCTACCCACTGTAATGGCTAGTAGTCTCAAAAAGATAGAAATAGTCGACTGCAATCCTTTTACTGAGACTTGGGCAGTGCAAATGGGACATCAGATACGGACTCGTGAAGTTAGTGTCCATAATTCATGGTCTGCTCATACCCGCAAAGAATGATTCCCATGTTCATCCCTGTGGTTAGTATTTTAAATTTTAAGTAGATTTTGTTTCTAATTAGCACAACTCTGCTTCTCCCTTCCTTTATGTCTATCTATATTTTACACTCTAAATGTTTTCACAAAAGTTTTTATCTCCATTAATGGTTTTATTGTATTCTTGAAGTTAATGTTGCAGGTCTGAGCATCCGAAGTGAGAATAATGATGAGCAGGAACCAAAGTCTGACGACAACTTCTCGTAGCTATGGTTACACCACGAGCTTGTTGCTGCAAGAAGATGCAATATTCGATAAAACAGAGTCGTTCACAGTGAATTGTTGATGGGTGTTATGGTGTCATGATGCTCTTCGATGCTACGAGTTGATCGGTGCTCGTGTTGTTTTTTTTTTTTTTTTTTTTCAGCTTTCTTTATCTGGTCCCTTTCTAGATCTAAGGGTGTTTGTTTTGGATTGTTGATGGGTGTTATGGTATCATGATGCTGTTGGATTCGGTGCTCATGGTTTTTTTTATAGTTGTAAAACTATTACAATTTGATAGGGATTGGAATTAAGCTAAGGAAGGAATTAAATTTCAAAAAGGAAAATTCTCTTGGAAAACCGCCTTTCCATGCGGACCGCAATATTTGAGACGGGCGAGCTTCCATGCGGTCATCATGGCGCTGTGAAGGCGTGCGGTTCGGCATGCAGTCGCATAGAACCTTGATTCTATGCTCGACTCTTTTTTCTTTCCTCGAACTATTTTCTCCCACAAACTCATATCAAATCATACTTCACTTCCTTTCCTCAATTCTCGTTTTTTAAGATCCAAAACCTACCATTTCCACATAAATGCAAGAAATTATATCATATTCTCCAAATTATTTCTAAACATGCACAAACTTGCCTACATATATGAATTGCCACTAGAAATTAACAACAAATAAGCTTAGGAAAAGGGTGAAAATCCATGTTTATCATAAGCTCTCGAGGAGGATAGGAATGGATTAAAAATCGAGATAATTTCTTTTTATAAAATATTCAAAGTGGTAGAACCACAAAAAAACGTTATCCCTCATTAATCTATTTATTTCTAAAATAGTTTTGTTCGATATAAAGTATTAAATTGTTTTATAAATCTCCACTTAAAAATATAACGTCAAATGATTCACCATTGACGGGCCATGCACTAGCACTTATTTATATAGCAATATTTAGTAACTTATCCAATATATAAGTATTAATATTATACACTCCTTTCATCTCATAACAAGTATCTCGTTTCCTAACAAGTGTTCCCCATGTCATGACAAATGTCTCATATACCATTTTGAGGCGTCCCATAACACTGTTTCGTTCCAAAAATAGAAATTCTTCTCTCTCAAAAAAAAAAAAATGTGAACTCCACCATTTTCTATCTTTTTACCCTATAATCATCCCCCTTTAATACTCAGAACACTTCTTATGGGACTGAAGGAGTAACTTATTTTGTATATCTTTTTACCCTATAATCATCCCCCTTTAATACTCAGAACACTTCTAATGGGAGAACACTTCTAATGGGACTGAAGGAGTAACTTATTTTGTATCTGACGAAAAAGATCATTCATCATGTTAATCTAATAATATAATCTAATAATATAGGATATTTAGTGCAACTCATAATGTTATCTTAATAGTTTATACATAACCAAAGTCCCATAACAAATAAAATAACACACATAACATTGTTTTAACCCATGCGACGGCGAACAGAACAACGGCGTAGCAGTGGTGTCGCCAATTGTAGAAGGAAATTTTTGATTGCCTATTTGTTGTCACGATAGAAAAGGAACTTTTTTTTTTTTTTTTTTTTTCATTTCAAATAGGGTTGAAAGTATTTTTACAGCCATGAAATTCATAGATCATCAAATGCCAACCACATTACTATGTACAACTGTCAATAAACTCTTCTCTGTGCATCCATCTTCAAGTTAAGTAGCCAACGGTTCTCGTCTCGTTGAAGGGCATCGCCGTTCAGTTCAGCAGGAGGAGCGTGCATGCCGGAGCAAGCTGCCCGTACACACATAGCTGCAGTCCTCGACCCCGCCTCCCGCTATATCCACAAGTGAGATTCAAGGCTCTGGTGGGGCAGAGTCCCTCCGACGAAGAGGGCTCCACCGCTTCTCTCAACACCATCCGATTTCGTTTCGTCGACTCGCTCAGAACCACATTAGGTATCTGCAGTCTTGTAATGGATGAATTCGCAGTTTCTTTCTGATAAAACCTCTCCAAACTCTCTTGAGGCGTGGGCGTTTCTTGCTGCGGATGAGGTGTCATGATCGTTTTCTTCTTCTTGTTCTTCCTCAACGTGCTTAAAATTCTGTTCGCCTCTTTCGTTAGTCCAGCAGCTCGCCACGCCTCTGCTATGAGATGAATCGTGCTTCTCTCGGGTCGAACATTGAATCCTTCCATGAGGTGGAGCACTTCTTCGGCCTTCCATGGCTTCTTGTTCTCGACATACCCACCTATCAAGGTTTCAAAAGTTTTCAAATTTGGAGAGATCCCGGATTCGATCATCTTCCTCAACACCCTCGTTGCAGAATCCATCGAGCCACTGCTGCACCATCCGCTGATAACTGTGGTGAAGATGACTACGTTGTGTCCAATGCCGCGTGCTTTCATGGCGTCCAAGACTTCTTCCGCCTTCTCCGGCTCTTTGGCGCGTACATAGCCTTTCGCAAGAATGCTGTAAGCATGGGCATCAGGTTTGATGCCCGCTTCCACCATGTCGTCGAAGATTTCCCTGCACTTGATCATGTAACCTGCAGCGCTCCAAGCGTTCATGATCGTGCTGAAGGTGATCACGTCAGGTTTGACCCCAAATTCTTCCATCAACGTCAGAACCTACCAGAATCAACAACCGCGTTCTTCGTAAATGCAACGAGGAAATAACAAGATATTAGAATGAAAATGAATATATACCTCATCAACACCATCTCTATCAGATATGTCGAGGAACCCTTTGATCAGTGAGTTGAAAACGACGAGGTTAGGGCGTATACCGAACTCCTTCATCCTGTACACAAATCTTAAGGCTTCGTTAATTCTACCTTCTTTGCAATAACCGGAGATTATGATACCACAAGTTCTGTCATTCGGCTGCACTTTCTTTTTCTGCATCTCGAGAATCACATCTTCGGCTTTATCCGTTTCCTTCTTTTGAACATAAGCAGTCACCAAAGTGTTGTAAGTCACTGCATCGGGTCGTATACCCGAATCCACCATCTTCGACACTACATTCCATGCCTCCTCGATGTTCTTTCTGTTACACCACGCCCGTACAAGAACATTATAAGTCCTCAAATTAGGCTTTACATTTTCTTCCCTTGACATTAACTCCATTATTCTCAAAGATTCCTCTGGTTTACCAGCAATCCCATATCCTTTAATCAATGTATTGTATGTGCTCGTCGTTGGCTTTATCCCGTGCTCCTTCATCTTTGACAACATTCTCATGGCCCCATCCATGTCCCCGGATTCGGAGAATGCATTAACGACAGCATTGAAAAATACCGGATCTGGCACCATTCCATTCTTTTGCACTTCGGAAATTATCAAATCTATATGATCAAAGCGTTTCCGAACTGTCAACGAAGCTAAGAGAGTGGTGTATGTTACTAGAGACGGCTTATGCCCTCCCTGAATCAAATTGTTGAAGACGGACTGAACTTCCTGTGGCTTCCCTCTTTCCAACAAAATGTTCATCAGTTTGGTTCTTGAACGAACAATTTTACAACTCTCCCCACTCGTGCAGATTGTACACCGAATCGACTCTGGCGTTGGCTGGAAGTGTAACTTATCATCAATAGACCTATCCTGCAATTCAAGAAATAAACAATGACACGATTCCTGAATATGCGTGCAAATAAGAACTTTTTGAAATGTACTAATTTATCGAGTTAATATTACATTGATGGGAAGCACTTGAACTTGTTTGTCCAAATTGCTGCCTTGCTTTGTGCCGTTTATCTTTGGATTGGCCTTTCCTTTATCAAATTTCTCCGTGTAACCCATAATTTGTTTGATGATTAGGCAACTAATCCCTTCTTGTCACACATTCACAAAATCGATAACAGTTTTGGTTCCTGCAGAAGCGGATAGAAACAATGCGTTGACAATCTGCATATCACAGCCCGAGATAGTAATGCTGCAAAGTAAAAGAAGCAAAAATATCCCCTCATCAAACAACTAAGATAATTATTTGACAGCAGTGGTGAGAGCAAGTTGATAATGAGCTCTTGGATACAGTTTACATCAAATTCAAGCATGAGCAAAAAAACGAGACACAAGCAAGACAAGAAATCAAGTGCTAAAGAAGTGAGATTACAATATCAGAACCAAAAAAATTATTGCAGAGAGAGAAACTAAAATTCTTATGAAATAGTTTAGTATGAATATCAACATTTACAATTTTGAAAATATCGGATTATTTTTCTTGATCTACTATGAAGTACTTGTTGTTATCTTCAAATTCTTCACCACTTAATAAAAACACAAAGAAAGAGTGAATTAGAATGAAAGAAGCGGAATTTGTCTCTGAGTTTTGACTTTGAGCCTAATGATTAAAATTACAGACAATGTAATTAAGCGTAAATTGAAACTCAAATTTAAACATATGCTGGTTCGCAAATCATGGGCAGTCGATCATTGATATATGATTTGAGTAATCAAGAAATCCATAAGAATAATATCTAAGGGGGCATTTACTCTAGGTCGGTCTATCCCTCTCTCTCTCTCTCTCTCTCTCTCTCTCTCTCTCTCTCCCCCCCCTATTGCTTAATTTACCCAAAGATCATGATCCTTCAAGATCATGACTTTATCATATCAAATTTTCTTAATTACTAAAATAAGCAAGAAACACACACACAAACCCCTCACACCAAGTTACACACTCTAACTGGCTCTCTCTCTCTCTCTCTCTAACACACAAACACAAACACAAACACAAACACAAACAACACAAACCCTTTTGCTTAGTTTACCCAAAGATCATGATCCATCAAGATCCTGACTTTATCATCTCCAATTTTCTAAATTAACCTAAAGATCCATCAAGATCCCGACTTTCTCATCTCTACATTCCATTATCCAGAGCAAAAACTCAAATACAACAATTTCAAGAAATGGGCTCCCAGAAAATAACAGTAGAAATATTACTACAAGACAATAAAACTGATGATATTAAGAAATACGAAATGTTAGAGAATAGCAATCCGCACCTTGTGATACTGAGCATTCTGGCTATCGTTCCATGCAAATGTTCATTGAGATTAAGAATCAGCAGAAAAAGATAATTTAAGGCGTGTGAATTTTCACATTCTTGCGAAATAGTTTCCAAATAAATCTTATCCACATATTTATCCGTGCAATTTGGATTTGGAAAATATTTGGAGATAAGGGGAAGCATTGAGATGAGGCTGAACTAAAAAAACGCACAAATAGATGAGAAGATATTGATTGCATTTTCATTTTGTCTTTACCCCCTCATTTCATTACGATTTGTGTTTTCTTTTCCCTTCTTTTTTTTTTCCTTTTTTAAGTTGGTTTTTTTCTTCTGCTTTTCTTTTTTTAAAAAGGTATAGGTTTTTTTTTTTTTCTTCTTCTTTTTCTTTTTGAGCAAAGAGCATTTGTTTCAAGGTGTATTTTGACTTCTAAATTTCATTTGTATTAAATGTGTTGTATTTGTAGTAATAAACTAATGATGTACCCTCTTTTTATTAAATTCATTTGGTTGGGCACGCATATTAAAAAAAATGAGTTGTTAATAATAAAATTGAAAAGATAAATTAATTTTTTGGGGATAATTTTATCAGATCAAGTAGGAGAGAGGAATTGAATTAGTAGCATATATGATAATTTATAAGATAGTGGGATATTTATCTTATGGTACAATTCTATTTTAGGAAATGAACTTAATGAAATGATACATCTAAATAAGGTAAAATGGATTTAATGAAAAGATAAAGATGAAGTATAATATATTGATTACGAAATCAAATAAAATGTACTAATTTTTTTTTTTTTTTTTTTTGGAGAAAAGTACTTGCAGATTTTAGATCAATATAACCTTTTATTTCAATTATTAAGTTGTGCAGTCTAAAGTTACATTTTCAACCATCCATACCATTCATGTATTGGCACATAGGCCGAATCCTTATTTGATTATTATTTAGTTTCGATTTTTACTATTAGATCATATTTGGTGGATGAGATTAAAATTCATATTGGATAATGTAGCGAAGCATACAATAAACAATTTCTTTTTTTTATTTAATGAATACCGAAAGCAAATGACGAGTCAATATGTTGATTCTTTAAAAAATATTAGAAGAATACGATAAAAAGGGATAAAATATAATTTTTATTCATCAAAAATTTAACTGCCGTTCATAATAACATAAGACCTATTTATACTAAATAGAAATTTAATAAATTGATAAGTAGTTCTAAAACTAAATAATAATAATAAACTAACAACCAAAATTAATAAAAGCATCAAAAGAAACGTGATTTTACTTTGCCTAGCAATACTTGATCATATTTATTAAAGAATGATAGTGGAGCTTCATCTTCATCAAATTTCTTTTTAACTACTTACTTGTTTCGTAGCGTACATACCTACTCTTTCAAGCCCTCAATCAACCGAGACCCAAGCCCTCCATACCGAGATTCGTTCTTAAATTATTATCTCGTTTTCTGCGGAGTATGAAATAAAATTTGATATGTTTGTCTTAGATATCTTATACGTATAAAACATTGAGGTAAATGGTGATATGTCATTACCCTATATGGTAATAACAAATTTTGTCAAAAGTTCACTTTTGATAAAAATTGGATAAAATTGTACTCAATTTGACTAAAATATCCTTAGTGGATGTTATGGAGGGTTATTCTCTCATTTATTATTTTTCACATTCTCTCTCTTCCCTCTTTTTCTCTCTTTCCTCTTGTCTCTCTCTTCCTCTTCTTCTTCTCCGACTCTCTCCGCCTCAACCATTCCGCCGCTGCTGACCAGAAAAACATCCTCAACCATTCCGCCGCCCATCCTTCCACTGTAACGATGTCGTCGCAAACAAAAAAGGCAAAAAACCACCGGTGCAACGTACGTCTCTCTCTTCTTCTCTCTTCTCTTTACCTCCGTTCTTCGTTCATCCCCACTCATTTCCGCCGCCGTCTGCATCATCCAGAACCACTACACCAACTATTGTCGCCGAAAATCCATAGATCTCGCCGGAAAAGTCATAGATCTAAAATTGGGGTAATGAGTTTATTTGAATTTTTTTTCAATTAATGATTTTTTTAGCCTTGTTTTTACTCATTTATAGGTTTTTCGTTGAGTTTCTGATGATTTCTAGTGTATTTAGGTTGAATTCCGAACGATTTCGATGTATTTGGGTAGATTTCTGATAATCTGATTTCTTTTTGTTGTAGCAGAGCTGCTGTTGCTGGTTCAGGGTTGGTACGTTTTCGTAATTGCGTACTGGTGCTTACCAAGTTTACCTGATACGCAGTACGTATTTACCAGTACGTACCAAGTGTACTTGGTACGCAGTACGTATTTGTAAATGCGTACTGCATACCTAATAAACTTGTTACGTTTTTGTAAATACGTACAGAGTTATCAAGTAAAATACAGGTACTATGTTTGATTATCACTTGATTTCTTCGATTTCGCGGGTTTACTATGTTTTGAATGTCGATTGCGTACCCACTTTGTTGAGTAGAATGGAAATTAGGGTACGATTTGCAGATTTGGGGGAGAATTGTACTGGTACACCGGGAACGTTTTGTGAAATACGTACCGGTAATTCCAGATCTGTAATTTCTGGAATTGTGGATAGCTTCTTGTTGAATTTCTGAAATTGTTTATGTATGATGTATTTTGCATTCGGTTCATTTGAATATGGCATTGTATGCTTAAAATTGGTACGGATTTCGCAAATGCGTACCAAGAAAACTAGTGTGTTTCTATTACACTCGGTACGCATTGTGAAAAACGTACCGAGTGTACCAGTATTTCATTGAAATGTAGGTACGTATTTACAAAAGCGTACCTACTTTACTGATACACTTGGTACGCATTGTGAAAAACGTATCGAGTGTACCAGTATTTCATTGAATTGTAGGTACGTATTTACAGAAGCGTACCTACTTTACTGGTACACTTGGTACGCATTGTAAAAAACGTACCGAGTGTACCAGTATTTCATTGAAATGTAGGTACGTATTTACAAACGCGTACCTACTTTACTGGTACACTTGGTACGCATTGTGAAAAACGTACCGAGTGTATCAGTATTTCATTATTTTCAAGTACGTATTTGCAAAAGCGTACCTAGTTTACTGGTACACTTGGTACGCATTGTAAAAAACGTACCGAGTGTACCGATGAATTTTAGTACGTATTTGTAAAAGTTTACCACTTTTACCAAGCAGATTATGACTAAACAGTGAATGTGTATTTGTTATTGAATTGTTTTCTGTCTTATTGCAGCACGAATGGACATACAAGCGGTTGGAGCTTGCCACATTGAAAAACAAGGTCATGACTTATGGTTACGAGTCACTTATTTTAGACATTCGAGCATGCCTCGCTGCAAGTGGCAACTCAACCTTGGAGAAGCTGAAGCAGTCCTGTCCATTTATGCCCATAGCACGGAGGATGTGACCCCGGAAGTCATAGATTTCGATGGAGTCAAAGAATGAACAGTGAATTGGTGTTAATATTTTGTCCATGATGGATAGTATTTTCTGAATTCATAAACATTAGTATATTTTGAATGTGTATTTTGAATAACTATTAGCATATGCTACTGATGCTATGTATATTTTTGATCTTTATTGGTATTATGCATAAGATAACTATGTACTTGCATTATGGTACGAACGGTACACAAATGTAATTTCGTTACAGATTTTCTAGTACGCAAGGTAAGCAATTAAACAAAACGTACCAAGATTAACTTGAACACTTGGTACGCAATGTGTAATGCGTACCGGCGTACCAATTTCTGATAAGCAAACTTGGTACGCCATTGTAAATGCGTACCAGGTGTACCACATCCGAACTTGGTATGACGGTACGTTTTTAGTCAAGTTCGTAACAGTTTTTCTAGTACGCAAGGTAAGCAATTAAACAAAACGTACCAATATTTACAATAATATTTGACACAATATTAATAAAAACGTCAAAAATTTCAAACAAAAACCATGACAAACAGTACACATCTAATAGAATTCAATAAATCTCCAATTATCAATCAAATTTATGTGGATCTTGACATGTTTGGCGAGTATGACCCGCAACACCACAAATATCACATTTCTTCGTTTTGCGGGTTCTCGTTTTGATGCTTGGTTGGTTGCTACTCCTTTTTTCTTCCGGATTAATCAAGTGACGTCTTAGAGGGCATGTACTCGTATAATGACATTTCTCATGACACCACAAACACCCTCGACTGCGTTTGGTATGAGATCCAGTTGGAATCCTCTTTGTACGCTTAGGTTCCTTAGGTGTAAGAACAATCCTTGAAGCAACATGTGGCGGCACACACCACGAATCTTTATCCGGAATAGACATCACATCATCAGCATAAATCTCACGCCACGTCGCAGTAGAATAATATTCATGCACATATGACAGTGGAGATTTCTTCTTAAACCTAAAAATGTGTAAAAAAATTAAAACTTCGTCGAAGGAAAACATGGTACGTAATTATAACTGCGTACCAGGTGTACCGCATCAAAACTTGAAAACTTGGTAAATGCGTACCAAGTTTGCTCATCAGAACTTGGTACGTCGGTACGTTTTTAGCCAAAGCGTACCGGCGTACCAAGTTCTGACGAGCAAACTTGGTACGTAATTGTAACTACGTACCAAGTGTACCATATCGGAACTTCCTAAACTTGGTACGCATTGATCAAAACGTATCTGCGTACCAAGTTTTCATGCGGTACACTTAGTACGCATTTACAAATGCGTACCAGGTGTACTAAAAAGTTTTAGTAAAATAGGTACGAATATATACTCTATATCAAACATATACATACTCTTATCCTTCTTCATTCGAACTTCAAGCTTTGCTAATAAAGATTCAAGGCTTATACCACTAGTTGGTATAGGAATATACTCTTTCCTGCCACCATCATAAATGTTCTCTTTCCAGTATCCTCCATCCGCAACCACTAAAGAAGATGACCTTACCTGCACTAAGTAAACTTGGTACGTATTAATAAATGTGTACTGCGTCTTAGTAAACTTGGTACACATTAATAAATGCGTACTGCGTACCAAGTACACTTGGTAAATACGTACTGCATACCAATAAAACAAATTAAGATACGCGGTACGTATCTATCAATACGTACTTCGTACCAAGAAACTTGGTACGCACCAGTACGCAATTACGAAAACGTACCAATCCTGAACCAGAAAATTCAGTCGCCGGAATTTACCTCCATAGCTTTGACGCCACAACCAAAAATCGCCCGAAAATTATAATTGAACCACTGTAACACTTTCTAAACGATTCGATCAAGCATAAAACACAGCAAAATCACAACAAATTTGCAGAAAAAAAATCAAATTCAAAAAATTCTCCATAAATCAAAAGCTCCGACGGCAATGGCGAAAGAGACGACGGCGCGACGACTGCGAAGCAGCGGCGACGGTGACGGCGATGGCGATGACGATGACAAAAAAAACGATGAAGAGATAAGCTGAGGGAGGAAGGGTTCACGTGAGGAAGAAGAACCAGAGAAAAAGAGAGAGAGAGAGAGAGAGAGAGAGAGAGAGAGAGAAACATGAGGTGAGGGAAGAAGAGAGAGAAAAGTAAAAGTGAAAAAGTAGGAGAGAGAGTGTACTAGGATGGAATAAGATATAAAACATAAGGGTATAAATGTCCAAAAAGTAAACATATGACAAAAGTTGATAAAATTTGAACTAGTGACCCTTTTTAATATTACCTTTCAGCTAATGACATATGGGTGCATTTCCTCTAAAATATTTATATTCCATTTCATACTAAGTATTGAATTATCCGTAAAAATAATAATTAAGGTAATTATGAATATCACTTCATAGGTGGTTATATCCTAACAATAAAAATAAGTATAATTGGTGTGTGTGGGTGTTAGTCTAGTGGTAAGTGTGGTTAATGTCTGGGCCAAAAGTCACGGGTTAGAGTCAACCGTCACGCGGTATTTAAATTTCATTGTAACATTGTTCATAAAAAAAGGTATAATTCATACGAGCCCGAATGATGGTCCCGGTAACGAGTATTTGGTGTATGGGGGGTGAATATACCAATAACAATTTTCGTTTTGCTCAAAGTCTTTTCACTGAGTTATACTGCTTAAGTCAGTTGGCTCGACAACTGAAAAAGTCAATTGGAGCGGCTCTACAACTATCAAACAGTTGTCAGCACAGCTACCTCCTATGCCTAAAGGTCAACTGTATGCACCAACTGAGGTTTTAAATAGTTTTGCGATGTGGAAGATGGTGGAGTTTAAACTCGTTGCAAAAAGTGAAACCTTTGTAAAAACGGGGAATGTCAAATTCCTCAATTAGTGCAGTTTGTAAATATACAATTTGTATGCAACATGCTGGGTTAGTTGGTTAGCTTAACTAAATGTAAAATATTGAATCTAAATGCAGAAGGTAAAGTACACAGTATTTTAACGTGATTTAGAGATTGACCTCCTACGTCCACGACTTTCTTCTTGGGGAAGTAATACACTAGATAAGCTTAAGCGTGCTTACCAAACGCTCCACTTGGATTACGGGTTCCAAGCAAACCTAACCAGTTCGATTACGGGTTCGAATAAGACCTTACAACACATTTTCGGGCAAGTGCATAACCTGATCTTAGATTCCGGGTTCTAAGGGACCTAGTCTTGGATTCCGGGTTCCAAAGGACCTGATCTTTGATTACGGTTACGGGTTCAAAGGGACCTAGTGACTTTGATTCCGAGTTCAAAGTCCGACCTAAGGGTTAGGGATTTTTCCAACTATGAAGCGTTCAACACTGAGGGAAGTGAAGGCTTCTTCCTAAGGCTATAGACTCAATCTTTTGGGAGATAGTCCGATCAGACACAATATAAGTAAGAACCTAATACTCTAGACTCAATCAAGAAGGGGCTTTCTGAGAGGCTAGATGGAAGGACAGGAGGAGGTATGAACACTCGACTTGTACTGGTCGTCAACCGAGGTCTTCTTGCTAGAGAGAGAGATGGTCTGTTGTTACTACTTCGCTCTTGATTTTGTCTCTCTTGGCACTTCTTCGTGCTTGTGTCTGCCCCGCTTGCTTTGATGTGAAGACCTCTATTTATAGAGAGAGATCTAACTAATTGTTGGAAAGAGCCGTTTGACCTCTGCCAAAAGCATGACACTCCACCTGCTTTTCTGGAAATTTTCCTAAAATGGAAATTGTGACCTTTGCTTTTTGCATGTTGCTGTTGTCGGCCCATTTATGGTAAGTTCTCCAACTAACATGTGCTTCCGAGTAGATTTGAATCTAGACTGTAACTCTTCTGTCTTCAGCGTCTTCAAAGTCTTCTCTTCTCTGCCTCGCGACGTCTGACTTCTACACAATTTCTCTTCACGCTTTAACTGTATGCCTTCAGCTGCGTGGGTCAGTTGAGGAGTCAATTGAGCTGCTGTCCAACTGAGTCCGTGCTTCAGTTGAGGTTGAGGTCTCAACTGAGTTTGGGTCTCAGCTGAGTTTGGGCCTCAGTTGAGTTCTTCACGAACTTCCTTCTTCAGTCCGACTGACTTCTTCTGCTTGAAACCTGTAAAAATAAACTAGTATGTTGCTCGTCGAAATTCGACGGGAATAATTTTACATTATACTTCCTCCATCCCATTAATTATTTGTTTACTTAGGTAGTGATTGGTATGATGGAATGGAGTGTGAAATGGAATAGTCATTCGGAATCGTCATTTCATCCGGAATGATCATTTCATTCTACAATGGATTAGTCATTCCTTACTCAAAGCATGGTATAGCCTCTAATGATCATATTTTTATATTTTGACTATTCTATCCTCATATATTTTACAGTTTGTCAATTTTATCCAAACAAAAATCAATGAATTATTTCCATCAATTATAACTTATATACACACACTGCACACATATATATACCATATACACACGTTGCACGCGGGCGCGCGCGCGCGCACACACACACATATATATATATATACACACACTTGACACACTACACATACATATATATATATATACACACTGCACACACACTACACACACATATATACACACACGCATATACACACACTACACACACGCGCGCGCACACATATACACACACTACTCAAACATATATATATATATATATATACACAGTGTGTGCACGCACACACACATATACACACACTACACACAAACACATATACATATACACAATACATCAAAGAATATCGATTCCATTCCTATACTCATTCCTTGTACAAATCACCTCCTTATAGTTTTGCATGAAAATTAAAAATAATAGTAAAAAGAAATAAAAAGTGGATAAGTATCAACACTTTGAAATGTTTATGTATTTCATTATTTGAAAGTAGATAAATTGAACGAAATATCCATTTAAGGGAAGGTAGATTAATTGAGTGGGGACTAAAAGTGTATATAATCTATAAGTAGAAATCTAAAAAATAACTTAATACTTGGTCGAGGTTATCAACACTTCATCTACAAAACAATGATAAAAGAAAAAGATTGACATTGGAAGCGTAGCATCTCATATAAAATATAGCCATTAAAATAAACTGAACTTTGCCTGGAAATGTGATGACATAATGAACACTATTTCATTTTTAGAGGTTCTTGGATGTTGACAAACAAAATTGAATATTAGATATTCGGTTTCGGAAGCTTGAAACTATACACACATTGTTTTGGAGATTGAGCAAAAGATATTCATTCCTTTAGCTCATGATTTTTAACAACTGGTATCTATTTATGTTGAAAGTATTTCAAATAACATTATTTTCTTCCTTCCATATCGTTTGCAAAAGATCTAATGACTTTTATCTTTTAAAATTGTGCACGACATAACTTCTCTTCTCGCTCCGGCCATCTTCCTCATGGTAACTCTCATGTAATAGGAGTATTTGCATTTTGAGCTGTGAAATTACATGATTTATAGGCACACAACAATATCAAAATAGAAAATGCATTAACAAAATGACCTAATTATTGCTTTTGTAACTTCCAATCTTAATTGGTTGATTGAAAAATATTAATGAACAATTATTTGGATATGTATATAAGTAAGAAAAAATAAGTGGAGCTCCTATTATATAGGAAATTAAAATAGAGAAAATACTGAATCAATTATTATATATAAGCGGAGCTCCTTCTCTGTACATATAAAGATTATACACATAATTTTTTTGAAATTATATAGATATAGATTTCATGGATATATTATTTCTTAGTAATATAAATTGGAGCTCCTATTAT
The DNA here is from genome assembly GCA_029490685.1 of Schizonepeta tenuifolia. Classification (NCBI taxonomy): domain Eukaryota; kingdom Viridiplantae; phylum Streptophyta; class Magnoliopsida; order Lamiales; family Lamiaceae; genus Schizonepeta; species Schizonepeta tenuifolia. The sequence continues at coordinate 94,957,040 of CM055957.1, read as the reverse complement.
ATATGAGAAAATTAGAATTAAAGTTATTAAAAGGTAAGAAATGATACAATATTAATGAGAGGGTAACGATTATTCAATAAATGAGAATAATCAATGGTCATATATACATGATTTATAAGGTGTACGTGGATATATTATGCTTTTTGGTGTGGAGATTTTAGATAATTACAAAAGTAAAATTTTCTGGAAAAAAAATTGTTGCTTAAATGATTACCATTAAATTCCACATTAACATATATATCATTTCTACCATTATTTTTCACACAAAATATCTTCTTCATCTACTCGTTATAATCTTATTTGTGATTAATCATTAATTACAGGTTGCTACTTGCAATCATCCATACAATAGAAACTCCTTCCAGTTTAAAAAATTTGAAACATCTTTATAAATTTACATTTTATTGTACCAAGATAGTTTACCTTCGTGACTTTTTAGATATTATTTTTTCTTCTTCTTTTTTGTCTTTTCGGAAACATCCAACGATAATAGATTTTGCATGTTACCAGATAGTCTCAGATTTAAGCTTTATTTAGGGATGATAATTTTACCCGCGGGTCCCTGCTCCTAATGGGGCGGATATGGGTACAAAGTTTCGGGGTCGGGGTCGGGGCCAGGGCCGGGTACGAACACTAAAACCTGAGTCGGGTTCGAGGTGGGTACGGGGATATAGATCCCCACTTTGAACCCGACCCGATTAGTTACTTTATAATATATATATATATATATATTTAATAATTATAGGATTTATTTAATTAAATATATTAGTTATATTAGCTATTCAAATTATAAGAACAAAGAATATAAAAAGACGTCGACTCTTTAATTTTTACTATCATTATCTATAACTATTATAAAAGAGCAAATTCTTATAAAATTTGATTTGCCTAATATATTCCTTGTATTATATTTATTTTAAGGCTAATAATGTAAATTTATATTTTTAATTGAAGAATCCTAATTATATTAGAAGTATACCCTAAAACTCTAATACGAAACTTTAAAAGAAAATAAGTTGATATGTTTAACCGTTTTCCTTTCCACTTAATCCTTAATTAAGTGGTGAATGATATGTATAAGGCAAAAAGTAGAAAAATAGGCATCTCACAAATCTATCTCCTAAATATATATGATCATATTATAATGTCGTAGGAATTGTTCTTGCTGAATTATTTGTTCGTAGGTTAATATTAATGTATGCTTAAAAACATTGGTGCAGACTCGGACAAAAGATGGATATATATTAGGACTTCAGCGTGTTCCCTTTCCTTCTATAGGTTTTGCAAGAATTTGCATTAATACGTACAAAACAAATTATATTCTAATTCAACTTACGTATACCCTAATATCCTAACAAATTTTTGCACAATTCAAAAAAATAATATGTATTGTCTTTCACTTTTCCTTTGGAATTCTCTTCCTACATGCCCCTCCTGTTTTTTTTATAATTAATTAATTGTTCTGTTTCGAAATTTGATTTGTTATTCAGTGTCCCATTTCATAATTTCTGAGAAAAATAATGTAAAACTTTTCATTTTACCTCAATTATTAATGTTACTCCTTCCGTCATTGGTTGGAATATATGATCTGTTTATATCTTTAGTCATCTCGAATTAGTATGATGATGTTACCTTTTTGGGACATAGTTTTTACCCTTTTATAGAGTTCATTTCTCCACAAAGAAATCAACAATATATCTTAAATGAGTTCCTTCCTCTTCTATCAATTATTTATCTACTTTTTCTTAAAATATGTACATGGCTCCGCATCATACCAAGTCGGGACGGAAGATGTACTTATTTACTTTTTATATTTTCCATGCAATAGTCATAAATAAAAATAGTAATTTATTAGCTTTCTTAATATATGTATTTAATGGCGGGGATACTATATAAAATGGAGGGAATACAATATTGGGGTTATGATGCATATACACCCATATATTTTTATATTGAAGTGCATATACACCGTAAGGAAAAGTTAGGGGGTATCGTGCTTGGCGACCTACATTCAAATCAATTTCACAAAACCTAACCATTAATGGAATATTATGTAGTTAAGATTAATTATATTTAATTAGATAATTGAATATGTAATTTTGGTGTTGTTGGTGTGCAAAAAAATGAGCTCAAATTCCTCCAGTGAATCATGGGCAAGCACTACGAAGCGAGAATTCCACTGTAAAAGTGTTCCAAGATTCCGTATTTGTGAAAATAATGGAATGATGGTCGTCAATGCACTTATATCGACTTGGTACACACATGAGAATCGCTTGTAGAATTGAAAAGTTTAATTTGTGAGGGGCATGATAGTTCCCCAATCTTGAGGGTTGATATGCACCACTTAATATTACGTTAGGAGCATGGTAGCCCTAAACTCTCCTAAAGAATGTATTTGCACTACAATATTTGGAATTTTTATGAGAAGTTTTGGGTAAATGGAGTACCACATGCAAATATTTATCATTCAGTATTTTGTTAATTTGAAGGAACGAAAATTATATACAAATGATGTGATAATTTTTTTTTAATACAATGAACACATTAAATTAGAAATGTAAATGGGACACAATCATCAAAGAGTCAGTAATTTATTTGTTGTATTATAATATTCTTATTTATTTGACAAATAATTTATGCTCATTTTTATAGTTACTTCACATGCATATATGACTCGAATCCTCTACTTCAAAATTGGAGGGAAATATCTTACCACTAAGTTGCATTATTGAGTCCTAATTTCCCATTTTTATATTCCTAAATAAATATGTCATTTCTTTCTATTAATAAAGAATCTAATTTTTTTTTATAGAAGAATCTTATTTTTTTGGGTGATATCCCTTGACAAATATTGGTCATAAATAAAGAACATATCGCAACAAATTTTTTGGCAAAACTAACCATCTATAAGTGTCACTACAAAGAAGTTCTTTAAACTTGCATAATGAATTATGAAAAAAAACAAACTTATTGTTGGGAAATTTATTAGTAAAAGTTTTGATGAATTCCAAAATCGACTGACCCCAATCGAGTAGATGTTGCCAGAACCTAATGTTAGAAGTTAGGCTCGCTGGTTGAACAAAGTTAAGATTTTATCTTTACAGATCTCCAGCTGAAGATGGCAACAAGGCATCACTCAGACAGAACATCAGTTATGATGAAAGACAACTGAGAGTTCATATGTTCAGATGGAATGAGGGGGAAGTCTTCAGAACATCAGTTGTGAAGGAAACCAACTGAGCGTTCGTCAGATGAGAAGCAGTGGAGAGGAAGAGAACATCAGATGAAAAGGAAGTAATCTGAAGGTTCAAACTCAACTGACTAAATACAAGGAAGACAACTGAGGGTTCAGTTTCAGAACCTCAGTTGTAGAACTCAAACAAAAAGATCAACTACATGAAGTTCAAAGTCAGCTGAGAGTTCAAAGGTTCAGTCAGAACATTAGCTGAAGACCACTCAGATAAAGATCAAGATTTTCAACCGACTAATCGAGGTTGACTGTCAGAAAGGTTTAAGATTTGAATTTCAAAAGGAAGTCACATGAGGGTTTGACCGTTCAGTCATTACCCCATTTGGCCCAACACAAGACTGTCTCAGATGGAAAGCAGAAGAGCACAGATGCCATATCGGAAAAGTCTGCAGAGATGAGAGACAAGCCATCGCTTTCAATGATCAGAGATCAACAGCTCCTCCAACGGCTAGTTGATACTCTCGCCTATAAATAGAGGCATTCTCTCATTCGAGAGATATACGTGATAAGAGACAGAAGTGCAATCGCAAGAGAAACAAGTGCAAGAAAAATCTGCAAAAATCATATTCTAAGAGCATCAGCAGCTGAGAGTTCAAGAGTAATAGAACATTAGTAGCTGAGGGTTCATAGAGTTATAATCTGTCTTAGATCTTATTTTGAGTGTTTATTCGTTCAAGCCATAAATCCAGCTCTCATTCGTGATCGAGCTGTAGTTGGAAAATCCACCCACATACACACCTTAAAAAGTGTGTGTTAGGATCATACTCTTCCTGTAATTGAGTAGCTAGGTTGTCAAGTACCCGCAAACTTGACATAGGTTGTTAAGTACCCGCAAACTTAACTGTAAAGGTTGATAAGTACCCGTAAACTTATTGCAACGGTTGCACAACCCCGGGTAAGCTGTGTGGAACTGTCCAGAAGAACTTGGACTGAGGTGTGAGGATTCACATCTCCCCGTGGACATAGGAGGGTTATCTCCGAACCACGTTAAATCCTGTGTGTCTATGTTTATTTTTATTCAGTTGCTTATTGCATTCTTATCTGATCAAACTAACCAGCATACAAACTGCATTTTTGCATATTCAACTGTTTTGGTTTTTGACCAACCCTGCACTAAAAGCGTGAGTTGTTTTAACGAGTTTTAATTTCCACTACATTCCGCACAGCCTCACTCTTGCAGCTGAGGTTGCTTACTCAGCTGTGAGATTCCAACTGAGTCCGTTTTACTCGGTTGAAGTATTTTTTAAGGGTTAAGTTTTAAAATCCTAACTGGTGTATTCCCCCCCCCATACACCAGTAACTCGTTTCGGAACCATCACTTATTTAGATACTTTAGTATGTAACTGAAGTTGTTGATTTATACTTTCTCCATCTCACAGAAGTATTCGACAATTTTCGGAGCACGAGTTTTTAGAAATAGTAGGTAGTATATGTAGTAGAAAAGGAGTCTCACATTATGAGTGAAAAATGGGTCCAAATATAAAAAATGAAATGTTTTCATGGGATGTACTAATTAAAATGACAAGATGTGAATGTTTTATTTAGGTCATGGAGTATTATCTAACATTGTATATTCTTCATTATCAATTCACGTTTAATACAATGGGTAAGGGTGAGCTATGGATAGGGAGATATGCGACATAATAAGTTTCATACAAATAATTATACATTGTAGTGATTTGGTGTCAAAATCTAGAGAACCACTCAATATCTATATATATCACAATTATAAGTTAATTGGTATAAAAAAGTTTGCATATTTCATATAATTTAGGTATATTCACTCATAAAATAAGATTTTTCCACTAGTTGTCGATTTATGGCACCGACTGCTCATCAATTTTTGTTTTTTCCTTTTTCATTTTCATCCCCTCCCCTTTGATTTGTTCCTTTTTTTTTCGTTTTTGCTTTTCTTTTTTTTTTGTAATTTTTACTTTCCTTTTATTTAATAATATACTCGCAATTAAGATGATAATGGGTCAAAATTTTATAAATACTCGTACTTAGAAATCCTAATGCGATTGGTCATATGTGAAATATTAAATGGGTTTGAGATATGTTTGAGAATTAGTACTGCCAAAACAAATTTATATATATAAAGTAAATATTATATACTACTTCCGTCCCATATTACTTGTCTCATTTCCTCCGGGCACGGAGATTAAGAAAAAAGAGATTAGATATAAATGGTGTGTTTAGTGTAGTTAATAAAACGATATAAAATATTTTTTTATTGATAAAGTGATATAAAGTATTTTTGATGTGACATAAAGTGATATAAAATGGTTTTGAAGTGATATAAAGTGAATAAAGTGATTTTTTAATTATTTCTTTAAATGGAAAGTGAGACAAGTAGAGTGAGACGCCCAAAATAGAAAGTGAGACAAGTAATGTGGGACGGAGGTAATATAATTTATTATGTACAATATTAAGACTTTTATTCATATTCATTTGTTTTTGTCGTATTTAATTAAAACTAATAAAAATGCAATGGATTCACGTGCAATGCACGTGTGCCTCTACTAGTTTATAAAATTACACTATTAATATCATTATTTTTTTGAAAATAAATTATTAAAAATAATGTAAATTATTTAATGGATACCCGATGGAAAAATCCTTTTCCCGACAGAGAATCCCCACCCCGATTTAAACGAGGATGGAGACGGGGACGGGTATGAAATTCTTAAGCGGGTATGGAGATGGGGAAGCAATACCCGACTCCGCCCGGACCCATTTACATACTTTCTTCATTGCTCCCCCCTCCCCCTCAAAAAAATAAAAAAGTTTTTTTTTTTTGATTGGTCCTGATTAATAAATTGGGGTTTTTCCTAAAAATATATGATCGGACCGATCAATTCATGGTTTAACTAACCGGAGTGATCCGGTTTAACAACAATTTGTTGGGCCGGGCCCGTTCAAAAAGCCCACTTAGTAATTGGGCTAAACTCCACATAATTTTGTTTTAAAATTGAATTTGTATTTTTTATTTTTTTGGCTGACAAAGTAACAAAAATTATGTTGAAAATTCCACAATTTGAAATAATAAAAAATAAAACTGCAACACCAACAACAGATGAATTGATGAATCAATGAAATAAATGAATTGACCTAGACTGGTAAATCATTAAGTTATGTAATTAGGAATTTAGGAGAGAGAGTAGAGAGCGAGAGAGAGAGAGAGTGGTGAACATCAAAATCCACCTTTGTTCCCCCGCGACTCCACTACTGTAAATTAGACACTCGTATATCGTTTGGAGAAAACCTTGAATTCAAGTGATTGAATTAACAGAAATAGCAAATGTTGAGATTGTGGAAATGGTACCAGAATTGTTTAGCGACGCATCCAGTTAAAACTCAGGTCATTAGCTCCGGCTTCATTTGGGGATTAGGTGATGTTGCAGCTCAAGCCGTCACTCACTCCACCGCCAACCCCCAAATCCATGTACGTCATCATTTTCATTATTTCTTTTCTATTTCAGGTTTTAATGATTTGGATTAGGCGTTTTCTGTTCGATTATCCGAATGGGGTACATACATGCATAGTTTGTAATTCGTGTATAGTTTGAGGTTTGAATTGAATGTGTATGCCCTAGAGCGCTCGGTTCTTTTGATTTCCAATTTTGGGGGGTTTTACGCGTGTTGGTATTGTTTACTGTGAGAAACATTATTTGCATGCGGATTATATTTCTATGAAATTGGATTGTTTGAATCGCTTGGATGTTGCTTTGATGATAGAAGTGCTACTTTTTTCGTTTTTATGTGGTTTCGTTTACTTGTATCGGTCTTGTTCGATTGAATGTAGCTAAGTACTTGTTTGTGGATATGTATTAGATGATATAAGTGCTACTCTTTATGTGGTTTCGCTTACTTGTTTGGGTCTTGTTCGATTGAATTATTCTAGTAGGTAGGTACTTGTATGTGGATTTGTATCAACTTGAGTGAAGAAAATGGTCTAGATACTTGGAATTTTTGTTACAGTTTTGTATTTTTTTTTCGTAGTTTGCTGTTGTGGGTTATTCGGCTACTTGATACTGATTTTGCACACGAATGCTATTGTTAGACAGCATATTTGGAGGTTTTTTTTCCTCAGCATGTGGTACTTGTTCAAGTATGCTCTTCATGTTATTTGATGGAGAACATCACAGACTAGTGTCCATCTTGACGTCATCTAACAGATTGTGGGAGATTTCTGCTGCTAAAGCTTGAAGTCGTGCATTATGAAATGCCTTCTGCTAGTGATTTTAGTATTTTGCATGAAGATAATGGATACGGATTTTTTTATGTTATGTACCCTCTTTCTTGTTATCTTCTTATGTATCTTATGCCAATGGATGATTAAGTGTTTATGATGCTCTCAGTAGTCAGTAATATGTACTATGATAAACTTGTGATCCTGCAAAGTGTTTCTTCACAATTTGTAAACACCCCTGTGTCTCTTAACAATTTGGACAGTAATATTACACATTAGTGCCAGCTGCTCGCCAGCAGAAAATAATGAAGAGAGCTTAAAATTCTCGTCTTCATAAATGAGCTGTTCCGTCCTCGCTTCTTCAATATAATAATAGCGTGAGCAAGCTTCGGAAATTGGGTTTTTGAATTTATGTTCATATATTGTTGAGTAATTTCGGAAATTTGGCTCCCTTATTCTTCGTTTGACAATGGTTTGTTTGCTCTTCTCTCCAGGATAAACATGAAGAACTAAAGATCAATTGGAGAAGAGTAGCCACCACAACCTTATTTGGTCTTGGATTTGTTGGACCCGTTGGCCACTTCTGGTCAGTGTTCTTATACCGAGTCTTAGTACAGTCTTTGATATGTTTCTGCTCTCTGGCCAGTTTTTGGAAAACTGTGATGTATACTTAATAATTTTACTCATCTATTCTCTTATACTCTAGATATTTTTATTTTTATTTTTATATACTTGTACACTTCATGGAAAAGATATGGGCCGTGATGTTGTAATTTCCATTAGACATGGTTGTAACTACTCTATTGACTTCAATTGAATGGCCAGCCATTAATGACCAAAGCATACAGCTATTATCATATTTGTTCCATTGCATTCTAGTTCTAGCATGCTAAAGAGATGCAAACTATTTTCTATTACGATTTGCTGAAAGAAAATTATTGAAATGTGAATCATGGAAAATATAGTTATGTTTGGGTTTTCTATTAGTGGTTTATGCTGCTGGACTTTTATCTAACTATACATAGTATCAATGCATGACCAAAAACGAGAAACCACCAATGGCATATTTTTGTATCATCTTCCAAATACTTATTGACTATAGTATCCTATATCTCATTTCTATGGTTGGCACTAGTAAATGATAGCAGCACACTCGTGGCAGCAGCAAAAAAGTGTTGCATGATATAATATTAATAAATGCACATACTGAGGCAGTCTTTATTTTCTGTCGTGCAGGTATGAAGGGCTGGACCGCATCATTAGGGTGAAGCTAAAGCTACGGCCAAATTCTTTTCGTTTTGTCGCTTCAAAAGTAGCAGCTGATGGTATAATCTTTGGGCCACTGGATTTACTTGTGTTCTTCACTTATATGGGCTTTTCCTCGGGCAAAACTTCTGCTCAGGTTAAGGAAGATGTCAAGAGAGACTTCCTCCCAGCCTTAGTTCTGGAGGGTGCGATATGGCCAGCTGTTCAGGTCGCCAACTTCCGATTTGTTCCTGTCCGTAATCAACTTCTTTATGTCAACTTGTTCTGTTTGGTGGATAGCTGCTTTCTTTCATGGATTGAGCAACAACAAGACGCGCCTTGGAAGCAATGGTTCAAAGCGACCGTGTCTTTAAAGGAAAAAGGGCAAGGCGGGTGATTTTTTCCGGTTCTTATGGCTTCTCTTCGATGTTTTTGGTAAGCATCATTGTTGTTGACGGAAAGTCAAGCATTAATCCAGTTATAAGAATACCTTTGAATGGCGGCTCGTATATTTGAAGTGGGCATTCATGATGAAAAGATTGTTGTTACCTTTGGAGCTTTTCCCTTCAACATGAAGAAAGATGACATTGAGTTCTCTGTCCATTCTTGTTTTTCCTTTTCTTTTCCTCTTCTTTTCCTTTTCTTTTTTATCTTTTTCTTGATAATAATTTTGTTGAACATCTAACCAAGATCTGGTATTGAGGCGAATTCATGGATTTCCTTCTAGTGTTGAGTTCTTTAAACCGATTTACTATTGAGCTGACCCCATTTTGAATCACAAAAACACCTGTGCCGTCGATTGCACATTTCCGACTCACGCACCCCATGGACGGTCAAGATGGGCCCGTGCATTGCATGAGCCCCTCCAGACGTGCCTGAGTTACACGTTCCTGCTATTTTTTAACATATTTTTTTGAAATTCTATTTTGTAATTTCCTTTTTATTTTCTTAAATAATTCCAATTATGTTTTATTATTTTCAATTGGGATTATGAATCCCTTTATCAATTTCCAATTAGGATTTATGATAAATATGAAAAAGAAAAGGTAAAAGGAAAAGATAAATGCAACTGCACAGAAATATGCCTCTCTCTGGAGCCTTTATCACATTTTTTTGTTAAAATGTATATTGAAATTTGAGAATAATCTAACAAAGCATACATTTTGGGAGTTCAAAATACTTTTGGGCTACTAATTTAGGGCTGTTTGCACTTTTGGGCCACTATATTTCAGGTCGATGAAATTAGGCCATTAAAATTAAAAATTCACATTTTAAGCTAAATTTTGGCCCAAATGGGCTATTTAGTATCACATGAAGCCTTATTTACTGAGCTGATAATATATTAATTTATTTTGACTTATCTCTAATGATTTCTAATGATTGACACTGGGATATTTTTATGGATCAAAATTTAGTCTTTAATCTTTGTTCATTTTTTGTGTGTACTTGGTGTATACTTTCTCAGCATTCTAATTTAGTTTTTGGTCTTTGATGTTGATCGGTGTATTTTTGTGATCTCTCATAGTTGTTATTAAATTCCTGAATTTTGCTAAAATATATTTACGTATAAATTATTAACACGCACCATTCTATAAATTTGTTATTTTTGGTGAAGATTTTGGTATCTACTGAAAGTGAAAAAATTATAAAAAAAATTACCGCCAACAATCGGGCTCTGTAGCACTAATAACCTATTCGGGCCAAAATTTGGCCTAAAAATATCTTTGAACTCTCCATTTTGATCACACAACTCAAAGGTGTTTGTCCTAATTTCCAATTCCTTCCAACTAATGGAAGACAATCAAATTAAAAGTTGCATTATTCGAGAACTGAGCTTTGTTCAATTTCAATTTTCTAAACACTGAAAAATAAAATTAACTCGTCCAACAACATATTGGAGAAAGCTAAATAGAGACAAGACAACATAGAGAGCCGATCGATTTACTCATATTGTACACAAATCAAATTTTACAAGACTCTTCTATTGTGCATCATCTTCCACACAAAAATGGAACTAAGTACTGTTTTAAAGCCTAAGAGGAACCGAATTTGGACAGCGCCGACTGGAACAACTCAGAGAATGCCTGTGATGTAGTCTGGTCATCGGCTTTGATCTTTAGGTGCACTTTACACGATGATGAGTTGATAATACACTCCACAAGATAAGCAGACGATCCCTCTGCTTTCTGCGCGAAGAAAAAGAACTTGAAATTTGGAGCTTGGCCACCTGATGCTATGCAGTTGATGGAGTGGCCTTGCATATGCTGAGGAAGAGCCTGAGGATTTGTCATTCCTGCCACTCCTCGTGGATCCATAGAAATTTCCTGAAAGAGAAACGGTAAAGGGGAATCGTGTATGAAATCCTCGAGTAATGAAGATTAGTGTGACTGGATACTTTTTAGGAATGTAACAAGAGAGAATTTTCAAGGATGAGATCCATCTAAAAACCGTCAGAAATAAGGAAAACGCTTGTTTCTTGTCCCGGGCTTGCCCTGTTCGTTTTATTGCACAGCAACTTAAGACAGTATATTGCAAATCGGAAGGTAAATTAATAGACTGTTGAACCCTAAATTGTATATGAGTGGATCATGCAAGTTTCAGTAGTAGAAAAATCAGCAGCAGTCAGACTAATCAACAGTATTATTTGCAACAGTGTTCAGACGAATCGGACTAAAGATATATTATTTGCAAGAACCACTTAGGATGGACTCCTGCTCTATGTATCTGGCACCTACATATCAGGGAAGCAAATTTCATTCTGGAACTCGAGGCGTGAAGTAGAGGGAGTTCTAACCAACAATTCCTAAAATGTCAATTTCAACTAAAACCTACGTCAACTTCTACATGACAAGATGCGACAGTCCTATTTTTATACTGTAAGAAACTGGAACGTTCAAAAAACTTCTGTTTAGCAATCTTTTCTTTTTTATCCAAAAACTAGTTACTGAGTACTTTCTTTTCCATTTGTGGTAAAAAAAAATTAAAAAATCAAGCATGTTACCATATTGCTATACAATCATCACATGAATATAGTAAATAGGCAGCTACAAAACCTGGGATGTAGATACTGGTAGTTGGCGCCATTTCTGCTGAAAAGCATTGGGCTCTATGGCAGCTTTGGCATTAAGCAACAACGCAGAAGGAGCAGGACTGGGTGCAGCTGGCATTGCAAGACCGAGTAGATCATCAATTGCAAAGCTAGCAGGTGTGTGTGCTGTAGATGGTTGGTCCAGCGATACAAGGTCTAAGTGACCCTGGGAAGCACCAGCCGTTGTCGAAGCATCATAAGAAGGGGCACTATAGGCAGAACCATTGTTTCCAAAACCATGACTCTCTTCCTTCTCAGAAGTACCCAATAACAAGTCCTTGTCATTTTCCTCTACTCTCTGAGCCGCAACAACAGCATCTGAAGGTTCAGTACCAATAGATAGATTACCAAGTTCCTCCGAGAAAGCAAATGGGCCTCTGTATTCCTTGTCAGTGAACATGTAGGATGGCTGCAAAAAATGTCCCCTTTAGTTAACCTGAACTGGCCCAATGCATAATGTAAAACAATATGTGGAAGCATATTTTGGACTATTTTTCTGGTATTCATCTACTGAACAATGCACCTATATATACACAAGAGCAATCTAAACTAGGACAGCTAATTAAAGCCTATACTGTCCTACTTCTACCATATATAATAGTCTATCACATATACAAGTCCTGAACAAAATGAACATATGTGTATATACATATAGGCGAGTTTAGTTAACTTTCTCTGTATTTTCTTCTTGTACAAAACACCGATATATCACTACTAAAATTAGCCTCCAGAAGCGCAAGTCAAACATACATACTTTTGGACGGGATTCCACGTTCTAGCCTTACAAGATGATTAACGCCAAAAATTTGAGCAAATTGCATCCTCCCAAATGTAGAAACTAGAAGCAAGCAATATGTTTCAGGTCTCAGCTATCTATGTCCTCATATAACTCATACGATTAACTCTGGTAAACTACAAAGCTGGTCAGCATCTCCAAAAGGATGCAGAAACAGAACCAAAGATACCTTTTGGTACACCACAGAGAGACTGTTGAATTCATCAAAGATGCGATCTTTCATTTCACTACTTTGTGTATCTGCAAAGACTGAAACAGCTTGTTTTGGAGGATTTACAATGCGTTCAGCAACAGAGACATCATACTGCAGAAGCCGATAGTACAATAGAGCTCGATCATGAACATCCTGCAGTTGACTAGACTTTAGCAACCATTCTAGCATCAGCAAAAAGAATCATAAGCTTCAGTCAAACCTGATGAAAATCAGCAACACCAGCTGCTAGAGCATCTCCTAGGGCCTTTTGAGTCTCTGGTGCCCTTCTCAAGAAGCACCTCATTACTGCCGTAAGAAGATGTAAACGAACCTGTGTATTATGTAAAAATTAATTAATAGTGACCAACTAAGAAATATGAGTTTAATGCGTTACTGTCAAGCAAATAATAGACAATTAATTTAGAGTTTTTGATAGTTTTATCCTAAAAGTTGGAAATAACTTTTTGCAAAATGAGAATATTACTCATAATAAGTTACATGAACAGTATATGTAGTTTAGTTTATTGTCTGCAAACAGTGAGTAAAAGGGGATTGCAAATCTTCAAGTTTCATGAAGGTATACTTATTGCAGAAATGATGCATTTTGATTGATCTATAGTTCTTTTTACAAGCATGAATATTACATGGAATTATACACGACAATGATAGAATCTCAAGATAACTCAGCAATGTGTGTGCGTTGCGGAGGGGGGGGGGGGTTCTTTTGTTTTATATGTAGTTCTTCAAGAAATCGTATGATACTGATGACTTAATTTCCAAATATAAACATGAATAGGCTCAATAAGCTTGAGATTTCAAGTTATTCCATATCATACTAGCATTGTACTTTGTGGGTGTGTAAATCACAACGTGATAACTAAAAGGACTGCAAGTGTTCAATATATTAATCACCTAGATAACAATTGTGTTAAGGAAATACTCATGGAATAACCATTTCATGTCAGACAAACACAAAGAGAGAGAGAGAGAGAGAGAGAGAGAGAGAGAGAGAGAGAGAGAGAGAGAGAGAGAGAGAGTCAATGCTACTTTATCCTTATATGTTTTCAGAAATCATGTTACTTGGATCGGACTTTTGCCTCTAAACTATCAGAAATAAGATCTGAAGTAACAGCACCATACGACATGGCATTGCCATCTACAATTTTGCTCCCATTAACTACATTAGGAATGAAAAATATATGATTGATCCACCCAGCAGATTATGCATAGGAGCTAATTTAAAAATGATAACATAAATAAAATAGTGGTTATAGAGGCTTCCAAGATGACTATGATTAACGATTGAAACATATAACTATATCAGAAACAATCATTAAAAAACCTCAGTTCTCACATAGCAGAAAATATTCAGGAGCTAAAAGATAGAAAATGACGACAAAAACTACAAGATAAGTTTCCAATCACCTCAGCAGAGTCCTCCTCATCCCAGTTCTCAACAAGACCCTCCAGAATATAAGGACTATCTTGCATATCTTGTGCATATTCTCCAAGCATCCAAATGAGAGCAGCCTTGGCCTTTGGTTCCTGAACATTTTTGCTACTGATATTCCCAACAACTGCTATGCAGTCATGGCTCCACTGAGGATATTTTCTGAGAAGATCTTTCACAAGAACCTAGATATGGAAATGTGTTTAGCTCAAGCTTCTCCAGGGCAGGATAACATACTCCATGGAATTGGAAATAGCATATCGCGATTGGAAAATCAGTTTAGTCTTCGGTTCAGTCTCGAATAAAAAACAAATACTTACAAGAGTTTCAGCAGTCACATGCTCCTTTTCCATTTCCAAGAACTGAAGCAGTCGATCAACTATGGCATTTACATCATATTGTTGCAACGCAATTTTACCAACAGCTCGAATTGATTCCCTTGCCATTGGAATATCAACATTGGCAACATATTCACAAAGTTCAGTCACTGGAATAGAACCAAAAGGTTGGCAATCAGAAATGTGAGTATATAATTGGAAAGTTGACTTTGCATACAGAATGAAATTTACCAATCTCATATGTATTGCTCTCATTTGCCACGGCAGTCAACATCTCAAGCTTCAACTTTTTGACATAAAATGGCTCATTATACTGGCAGTAGAAGTGCTTGTAGTCTGAAGAGAAAATGTATGGTGCACGCATCACAAGTAAATGAAGGTGGCTAAGAACTGCATATGATTGCTCGGGACTTCCTGAGCTAACCAAAGTGAGCAGAGGAGCTTTAATTCGCTCATAGACCTGGAGGATGTTTGTATAAGAATTCATTGCATTCCTGACACGATGGACTATAAGCATAAAGATGTGCCTCGATGAAGTTATCATATATAAATATTTGAAATTAGATTATTTGATACAAATTTTCCTAAAATGAATGGTTCAGACATCAGCAGTTTTAGGTATCAACATATCTTAAATACAAGCTAGCAGCATGAGATTCTGCAGACTCAACAGCAGCAGCAGAAGTATGTACAGTTCTGCATGCCATAACCATGAACTACAACAAAACCTTTCTTGGATAACGAATTCTCATCACGTTAGCTTCAGTTCTACTAGTAACTAGATCATGCTTTATT
The DNA here is from genome assembly GCA_029490685.1 of Schizonepeta tenuifolia. Taxonomy (NCBI): domain Eukaryota; kingdom Viridiplantae; phylum Streptophyta; class Magnoliopsida; order Lamiales; family Lamiaceae; genus Schizonepeta; species Schizonepeta tenuifolia. The sequence continues at coordinate 94,941,693 of CM055957.1, read as the reverse complement.
TGTGAAGCTATGGATAATAAAATAAAAAGATAAAGTACCTGTTGGTGAACATCAGTCATGGACAGCGTCATGTGTAAAAAGACCTTAATAGTGGCCAAGACAACAGCACCATTTGCATGTTGAAGTCTATCTTCCAGAAGATTCATTATGTCAAAGATCTCTTCACTATCCATAGGAACATACTTAGATACCAACTCTAAGACAATACACTGTGCCCATTCACTGAATTCTTTCATCCTGCATCCAGTAGAAACTAAGTTAGGGCATTTACAAGAAACTGTACCTACAACATTGAAAAAGGACGCTCCTTGCATACATGTATGTAGAAATTTTGACTGGATACTCAATACCTATTTAAGAAATAATATACAAGTGGTTTGCTAAGCAATGATTCCCTCTCCCTTGCTGCTTCCTCAGACGTACTTGCTTCAAGACTCCATATCTCTTGCAGAGAAGTTAAACAATTTGCGACAACCTATTTACACAATTCTAGAATTAGGAGGAAGAAAAGGTAGACTGTGTTGTAATTGCCATTATCCAATGATTTTTAGAAGCTAGCATCAGAGTTGAAGTTTACAAAAAAAGTCATAAACGTTTTTATATAAATATTATACGTATGTTTTTATAAAAAATAATTAGGCGAGTTGAACAGATAACAATCTTCATAGTTAAAGGTGATGTTTAAGAGTCACATCTATTTCTACTAATGAAGGGCACATAGCCTGACCTGAGCATCTTTGTCTTTGAGCATTAATTGCTTCAAAAGAACTGGAAAATCAGCATCCAAGCATGTTGAAGCTGATAGATGGTACAGCTTGAGCACTCCAACAGCTGCAACCATCCTCACATAGCTATTCCCATCTTTTAACCCATTTCCTAATGGCCCCACCAAGTACTCCACCAAATTCGTGACACCGAGTGAACACAAACTCCTCAAAGCCAAACCTCGAATCATCGGATCCTCATCCTTGCAGTCTCTTTGAAGAAAGTTAATTGTCAAAAGCGCAAGATCAGGATTGTGCTTCGCGTAGTTCCCCACGTACAAATAACACATCTTTTTTAGTACAATGTCTGAGGTAGCCGAGCACATCACCATTTCACTAAAAACTGAAGATACGTCAATCCCAATAGTCATGTATGAAATAACCTTCTTGAACAGCTCTCTCTTCGTGTCATCAGTTCCAGGAGCTCGGCTACCTGCCAGCTGTCGCAGCTGCGTTTTAAGATCAGAAACCTCTCCTTTTCTGATAGAATAGAAACAAGAATTAGACTTCCAAGAACTACCTTTATCAAATTATCATCACTTTCACATAATGATACATTTACACTTCATATCAATGCAGCATAACCAATCCCCAACATAATCACAAATCCCATCCTAACACCAAAAAATTTAAAAACAAAAATAAAAAATGACACTAAACCAGCTGTTAACATGACCAATTTTGCAATTCTCATAGGATGATCAAACAACCACACATCTTAGAAACAACTATAGATGAAAAAAATAACACATGAATCTTTACTTTAACCTTTTCTTTCAAACGAAAAATTTAATCAATGCAGCAGGTTAGGGCACATGGATCAAAGATCAAGCATTTCTATCATAAACCCAGGCCACTTTACAGAAACTGCAAGTTCTAAGAAGCAACATACTGATTCATACTAGAAACAATGTTTGCGCTTACTGCCAATTTAGAAGTTTAAATCATTCAATAAAAGAAGCCAAATATGAACTCTCCTAGATACAATGCGTGCTCTTACTGCCCATAAATACTCCGATTACACTCTTCGTCGAAAATTACAAAAATAACTACACTGACACAGATGATAACAAATAAAAATCGGAGAGAGAGAGAGAGAGAGATTATGGAATGAGGACATTACCCAGAGGGCTGCGAAGGAGAAGGGGATCGATGAGATTGAGCTGGAGGAGCCATAGCTGAATCTGATTTCTTCAAATTCAAGTCGCAATTCAATCTATTGTGAGATTTTGATAACAGTCACTGTGATTTTGAGTGGGAAAAGTGTAGATCTTGATGAGTTGAAATGATATTTTGATCCCAGAAACACAAGAGCAAGAGCGATGATATTATCGTCGTCACGATCTCACTCTCTCCTCTTTATGTTTTTTTGACTTTATTTTCTTTTTTCCTTTTGTATTTTCTGTGACGCTGCCATGCCATCTTATTTTGGTCTTGGAGATTTTTTTTTTAACTTAATAAAAAAAAAAATTATCCAAAGAACTTTTAATAGAATCATTCCACATAATTCAAGAATTTTTTATTTTGTTGTCTAAATTTAAATACTTTTAATTTTCGAGAAATTTCACTAAAGTTGTAGTATTTCGGTCAAATTGAGAATGATGCACTGCTGACATGTAATATATTTTTTCATAACGTGTAATTAAATCGAGTAATAGATAGTGAGAAGGAGGAGGATGGTTGAATAAGATGAAGGTAAAGAAAATGGATGTTATCTTGAAAAAAAAGTATGTTATTATATTGAGACAATCATTTTCTCTTCTTTTATTTTTGTTTCTTAATAATTTTGCTTAAAAAGTAACTATGATATTTTTATTTTTATTAATTATCTCTTAATTGTAGGTCATTAAATAATAGTATATGTCACCGATATTTGGCACCACGTTCTTCTCGATTTGGCCGGAATCTGATTTTATGAAAATTTTGAAGGTTTAAAAATTAAAAATTTGTGAGAGAAATACAAATTCTGTAAATTTTTAATGGATTCTTTTTAGATAAAACGTTTATAAATCAATTTTAGGACTTATTCCGAAATCAGTCAATAATATTTAAATAAATTAATTAGATCGAAAAATATTTTCTACATTTGATGCTGAAAATAAAATTTACAGATAATTTATAAGCTTGTTTTACTAATTCCTTTTACATTTTTGAACACTCTCTTTGTAGCTGCGGTTTGTTTTATAAGAAGAAGAATTAGTGAGCGGGGAAGCTGCGAAGATCTACATCAATGGCGGATTACCATTTTGTGTACAAGGATTTGGAAGGAGCTTCCACGCAATGGGACGATATTCAGAGAAAACTTGGAAATCTGCCGGAGAAGCCACCGGCGTTCAAGCCGCCGTCTTTCACTCCGGCCGAGGACGAGGAATCCAAGCCTAAAGACAAGACCTGGATCGACGGAAAAACGGAGGAGGAGCTTGAAGATCTCGAAGATGATCTCGACGACGATCGCTTTCTCGAGGATTACAGGTACGGAATCCACGTCTGGATTTCGCTTCGCTGCCCTAATTTGAATATTTGTCTGTGATTAAATAATTTAAATTTGTGCTGAACTGATTTAGGAGCTAATATGGAAATTGAGGTTAGTCGAGCTCCTGCAATTGGCAGCTAATTTGATTGATGTTATATGCTTAATGACAGATTGTAGTGTTGTTGTGCTTCGATTTACTGTTCTTTGCTTTCACTGACAACGCGATGAATGAGTTTATGTGTTTGAAATCAAGTAAATAACCTATTTCATTATTCATTTGAATCGAATGAGGCAATCAGTAGCTATAAGTATTGTTGAATTTGATTGTAATTTGATTGATTGGATGTCATATGCTTAGTGACACTCACAGATTATCGTGTTGTGCTTCGATTTACTATTCTCAAGGATTACAGGTATTGAATCCACGTCTGAATTTTGCTCGGCTGCCCTAATTGAATATTTGTCTGTGATTAAATAATTTAAATTTGTGCTGAACTGATTTAGGAGCTAATTTGGAAATTGGGATTAGTCGACAGTCTTACTCAACTCCTGCAGTTGGCAGCTAATTTGATTGATTGCATCTGCTTTTCTGTTGGTTGAGTATTCAATTCGATATTTCCTTTTTCCTTTATTCTTTATGCAGTCTGTTGAAGTAGGATTAAAAAAAATAGGATAGATTGTAGTGTTGTACTTCAATTTACTGTTCTTTGTTTTCAAATGAGTTTATCTGTTTAATTATCAAAAAAAAAACCAATTTCACTGATTCATTTGAATGGAATGAGACAATGAGTAGCTCAAAGTGTTGTTTAATTTTGATTGTAATTGTGATAGGAAGAAAAGGTTGGTTGAGATGAGGGAAGCAGCTAAGGTAGCAAAATTCGGTTCAGTGATTCCAATTTCAGGATCCGATTTTGTTCGTGAAGTATCTCAAGCTCCACAAGACGTTTGGGTTGTCCTGTTGCTCTACAAAGACGGGTAATATATTAATACTTGTTGGCTTGATTGAGAGCATGGAGAATGGTTATAGTAGAGAATTTTCTAATTCGTGAGTGCTTGCTTTTATGGCAGATTCCCAGAGTGCAGGATGCTTTTGCAAAGTCTTGAAGAGTTGGCGAAAAGATACCCTGCAACAAAGTTTGTGAAAATTGTATCAACCGAGTGCATTCCCAATTATCCTGATCGTAATCTTCCTACTATCCTGGTGTACAATAATAGTGCGGTTAAGGCAACTCACGTTGGGATACATAGTTTCGGCCGGAGGTGCACGTCTGAAAGTATGTCATCTCTAACTGTGCTTTGCTTTGGACACTGAATTATGTATGTTTTTTACTTGTTAGTCGTATTTCATTGCTGCACAGATGACGTTCTTTCCTCACTGACTTGGCTATCTTGAGCATGTTCAATTAATCATGTATATAGAATCATTTGGACATGGACAACTGCAGTTGAATATGTCAGTTTTTCTTAGGTGGTATTGGGAGGGAAGCTGAACATTTGAGCCATTGAATCTACATCTATGAAATAATTCTGTACATGAAGACTATCCTAATCCTAATACCCTTTAAAATGTAAACGTGAATAAAAGTAAAAAGGATATATTATATCATTATATCCAGCTGTGTTCTTCCCAAAAATATATTCTTTAGTACCTTGCATTCTTTGCTGTAGTTGAAAATCTTGAGTAGATTGTAGAAGCCTTTCCCCATTCAATTTTTCAAGTTCGCCAGCCATTATTATCATCTTAGTTACTCTTCTATGTTGAGTAACCATTCTGTGGTTGATGTAGTTGTAAAAGATGTGATTTTATTTAATATTCAGGTGTAGCGTTGGTTCTCTGTCAGTCAGATCCAGTGCTGAACGATGGGCATGGTGGAGAGCAATCGAGAGATGCTGTTCTTGATGGAGTCAGGAAGAAGTTTCTGGAGAGGGTTGTTAGAGAGCGCGAAGATGATGATGGATCTTCAAGTGATTGATTTGTATGTTAACTTTCTTTTTTTCTCTCTACTCGAACCATCATATTTGGTCTACTGTTTAGGAGAAAGAAATACTACGTTAATTAGGATTTATGGTTATAAATTAATCAGCCATCATCTTTCATTCTTCAAGCCCTCCATCTGAAATATCTCCTCCTTATAAGCCTGTTGCGCCTCCTAATTTACCCAAAAAAATTCTTTGATCCAGCAGCAGCTAAAAGCATATAGTCAGTTGCCATGCATATATAGCACGTAATAATCCAAAAATAATAATGCATAAACATTACTAATACATTTCAAAGTGAGTGCGCAGTTGGCTAATTTATTGAGATGATCTTGTATATGTATGTAGTTAAGGACGCTGAAGCTCACATACTTTTAAAATATGTGTTTTTAAATGATCTTATTTAAATCTTCTCTGCTTATTTCTACTTTTCTAAGAGTTATTACTAATGATTTAACTTTGAAGTCCATATAATCCCTAAAACTTTCTTCAAACTCAAATGCAGTTTATCCTATTCCCGAATCCCCTGGCCTGCCTTCAGAAAGTTTACTATATCAAATTGCATGAAAGGTATATTTGGTTATTACCTAACGCTGTTTACATGTATAAATTTCACACAGGAGCCATATGCCTTATCATTTACTCAACATTATTGGCAAGTTTGCATTTATTGATCCAATGCCTTGTGGAACCAATAGACCTAATTATAAGTCCTATGTTTGATGTTTCGACTTTAGTTGCCTTTGATGCTTTCCAGTTTTCTCATGGTTTATTTTGATTGATGCTTTCTAGTTTTTCTCTTTGAAATTATTTCTTGTTTATGTGAAGTATATGTAGTCCTTATCGTAATACGTTTTCTCATGATGCTTGCTTTAATACTACGTTTCTTTCATGATATCTAAACGAGGATTGAATCAAGCACTATTTACAGTGTTATTGAACTATTTTCTGTAATGCAGGTTGACGTATTGTACAAACACGCAAACGATAGGCCAAGAAAGACGAAAAAACTACACAAGAAGGTAAAGAGAAGATAATTATGCACGCATGCTGGTCAGTTACTTCTTTATAATTGTGTTTGTATTCCCAACTTTGATCAATATATATTTTACAGAATTCGCAAGTTACCTGATGTTTATAGACATGATAACCTCACTTTAGCTAAACTTAAACCGATCATTCTCATACAGTTACATTATTTCTTCAGTGTTGATAATTGTACTCATTTTCTAGAATTTGGTAGTGGATAATCAAGAAATATTAGTGAAGATTTGTACAAACGTTATTTGTTCATAATGAATCGAGTTATTTTGAAATTAATGAATTTTGGGAGTACAATAGAAGCACTAATTTATACCAAATAACACATTTTATTATGGTGACCGGTGCGTGGCGGAGGGGTAGAGCTCGAGCATGGCGCGTGGCCACACGCGCTCAACAAATTTAAAAAACTAAAAATAAAAAACGTTCGGTGCGTATAATACACGCGCCAACGTTAAAATTTTTAAATGCAACGGTAATTTTATCCGGCAACGGCTATTTTGCTGGTTTTTTTCTTTTTATTTTATTTTATTTTATTTTATTTATTTTACCTATAAATACCCATTTTATCTCCCTCATTTTCACACCTCTCATTCCTTTCATCTCTCAATTTTTTTTCATCTCCTTAATTTCTTCAACAAATTCATCCCCCAAAAAAATTATGGATCCCAACAATCCATACAATTGGTTCCACGACAATGCTGACGATATGGGACATTCTCAAAGACAACCCTAAGTTTGTCCTCGCCAATTTCCCAGACGTACCGTCCATGAAGAGGACGAAGACTACGGCGAAGGGCAACTACACTTCTTCTCAGTCCCAGCCGTCTGCGGAGGAGGCCCAGCCCACCGAAGGAGAAAGTTTGCCTCCCCGACCGGAGGGTCGAGATGCGGCAAGGGCCAGGGCAAGGTCCAAAGGAAAGAAGCCGGTAAAGGGCTCGTCCCAGTTCGAATCCGTCATGGGTCGATATGGCGACCGACTTACCCAGTTCGCCGAGGCCAAGCATGAGATCGCAGTGGCTTTAGTGAATCAGCTCGAGCGAAGCTGGAAAATGCACGCATCCGAGCCGAATATGTTTAGCAGAGACGTGATGCGACCGATTTGGAAGTTGTCTCTAGGGACATGAGATTTATGACGCCGGAGCAGCAGGAAGTTCACCGGAAGATGGTGGAGGAGGTGAAGCAACGTCGGGGGTGGGCGTACTTTTATTCATCGGATGTAGTGTTTTTTTTATTAATTATTGTATTTTAATTTATGTAAAATTTTCCAATTTTCAAATATTAATGGAAAATTCGTATTATTTATTAATTAGTGTATTTTAATTTATTTACAAATAGATGAATTAATTTAATAAATAAAAATGGGGAATTGTTTAATATTAAAGCTAGAGCACCCTTGAGTTGTAGGGGTAGAGTACTCTAAGGGTGCTTTAGTGTTAGAGCACCCCTTAAAGCACCCTAAAGGTGCTCTAAGGGTTGCAGATAGCCTTATAACACTTATCATATTTATTTTAAAATAATCTACAGTTATATATCGTGTACGTGCACACTCTCAAGTATATATATGTACTTTTTCGTCCAACTACCTTTTTGATTTTTGTATGCAGTAGCTTGTATATTTTCTAAACAAAATAAAAAATTTACGAGGGATAAAATGATAATTACAAATTTACTAAGAATAAATATTTTGTAACAATTATTTGTGCTATTCTTATTGGCAGTTTCACTTTGTTGTTAAGGAAATACTCCCTCCGTTGTTCCGTAATAGTAACACTATCTTTTCTATTTGGGCCATCCTTTAATAGTAAAACTACCTATTTTAAAGACATATATGTTTTATTTTTCTCCATTCACAAAGGTGAATTCATTTCTCAACTAACTTAACAGTTAGCACTTTAAGATGAAAAAGACTAATTATAGCAGATTTCGGAAAAAAGTTACAAAAAATAACACTTCTAAAAGGTGAATCAACATATTATTATACGTATGACCTTTACATAATTGTGATTTCACAAATGTTCTTCTGTGTTATATTGATAAGATGTGAATTCACATATTATTATATATGTGATTTCACAAATGTTGTTATGTGAAAGCATATGGATATATTTGTGTTTTCACACATTATACTCATGTGATTTCACAAATGTGAAATCGGGGAAAGAAGGACAAAAATGTCTAGAAATGTTATTTTTATTATTTTTTTCAAATTGTGCTGAAATTTCACTTTGTAATTCATAAAGTGATATTCTCCCACTTTTTTTTTTTTTTTTTTTTTTTTTTTTTTTTTTTTTTTATCTCTTTCTTCACTTACAACTACTTATTCTTTATTAAAATTGGTGTCGCTCTCATTAGACTTACTATTCCAGGGCGGAGAGAGTATAAAACTAGGGTTGGGTAGGTATACCGAAAAAACGGTATACCGTCCTTACCGTACCGAAAAAATACCGAAAATACCGAACTTACGGTATACCGTCACTTATGGTACGGTAAAGATTACGGTAAGGTAACGGTATGAGATTTCTTAATACCGCTGTATACCGTGTTATACCGTACCGAGATATATACCGTTATTTTTGTTATATACCGTCGTTTCGATATATACCGTAGTATGGTATACAGTATATTGTATACCATACCGCAACTGTTAATAATTAATAATAATATATATAATTAAGTAATTGTTGGAAATTTAGGATATTATTTCTTCTAAAAGATATAGAATGTGCACGGTATACCGTGAAAGTTCGGTATACCGTGAATGTTCGGTATACCATGAAGGTTCAGTATACCGTAAATGTTCGGTATACCGTGAAAGTTTGGTATACCGTATATCGATAAGGTATACTGAAACTGCTGTACGACAACAGTATGTAAAAACTTCATACCGAATTTACGGTATACCGAACTCCGGTATACCGTAAGGAACGGTATTGTAACGGTATGAAATTTGTCATACCGAAATTTACGGTAAGGTATAAGGTATGACACAAAAACGACGGTATACCGTACCGATCCACCCCTATATAAAACACAATGAAGATCCTGTGACATAAGAATGAGGAAATAAAAACGATGATGCAATTTCTTTTTTCTTTTTAAACGAGATACATTGTTGAAGACAAGATGGATATTCCACCATTTCTAGTCGGCCTTTCCACCTATCATCTCTCTCAAACATATCTCACTCTCACACACATACAAACACAAGTAGTTTTGTTCTCGTCTTCTGACACAAATCACTATATATGAGTAACTTTTTGCACTTTCAAAAATCTAGTGGAGCAAGCAAGCATGTGTTTGAAGGAATCATCATGCGTTGAAGAAAAGTGGCGGTCCCTATATTTATTTCTTTTGCAAGCACACACAGAGCACGGGACGACGTCGATACTCCGTGGGCATTTGATAAACGATGATTACTTATGATGATATTGGTCGTTTTCATGAGAAATTTGATATTTTCTTGCATGCTCCTATCCTACAAAAAATGATCATCAACCTCATTGAGTTGAAACCTCTAACGTTTCGTTCACGTCTTGCATGTGTTAGAATTGATGAATGGGCTGAAATTTAATTTGGGTGTTACCGTGTTAGCCTCTTTCGAAGTCAGTACTAGAAAATAGTGCTGTGTTGTGATTTTACATGCATGTATTAAACAAAAACGTTCATTCAACATGCATGGGATTTCTTTTTTTATTTTTTTTAGGGAGTTATTTTCATGCATGTTATGAATACAGTCATGATGATTCATGCCCCCCTCCATCCAAAGATGCTGGAAATATTGTGCATGGCAAAAACTCAAATGCGACTTGTCGCACCCCATGCAATCGGCATGGGGCGCGTGGGGTGCACGCGCCTATATATTTTTTTGTTTTTTTCCCTTTTTTTTTTTTTTTTTTTTTTTTTTCTGTTTTCTGCTTTTTTTTATTTATTTTAAATTCCGCTTTCTTTTCCACCTTTTTTCTTTGTTTGCCTCTTCATTTTTATGTTTGCCGCTTCTTTCTTGGTCAAGATTTGAGCGAGGGGAGCCGAAGGCCTGAGAGCGAAGGCGGAGCCGTAAAATTAGAGCCGAATGCGGAGCAGTAAAATCGAAGCCGAAGGCGGAGACGGAAAAAAAAAAAAAGTCCGGGTCAACGGGTCAAACTCGGGTCAACCCGACCCGACCCGATCGCATGTGAAATGTGACCTGCCGCATGGGAGACTACCTCATTGTGCATATATTTCTTTTCTTCTTCCACAATTCAGTGACTAGTCAAAGTCATATATAAGTCCCCTTGAGGATGACCTAGTGGTAAAAGTTGGTGTCTGAGACTGAAAGGTCTCAGGTTCGAACAACATGACACGCCTCTATAGGTCGAGCCTGCCACACCTGTACTTAGAAAGTGTGGTTTACCTGCCATGTGTAGTTTACAGGCTACTGCACAAAAGACGGAAGTTTACCCAATGTGCACCGAAGGTGACGGTTGCGGGTTCCCACTATATAAAAAAAAATAAAAAATAAAAGTCGTATGTAAATATGGCATGATCTTTTTTAAAACAGTTAATTTTCTTGGTCAAAATAGAGATGATTTTCATCTCATTTGGGATATTTTTCAAAATTAATCCTATACATAAGAAGTAGCCTAACACTTCACTTCTACTCTTTTGTTGGTTGAATATTTAATCTAGGTTTTTTCTTGACTACATATAGGGTCATAAATATAGAAAAAAAAAATTGAACCACACACCTCTTGAGTCTTGACATGATAAGAGGAAAACAAAATTCTTGATCCATGATGATGTTGTCTCTATAAAGGGTTTAACTTATACAAGATTCTCTATTTTCTACTCCCTCCGTCCATTTAGGACTTGTGCATTTTGTCATTTTCGTCTGTCCATTTAGAACTTGTGCATTTCCATTTATAGTAAGTTTGACCAATTTGTTTACCCTCATTTCAACTTATAAATTACAATTATACCGCCAATTAACCCTTTGATTAAATTACCCAACCCAATTAAATTAAACCCAATCCATTAATCTAATTACTACTCCTAAAAACTACCCAACCCAATTCTGTTTCAATCCAGTCCAAATATCCTAACCCTAAATCATTATTCTCTCGCTGTTTCTCTCATTTCCTCACTCACTGCAACCCTAAATCCCTAATTCTCTCGCCGTCTCTCTCATTTCCATGCTCACTGCAACCCTAAATCCCTAATTCTCTCGCTGTCTCTCTCATTTCCTCACTCACTGCAACCCTAAATTTCTAATTCTCTCACCGTCTCTCTTATTTCCTCACTCACTCGGTGATGTCGTCTCCATCTCCGGCACCGCCTTCTCCCATGTCGTCTCCATCTCCGGCACTGCCTGCTCTCCAAAATACGCCACGGTTCTGGGAAGATATATCGGTGGAAATGCCCACCCACTTCTCCTCCATAGACATCGATTCTTGTTTATTGCTCACTGATTTCATAGAGACGGTGGTGCGGGAAACAGCCTTCACGGCGCCGGATTCTGCATCTCCATGTGTTGCGATATCTGATTCCGAGTAAATCTGGGATCTTTCCGATTCTGAGTTGACTCATGTTGGATATGCTCAAATCTAGGATTCCACCGCCGCCGTCGACATCTCTGCAATGCAATTCCCTAAGTGGTGCGGAGATGTTATAGAGTATCTCCAATTCTTGGGAATTTTTTTCCCTTCTGTGCTGAGGATTACTGAGGTTGGTTCGGTGGATCCAGATTCGACAGAAGAAGGCATGGTGTTGCCGGATGCGCAGTCCCCATTCGACTCCAACATTGATATGGAGATGGTGGTGCCGGAGACACCACCGGAGGAGGCAGCACCTGCATGCCATCTTTGGTGGAGAGATGAAGCTGAGTATCTCCAATGGTTGGGAATTTTTTTCCCTTCTGTGCTGAGACTCATTGAACCTAATTATTTTGTTCTTTACTCTCACTCGGTGTTGGGGGCTGGTGATGCCATTTTCTCATGATGAATGTGATGTTATCTGTTGGCTGCACTTTTCTGCATTTCTGTGTTGGCTTGTGATGTCATTTTCTGTGTCTTCGATGTCTAATTGATGTCTTTCTGTTAAGAATAAGATACTGCACATGATTTTGGCTGATTTACATGATGAATTTGATGCTGATACTACACTTGATCTGAATTTGGCTGATTTACATGATGAATTTGATGTCTGAATTGATGAACTAGATACTGCATTTGGTCTCTTAATTAATGAACAAAGGATGAAAACTTTCTGATGTTCAAGGCAAATGATGACTCTGTCCTAAAGATGCCACCCATGTTATTGTTTGGAGGTTGATTTATGACAGTTAGTGTGTTAGATGCCATCTAGTATAAGTCAATGATGCAAAATCTCATTCATTTCATTGCTGAGACAATGTGTGATGCACAAAAATTCATCATCACATGTTTACATCCTAAACAACATCTTCAATACATACAGCATGTTGCTTATACTGTAAACTGAGCAAAAAAACTTACACTCCACAATCTTATCCCTGCATTTCCATGGCATTGAAAGCTTCCACTAGTGTTTGCTGATTTAGATGAGTTATGCAGTCTTGAACAAGCTTGTAATCCACTTCTAGGCAGTCAGGCAGACTCCCCTCTCTAATGTGCTTCTCTTTATTCATGTATGGCACCTTGTAGTTGTTGCCTCCCTTGTGCTTCATTATCTCAGTGTAGCATCCTTGTAGAGTGAGGAAAACATTGTTGAGCTTGTATGTGTCAAACTCTTCAAATGCTTTCTCTACATTCTTGAGTAACTCATCCACCCCCTTTGCTGCCTTCCTATCTTTGAGTGTTTGGATTGCTCTAAAAAATCCCAGATCATTGACATTGCAATCTGGTGAATTTGCTGGTTGATTGACTAGTTCTATGTGTAATCCATTTGAATTTGCTGCCTTAATGAAGTTTGGATCATCTGGTTTTATATGAGGTCTAGCATTGTCTTGTTGAATAATAATGTGTTTGCTTCCATTCTCTGGCCACTTTTCCATCACAGTAGGGAGTAACTGAAAATTGAACTAGATGATGAATGAAAAATACAATCATTCTGATAGTAAATAAACTAGAATTACCTTGTTGATCATGACATCTTTCATGACTGATAGATTCACAGATGTTATTAATTTGGTGATGGGTGTACCCTTTGCTCTGTTCTTGGATTTTCTGGCTATAGGTTCTGTTGTTGTGAAGCTGAAAATTCCTATTTTTCCATCAAAAGTGCAAGTACCATCCTCACTATATTGAGGCTTGCTCAGAGCAGCAAGAAACATCAGCTTCTCTAGAAATCCTTTTGACTTGCAACATCTGTATGGTTCTTCCTCTCCAGGCAGAAGATAGTACCTATCTTTGAGCTTAGTGAGGTTGAACCATTTCTCATCAATGTGGATAATATTATCCATCTTTTGATATATACTTCACTTTACCATCTACAATCTCTGACCCCAACTGCTTTAGACTCCATTTTAGTCTATTGAATTTGTTCTCTTCTATGAGATGTGGTTTGATACTGTTGGTATGTGCTCTTAACTGTTTTCTCTTGTACCATTGAGCAACCAAACTCTTGCTCACTTTTAGCTTCTCAGCCATAAGTCTACATGATGTTCTTTCCAAGACTGATAGACTCTTTATTTTCTGCACATCTATTGGTTTTCTAATTGGCCTTTTTTTTGCCTTTCATCTTTGATTTCATTTGGATAGGTGCTCCCAACACAAGCTGATCTTGAGCAAGCTTCCAAATGTTATGGATGGTGTTTCTGTGCACTCCAAATTTGGTTGCTGCCTCAGCCAAGCCTCCATGCCTCACCTTGCTGTCTTTTGAGTTTTGAAGGAGCCATTGAGCTATTGTATTCCTCTTTTCTTGGGTGAGATTCATCAGCCCTCTCTGTTGAACCATTTTCTGACCTGCTGCCTTCCTCTATTTATGAGTGTTGAGAGAGTAATGAATGAAGTGGTTGAGGAATGGTTGTACTTATAGAGGAGAGATAGTACTAGCATTTGAATTTCCCTCTTTTTTTTTTGTTAAAGTGTTGGGAATGCCATGCATTTAATGCACAATTCCCTCTCTTTTTTCATGTAATGGCGCCACAATTTCATTAATGAAAGGAGTCTGTCCTCTTTGTTTCTTAAACACATGTTTGCTGTTTTTTTATCTTTAAATTTTCTGTCATTATTGTTTTGTTTAACTTTTGATTATGAAACAAAAAAAAAGACGAAGAATGCAGGGTTATGAAAAAAAAAACGAACAATGAATGGTTATGAAACAAAAAAAAAAAAAAATCCTGTAACACATGTTTATGTGAAAATAGAAAAAAAAATTAACAAGGCATGGTTGTGGGAAAAAAAAACCGAACAAGCCTTGCAGAAAAAAAAGTTGAACAAGGAATACAAAGTGAAAATAAATAAAGAATGCTTTGCCTACTTAATTAACAAAAGTAATCACCCTCCTAATTCACACTAAAACTGGGCCCCTTTCTCCACTCAATTACCAGCTTTTCTTAGTCTTTGTATCATTCCTCAAATGCACAAGTCGTAAATGGACTGAGGGAGTAGCTATATAGTCGAATCTTACACCTACATAAGTTAAACAATATTAATCATAAAATTAGTGTAAGATTATCTTACGAGTCATGTATTTGTAGTCACACTCATATTCAGTTGGTGACCTTGACACAACCGTGGGGAGCCCCGGTCCCCTCCCAAATTCTTTTTCATCTCCTTCTACATTTATAATAGTCGTGTTTCATAAAAAAATATACAACCGGCTCCGTTGCGATTAAGGTATGAAGAAGTTTTTTAAAGACGAACGACTTGATTTGTAAAGGAAAATATATTAAAATTGAGCTTGATGCAACACGTAGAAAAATAAAAATATCTCGATTTACCCATGCTCATATTCAGTGATGTATTTGTAACTATCCACGTGACTTATGATTTCTCTCGCAGATTTGGACTCATTGTAGCGTGACGTAATACTGTGATCAAGTTTTGAGATTTATGATTTACTTTGATATCTCATTTGTTAGCATACGGTCATATGCACAACTAATTGATGTATGTAAGCCTGCGGTTTAGTACAATAAACATAAAAATACTAAATTGATAATCGAAGATTCTTGGTCTAAGTTTGTTACGATCGGGCCGAAAATTAATTGAACCTCTAAAATTGCAATCTAGTCTGAACCTTAATAAAAAATTTAGTGCAAAATTAATATATTCGTCCAGTTCCAAATTAAGCCATAAGGATGTTCCATTATTTACAAATAAGATCATTCTTGGTTAGGAATAAAGAATTAAAATAAAAGCTTAGAATTTAACACATCTCACTTCAACTATAATATATTATCCTACGTAATTTACATTTACTGCAAATGAATAAACTAACTTTACCCGAAATATACTGTGCCAAGTAGTGACGGTGTCTTTTCCTATAGTTCAAATTAATTATAAGAACACGTGCGTTAATTTGTTTTATGGCCTAGGCTACTATAACGTGCATATACTATTATTATTAGAGAGAATTTGGTGAAATACCCTTTTTTTTAAACAAAAGTTACAAAATACCATTTTAAATTTAAAAGTTGCAAAATACCACTGAGTTGTAAAAAGTCTAATATACCCTTAATGAGTATAAAGAAGGCTAACTTTCATTTGAATCATATACAAGAAGACTAATTTCATGTATGAACTTCCGGCGAAATTTTCCGGCGAAATTTTCCGGCGAAAAACTTCCGGCAAATTTCTCCGGCGAATTTCTCAGGCGAAAAATTTCCGACGAATTTTTCCGGCAAACATTCGAATCATACATGAAGCCTAACTTCATGTATGGATCATACAAGAAGCCTAATTCGTGTATGCATCATACACGAAAATTTTTGCCTCCAAAAAGTTCAAATTTGTAACATACATGAAGATAAGTTTTCATGTATGATACATACACGAAGACTGACTTTCATGTATGCATCGTACACGAAAATTTTGCCTCCAAAAAAATCAAATTTATATCATACATGAAGATAATTTTTCATGTATGATACATACACGAAGATAATTTCATGTATGCATCATACATGAAGTTAGACTTCGTGTATGATTCAAATTTTCGTCGGAAAAATTAGCCGGAAATTGTCGTCGGAAATTTTTCGCAGGAAAAATTAGCCGGAAACATTTCACCGGATTTTTTTAGCCGGATAATGTCGCCGGAAAATTTCGCCGGAAATTCATACAAGAAATTAATCTTCGTGTATGATACAAATTAAATGCAATCTTCTTGTATACATGAAGGGCATAAAAGTCCTAAACAAACTCAAAAGGGTATTTTGAGTTTTTTTTAAAAAAAAAGAGCTATAATTTATCTTTTATGTTTGAGAAGGGGTATTTTGAGTTTTTGCTCTTATTATTATGCACGTATAAAGTAGAATTATATAAAAATTCATCTTTAAGTAGGAATTAAGAATTAATCTATATTGGTGATTTTTTTTTTATTTACGGTCCAAATTGATGCATTAGATTTGTGTTGTCTATTGTATTAAAAGTTACTGTAATTTGTGCATTAACATATTGTATTTTGTGCATTACCTAAATGATATTTGTGCTAGTTCCTATGAAATATAAGAATGAATTCCTATGTATTTTTTGAATTTTTTTTAATTTCATTTTTATTTTCGGCTCCACCTTCGCTCGAATTACTAATATAAGGATAATCGGCGGACAATAATTTGGACTTTTCGGCTCGATCCGAGGCCTTCGGCCCCCTTCGCTCGAATATTGACCAAAGAAAAAGCGGCAAACAAAAAAACGAAGAGGCAAACAAAAAAAAGGTGGAAAAAAATAAGTGGAATTTTTTTAAAATTGAAATTAAAAAAAGGAAAAAAAAAACTGAAAATTAAAAAAAAAGAACTGAAATATAGAAAGCTGAAGATAAAAAAAAAAAGTTTACAGGCGCGTGTAATACACGCGCCACTCGCCCAGTCGCAGAGCATGCGACCGGTCGCATTCAAGTATTTCTGTATATATATATATATAGATATATATATATATATATATATATATATATATATATTATGTATATTTTTTAATAGGCGGAAAAATTGGGTTGTCATCTCCACCTCCATAAGAATTGGATGATTTTGCAGGATCATCCAGCTTGCTTGTCTCGTATTAAACACATGTGCAAAATGTGTATGTACGTAGAAGTGGTATCATGTCATGCCCATCATTACATGATAAGTTTGTGACCACTATTTGTGGTCTAAATAATCTTTGCATATTAATGTACAACTACTTCAAGCAAAGATTTCCATCATCTTTGTTGCTTAGGGTTTGGTCATCGCGCCTAGCTACTTAATTTACTCAATTGATTTTATTTTTCATTCCCCGGATATTCCCCAAGTCAGCTTAATTATAAATCTATCCACAAATGGTCCAGGTACTTTTCTTTTATTTAATTTAATATTTCCTCATATATTAATAATTAATTACCACAATATATAACGACAAATAAATATTTTGATTCACACTATACAAATTCAATATCTATAGCACGTGTGTGTGTGTGTGTGTGAGAGAGAGAGAGAGAGAGAGAGAGAGAGAGAGAGAGAGAGAGAGAGAGAGAGATTTGTTGTCCCACTCCATTAATAAAGAATTGATAATTGTAATTAGTAATACTAGTTTTAGTTGGGAAAATGGGAACTTAAGGCTTGCATATGTGGTCGTAACAAACTTCTCTGATTCTTTCTACAAGATTGGTCCTAAATAGAAAACTCTTGCTTTTCACAAAAATCGCCCACAAACATGGGATCCAATTCAAGTATTAATTAATTCTAATTAGAATATTGCTCATCACCAAAACTAATTGCTCTTTTTTTTTTTAAATAAATTAGCAATACATGCCACGGTAGACTACAATCGGCCGAAACTTTTAATTAGCTTCAGATATTAACCATTAGGGACAACACACGCATACAAACGAATTGCGACTAATTCTATCGTTGTTCAATATAATGTATAGCAAATATTATTTGTTAAGAAGATCCCACTTAAGAGTAGCAAATATTATAATGTAGCTAGATTGGACTAGATAATTAGTTTATTTGTGATTAAAAGGTAATTAATGAGTGGTATATGCCAGATTTAACCATCTTGCAAACTCGCTTAGTTAATTAATTGATAGGCCAGCAAAACTACTGTATAAAGAAAAAAAAATTGCAAGAAAATACACAAACATCGATCATAAGTGTTAGAATTTAACCAGAGTCAAAATTTCGAACAAAGTGAGATACACACAACATCAGAATAATCTATGTAGGTATACTGCTAGATGGAATTAAGATCATGGATGGAGTCATTGATGGGAACGGCTAACGAAAGCCGAACCGACTTGCCCACGGATCTTTTTCGGATATCTAATTCGACATACAAGAACCATACCTAGCACACTCCTATTAATATAAAGCAACCATACAAGGATTAGATATACTGTTCTCTTGGATTTGGAGCTCGTGAAACGATTCCACTAGTTTATCTTCTAGAGTGTGTCCTGTCTCGATCTCGGATGCCACGTGGTTAGTAATCCTCCAAGATCCTCAAGCCACTCCAAACCCACTCACTACTTTCCTTCTCTAACCTCTAATGTTGGATGCAAGACTTAGGGTTTCAAGAGAGAGCTTGTAGTTATAAGACATTCCATGGGCCAAGCCCATTATATCTTAATATGTGGGTTGGGCTTGAGTGTAGAAGAACATTTGGGCCATTCTAGAGATCTACTAGAAAACTAGAGTTGGACCTCCCATATGCTTGTACGTACACCATTATTCAAGTCCAGAATAATTACAATTATATAATCACTAATTCATTCAACTAAAGAATTAGTGATGCACTACCGTTCTACTCCGCTGATGAATCAGGGCTTCTAGTTGTGACTCCGACAATCCCCATGTTTAAGATGTCAAACATTCATTAATTAATTAAAGCTTCTAACAACTTAAATTAATTAATATCTTTAATTCCTTAAGTATATCACTCAATCTTATTATCGTACCGGATACAAATTCCACCTGCAGAGTTTAGTACGATAAACTTAATGAGCTCCTTAAGGGAATGTTATCAACCTGGGGTCACCATGACATGGTTTCCTAATACAGTTAATTAAGTGTCGAAACAAATATTGTTGTCACCCAATTAAGATACAGGGCATATTGAGTTAACGCATAACTCTCATCCATAGTAAGTCAAAGTGACACATAGATATTTGATCACACTTAATCACTTATTAGGATTTAGATCTATCGAGTCACTAAGACCTTGGTTCTTCTCAAACGGTCAAAATAGAAGAACACGTCTCACTGCGATCCATTCAATACATAAACATATGTACTAGCATAAACAAGTAGTCAAAACAAACTACTTTCTGTTATATGCTACAGTCTAAACCGATAACTTGTCCAGAGTTATCTCGACTGTGAATAACTATTAATATTTCATGAGAAACTGATCAAATGATCTTCTGTGATCTACAACACACCATTTGATCCATAACATGAGATAAAGGGACAAAAGAAATTATGCGACAAACAATCAAATTAGATATGAGAGAAAACAGCTGAAATAAAAACGGTATACAAGCACAAAACGTTTGCTTTACAGTATACACCAACAGTCATATCAACCATAATTACGGAACCACAAAAGTTATTTCCCGATATGGCGCGTCAATTTTACATCGAAATTGAAACTTAGCAGTTGCAAAGTGCAAACCGTAGCAGTCCAATCTTGCCCTATTAAGTTTGTAATCAATCCAACTGAGATTGACCCCGAAACTGTTGAAAAAATCTTTCCCTATGTAAGTCGTTTAGCTCTATCTATATTAAATATTAAGTGTTCTCTTGGCATTTTGATTTCTATATTAAATATTAAATGTTACGTCGGCATTTTGATTTGTTGTCATCCTCTAAAGTCCTATGACAAGAAGCACTAGGTTTGTTTCTTCTGATTCTTGCTTAGATCATGTCATACTATTGACTTCAAAAGCTCTTAAATTGTTAAACATAAGGCACAAATTTCCCTACAACCGCGCCCAACCCGACCTGGATCCAAATTCACGCCTTTGAAAAAAAAAAATAAGCAGCCTTAACAGTTATATACGACTATCTGTAAAATTCTAACATGTCCATGTGTGTTGGTGGTGTGGTTGGGGGCGTAGCTATGGAGCTTAGCCTCTCTTCTCTTGTCCGCCCAAGTTCGAAACTTGGCGGTTGCAACCAAGTTCTTTTATTTTATTTTTCCAAATATTTGACATATTGGGACACTAAGTGTACCAGTTACATGTTTCTATATATATAATCTATTTGGATGTTTAGTTTTTTTTTTAATATATTTTTTGAATTTTTCATTTGTTTTTTTAATTATTTATTTAAATAATATTTGTTAATATACAATTACAATTTTATTTTTATTTTTAAATATTTTTTTAATAACTTAACTAAACTTAGAGTTGCGGTCACTAAAAGTATATGTTGTTGTGAATAAAAGTAACAATCGTTGTAAAAAAAGTAATATTGTCATTAACCAAAGTAATATTTTTTTAATAAAAAATACTTAAAGAAAAAAGAAAACATGAAGAATAAATAGTTTTAAAAAAAACTGAAAATAAAATAAGTTGAATAATAGGTGGTAGGACACACAATATAATGAAAATGAGAAATTAAAAAAAGAAATGACAAAACGAAAAAAAATACAAATATTGCTGAAAATAATAAAATGTTGTGTATCTAAATAAAATTCGGGACTTAGAAAGTACTCCCTCCGTCCCACTCCAATTGTCCTAGTTTTACTGGGCACGGGAATTATGGAGAAAACAATTAAGGATAAAAAGTGTGTTTAGTGGAGTTATTAAAGTGAAATAGAGTAGGTAGAGAGAGTGAATAGTGAACAGTGGAATAAAATAGGCAGAAAGAGAGTGAATAGTAAGTGAGTAGAGGGAGAAGGAGAATAGTGAATGACACAAAAAATAGGAGAAAAGTAGGTTGAAAGGTGTAAAGTGAGTGTAATTAACCAAATTAATTATATCCAGAAAAGGAAATAGGACAACTGGAATGGGACACCCGAAATAGAAAGTAGGACAACTGGAGTGGGACAGAAGGAGTAATAAAATTTGTTGTAGCCTAGTGGTAATAGCCTTCTTATTAGAGCATATGCGCACCGTTGGTGCGAGTTTAAACCTCATTAGGAGCGGACTTGCAAATTTTTTTTTAATGAAGAGCAGGACGGGTCGGATTTCTGGACAAAAATCGATTGTATTGTATGCAACCGGTTGCGTGGAAGTGCAGCTCTAAACACAAATATGTTTTTGTGTAAATAAAAAAAATAAAGAAATCCCAAAATACAAAATCTACACTGAACTCAAAAAATTTCGAATTTCCATGCACCAAAGAATAAAATAGCATGACAAATGTTTCGATAACCAAACATCTTGCTCCACCACTAGGCTATCCAGGCAGAAAAGTTATCCACCTCTTTCGGCACATACAGGGCCCGACTATTTATGCAGAAAAGTTATCCACCTCTTTCGGCACATACAGACGGCCCATTGGGTAGTAATTTTCCTCTTTAGCTTTGGAAGCATGCATGACTACCTTAGGGGGGTGTATTGGATGTGGAGTTTGAAAGATTTTTAAGTTGAGTATGGAGTTGGGAGGAATTCAGCGTCGATTTTTAAGGAGTTTGGCCGAGTTCAACTCAACAACCTCGCGATCGTGGACCATCCACGGTCGCGCATGACCTCCAATACTCGCGATCGTGGGTGGTCCATGGGCGCGGATGACCTCCCCTTCCTACGATCGTGGCACATGCACGGTCGCGTGTACCAATTTGGGATCGGGAGTTAAATCCACACCCCAACCCTAATTGTACACACTCACCCCACATTCATCCCACCATATTCTCTCCTCAACCGCCGCCCCTCCACCGCCACCTTCTCCATCGGCGCCACAACTCCATCTCCCTCAACAGTTCGACACCATTATCAACTTCCCCATGGTCGCGGCATCCCCGCTGTCGCTGGTAATCTCCATTTAATGGAGTTCTCTCTTCCAAAACGGGCCCCCATGAAGGCTATGAAGAACTTGAGCGTTACTTAATTGATTTCACTGAGCTGACTCGATCTAACATCATTAAAGATCGACAAAGTTTTGTGCCTCCGGCAAAAAGGCAATGTGTTCAAAATTACATGGCCAACAAGGATGACGCTTCAACTTCCAACGTTGGTAATAAAGATGAAGCTGGAGAGGAAGAGAGAGACGAAGGGGAAGAAGAGGAAGGGAAAGAGGAGGAGCAGGAATAGAATGTGCCACTGGCCCCACCCGAGCCTTATGGTTATGGGAGTTTCCAGACTGATTTTCAGTCTTTTTGAAATCATTTTGACTCTGTTTTTGGGTCTTTCAGGCAAGATGTTAATCAACAATTTGCATCTATTAGGCAGGATGTTACCTCCAGATTCGATGCTCAGGATCGGCAATTTGGTGCATTTCGTCAAGATGTCTACTCCAGATTCGACACTCAGCACCAGGAGACGACAGCGTTACAAGCACAATGGAATGCTTGGAGCGTTTTCTATCCGCCACCACAACCGCCACATCAACCTGATGAGTAGTGAGTTTTACTTGTATTTTGTGTTTTAACTTCATATATGTATGCTATCTTGTTTGGTTTTCTATGATTGTGTTAGTTTGTTGTTTGGTTTATTAAAATTATAAGGTATACTGATTATAGTGGTATTCTATGCTTGTGCAAAGAGGGAAGACAAAGAAGTATCCCGCGGTCGTGGTAGGCCAGCGGGCGCGGCTTTCGAGCAGTCCTAGCGATCGTGGATCGTGAGCGACCACGGCCACTGCAGTGTTTACAATTTTGTTGCACCATTTTTTTGTTGGACATTTTAATTATGTTTAAAATTCTGTTGGAATTTTTTTTTTGTTGAACTATTTAAGTTTATATTTGTCGAATAATTATCGTTGAACTATTATAATTTATTTATGTTGAACTAATTGTTTGTGAACAAATTCATACCAACTACTTACAATTGAATAATATAAGATGCTTATAAATCAAACAAAAAACTATAACATATGTAAAATGATCAAAAGGGATTCATACCTTGAAGAAAGGGTTAAATCTTAAATTGTCCCGAATTTTAGCGGGCATCCCGCTACATGGCTTCACCATCAAGTCTGGAGCTATAGCGTTCAATGGATTCAAAGTCCTATTGAAATTCTTACTGGTAGCAAAATACAAACGCTTGAACCATTGACGAACATTACAATATCGATCATTATGTCTGACAATAATAAAAAATGTTGCTACCATTTCTTCAACACTTATGAATCTTGTATCTTCCAGTGGAGTTTTTTCTCTGATGAGAGAGCATAACTTCACAAACACTTCCGGATATATCCTATACATTTGTCAAAAAGTATGTGGATCCCCTTACATCATATCACGTACAAAACTTTCTCCAATGTTACTAATTGGTCGTCGCTTCAAAGATGCTTCAATACGAGGAGGCATCGTAGCAAGCTGTTGTAATAAATCTATCACGGCCTTAATTGTAGCCAGCAACATCCTCAAGTCTTCTTCATCAGTTTCTTCTTCAGCATCTTCTTCTATTTCTTCATCTTCTACCATTTCTTTGTATATATCATTATGATTTTCCATATACATGATTACAAAATAATATTATTGATAGGCTAATTTGATTGATATGCTTGCATGATGATATCGTACAACAGTACATGGATTCGACATAACCAGCGACCGCGGCAGGCCGGCGACCGCGTGGTCGCGTGATATCCAGCGACCATGGCCACCCAGCGGTCGCGGGTTATTCAGTCCAGAAGATTTGTTATACACAAACTCAAAATTTGTTCACCATAAAAGTTACATAAATAGCAACCTAAACCATTAAGATCAACTTCCATAATATAAAATAACTACAACCTCAACCATTAAGATCAACTTCTATAATATAAAATATAAGTAGAGTAGCAAAAAAACCATTACATGCAAAAAACAGAACAAAGGTTCAGAATTCAGTAGCATCAGTACAAACTAATCAGTAGCAATATCTAGTACATATTTGAAATAAATAACTATCCTCTAAGCTTGAATTTTATCCAAGATGCTCGCTCCTCAATAGTCATTTTGAAGAAACCGTCTTTTTGGACTTGGTGTTAAGCAAGTCGAACGCCTTAAGACGAGATTCTTCATCCAAATTTAGAACCTCTTTGATAGCATCCCAAGTAGTGTAAGATCGTTCTTTTTCTCTCTTCTTTAACATTTCACTCACTTCATCAAAAGTGGTTGTTAGTTTGGTAATGGTGTCAGTGAGAGTGGAGTGAGAGGCATTTTCAGTAGAAGTAGTAGTTGCCTCGTACTGAGATCTATTCCTTTTGGATTGAGATTTTCTTTGGGTGAAAACCGGAGGTACTTGAGAAGTCACAGGAGGTGGTGGTGCCGAGTTTACTTGTGTGGAAGAAATGGGTGGATCATTTTGCGATTGAGATAATCCTATAAACATGTCAGAATTGACATCATAACTCAAATCCTCTATGCGTACACAAGTACTTTCATTATTTTCTACAGTGGATGTTCTTGCATCAGTAGTACTACCCAATCCAATTGAATTTTTTCCAACAACAACACCATTTCCTATAGCAATTTGCAAACGCTCATAATCAGGACACTCAGCATCGCGCAAGTTAACATTTTTTGGGTGACCCTATCATAAATAAAGAAACAAAAAAATTATTAACTACAGCCTCAAAATGAATTACATGATATTATGGCAATACTTGTAGAAGCTTACCGATAAGTACAATTCCCATACTTCATCTGGAGCGGTGAATTTCTTAGTAATGTGATCATACCCAAAACCCGAGCTAAAACGCATAAGGTTTGAATAGGTGTCCAACGTTGTTTAAACCATTTGAGCCGGCTTTGATAATTAGTATAGGCTTTGTTACACTTCATTTTTTCATTAAAGATAGGAAGGATTCTTTGTTCAACAGTTGATTTGCTAAAAATACCATTATTATCACTCCATCCCCGACGCGCACCATCAACCATTAATTCTAATAATTGGTCAGTTTGTTCTTTAGTCCATGCATCATAAGATGATGTCTTTCTCTTCGTATCTTCTTGTGAATCTCCCATAACAATAATACTAATAGAACACAGGTTTAGGGTTTAGGGTTTTTACAACAAAGAATTCAGAACATGTAAGAACATGTAAAATAGTTTAATAAAAACAAAAATCTATACCAACAACCACGCAATGCATATAACAATATTATGACCAAAAGCTATCAACAATAACAAACTATCACATGCTTCATGTCAACATAACAAATCAAAACAGTTTAAGCTTATAGAACCAGAGCTTGCACAAAATATTCACTATTTCAATGAAAACCGTGTAAACAACAAGGTAAGACCGTGTAAACAACAAGGTAAGAAGAGTACCTTCCAAGAACAAACCAAATGTGATTCACCAGTGGAGTGGAGCTCAATGAGAATAAGCAAGCTAAGAGAATGAGTATGGCGTGAATCTATGAAGTTTTGTTAAAGGTATCGAGACCTTTTACATTCCGACCGCGACCGCGGGACATACACGTTTGCTAGAATAATTCATAACCAGTGACCATGGATTGTCCACGATCGCTGGTGGGCAGCATTTCCCGCGGTCGCGTGTGGCTAACGGCCGCTCATTCCAACTCCATGGAATTCCGAGGTACAGAGGTTGGAGTTCATGCTGTGTATTTTTCTTCATCAACTCTGTCGAATTCCACAACTTATGGGAAATCCTTCAAAATCATGTGCAATTTGAATACCGCAAGAATCTCATGGAGTGTGAAAATAATGCATCGAATACCTCTAGATTTTGACAGATTTTAAATCTGTGAATTGAATACCACTAGATTTATAACTCCTTAAAAATCTGTCAAACTCCACCATCCAATACACCCTCCTTAGTGTATCCCAAAATCCCCATATATATATATATATATATATATATATATATGTATATATATATATCCAGCTATTCAAAGCCAAATGGTAATCCATATTAGTCATATTCAACTATCAACACACATGTGGTTTGCAACAATCATGATCAGTGTTTGGTATCCATTCAAAATCGGTAATAAAGAGTTTTGGTCTCTTTGGTCTATCTTCCAAGCATAACCTATATTTTCATTCACCAAAAGGAGTGAGCAAACGTTGGTAAAAGCCGTAAAACATGCCAAACCGAATTCATTTATTTTGATATTCGATTCGATTTCTATTTCAGAAAATGTTAATTTAGTAAACTGAAAATAGAACAAATAAAAAACTATTAGTATAAAATTAATTATCATTATTTATTTTACTAATAATATCACAAAAATAACTTTTATTAAAAAGGAAACATAAAACATAAAGTTACGACAACTCAAGCTTCAAAACTTAAAATTGGATGAGTTGCATCGTCAACGAACGTCAAAACTTAGAAATGTGTCAACAACATATTTAGAATATAAACTATTTTTTGAACTATTTTATAACATCCTAATAGGAACGTATATTGGTTTATTTAAAACGTAAGTTGCATGTCGCATATTAGGACGTAGGAATTCGGTTATTCGGGTTTTTAGGAAACCGAACCGATTGTTCGGATTCTATTGCATTCGGTTCGGGTTCGGTATACAATATTATAATTTATTTTATTCGATTTTGATCATTCGTTTTGGTTTAGTAACCGAACGATTGAATTACCGTTCCAAATACAATTTTGAAATTATGATCTAAAGCAACTTTCAAAAAGATCACAATTTTGGGAGAAATGTAGATTCCTTCACAGGTCGAGTCTGCCACACATGTACTAGAAAAGTAAGTTTATGTGCCCTGTATGATTTGCAGGTTACTGCATAAGGGACGAGGGTTTACTCAATGCGCACTGAAGGTAGCTGTGGCGGTTTCCATCATATAAAAAAAAAGAATTACCTAGTGCCATCGCTGATCTTAAAGTGATTCAAATTTATTTGACTTGAAAATTACCCACTGAGTTGGACATTCATCTTGAGAGCAATTCGGTGGTAATCAAGAATCCCAATCCAATTATTCCAAGATGATTAGTAAGTTTAACTATAAATTAATAGCACTAATTAAATCAGACAAATTTGAAATACAATTAATATGTACATATGACTAAAGATTTGA
The DNA here is from genome assembly GCA_029490685.1 of Schizonepeta tenuifolia. Taxonomy (NCBI): domain Eukaryota; kingdom Viridiplantae; phylum Streptophyta; class Magnoliopsida; order Lamiales; family Lamiaceae; genus Schizonepeta; species Schizonepeta tenuifolia. The sequence goes on along the minus strand of CM055957.1, from coordinate 94,914,175 downwards.
AGTCTTGTAAAATCATTTATGATATAATATGATTATATATATATATATATATATATATATATATATGGGGGTTGGTTCACATACAAAATATTTTTTCCGTAAAAAATAAAAATAATGCATTTTATACAATAAAATAATGTATTTTGTGTATTATTACGATGCATACTTAAAATAATACATTTTTGGGTTATTACAATGCATTGTTATGATAATGCATTCCGTGTTCAATTATAATGCATCGATCAATCTCAACCATAGATCTATATAAAGATCAATGGTCCCAATCGCTTCTCATTTCTTATGGAAAAAAATAGATTTACATATGATATATATATATATATATATATATATATATATATATATATATATATATATATGAGTAGAGACAATATACTAATCAATTCCCGTAAGCACCATTCATGAGCATCACTCTCGATTTGCCCATATTAACATTATTTTATTTTATTTTGATATTTCTTTATATCCAATACCTTAGAAAATGGAATTGAAATCATTAAATTGAAAAATTAGATTAAAAAATATCAACGTTCGATTTGTTTATTTATTCAAAACTTTGAAGTTAGAGGGGAAAACAACTAATTGAACATTGGTTTTTATGTAATTTTTTATTTTAATGATTTAAATAACATTTTCAAAGGTATAAGCTTAAAACACAATATCAAAAATTTAATTAAATAATATTAATATGGATAAATCGAGAAAGGTGCCCAATAATAATGCTCAGGGAAGTGCCTAGCATATTGGATCTTTGTATATGAATATGTGTAAGGATATTAAAATAGAGAGGCGATATGCTACACACCTTCCGTGAGCACCACTCTTGATTTATTCACATTTTCATTATTCTATTTACATTTTTGTATTACATATTATTCTATCAATACCTTAAAATTATTATTAACAATGTCACGTTTATAAATTAATAAAAATCTAAGCTTGATTTGTTCTATTTATTCATTTATTTGAAGTTGAAGGGAAAAAGAACAAACCGATCTTCAATTTTTACTAATTTGTAAATTTATCGAAGTCAATGACAATTTTTTTAGAGGCTAAAATGCATATAAAAAATTAAATAAAATAATTATAAAATAGACAAATTGAGAAATGCTTGCAAAAAGGTGTTCATGGAAGATGTGTATATATAACTTCTCTATTAACATATATCCGAAAGTGTGTGTGTTGACCTACCAATAGAGTGGTTATGCCCAAAGCAAAGGTCTCGGGTTTGAGTCTACCATTGCGCGGTCTTTAAATTTATTTGTAATTTGTAGTTTAATATAAGTAAGTTTTAATATATATATATATATATATATATATATATATATAAGGAAGTTAATATAACTTTATTTCTTGTAGCAAAAGAAAGGAAAAACCGTGATTAGTAGATAATCACAAGATTCTCTTAGGGATTTCTTTTTCTCTCCTCTCTTCTCCTTCTTGTTCTACGATTACACATTAATCGTTTACTAATGACTAGCGAGATTAATAATTACTCTTTTTATATGATCGTGTGGATCCGACTAAAAGCAACCGATTGCTTCAAACCCTATTCAACCAGAGCGAGCGTGAAAAGGTGCGCTCCAAACAATTTAATTAATTACTACTATTTTATATATCATGTTAATGCAATTACCTTGATACGTTAGGATGAAATGTGTTATTTTATGTACGTTTTAAAAAGATTGATTGCATTAAATATTTAGTACTCCTTCTATCCACGAAAATTGTAAGGAGGTTTTTGTGGCACAGGTTTTAAAATTTTATTGAAAGCGTGATAGATGTTGAGTGAATAGAGAAATGGACTCAACATTATCAGTAGAGAACAAAAACTAGCTACAATTTTTGTGGACGGACGGAAAAAGAAAACGCGAGCTACAATATATATCTTCGTGGACGGAGGGTGTATATAATTTGTGTATTTACTAATGATTACTAAAAAAGAATAAACTACTCTCTCTGTCCACGAATCAAATCCCTATTTACCCACATTTTTTTGTCCATGAATCAAATCCATACTTACCTTTTTATACAACCATACCCTCCTATTTTTCCTTTATTTACTATTCTTTGTCATTGGTGGTCCCACTTCACAACAATTTTATTCTTACTTTTTGATCATCACAACAACTTTATTCTCACTTTTTGGTTAATAACACCTCTTTTTTGTCAATACCACATCTTTTTTATCATTACTATTATTTTTTTGTCATTATCCTACTACCCCTACATTCTAACTTTTACCCCACTCAAAACAACTTTATCAATTTTTTTATTTTCCGTGTCGAAACTCAAATGGAGATATGATTCATGGACGGATGGAGTACGTAATATAATTAATGTGCTGCAGGTTCCCACGAACCTCCATTATATTTATAACCCTAATACCCCACACACACACACACATATGTATTGACATTTTCAAGTATTGCCACAATTAAAGGAAGCAAGCACATTAAGTGGTTGTTATCGAACTTACTTTAACCCAAAGCCAGCATAGTTGAGTCTCATGTTTCTAATTAAAGAGCGAACAACCCTAAGCTTGTGGCTACAGAAAATCAACTAAAATATAATCTAAAATTATAAAAGATCGGATTCTTATAAATTGAATTTACTTAATATATTATTTTTATTATATTTATTTTTTAAGTGTAATATAGTAAATATATATTAAATTTTTATATTCAAATTAAAGTTAAGTATAGATTCCTCTTATATAAAAAGTTTTATCGTAATAAAACTCTTCTAATAAATTAATTATAATAAATAAAGGTTATATGTGCAAAGTACGTATATCGATCTTTACTAATATAATCTAAAAATGTGGTGATATCCATTATAGGCCAATTTTTATATACAGGTTCGGTCTTATATTTTCTATCTTATTCGACTTTTCGTTATTATTTATGAATATACATATTATTATAATCTCTGATCGTTCTAACTTACTTAATGCAAGATTTTTTTAACAATGAAACAAAATATCGAGCGCGCAATAGTGTGAAACTATGATATTTTGTAATTAGAATTTTTATACCGATTTGATTGCGCATAAAAATGTACAATTTAATCGAATAAAATACGACACAAAATGTAATCTTAATCGAATCCAAATTGAGTTGAAATATATATATATATATATATATATATATATATATATAAGGGGAGATCAAATAGGAACCTATCTTTTAGGTAGAAACTAGGATTCAATCTAATCTGTTAATTTGTTTTGATCAATGATCCTCATTTATTATTAATTAACTTTTTTGTATAAATTAATCTTAATCTAATTGGCGAGTACCCACTATCCATAGTTATAGGGATTCTTATCTATTAAATATTTAATTATATTTAATAATTTTCTCTCTCCTCCAAACTAAGTTTGCAGCTATTCATCTATCAATTTAAAAATTAATTACCAGCTAGTATTAGTAAAATAAAAATCACTGACATCCTAAAACAAATTAAATGACAGATTCTATAGCTAATTAGTTGATCAAACTAATATCAATGTATAGTAACAACTATATAGACGCTCTCTCTAAATTAAATGATAGATACTAGTATAATTTATTGGTCAATCTAGCTTAAGCTTACCCAACTAAATTCTTCGTCAATATCATATAATGTACATAATTAAAATCAGATACTAGCTAGCAAGATCTATATACTTTGCCTGCAACCAAGAAACCATTTTTAAAATTTATTCTTTCTTCCCATCCAACATATTTCTATATCCTCCGCAATGTTCTTGGCATCAATGGATGTTCCAAGAAGGCCGCGTTTGGTGAACCCTACCGCGTATAGCCCATTCTCGCCTTTCCACCCATTCGGAAATGGACTTTTAGGGAGGCCGTCTTTCTCCGAAAACATCTCATTGTCCTATCATATCAACACGAAATATATTCATCCGACCAAATGTGCCCCGACATCTATATAATGGTTATAGTACTTTGAGGGTTTTACAGTTGAAATACCTTTAGCCATGATGGTACATTGCTTTTGTAACCAGTTGCTAAGATTATTGCATCAAAATTCTCTATTCTTCCGTCCACGAATTCCACACATTCATGTCTTACTCTCTTGATGCCGGGAAGAACCTGCGATGATAAAAAAAAAAGAAAGGGAGAGAAAGATAAATGGAAGTGAGCTTTGTAAAAAGAAGTACTTCAATTTCATGTTTCATTTTATGAGGCAAAACTAGTTAAAGATGTTTGTTGTATGTCTACTTTATGATCATATATCATAATAATATGCATGTTGCGTCTAATTATAAATTAATGAGATATCAATTGAAAATAGAATATGACAAAAACACACACACACACAATTACCATTTCAATATATGCGAATTTCTTTTCCCTAAAAGATCAAAGCAAACGCAACTACTGTGGAGAATCTTAGGAGCATAATTTCACACCAAAACCCTAAAAAAGGTGAAACAAACTAAACAAAGTTTTAGCACTTTATCCTTTGTCACATTAGTGCTTTCCATAGCTATATTATGCAAAATGGCGATTACTCTGCATGCGCGCGCACAAATATATACTATAAATTCATAGGCAGTGCAATGAAGAGTTGTACCTACTTAATTACTATCATAAAAACATAAAAATGCAATGAATGAGGGTTTGTACCTTGACATATCCATTTTTAATCTTATCAAGTGTTCCAACATCCAATACCGGAGTCTTCCCACACGTTGTCTTAAGCTCTAGCGGTCCTAATTTGGGCCGCTCTAGTCCAAACCGGTCCGTATTTCCAATCGTCAACCATGAACCGGCCAGCAAAATCCGGTCGACCAGACGAACTGGCAGCCACTTGAGCAACCACATTGACAGCCCGAACGTTGACATTCCGAACATTTGTTTAGGTAGAATGTGAACCTAAAATCATCACACCACATTATTGTTAAAAATTAACTTAGAGGCTTCCGAATTAACTTGAAGGAAATAATCAAACAAAATAAAGCATGAAATTTTGAAAGAGAAAGAGAAGGTTTGATTTGAGCAAACCCTAAGACAATGAGATCTTAGTACATATAAATTTATATATAATTTACTATAATTAAAATGTAACAAACGAAAACGAACCACTATTGGAGACAATTCAGCTTATAAATGATTTCATTCACAATAATGAAAACTCTTGAATCTTTAACACCTCAGTCTAAGGAGATATCTTAAACTCTCAAATTAAGCCACATTTGGTTAAAAAAAAAACAGAATATAATAACTAATAATTTCATTCGGCCGATTTTAATAACAAGTTCACAGCATAAAATAATTAAAATGCAAAATTCAATTTTGTCAACAAAGAAAATAAAACTCATGCGTTCATTTGTTTTCAATATTTCGTGCTTCATATGCTTCAATTTGTAAAGTTATTTTCTCTATAAAAGTTTATGTTGTTTTCTATGTCTAATATATCACACTACATAAAATATACAAAAAGAATATATAACTACGATTATACAAATCCAATCTCATTTCCATGCATACACATACACACAAACTACAAGAATCGAAATTGGAAAGTTAGAAAAATTTAAAGAAGTAAACGAAAAAAAATAATTACACACAGTAGAAGGTATAAAGACACACACATACTTTGTGTCTAACGATGAGTGAAGGGTTTGCATTATGATCACATAGATCCAAAGTAATCTCCATGCCGGAATTCCCACATCCGACGACCAAAACTCTCTTCCCATTATACCCCTCGCCGCTCCGATATCCGCTTGAGTGCACGACATCGCCGCCGAACTCCGCCATCCCCTCTATCTCCGGCACCACCTCCTCGGCATTCTCCCCCGTCGCCACCACCACCCACTTGCTCACGTACTCCACCCCCGCCGCCGTCGTCACCCTCCACCGCCCTCCGTCGTCCAACGCCGCCCTCACCACCGCCTGCCCGAACACCGGCCGGATCCCGAACGCCGCCGCGTAACCCTCCAGATACTCGACGAACTGCCGCCGCGACGGATATGCCGGAAAATCGGCCGGAAACCCTAGAAACGGCAGCTCGCAGTAGTGCTTGGGGAGGTGGAGTTTGAGGCGATTGTAGGTTTTCAGTTGCCAGAGAGAAGCTATGCAGCTTTCTCTCTCTAGGATGAGAGAGGGAATCCCTCTGTTCTTGAGGCACGCGGCCGCCGCCAGCCCCGAGGGCCCCGCCCCGATGATGATCGGGGTCGGGACCCACACAGTGCGTTTCGTGTAGGGATCGTGGGCAGATTTGCCCTCGATCTCTCTCGTTGTAGCATTCATGGCGGAGTTTGACGAAATTAACAAGTGCAAATTTGGTGTGGAATTTGTTGGGAGAGAGTGAGTGAGATAGGAATGAAGTTGGTCAGCAAGATTAGTGAATCTATGATCCAAGAAATGGGGGATATTTGAAAGATTTTGGATATAGAAACGAGGAGAAATAGGAAACATGAAGAACGAAAATAAAAATAAAAAATTGAATCGAGAAATTGTAGGGATGATTAGTATCTACTTGTAGAAAAATGGGGTTTTATTTTTTTTTCATTCATCATTGAGGTAATAATGTTTTGACATATACATACATAATACGTGTGTGTGTGAGTGTGTGTGTGTGTGTGTGTGTTGGGTTTCTTCACTACGAGTAAGATGAGATGAATAGAGTGATGGAGTGGGGCTATATATATACACACACATATGTGCGTGTGTGTATATTTATGTGTGACAATTTCGGAACATAATTGATTTCATTTAAATGAGTTAAATTGAGGTAGATGAAATGCAAATTTGAAACATATAATTAATGTCATTTGTCACAGTACGGGATCAAGAAATGATTCAGTCAAATTATTGATTTAATCTTTGAAAAGTGCTTCAATTAACATGTAAACAGTTACAACATAGATATACATATTAATTTATTATGTATAGATGCTTATAATGAAATGGCACCAACATCTAGCTTTAATGAGAAGTATTTGGAAACAGCTTTAATTAAAGATCCAAAACTGTCTCCCTACCACAATCTCCCTCTTTCTCCATTAAAGGTGATTAAGTAAACATTTCACATTAAAAAACTTGTATATTATTAACATTTGTGTGAGAGCAAATTTTTTCTATCGAGTGAAAAAATCTACCATCATAAAAGAGTCATGGACTGCATTAAGAGGACTATATTTATATTTCGCAAGTACAAACTGTTCCCATCTCTTTTTCTTCTTTTTTTTTTTTTATGTCATGGGGAAAAATTAGTTTTAAATTATATGGGCAAAATAAACCAGTTATGTCCTAACGCATATCTCTTAATAAATCACAGACTTAGAGGGTATTTGGCAGAACTTTAAAGCTTCTTAAAACAGTTTATAAGCTCCTAAATCCTCCATAGTGATCAGCTTATAAGTTGTTTTAAGGAGTTTAAAAACTCAGTCAAACACCCTCATAGTTTCCACATGTATTTCTTCATTAACTCATGTTCTCATTCTCTTCGACAATATGAGATTGCAACGTAATATTCTTTTAACTTTAATTACATTAAGCTTACGAAACTTAGCACTACAATTCTTTTTAGCTACTAATATATGTCGCGCGGCATAATCGTGAATTCCCATCACTTTGTTTGTTGCCTCAACTCTTGGAATAAAGGGGTAAAATCCCCTGCATGCACAAAAGAAAGAAAGGAGATAACTTATCCCCTTGCCTCAACCCCTTGCACGCTTTGATCTTTATAATTTTATTGAATAATGATTCTCATCGATTTTTTACGAGTTGGGGACTAATTATTTTTTAAATAAATGGGCTATGGAAAGGAAGAATGATAATGTGTATTGGAATCTCACAGTTCAATCTTTAAACAAAAAAAAAAAAAAAAGAGTTTCCCAATATTTAGGCCATCCATCCTCTAATTAAATAAATAATAATTTTATTCAAGTATACTGCGTCCAGCCACACTCGTAAAAAGTTAATTATAAAAATAAAAATAATTATATTTCCACTTAGAGTTTAGATTTCTCAATTAAAATTTATTTCTTTTTTTCAAAATCTATATTACCATCATGTCCAAATAGCACTATAAAATCCCAATCAAATAAATTAAAAATAAATTCCTCTTAGATCGATCTCTCTGACTCGCTGTCATACCACGGTCTCTCTCTCACTTCATTTGCGCAAATCCGAACAAATCTTATGCAAACTATTATTATTATTATTATTATTGTTATTGTTGTTTTTTTTTTTTTTTTTTTTTTTTTTTTTTTTGTCGTTGTTTGTTCTTTTAAAATGGGCTTAGTTATTGGCTCACCATAAGCTCAGCGCTCTCGATCCACTCTAAATAAGGCCTTACAACTTAAGTCGGCCCACTAAATATTAATGCCTAAATATGTGAGCCTCTTTCAAAAATCATATGGAAAATAAATTTTAAGGCCCACACGCTTAATTACAACGCCTCGTCTTTTTAATTATAGGCGCGACTTAGAGGGGTGTATTCGATGTAGACTTTCTTTGGATTTTAAAGATTTTAGAAGTCTGAGTGTATTCAATTCAGACTTCTATTGTATTTCTGAAATTCGGGTGTATTCAATCTAGACTTCTGTTTGATTTCAGAAATTCTAAAAAAGTCTAGGTGTATTTAATTACGATTTCATTTGGATTCATGAATTCTTGGTGTATTCAACACTCCATGGACTTTGCAAACTCTGATTTCTATTAGATTTCCGTTGGATTTTGAGGAAAAAAATACACTAAATGAAATCCGATCGTTTGGGATGAGATTTGTGAAATCCCAGCGCCGGCTGAGGACGAGCAGTCGCTCGGGGCTCCCAGCCGGCCCTGGGAGCCAGCCGGCGCTGGGAACAACTTAGAAACCCATTTCGGAAGTTCTCTGCTAGCAGATGGAGTAGGGCGCAACGTCGCGAATTTCCGGCCAAGCCAATGCTCCTCCTCAGTCTTCCTCCGTTGCATTCCATCTTCAACCAGAACGACTGCGATGAACATGAAAATGAGATGTCGGTCGTCCACCACTACGGAGGAGGAGGAGGAGGCGCCGACAACGGTGAACTGTGGCGACATCTTCTCTGTGACACCCTCCAGCACCACTGACTTCGACTACCTCGGCCAGAGCACCAAGGGCGACCTCAACCTCAATTTGGGTAAAATTTTGATTAATTCTTTCGAATTAAGCTTCATTTTCCGATGCCACCATTTTATATGGTGATATTTCATATTTGTAGCAATTAATGGAGAGGAGGCGGGGGGGGGGGGGGGGGGGGGGGGGGGGGGGTTGGTCGGACCTATTGAGGACGTGGCCAAAATAGAAGCTGAAGAAGCCGATCGCTTGCTTAATCACTTAGACATTCCGGTCTCTGTGTGTGTGTGTGTTCGAGTTTCAGTCAATCTTCATTCTTTCGTCAAACCATCTTAGGCAAATACATGATGCTAGTATATGCTGAGTTTTGTTTCGTCAATCTTCATTCTTTCGTCGAGTTTCAGTTTTGTTTCAGTCAATGTTATATGATGCGAGCGCTCGATGTCAGTGACCGCTGCTGCCGGAAATGGATCGGAGGCGGAGGTGGGTCAGAGGGCGGCGGCGGTGGAGCGCGGCGGAGATGGGCGGTGATGGAGCGTGACCAACTGACGTGGCGTGAGCGATCACTGGCTCCGAGTGAACGCTCGGCACTGCCAGCGAGCGCTTAGTGTGAGCGACCGCTTAGATGTTGGATTTCACAACTCAAACAAAAGTCGACAGTAACTCTTCAGACTCCTCCAAAACTCCAACCGAAATATATCCTCAACTCCAACAAAAATGCATTGACTTTTAAAATCTGTAGAGTTTAGGAGTCTTTAAAATCCAATGAAAGTCACTATTGAATACATCCCCCTTAGACTATATTTTTATAGTCCTCTACTCCTCTTTCTTCATCAACATTTTACTACTAAATTTTACTCCCTCAGTCTCACTGCGCGTTGGATACGGGATTAAGAAAATTGGTAAAGTTGTTGTTAGTGAAATAAGAATTTTATTTGTTTAGAGTAGTAAAAGTGCATGGAATTAAAATTATTGTGAGAGAATAAGGACCTCACTTGTTATAAGTGGAATAAGTAAAATAAAGTTAAAGTTATTGTGAGTGGAATAAGAGTCCTACTTATTTTGAGTGAGAAAAGTAAAATGAGAGTGTAAGTTGTTATAAATGGAATAAGGTCTCTCTTGATGTAATTGTAAAAAGTGGAGTATGATTCTTTTTCATGAACAAAAAAATAGGATAAGTAGGACTCTTTTTCGTGAACGGATGAGTATTTTTTTCTTAATAGGTCATTCGTCAAAATTTACACCTTCAAACAAGAGATGGGGACAAAAGAACAAAAATTAATTACACTATGAAAAAAAATTCATTCGTCAATAAATGGACATGATCATTTGCACTATTATCCTTAAAAATCTCTTTATTTACTAAGTAACTTTGAGTTGGCTCATTCTCTACTACAAAGAACAAATTAGCACTACAATAAGTTTGGGTCTCACTCTTTACTTGGATTATTTTCCTTTTTGGGTTGTCCCGCTATTGATGATTTGTTTCCTTATCTAGATTAAATTACAACCTAATTAATTTCTTAATCATCCTACATTCTTACTTAAACCCTTGACCATTCATTAATTATCGATTCCCATGTTTTCACTTAAAATCACTTTAGTGACCTGTAAAGCACTTTATGGATTTATTGAATACTTTATTGATCTATGAAACATTTTATTGACAATAATTAAATATTTTATAAAATTACACTAAACTTGTACATGTGGGAATATTTTTATTCCTAATTCTTTTTTCCTTAATCCCCGTGCCAAACATTTATTTATTTACTATATTTATCCATTAATTACTCACAGTTATTCTACTTATAATAATTAAATTACATCAGAATATTCACATTCTTTTTGTTTTATCTTTTTTTTGGCTAATAATTTTTCTTTCCTATGATTGTCCACACACCTACTTCGCTCGGATCCTCGATGCTGAAACTTAGTGTCCCACTAAGTTTCACAATTTATATTTAATTAGTCTTTTTCATTCTTTTTCTTCAATTTTGTTCTATAATATTTTAGAATAATTTAAAACTATTGACTAAGATTCATCTATCCAATTAGAGTTTTTATGTATATTTTTTATTTAATTTGCATTTTTTCTGAATTTTGAAATGACTATTACGGTTTATTATTTAAAAAATAGGGTATATAAATTTTTGAAATTCTATTTTTGTATAATAAATGTTAATTAAGGCTCATTATATATTATTAAAATTTTATTTTTTAATAAATATTTTTAAAATAATAAAATTAATAATGAAACACGGAAGATGATACAAGTTGGAGATAGACGATCGTGCCCCCTAAGTTATGTTTTGCGGTTATATTTATGGGGATTTGTCGAAGTTGGAAAAAAAAAAGAATTGATTTGCATAAAACTCTGTCTCTCTCTCCTTTTTTGTTTTCTTTTTTTTAATGTTGTGGGTGTGTATATATTGGGTAAATTTCTATCTCTGTGCAATAACCTGTAAATCACACAAGATATATAGGGGAGGTAAATTATAATTTTTAAGTACATGTGTGATAGACTCAACCTATAAAATACGTTTCATGAGGTTCGAAACTTAGCATTGCAGTCTCGAGCGCCCATACAACAAAAAATCATAAAAATTGGGAGGTGATGGGGGACCATATTATATAATTTTCTTTTTTAATCCAATAAACATGTGATAAAATAGTGTAATATTTTTCTCATTTTTTTTGTATGCATCCTTTTTCCAATGAAAACTTTACAACCAAAGTATACGCACGCTCATAGTAAAGTTATTATCTAAAAAAATGGATAAGAAAAGATGAAAAAATATTAGTATCTTTTATCGCATAAAAATGTTGAAAAATATTTACACTACTATCCAAAGATAATATTGGAGTAAAAAAGAGTGAAAAATGGGCTGTCCGAGAAAATATTACACCCTATAAAGACAAAATTCTCTATCAAAGAAAACATATAAAAATGATGGAAAATTAATTAGTGAAAATATATGTATTCCATTCTTTTCCATCAAAGTAAATACACCCTTATACTAATATGTACTCCTTCAGATCCATTGATATTGTCATGTTACTTCGGCACGAAGATTAATAATAAGGGTACAAAAATAATAAGGGTAAAAAAATATAAAGTGAGTATGTCCTATCACGTTAAAAGGATTTTGAAGAGTTAAAACTTCAATTATTTGAAAGATGACAATATGATTAGGTCGGAGGGAGTATACAATACAAGTATGCATTTTTATGTTAATGCACTTATCTGGCACCCGTAGATGGGGATGACAATGGATCGGGTACCCACCCATTAAACTTTTTCAAATCCAAATCCATGAAAATTTTCCACACCCAAACCTGTTCCAAACCCGATTAAAAAATAATTTTAAAACTCATACCGACCCGATCCCGTTGGGTAATACCCATTTATTACCCGTTAAAAACCCAAATACTAAAAAGTTACATCAAATAACAAAATATTATAAATATGATTAAAACATAAACATCAGTAGAAGATTTCACTAAAATTAATCTCAAAGCAAAGTACTCTAAACTTACAAAATCTTAAAACATAACTAGAAGATTATGAATTATTGATGTTGTCGTTGTGTCGTCACATTTAGAAAATAGATTTACAAAAGTAGAGGAGAAACATTAAAGACTTGACTCTTACGGAATGTGTGTGTGAGTTGATAAAACCCTAAATCTACTAATATTTATAATTATATGATAAATTATACATATAATAATATTTTTTATCTTATATATATATATATATATATAGGAGATAGATCATATGAGAATAAATATTATCCTAAGAAATGAGAATAGATCTCCACTATAGATCTATTGGTGATGGAGGGTCAAGATTTGGCCAAGTCAAAGCGGGTCAAACCCGAGTCAACCCGGGTCAACCCGTTGATTTTTATTTTCGATTTTTTTTTATTTTCGATTTTTTTTTTTTTTTTTATAAACTGTCACCCAAGATGCACAACTTCACATATTTGGATGCACCACTCTACATAACTAGATGCACCACTAAGTGCATTTAGATGCACAAGATTTTCAAGTTTTTTTTTTCATTTTTTTTTTAATAAACTGTCACCCAAGATGCACAACTTCACATATTCGGATGCACCACTCTATATAACTAGATGCACCACTAAGTGCATTTAAATGCACAAGATTTTCAGTTTTTTTTTTCCAATTTTTTTTTTTAAAACAGTCACCCAAGATGCACCATTTCACATATTCGGATGCACCACTATACATTATGAGATGCATCACTAATACACCGAATTCGTAAAAAAAAAAAAACTGAAAAAAATTGGATGCACCACAATGCGTAACTAGATGCACCACATAGTGTAACTAGATGCACCACATAGTGTAACTAGATGCACAATGTTTTACGAAAATAAAAAAAACGAAAACAAAACTAGTGCATCTTAATGCACTTAGTGGTGCATCTCATTATATAGTGTGGTGCATATGAATACATGATGTGGTGCATATGACCTAACCTTAAAAAAAAAACGAAAAAAAAACATAAAAAAAAAAAACTTAAAATCTTGTGCATCTTAATACACTTAGTTGTGCATCCGAATATGTGAATTTGTGCATCTGAATATGTGAATTTGTGCATCTTGTATGACAGTTTAAAAATAAAAAATAAAAAAAAAAAGTCAACGGGTTGACCCGGATTGACTCGGGTTTGACCCGCTTTGACCAAGCTAAATCTTGACCCTTCATGTAGATAAGATCAATGGTGGAGATTAATTCCTATTTCTCACTTTAAGGGGAGTTTGCATGGGAATCACTCTATATATATATATATATATATATATATATATATATATATATATATATATAAATGGGTTTGGGTAGCGGGTACTCGGAGGTAACCCGACCCAAATCCATTACGGATTTACATGTCTACCCAAACCCGTACCAAAACTATTTAATATTTTCCAAACCTGTCCCATCAAGATTTGAAAAGTACGGGTACCCAGAAAAACCCAACTCATTGCCATCCCTACCCGTAGATAGTAGATTACAAATGTTAAACGATGCATTTGTTCTTATTTCCTATATAAGGGCGAGTTCATATTTATATGATCGACCCTCGCTATATATATATATATATATATGTCAATATTTTCATTTCTTATATAGTTGTGCTCGTTTTTGGCCTTTTGGTTGGGACGACAATTTAAATTCTTTCTCACTTGTTGCCGACAAAACATGAACAAATGAATTACTATTAACTAACGTATAATCCGTCGAAAATCGACGGAAATAAAAATTAATAAAATTATTAAATAGTACTAATATGTGATAGATTAAAATAAATATTATTTGATAATTATTTTAGCGTTAAATAATTCGATTATGCAATCTACTAAACTCGCTTATAATTTATATCCTTTGAACACATCTAAAATTCAATTAAAAAATAATTTTACCACATGTTTACGTCTCAAACTCATATAGTTATGTTTGTTAAAAATTATAACTAATATATTCTCATTACTTTCAATAATTATTGAAGCTCTATTCTTCTACAAAACCGATGTGGGCAAAAATATATTTCTCTCTTAAAATAAAGTGACTCTTAAACTGAAATTTTTAGCTTTTTATTAAGTAAAAGAGGCAAGAGAAGGAGCGGGTAGTGAGAGAGAGAGAAGAAATATATAGATAGCGAATAATATTATAGATGTTAACATTGTCTATAAGATGAAAGTGTCTCTAAATACCCCACATTATGAATTCAATACAAGATTAAGATAAAAAATAAGTTAAACCATTTTTTATCAAATTAAATAAAAATTTACTTATTAGACTATTTCCAAATTTTAATTCGGTCAACCAATAAATTATCCAAACTATTTTAGAACCATTTATTCTGTCAACTAATAAATTGGTTCCCTAATAAAAATAATTATCTATTCGACCAATTAATAAATTGATCAAATTAAATTAAATTAAACTATAAAAATAAAGCAGCTATTTATTCGGCCGATTAATAAATAAATTGGCCAAATAAAATTCCTACAAAAAATAATTATCTATTAGGTAAATTGATCAAATTAAATTAAATTAAACTATAAAATATAATTATTTATTCGGCCGATTAATAAATAAATTGGTCAAATAAAACTGGTGGAGCAAAAGATGAGAAAATACACATTGATTATAGGTATTTATAGGCTTTTCAATAGGTGAAGTTTTATTGAGAAACCGATGTGGGACACAAGATTTTAGTATAGATATTTAAAATCTATTATTTTACATTTAAAAATTCAAAATTTGAGAATTTAGATAAATATGAATAGAGGAATATAAGGGGTGCCACGTTGAGATGATGTGTTTAGGATTATTCAAACTTGTTTGAAATTTATAAACTCGTATTTGTTTAAAATTCGATTAAAAAATTAGTCATTTGTGTTCCTTTCTGAAAAATAATTTGTATATTCGTCTACCGCCACAATTCTGCATCGGAACTGGCCCGTTGACCACGACTGTAATTTATATGTGCGTAATTTATAAAATTTATTTAGTATGTAGATCCAAAAATTTAATAAAAATAATGATTGTACTATTCGTTAATCGTCCTTAATCGTGTAGTAATATTCGTTAATTAAAATTATAAATTATGCAAAGTTGGAAACCCAACTACAAATAACTTAAAAATTATTTCATAGATGACGATTATAAATTTTAGAAAATACATAGAAAATAAAGCAAAAAATGAAAAATTTCTCGAGTGTCGATTGAGAATTGGCTCATCTACCGCCACGGTTCCAAGTCAGAAATGACCCGTTGACCACGATTTTGATTTATAAATGCACAATTTATGACAATTCTAGATTTTAGAAAATACATGAAAAAATGAATAGAATGAAATTTTTAAAATTAATAAGAATAAAGAATGAAAATGTGTCACGTGGGATCCCGAGTTGAGGTACCCGTCAGTTGGGAATTGGCCCGTCTACCTAATTAATTGACAAATTAGAAATTACTTATTTTTTTATCAAATTAAATGAAAAAATATTAGACTATTTTCAAATTTAATTCGGTCAACCAATAAATTATTCAAACTATTTTGGAACCATTTATTCTGTTAACTAATAAATTGGTTCCCTAATAAAAATAATTATCTATTCGCCAATTTATAAATTGACCAAAATAAAACAACTTAAACTATAAAAATTTAGCAGTTATTTATTCGGCCGATTAATAAATAAATTGACCAAATAAAACTCCTACAAAAAATAATTATCTATTCGGCCAATTAATAAATTGACCAAATTAAATTAAATTAAACTATAAAATATAATTATTTATTCGACCGATTATTAATATATAAATTGGCCAAATAAAACTTGTGGAGCAAAAGATGAAAAAATATACATTGATTCTATGTATTTATAGGATTTTCAATAAGTGAAATTTCATTGAGAAACCGATATAGGACACAAGATTTTAGTATAAATATTTAAAATCTATTATTTTACATTTAAAAATTCAAAAATTTGAGAATTTAGATAAATATGAATGGAGGAATATTAGGGGTGCCACGTAGGATTTTTTCAAAGTAAGAATTATTTTCCTTTTAGTAATATAATGATTTTCCTTCCCAATTCTCTCTCGATTCCCCCACCTCCCTGAATTCTACCTTGTTTACAGGAAAATTATACAAAAATATATTGGGCCACTACATAAATGGTAGAATTTTTTTAGTAGAAGTATAAAAAATATAATGAAATTTGGTCTTTTCACAATTAAGAAAAATAAATTAAACAAATGATTTATCGTACACTTAATTTGGGCACTAGACTATCTGCAGTGATAGTGTCTTTATGGGATGTGATAGAGATAGAGACACTGAGCTACAGTGAGACTGTATGTATGAGATGTCTCTATTTTGCATTAATTTTAATTAGAAAATTAGAAAATTTCATTAATTTAAATAAATTACTAGTACAATACATTAATTGAAAAAAAAAACATTACATCAATTGAAATATTACTCGGCAAGAGGTCCAAATCGGCTTCAAACATGCTCGATCAAATCATTGGTGACCCGATGATGCTTCCTTGTATCTCTCAAGGCTTGTTCTGTTTGAGATAATTCCTCCAGGACAACAGAGTGGGGACCCGGTTTACATCACCGACCGTCGTTATTTCTGTGTCCTCCCTCCAGTTCACATAATCCTCCTTCTCGTCTTCAATTATCATGTTGTGCAAAATAATGCACGTAAACATGATGTTGCGGAGGTGCTTCGTGTACCAGTTCCGCACTGGGTTCCGGATAATTCCCTATTGGGCTTAAAGAACACCGAACGCTCGTTCGATATCCTTCCTTGCCATTTCCTGCATCTTCTTGAAGTGCGCCGACTTTTCTTCTATTGCAAGCTGGGGAGCCTTGATCAGAGGTGACCAAGATGGGTGGATCCCATCGGTTAAGTAGTAACATTGGTCGTAGTGCTTTCCGTTCACCACGAATTCTCACGGCGAAGCCATATCTTCAAGCACGTCCTCGAATAAGGGCGAGTGACTGAGGACGTTGATATCGTTGTTGGAGCCGGCTACTCCAAAAAAGGCGTGCTAGATCCTCTTCCCCATTACTTAGAAAAAGTGAGCCACCGATTTAGGTACAAGATACTATCATTATTTCGTGGACAATTAGACATCCAATTCGTAATCGCAACGACCCAATTGCAAGAGCGGAGGTCTACCAACTGAGCTATATCCCCCCGAGCCAAGTAGAGCATGCATGACGTAGTCAGATACTTCTTCTATTCTATTCTCCCTGGCGCAGCTGGGCCATCCTGGACTTGAACCAGAGACCTTGCCCGTTGCAACGCCATGGTCTCAAGAATCAAGGAAGGCACGCCCACATCTCCTCGTGCGTAGGCAACCGCCCACGCCTTCGGGCAATTTCTCCACGCCCAATGCATGCAGTCCAGGCTACCGAGCATCCCTGGAAAACCTTGCATCTCTTCATGCATCCGCAACATCCGAGCGGTGTCTTGAGCATTCGACTTTGTATGAAAATTGAGATGGATCGCTTTAATTGTAAATACTCCTTGTCCCACAGTCATTTATAAAAGAAAATAATTTTGAAGATTATGTCTATAAGAATGAAACCGATCATAAATACCGTACATTATGAGTTCAACATAAGATTGACAAAAAAATAAAAAAGTTGAACCACCACTTCGCAATCATCTCGTCTACCCCACGGTTTCGGGCCGGTTCCGAACCGGCCCGTTGACTACAATATTGATTTTGTAGAAAATGATAGTAAAAGATAAAAAGTTAGATTTCAACTATAAATTTGAAATTGCATAATTTATTAAACTCATTTAGAATTTATATAGACACAAATTTAATTTAAAAGATTCAAATATTATGATAAAATTTGTTGCAATAAAAAAATAAATACATGTCACGCAATATTCAATAAATAAAAATTCATATTATAAATTGAATCGTCGGTTTGGAATCGACCCGTCTACCCTCACGGTTTCAAGTCGGAATCCTCCCGTTATATTGAACTGTTTTCTGAATCGCCCTTCGTTATCTTGAATTGCCGTAACTGAATCAGTCCGTTTACACTCACAATTCCGATCAGATTCCATGATCTTAATTTTTGTGCAAAACAAAATAAATGAATAAAAAATGCACGACATAATAGATTATATAATAGGACTTAATAACATATTAATTTTTTAATAAAAAATTAACTATTTATATGACCAACCAATTAATTGGGCCCCATTTTTATAGATATTCTCTCTTACTTCTCAAAATCGATGTGGGGAAAAAAATATTTAACTCTCAAGGAAATTGTCCCACATCTGATTTCGTATGAGAATTGTGATAAATTATTTTGATAGCAAATATCTTCTTGTCCCATATTGATTTAGAGAAGAAAAATAATTACAAGAATTGTTGTGTTTCATTTTGACAACAAATGTCTCTTTATCCATATTAATTTAGGGAAAATATTTAGAGAAAAAAATGATTTTCATTTTGAATCTAAAAAAATTTATCCTATAATAAAAATTATAACTATTTTTTTGTCCAAGTAATTGATTGGATGAATTAAATTAGTGCATAATGCATAGTGCAAAAAATGAGATTTATATTTATTTTATGTATTTATAGGCTCTTCCATAAATAGAGATTGATTTAAAAAGTAATGTGGGATACGAGATTTATAGTTAAATAATATTAGTATATGATATATTAGTTTATATAAAAGTGAAGATTACCATATTAGAAAAAGACGTCCTTTAATTGAATTTTTTCTCGTTAATTTTATGGAGGATAAAAAAACATACAAAAAATAATATTTATTCGGTCAACAAATAAATTGGCCATATTAAACTAAATTAAATTATAAAAATATAATTATTTATTCGGTCGACTAATAAATAAATGGGATAAAACTTGTGGTGCAAATGATGAGAAATACACATATATTCTAGGTACTTATAGGTTTTTCAATAGGTGATATTTTATTGAATAACTGATATGAGACACAAGATTTTAATATGTATTGAATAAAATTTATTATTTTATGTTAAAAAATTAAAAATTTTGAGAATTTTGATAAATAAGAATGGAGGATTAAGAGGGGTGCCACATAGAATTTTTTCAAAGCAAGAATCGCTTTTCCTTTTAGTAATATAACTAGCGTATAACCCGTCGAAAATAGACGGTGATTCATTATTTATTAATATTATTAAAATTATTAGATGCAATTTGCTTGGTAGTTATATTAATTTATTTTGAAAGTAAAAATCTTAAATTTCTAATTAAATTAAAGAAAATTATTTTATGATTCTCCAGTCTTCATTTACTATTTTTTATCCGGTTCAATTTAATCCACAAACTTTATTAAGATTTTTAAAATTATAAGCCGCAATTTGTTGGGTAGTTATAGAAATTTATTTTAAAGTGAAATCTTTAATTTCTAATTGATGATCCCGAAACGAGTTACTGATGTATGGGGGGGGGGGAATACACCAGTTAGGATTTTAAAACTTAACCCTTAAAAATTACTTCAACCGAGTAAAACGGACTCAGTTGGAATCTCACAGCTGAGTAAGCAACCTCAGCTGGAAGAGTGAGGCTGTGCGGAATGTGGTGGAAATTAAAACTCGTTAAAGCAACTCACGCTTTTTAGTGCAGGGTTGGTAAAAAACCAAAACAGTTGAATATGCAAAAATGCAGTTTGTATGCTGGTTAGTTTGATCAGATAAGAATGCAATAAGCAACTGAATAAAAATAAACACAGACACACGGGATTTAACGTGGTTCGGAGATAACCCTCCTACGTCCACGGGGAGATGTGAATCCTCACACCTTAGTCCAAGTTCTTCTGGACAGTTCCACACAGCTTACCCGGGCTGTGCAACCGTTGCAATAAGTTTACGAGTACTTATCAACCTTTACAGTTAAGTTTACGGGTACTTAACAACCTATGTCAAGTTTGCGGGTACTTGACAACCTAGCTACTCAATTACAGGAAGAGTATGATCCTAACAGACACTTTTTAAGGTGTGTATGTGGGTGGATTTTCCAACTACAGCTCGATCACGAATGAGAGATGGATCTATGGCTTGAACGAATAAACACTCAAACTAAGATCTAAGACAGATTATAACTCTATGAACCCTCAGCTACTAATGTTCTATCACTCTTGAACTCTTAGCTGCTGATGCTCTTAGAATATGATTTTTGCAGATTTTTCTTGCACTTGTTTCTCTTGCGATTGCACTTATGTCTCTTATCACGTATACCTCTCGAATGAGAGAATGCCTCTATTTATAGGCGGAGAGTATCAACTAGCCGTTGGAGGAGCTGTTAATCTCTGATCGTTGAAAGCAATGGCTTGTCTCTCATCTCTGCAGACTTTCCCGATATGGCATCTGTGCTCTTCTGCTTTCCTTCTGAGACAGCCTTGTGTTGGGCCAGATGGGGTAATGACTGAACGGTCAAACCCTCATGTGACTTACTTTTGAAATTCAAATCTTAAACCTTTCTGACAGTCAACCTCGATTAGTTGGTTGAAAATCTTGATCTTTATCTGAGTGGTCTTCAGCTGATGTTCTGACTGAACCGTTGAACTCTCAGCTGACTTTGAACTTCATGCTGTTGATCTTCTTGTTTGAGTTCTACAACTGAGGTTCTGAAACTGAACCCTCAGTTGTCTTCCTTGTATTTAGTCAGTTGAGTTTGAAACTTCAGATGACTTCCTTTTCATCTGATGTTCTCTTCCTCTCTACTGTTTCTCATCTGACGAACGCTCAGTTGGTTTCCTTCACAACTGATGTTCTGAAGACTTCCCCCTCATTCCATCTGAACATATGAACTCTCAGTTGTCTTTCATCATAACTGATGTTCTGTCTGAGTGATGCCTTGTTGCCATCTTCAGCTGGAGATCTGTAAAGATAAAATCTTAACTTTGCTCAACCAGCGAGCCTAACTTCTAACATTAGGTTCTGGCAACATCTACTCGGTTGGGGTCAGTCGATTTTGGAATTCATCAAAACTTTTACTAATAAATTTCCCAACACTAATTAAATTCAAGAAATATATTCCGCGATTCTCTCGTCTTCATTAGTTATTTTTTTTTTTCCTTTTTAGTTTAATCCATATGCTTCATTAAATATCATTAAAATATTAGTTGCAATTTGCTTGGTGGTAATAAAAATATATTTTAAAAATTAAAATCTTTAGTTTCTTATTAAATTCAAGAACATTGTTCAACGATTCTCCCATTTTCATTTACTATTTTTAATCATTTTGATCCTTTTAGTTCAATTCTAATCTACATGCAAAGTCTATGAATTTGAGTTTTAAATATTAAGAATAGTGAAAAAATCAATTAAAAAAACAAACATATTGATAGGCATATGAAAAGTAATAAATCATATTCAGATAAATTGCCTTTATTGGTTTTAATAAAATATTAGAAATTGTCAAAGTCTTGAGAATTTGTGAAAGATATACAAATTCTTTATTGGGGGGTTTGATACTTCAATTTATTCGAGCTCTAAAAGTATCGTCTTCAACAATTTAGAAGTCAGAAGCTATACATTAGCAGGAAAACTAAAATAGATCATTCATTGGAAAAATCATATAATCATAAGAAATCACATATCCTAGGTTGTCATAATTGTCATAGCAAAAATATATCCTTATTTTAAACTAACAAATTCCCTCAACAAAATTAAAATCAATAGCGGAAAAACCATAATAATCAAAACATGAAATAATCAACCCTCTCAAAAACTAAGCTAAGCAGAATTTTAAATTAAGAACTATTGATCCACTGCTTCAAATGCTTGGTTGACGACAAAATGGAATTCATCGCCATCGTATAGGTCCTCACCATTAAATCAGTGAACGACATAGACTATTAGAATAGAAAAATAGAGAAGTTCAATAAAAACAATGGAACACCAATAAGAAGTTCAATATATGAGTTGAATCAATTGTATGATAACAAATATTAATTGATAATTTCGAACAAACTATGGGGAATTGAAACAAATTAGAAGTTCAAAGACTGAATTAATTATACGATAATCGATAATTTCAAACAAACTATGGGGAATTGAAACTAATTAAAATTGTTTCAATCAATAGACCGTGACAATGTACAAAAGTATTGATCTCATGCTCAATTCTAACCTAGCAGCATATAGTAAAATCAATACTTCAAACACATAACATATATAAGAAGAATTTTATTAAAACCATCCATATAAATACTCATACACCTGTGTCATAAATTATTAGGAAACAACTTTGACAATAAACCAATTTTAAATAGAAATATTGTGGCAATAAAACTATTAAAAGTTTAAAGGAAAGGCCTAAACAATCTCAACAAAATAACGCGATTCAATTTTTGAATATTACCTCTAAAGTTCTAGGCAAAGGTTAGAAGAAATTCTTTGCAGGTAACCCAATTGAATGATCACACATAAATAAACTAATAAGCAATTTTGCGGCAATTAAACTATTAAAGCTCAAAGGCCTAAACAATCTCTAACACATTCAAATTTTGAATATTACCTCTAAAAGTTTTAGGCAAAATTTGGAAGCAATTCTTTGCAAGTAACCTGTATTTCTTGCAAAAACTTCTCGATAATTATACTTATATAGAGTCACACACACACACACACACACATATATATATAGAGATTTCATGTAGATTGGATTTCACAAATTAGATATATAGAAGCTTAATTGGATTCCAATGAATTATATTCTTGCATATGCGTATGATATCTATCAATCACCTTTCTTAGAAATATAATATTCCATAGCCATATTTAACATGGATTTCATATACATATATAAAATTTCCATATTCCATCAATAATCACCATTAAAGACATAATAATATTATTATAATATCTATCAATCACCTTTCTTAGAAATATAATATTCCATAGCCATATTTAACATGGATCTCATATACATATATAAAATTTCCATATTCCATTGATAACCACCATTAAAGATATAATAATATTATTTTTGAATTAAAAATATATGAAATAAGGATTTAATTTTACATATTAACTCTTTTTTTATTTTTATAAATTATGGGGTATTTTTTTTATCTTTTACTCCCTCCGTTCGTGAACAAGTGTCCTACCTACCACATTTCATTCGTTCATAAACAAGTATCCTACTATGCTTTTTGGACAATACTACCCTCTTTACTTTAGTAAAATTACTACCATTTACCACTCATTTACCCACCCACTTTTAATTAGCTAAAATTAAAATCACTAATTAATTTGTTTATTAACTCACTAATTAAACTGATTTGGGCACATACATAATAGCCCAAAAGCTTGGGCTTGATATTTTTTTCCATCTGTGGATCATTTTATCGATCCAAAAGCTTGGATCTCTTTTCCAAACCCTAGATCCTCTCCACTCTCGATTCTCTTGTCTTCGATGATTTTTCATGCTCGACGGCGACCCACTTGTCTCCGATTCCTACCTATTCATGGGAATTAGAGTCTTGCTCGATTGATATGGTTCCTGAAACTATTTTTGCCGATCTAGATTCGGAGACGCCACCTATGCCGGAGGCGACTCCGGTGACTCTGATTCCACCCTCTGGATCTCCGATGCCGGAGACACCACTCGTGCCGAAGGCGGCACACACTCCGATGCCACCCTCTATGTAATGCCCCGTAAAATCCTTGCGTACTAATATTTAAAGTTAACCAAATAGATGGCTTTGCACGCCTAAGCTTACAATTTTTTAATTCTAAAAGCTAACGGTCGAACCCGTTAATAAAAATAATTTACAGAAGTCGGCTAGACGACTACCGTATTAGGGGTTAGCACGTACGAAAAGTTTTAGTTTGTAATTTCGGAAAGGAAAATTGTCTAATTTTTACGTTTACAAAAATCGCAAATACGAACACGTCGAGAAAATTTGTTTTTACATTTTTCCGGACGGAACTCGGACTTGTCGTCCCGAGTTTTTGTCAAAATAAATTTTATAAATTTATTTTCTATTTAAGTTATACGTTAGAATTTGTAAGTCAAATCGAATCGCGACGTTTTTTTTTTGTACCGAACAACGTTTTTCGTCGTTCGTTTTCCCGTAACATCGGATCGTGCCGGAAAAACCCGTAAAACCTTCAAAATTTCTGCATGCATGCCGCCACCTCATCCCTTCTAGTGGAAGACATGCATGCTTGTCATTACTTAATTTAATGACACCTAAGCCTACATTTATGCATGGTCAACTTTCATCATCCCACAACTTGAACAAACCTTTTCCATCACTCTCTCTCTCTCCCTATCTCTCGGCCACTCTCTCCCTCTCTCCCTCAACTTCATCTTCTTCATCACTTCAATCCTCCATTGAAGAACACTCTTAAGAGCTTGAAGAACTCACACAAACCATCCATCCATCCATTCAATTCCATACCTTCCTTCATTAAAACTTAAGGTAATTTCATCCTCCACAATCCTATCCATTTAGTTTCTTTTCTTTTCTTCTTCTCCTTGTTCGATTTTTTTTTAGAAGTTGGAATGGAAGAATTGATCTTGAAATAGTGTAATTAGATATACTAGATATGATATTTATGGATTGAAAATGATCAAAAATAAGAAACCTAACTTTTGTGTGAATGCAGAATTTTTTTGGGAAATTGTAGGATTTTAGTTTTTCTTCTTTTAATCATGAATTCATGCTTAGTAGAGGTTTAATTAGTGTATGAGATGAAAAGGGATTGAAAGCCCCATGCTATTATGAAATTTAGTTAGGGTTTGAAGTATGAAATTAGGGGTTTTTACATGTTAAGTAATAATAGAATTGCAATTGTTTAATTGGTGCTATAAGAGTATGTTTAGTAAATAAATGTTGTTATTTTGAAAAGAAAATCATCCCCTTAAAGTATGTATGAAATCAGAAAATTTATAAGATAATTATGAGTTTATGCATATTAGAAATAAATGATGAATTGTTAGTGGAATATTGTTACAAATCATGTTAATCGATAATATGAATTAATTGGTAATTTTCTAAAAATGTTTAATGGAATGTAAGAGACAAAGATCACTATATAAACTGAATTATAGAGATGTTAAGACATGTTAGCATGCATGAAAACGATTCCTATTAGACGTAGATTAACGTCGTAAAATTTGAACGAAAACCGACGACTTTTAAAGATCGCGTAAGAGACGAATATCTAGTTGTAATTAATAATCGGGAAGTCGGATGAAAATTTTAACTTGATATTTTTGTTTATAATGAAATTTGGAACATCTTTCTAGTTGACATCGTAAGCATCCGAGTTCATATAATATGGGTTAAAGTGATAATCGGGAACTAGAACACGTTTGGAATTTCTTTGTTGGTATAGTACATGATAGTTGAAATCCGACGTTAGAACGTCGTGCCTTTAAGCAAGTGAGATGGAGTTTGTCACGTACGGTGGTACGTGATAACTGCCTTGAGAGTTCAGCTTCTAAAAAAGTTGAGTAAGAAGATTTAAAACAAACCTAAAACGTTATACGGCGAACTTATTAATAAGCTAGAGTTTCACGGCAGTTTTGCGACCCCTGCCGGAAACTGTAATAACTTCCGGTTCGTTTATCGGATTTGTGATCCGTAAATTGGAGCAGAAACTAGACTTCCTAAGTTTTCTAGTGGTACAGGGCTCACCCCCTGTTTCCAAGTCCTCTGTTCTGGACAGCCTCCAGAGTTACTGGACTGTGCAGTAGAAATTTCAGTTTCTTGTTTTCTAAGTTGTTTAAGTTCACAACTTAGTTTCTTTTGATCGTTTAAGCCGTTTTATCTAACGGATACCTTCTATCTGACCTTAGAGTCAAGAACCAGACCTTTAATGATGAAAGCCAGTCGAGATCGTATCTTATATCTTATCTTTTCTTTAAAGTAGTAATGAACGAGAAATATTCATAAGTCGTAAAGTGAGCTATAAATGAAAATCGCCTAAGTTGGTTCTTTTCAACTTAGTTTCTTATAATCTTTAAAGTCGTATTAAGACATCGACTACCTTATCTACTGACTCGAGAGTCGAGTATGAAATCTTCCGTGTTCTAAACAAGATTAGTACGAGTCTCGTTTCCCGTTTTAGTAAAACGAATCTAGTAAGCGTGCAAATGCCAAAAGAATAAAATAACTAAATCTCTCTTCGATTCTCTTTCTTCGAGTATCTTTTACGAACCGCTTTTAAGTATGTTCTTTTTACGATGAAGGAGGAAGCCAACTGTAGAGAAAGGACAGAAGATCTCAAGTTGGAAGCGTTTGTTTTAAGTTCTGTAAAATAAGGTGGGCTTTTATCTATATCAAATAAAATGTGGGTTTTTCCACAACTCGAAAGTATTATTTATTGCTTTGATATCAGTGTTTTCAAAGTGATAATATGGCATGAACTGTTTTAAGTTTTTATGTGAGTTCTCTTGTACCTATCTGAGTTAACATTCGTGTTTTCCAGATTTCTGAGTTAACCTTCGGGTTTTCCAGACATTTAGAGTTAGTCTATTTTTAGATTAACTAACGATCGGCTCTGAGTTAGCTGCTAAGTGCTTTCCAGAGTTAGTGCACTTTGTAACCTGTGGTGTATGTGGTATCCTGTTGAGGGGTAGCCAGCCACGGTGAATTAGTAGAGGTCAAGATTGAACATAGCATACCTAGAAATACTTGGCCAAGTGATTTATGAGAAAAAGTCAGAAAATGTTTAGTAGACACGGATTCTTTCAATAAAATCCCGTGTGCTACGCTTATGATATGCCATATTTATCTATATTTATAAGTATGTTTTCGGCATCGTGCCCACTAAACTGATTTGCGTTTATCCTCATAGAACATGATACTGCACTTGATAGGATATTTACCTGCTCCACTGCTGCAAATAAGAACATGATTCTACTGCATGCAAAAAAAAAAAAAAAAAAAAAAAAAAACAAGATACCGCACTTATAGAGATGGATTAAGTTTGTTTGTGAGTTGTGAATTGTGTTCCGATGTGCCCCTCTCATATGAATGCCACCACTAGGTTTCAACCTAGTTTAGGAGGTTGACATATGTTCAATAAGTAGTCAATGATGCAAACATTTTTTAATTCAAAGTTGAGACTTCATAACTTACAAAAACAGGGTCATAAAGGACACATTTACACTCCAAACAACAAAAACCATCTTCAATTGTTTGTCCCTGTAAATCTGCTGCAAAAAAAGATGATGTGCTGCAAAACCATCTTCCAAATGCGTGATACAGTTCTGACATTAATCTTGAATAGGAGAGAAGCTTCCTTTTGGGCACCTTATCGAAGAGTGCCACTGTGGTTGTTTTGGAGAAGCCATTGTGCAAGTAGATTCCTGGTTTCATCTGTCAAATTTGGCCTTGCATTTGTGATGCTCATTTTGGAGATTGATGCATTTATGGTGCTGTAATTTTTGTTGTAATGAATGGCTGTATTTATGCTTGATTTTAGTGTTAGTTGTAGTTTAAATTTCCCTTTTTATTCTTTCCATCATTTCTGTTTTTAGGTGGGAAAGTTTGAAAAATTCGTAAAAAAACCTTGTCTCTATTGTTGTAGTGAAAGAGTTCCCTCATGTTTTTTTTTATCAAATCAACAGCTTTTCATTATTTTGATCAAATTTGGTGTATATGCCTTTTAAAATGAATTTGGACAGGTTACAATAAGTTGTAAAAAAAAACGAAAATTGAATAA